>JAPQWS010000124.1:3497500-4717500 GCA_028651295.1 Catharanthus roseus | reverse complement strand
AAAAAAAAAAATCAGGCCATCTCTAACCTAAGACTCTAAGAAGTATAAATGTTGTACATATTATATTAGAATGTAGTATTTACAGTACTTTCACTACACTCCAGCTCATGTGTAATCTATTTTTACCCCAAAATTATCAATATCCAAGTAATATATTTATTTATTAAATTAAATTTTGATTCAATTAAAATTTGCTAATAAAAGGAAAACCCTTGGAGTTTGAAAAAAACAAGTATTTTGAATTATAAACATTAATTTTTAAAAAATAAATAAATCAAATTATAATTGTTAAAAATTAAAAATATTTATAGAAGTAAAATTCAATATTTGATTTTTTACACATTTTATTAATTGTAAAAATTCAATATTTTTAATATTTATAAAAATAAGTAAATCAATTTAATGAAAATGTTGAAGGAGCAACACTCATTTTAACCAAACAAAAATTAAAAAAACTAACCAAGAACCCTCCCCTCCCAAGATAGGGTTCGGCTAGTCCTAGTTTTGACGTGATACTGTAAACACTCCATTTTTTGCATCCAAATTGATGAAATGCAGTTTCGGTTGAAAATGCCCTAAGAAATGTTTCTAAACATAAAGAATGGCGTACCTCTACAAAACAATCATGAAAAAGCAATCGAAGAAGTTTTCCGGGAATTGTTGGGTCTTGAGATGAAGCTGATCTCACAGTATTTTGAACTATCATTTCTGCTGCTGGACATGAACCTCGATAGAAGTCAAATGAGAGGAGGCCGCTGCCGCCGCCGCTAGTAGAAGAACAACAGTATGATGCAAACAAACTACAAACACAAACCATAAATAACGCTATGCATAAATGAGTTGTTGTTCTTAAAAATCTGATCGCCATAATCTGTCTGTAGTAGCTCACGCTATATATTTCCAGGAAAGCCTTTCCGTATTATTAATAATACACTTTGAGCAGCAGCAGCAGCGCAGCAAAAATGGTTTCCAGTTAGCACGCGGATATTTACAGGGGAAGCTGGTGGTGAAGGAAGACCATTTTGGTCATTTAAAGACACATTTATTCAGTTTGGTAGTGTCAGTATTGATATTATTGGGGTTAGGAAGAAGTTGATCAGTTGGTTTTCAATATGTTGTCAGAGATCAATAGTTCATTTCCAGTTTCAGCCTTGATCAATAAATATATATATATATATGTATATATATATTAGGATAAAGAAAGAGTAATTGACAAAATTAATCCTACAACTATTTCTTTTGTCTTAATTCTATTCTAAATTTTTATTTCATTTTTTTTCAATTCCCAATATATTTATAAAGCAAAGTTTATAGTTTTAGCCACCTTAAATGTAACCGTATAAGGCGGACCAGAGAGGTGCACCTCACATGAAGAATATAGTAAAGGATAAAATTATAAATTCAATACCTCTAGTTCAACTTATGATTTTTTTTTTGGTTGGGCATAGTTAAAATTATTGGGCACTAAAGTGGCTCAAATTTTTTTTTTTATCGGACTCTGGCCACACGCACAATGGTTGTGCGTTATCTGTAATGATAACGCACAACTATTATGCGTTATCAGTTAATCACGATTTCAGGCTTATGTGGCTGATAATGCACACGCACAATGGGTGTGTGTTATGATTAGGCAATAATGCATACTCGTTGTACGTTATCAGCCACGTAAATTTTTTTAATTTTTTTAAATTTTTTTATTTTTTTATTTTTTTAATATTTTTAATTTATTTTATTTTTTTAATGAACATTTTTTTGTTTTCAACCAAAATTTCTTTTGGGAAAACTTATAATTTTATAAATTTTTTTTAGTATTTTGTTTAATGAATTGTTTTTTTTTTTAATGAAAATTTGTTTTGGAAAAACTTATAATTGTATAATTTTTTTTAAAAGACTGTATTTATTATATTTAACTTATTTTGTAATATTTATATCATTTTCTTGGAAAATATATTTAAATTTTAACCATTTCATGGCAAGTTATTTGAAGAAGTAATACTAAAGAAACTGTAAAAATTTAGAGCAATGATATAGTAATTAGAAGGAATTGAAAGAAAATTTTCATTAATATAAACATGTTTTATTAAAACTATTTCAAGAAAATGTCAAACTTATATATTGCTCGGTCCGGGGTTATTACAATTTTTCCTATTATGTCCCAGCATGCGACATCTACCACATCTTGGGGGAGAATCTGGATTTCTATAATTCATTTCCCCCTGAAATCGCTTACCCTGTTTCCTAGCCCGTTCTTTTTCATGTTTGGAGGATAGAATGTCAAATTAAAAAGGACATCCCTCTAAAAGTTCTCACTCAAGACCGGATGAAAATTCGCTTCGTAAGTTCTTCTGTACGTTTGTCGCGAATATATATCTGGCACATAAGTATATGTTCTTGACCTATTTTCTCTACATACTGCAAGAACATGAGAACAAGGCAATGTATATGTTTGTCATTTTCTGCAACTATAAAATTTATTATTTAGCCGCAATGTATGGACGTTGTTGCCCGTACCAGAAACCCGAATTGGAGATCTGACCATGTATATTCCCTCTCGCGGATTGTAAGTTGTAACTTTGTGTTCTCTTGATTTCAGTTCAATCTGCAAGAACTTGTCAAAAATTCGAGTTGGAAATGGATGCACACAATTTTCAGCCTCTTCACGGTGTTGGTGAAAGTACTTAACTAGTTTGTTGAATATTAGTTCAACCAGGGCTTTTAAAGGTAGAACCCCAGCGTTCTTCAACACAATGTTAAGTGCTTCGGAAATGTTGGTTGTCATGATACCGTGTCTGTGACCGCCATCATGCAACAGTGTCCATTTCTCTGCGTCCAACTTCATCAAGTAAATGTAAGCATCAACATTTCTTTTTTGAATCTCTTTCATTACACGGTCGGCCTGAATCTCCGTCATCAGCTGAGGCCGTAATGTAAGTATACGCGACCACGCCCAAATCTGAACTAACACTAAGGCCCCCCAATCTGTCGCGCACCTCCCAAAGCTGGCGTGCACAGCTGCCTATACAAAAACCCAAGAACGTAGCTACCCCAACTATATGTCCTAATAGCATCAAAATCCTCTAATAAACTGAGGTAGCGCACATGAACCGAATTCCCAGAGAAGTCGGGAAGCATGTGTCCGTCAATGAGTAACCAAATAAATCTACGAGCGCACAGGATTAGATCATCATCGGTCTCTGAACCAGTGAACGCTCTCAAGATCCATGCTTCCAATGGTTCCTTCTTCACCTTGTATCTGGAAAGGTGGCTGAGAGACAACCTCACACCAAGTAGTCTCTCGATAAGATCTATCCAATACTATTTCGGATTTACACTCCAGCTAGGGCCGGTAACAACCATACCGTCTATCCCTAAACCCCACAGTGTCTGTACATCCTGCAGTGTTATTGACACTTCCCTACACGTCAGGTGAAATGTATGAGTCTCTGGTCTCCACCGCTCTACCAATGATGTAATAAGAGTATGGTCCAACCTAATGTAACCACACCTAAAGACCCCAACCCGGTTCTGTCAATAATCTCAACCAATCTACGGGGAGCCGTACTATAGCACTGGAATAGGTTGCGCCCAAAACGCCTATACTGAAGGTTAGTATAACACGTCTCGCGATCCCCACTCCAGATCAAATTAGATCTGTGCTCTTGCTATCTGAATAAGACGTCAGGGACAATGGGTCCCGGATGCACGTGTGCTGGCATTTCTTACATCTACATTAATTATATTTTCAGATAGTGTCAATATCTATATGTTAAAATTAAAAAGTTTTAAACATATTCTAATTCCAAACTCTTTAAGGTGTGTTCTTTATGGTACGCTGCCTTTTAGGGTTTTAGGTTTGAATGATTTTTAGCGTAATCAAATTTAGTGCAGTTTAGGATTTTCAGAGTTTCTAATGTTTTACAATTTATAGTTAATCAGCAAGAATATTAAGATTTAACTGTTATTACGTTTAACGGTTATAAAGTTTATAGTTTTACGTTTTAATATTTCTAAATATTCGGGATAGTGTTAACAGGGATGCAAAATTTAGGGATGTTTAAATAAATAATATTTTAAAGTTTTTTTAAGGTTTACTGTTACGTACTATATATGGTTTTATCGAATAAATGTTTAAAATATTCAGATTTTCGTTTCTTTAAAATATTGAAGTTTTTATAATGTACCCTATAGAATTTTAATATTATGATTTTGGTTGTTTAAGGTTTACTGTTAAAAAGTTTATAGTTTTACGGTTTATTGTTTGGTGTAAATTTTTTGATTTTGATAATAGATTTTTATGTTTTCTTGTATAGTTTAGAATTTTTAAGTCTTTTAAGGTTACTTATAGTATATTTTCTACTATTTAAAAAAATAAAAATTAAAAATACCGAATTATAGATTCCCATATTTTCTAACATGCAAATTAATTATCTGAATAATTAAAAAAAATTTCTAATAATTATAAAGTAAGAAATTAAACCTAATTATCTAAATAAATTCATGAAAAAAATTTATTACCCTAATATCACTTTTTAAATGGAAATATATATATATATATATATATATACATAACATGATCAAATACGTACACATTTATTAATAACTACAATTTTAAACATAAATCCAAACCCCTTTCATAAAAAATAATAATGTAAACTTTTGGATTTTAATAATAGATTTTTAAGTTTTGTATTATTTAAATTTTACATTTTTTAAGTTACAACGAAAAGTTTCCATATTTTCGACTGTTTACAAAAAAAAAAAAAAAAAAAGGTTATAAAATATCGAATTACAGGTTCTCATATTTTCTACTCAATAATTTATACGAAATATGCAAAATAATTATCTAAATAATTTCTAATAATCATAAAGTAAGGTAATAAATTAAACATAATTATCCAAATAAATTCATGAAAATAATACATCACACTAATATCACTTTTTAAATTCAAAAACAATTATATACATAAAATTATCACATTTGTACAAATTCATTAGTAACAAACATTTTAAATATAATCCAAAACCCAATTCTACAAAAAATAAATTCATTCAAGTTGATAAATAAAATTCATAAAAAAAATTAACAAATAACGAAATAATTACACTTAATAAATAATACACAAAAAAAAATTTTAAATAACTAAAAACTTACCGAAAATTTAAAATGCAGCTTTAGTCTACCGTTTTCCACTCCAAATCTTTAATAGCCTTCGTACTCCAAAGAAAGTCTCCAAGATTAACTAATTTTTAACTGTAAATTTTAAAATATAATACACATTTATTAGAGAAGAGAAGTCAAAGCATAATAATAAGAAGTAAAAAAAATAAAAGAAGAGTAAAATAATTTACCTAGCAGTATACGGAGGCGGCAACAAAAAAAAAATTTCTGAAGGAGAAGGATAAAAAAAGGAAGAAGAATGAGATGGGAAGGCTGAAAAATTAAGAAAGAATGAAGGAAGAAAGAGAGAGAGGTTGCCCGAAAAAAACAGCAAGAAGAAATAAGGGGGAAGGAGGGGGAAGAATAAATAAGCTGGAAAAAATAAAAGGGGGCGGCGGCTCAAGGTAGAGTTTTTTTATAACATGATAACACACAGTTACTATGCGTTATCAGCTTAATAACGCATAATGAATGTGCGTTATTAAGCTTGACAACGCACAGTCATTGTGCGTTATCTACCGGTCAGCGCCAGATGAGATCCACGTCAGATTTTCATGCAATTAGTGCGGTGATTTGGGATAGCGCACAATGATTGTGCGTTATCATCTGGGATAACTCACAATCGCTGTGCGTTATGGCCAGACTCGAAGGAAAAAAAATTTGGGCCACTTCAGTACCCAATTATTTAAACTGGGCCCAACCTAGAAAAAAACCTCAACTTATCCATGGTTCTAAAAACTTTCCCTATGTTAATACTTGGTCTTTCTCTCTTCCCAGAATTTGGAATCCCTTTATAACTTTCTTCACCAGGACTTTCATGATGTTTGTTAAGAAATTTAGAGCGCATAGAAGAATAATATTGAATGCTTTAATTGATTGTGTTTGTTATTCATTATCATCTATTATTTATAGGCTACAAAGTATCCTAATTCTAATCAATATAGAATTCTAACCAACTACTAATAAGGAATACTGTTATAATAATACTATAATACAAAGTATCCTAATTATAATCTCTTTTAATAATCTAGGGGAATTACATACTGATGTGATATCTCTAAGAGATTTCCATTGTGATACTATTGTTTGGATGAAGGATAGGTGACGAAAATTGTCTTTAATAATCTCTTCGTTTTCATGATTCAACTAGTCCCTACATTCTTTAATTTATTGGAGTTTTATAAGAATTGTTTCGTAATTCGTATCTTCTCATTTTATACTTCTTCAGTTTCATATTATGTCGCGTCTTAAGATACGATATAATTATTAAAAATATGAGTAGACTGTTTTAATTAATGAATTAATAGTCTAAATTATCCTTACTGAGAATATAAGTTAATTTAAGAATTTATTAGATTGTTCTATCCCAATAAAAGTAAATAAGAGTATATATAGAAATTTTCATTTAATACACTCTTAAATGTATGTTTTTCTTATATATTTGTCATTGTCAGAAACTAATTATGTGAACTTATAAAAAGAGTGTGTGTATAAGTATTGACCTAAATACCCATAATCACCTTGAGATATTCATTTTGATATAGCAAAGATGGTTGTCAAATAGGGCACATGTGTGCTGCTAGGCCCATGAATCGTATTCTCGAATCTGCAGGTCATAGCATAACATTATAATATCAAAATAGTTACCAAGCTGAACGTATGAAAATTAAGTGCTATACTTATGAGAGCCACCTCTAAAATCTCGCACCCCTAATATGATCTTGGACTTAAATATTCATGGTCACCTTTGGACTAGTTCTAATTATCTGCCCGAAGTGAATATTAATAAAAAAAAAAAATATTGATGAGAGTTACGATAATTGATTGATGTAGTTTATAAGAAGAATGAAGATGGATATATAGATCTAACCCAGAGAAAGTTCTCAAACCACATGTCATGCATTGCCTTACTTGTGATTCTCTAAACATCCTTTTTACAAATAATTAATTTTCTTTCAATTGGAAGTCTCAAAGGTGGAGAGATAATAAAATTTCTATGGTGGAAACTATGTGTTATCAACAAATTTTGTAACAACTGAGAGGTAATCAGTTTGTTTCCAGAAAAAAGAAAAAAAAGGTTATCAATTTGTTGGTTTCTATAATAATTAGGTCTATCGGTTATTGATAAGAAAATTTGATATTTATGGCACAAATTATATGTTGCACCCAAAGGTGCAATTTGTATGCAGGAACTGACAGTGTTTCGTTTTGAATAACAATAAAATAATGTCTTCCTATTTAAATTGACAATTAATAAGATTTTTCTCCTCACTCACGTGATTTCTTCTCCTTCTTCTTCTTCAGCCGCATCTCATTGTTTCGCTTCTTCATTCTTTCGTTGTTACCATCTTTTTCTTTTTCAAAAAGAACCATTTTTACAGTTGCAACAAATTTCAATTGCAGTAACAATTCTCTTTTCATCTTGTTTTTCTTTGCGTTTTTACATGACTTTTTTTTTCTTAAGCTTCTTCAGGGTATTGTGTAAGTAAATTTATGAAGGATTATGAAAAAATCGTTATTAGAAGAAATGAGGAATAATCAAATTTTTTCTTTTTTTTTTTTTGCAATTGATGGGATTTCTAGTTGTTAAGTTATATATATGGAAACTCGTGAAAACTTGTTGAGAACTCGTAGAACATTAACACATAATTCATAAAATATCATTACAACAAAACAAACATAACACAAGACTCATGAAAACCCGCAGATAACTAATGGAGCATGTATTATATTTCTATGAACATGCATTAACACATAATCCATAAAATATATTACAACAAAACAAACGTAGCATCAAACTCATGTAAATCCACAAATAACTCATGGAAGATGTAGTATATTTCCATAGAGCATTAACTCGAAACCAATGAAACACTAATACTATTTTCATGAAACAATAACACAACTCATGAAACATGTATTATATTCTAATGGAATACTAACTCATAACTCTTGGAACATCAATATTTTCATGAAACCCTAACATAAAATTCCTAACACAAAACTCATGGAACCTCATTTTAGCAAAATAACCCTAACATACGTGAAACCTCATACAGAACTAATAGAAGACCCATCATATTTTCAAAAAACATTAATGCAGAACTCCTCATCTTTACTATTTGTTGGAACATTAATACAAAACTATGGAATATCAGTATTGTTCCCATAGAACCCTAAACGTGCATGGAACTTGACATACAACTGCGTACGTGCATAGGTGAATGTGCGCGTATGTATAAAAATGTACATTGCATAGTGCGCTAGGACGCAGCATATAACTACTGCACTTATTGTGGCTCAAAAATAGTTCATGGATAAAAAAATAAGACAAATTATACACAAACTATTTTTGACACTGCATATATAGCAATTTAATGATTCTACAATAAAATTCATGTATCCAATAGAATGATGAAATTAACTAAATCCTTCAAGTTAGGTTATAAAAATGTGCAATAAAATACACTAACAGTTACTGTAAAATCATTTTTTTGGCTAGATTTACTATGAAATTATTAATTTGTTAGAAAAACATAATATATTAAAAGTAAATCATAATTAAAGAAAAAATAAAAGCTCTTGACTATAATAGATAAAATAAGGGTTCATGACTCCAAACTAGTTTTAAGACTATATATATAGCCAATTTCTCAAAAAATAAAATAAAAATTCATAGACAAAATGAGAAAATTAAAATAATTTATGGGTTATTTACAAAAAAAAAATATAATAATTTATGGGCATTCATGGCAAATTTCTCTTGTCAAAGACAAAAACTAGTCTTTAATCATGTTCACTTATAATTTTGAAAACGACAAAGTAGTTTCTGCTACTCAAAACCACAGAATTTAACTAGTACACCAATGGAATATCATTAAAAGCTAAAATTTTCTGAATCGAACAAAATTTCAGCCTTCAAAATATGTCACCTTAGATTAGAAACATGCTAAAAAAGAAGAAGTAATATAAAAAGCTACAAGCAAAACCTGTCTGCTTCCTTCCTCTAAGTTTTAAGATAACTAAAAAGGGCATTCAAATGATTCAACCAAAAAAAAGAAAAAAAGGACCCGTGCAGGGAATGTGCAAGTGCAACTACTACACAAACAGCATTACCTGCCATCAATTACCAGCATTATAGACCCCAAAACTTTTTTACCAACTAATAATGATCATATCGATGATCAACTGCTACTACTCATTGGATGTCTCAGGACAAGCATCCATCATACAGAAGGCTCTCGGACTGTGGTGGGCAAGTTTAGATCAGGTTCAAATTCGCCTAGTGCTGCAAAATAGGAATCAACCATGTCCTTGCTCACATCTTCCAACCGTACTGGATCCCACTGAAAGTTTCCAACATTCTTTAAGTAACTTCCTTATTTTCTATATCTCTTTCCCGAGTTTAGTTATAGTAAAAAGAATACGTTATAGCTGTCATATGTATGAAATAGTTTATGATATTACAAGTTACCTTTGGAGCAAAATCCTTATCAACAAATCTTGCACGAACACCCTAAAAATAAAATTGGAATTGAATTTTAAGACAAAAGGTAAATTTAGTAAAGTCGCAATGAATTTAATGTTGGTGAAATAATACCTCACAGAAATCATTAGAGACTTGTTTTGAAATGCAATTCAAGGATATCCGATACTCACGAACCAAACATTGGTCAAGAGGTTGAAATCTGCCTTCTCTGATCTAACAGCAAGATGAACACAGCATATCATGATATCAAGGTTGTGTTAATCTTAAAGGGGATGCGTAGGTTTAGCAGCTTACCGATTGTAATGCCACTTTAAGGCCTATAGGAGAGGATTCTTTCATTTTCTTGAGTGTATTGGAGCACCAGTCATCAATAGATTCACTTGACTCCTTTTCCTGCATCAACAAATGATGAAATTTATGCTCACAAGCTATCAACCAGATCGAAAGCACAGGGACAATTTGTCGGATTCAAATTCATAACATCATAATGCCAAACTTAACCTCATAACTAGACAAATTTTCAGATAGTGAATGAACTCAGAAAATAAACATAAAATAACATCCACTCGACTAACTGATAGGAACCCAACTGACTCCAGGAGGACCTACATGTTAGCGATGAAGAAGTATCTAAGGAGTCATGCTTGGAGAGCTTGGAGGGAAGCTAGAAAGAGCAAAAGCTTGGATAACAGTGGAGAAGAAGCTCAAAAACTTGAAGAACCAAGTATAGAGCCAGGGGATCAGTAGATATCAGCCGCCCAGCACCCAAGGAACCCAGGTGCCCATCATATGCAAGTATTCTAAATAGAAGATATTAAGCGCCCAGCATATAAGGAAACCGGGCACCTGACATATGCCAGAATTTTAGGAAAATTGTGTTCCCTGTCCGAATCCTTTTAGATTTCATTACAAGAAAAATTGAATATAACCACAAGCTTTTTGCGACCGACTATTTCTGTCGCTACAGTTGCAACGGATTTGCAACAAGTTTGCGACGAACTTAACCGTTTGGAACATTCGCGACGAATATGCGACCAACTATTTCTCTCGCTACAGTTGCGACGGATTTGCGACAAGTTTGCGGCGAACTTAACCGTTTGGAACATTCGCGATGGATATGCGACCGACGGATTCTTCTGTCGCATAAATTCTTAACGTTGCAACAGAATATGTTTAATAACATTGAGACGGTGTGTTGTCGCAAAGCGGCCACACTTCCACGTAGATTAGGTCAGCCGCGACCGGCCTCTCCACCTAATTTCTCGAATTACTCCCTCCTTCTTCCTCCTCCCTCCTTCCTCCGTTCTCCTCCCTCTTTCTCAGATGCGCACCGCCACCTCCAACAACAACCTCCCGTAGGACCTCTCTCTTCCTTCCTTGCTCTTTCCCTCTACCTCTCTCTTTCTCTCTCTATCTCTCTTCACGCAGCCGGTGCTACCTCTTCTACTGCTTCGCTGCCAGAGTTAGGACGGTGAGTTCGTCGGCTGCTGCTGCTTTGCTGCCTGAGGTGAGTTCGGCGGTGGCTGCTGCTGCTGCCGGAACAGTGACGAGGTGAGACATTTCTTTTTTTTCATTTGAAGATTAATAATTTATATATATTTTATTTTACAATAGCTTTATGAATTTCTGAAAATGGTGAGAGGAGGTAATTTTATCAAGTTTTTCTGAATATGTAGCTGAAATATTATTTCTGGAATTCAATTTGTTAATCATTATTCAATCACTTTTCTGAATATGTTCTGGATATGTTCGATTTGTTAATATCAAATCTCAATTTTGGATATGTTCGATTTGTTAATATCAAATCTCAATTTTAGAACTCACGTATCACTTTGCAGTTTTAGTTTTGATGAAACTTAGTTCACTAAGCACAATCCTATAAAAAGAAGAACATAAACCAATCTGGATGATACATAAGTTGAAGTCTCAACTATGCTTCCGCTCTTATCACTAATTAACAAGCTCACTTTGATCACATTTCTGATCTTACAATTAATCTAATTATTACAAGATGTAACATAGGAATTCAAAACTATTCAGTTACATCTATGCTAATCTATCTTGATTGTTTCAAGATTCAAATTTTTTTCCGCTTTTCTTCACAATGAGTTTTACTTTTTCTTTTGTAAAAACTAAACATATAGGCCACAAAATAGCTCACGTTTTTTAGTTTAGTTACAATCCAATCCGTAATCGTCTAGTAAATCTTCTACATTCACTAATATTTTCTTTAGAAGTAACTTTTCCTTTTATCTTTGATCCCGACCGTCATTTGCGGTTTGTATGTGTTGGACGAACAAGTATCTTTGAATAGCTTCACTTTGGAAAAGCCCTTTCACAAGTTTTCTATTTTAGTTACCCGACTATATCCTTCCCAGAACATTTTGCGGGATAGATTCTTTCAATATTTCTAGTCTTTCATTTATTCACAAACATCTTTTTTATGGCACAATTTTAAGTCTTTAAAAAGAACTGAAGCGTGAAACACAAAATTATTTGGCATAAAATCAAAAAGTTAATTGATTTGTTCATCATTCCTATGAAAAAAGAAATTGATTTGTTAATCATTATTCAATCACTTTTCCGAATATGTTCTGGGCTTTGTTGGTTTGATTTAAATTGGTTATGAAATCAAGAATGACTACATATTAGGTTTGGATTTTGATTAAACTTCAGGATTGCTAAACTTAAAAAACATTGAAGTATATTAAAAACTTGAAGTACTTTTAATAGTGTTTAATACCAATTTTTGTTGATTAATTGTTTATGGGGGAGCCCGAACTCTTTAATGTTTAATTGTTTATGGGGAGCCCTGACTCTTAACGTTTAATTATTTATGGGGGAGCCCAGACTCTTTAAAATTGTATATGTTGCATTTGAGTGGCTTTTAAAACAGGGAAAATGTCCAAATTATGGGGAGACTATCAAAACTTTTTAAAATCTTATAGAATGATACATAGATGTCTAAGTATCATTACAAGTCATCAAAAGCAAAAAATAGAAGTGTTTGCGCTTCTATTCTTCTCTCATTACGTCTAAGTTAAATCAAAAGTAGAAAGTCTTTGTTCTTATATTTTTGAATGTTTCATAGGTATCAAAATTGAAAAAATAGAAGTTTTTGTGCTTCTATTCTCTCTTTACTTCTAAATTAAATGAAAAGTAATAGTCTTTGTTCTTCTATTCTTGAATGTTTCAACGGTATCAAAATCGATTTATACAAGTGTTTGTGCTTCTATTCTCTCTTTACTTCTAAGTTAAATAAAAAAGTAGAAGTCTTTGTTCTTTTATTGTACGAGCATTTCATTCTTGAATGTTTCATTTGTACTTCACTATATTTCTTCACTTCCTTCTTACTTTAAACATATGTCTTCGCTTGCTTCTTATCCTGAATAAGATTAATCTTTTTTCTTCTATTCCTTTGAATGTAGAAAAGTTATGGAGCAGGATAGGAGTTGGATGTATAGGAGACCCAGGGTTAGGGGACTTAGTAGCAAATTTGTGAACGGGGATACCGATTTGTAGATTGGTGCTTCACAGGCCAGGCTATGGTCGTCTCAGTCTCAACCACCTGCTCACAGGCCTGGCCATCATCGTCTCAGTCTCAACCACCTGCTTCACAAGTCGGCCAATGCTCAGCCATCTGGGCTTGGGCCTGAGACACCGCCCTCCACTCTTCGGTCTCAGCCATCCACTTCTGGAGCTTCAAAGACTCATCCTCCAGAAGTGGATGGCTGAGACTGAAGAGTGGAGGTGCTTGAGCTTCAAAGCCACCCCACCTCAAGCACCTACCGATCCACCTGCACTAGAGCCTTGGAGGTAGCCAGGTGATACCCAGTTCGTGTTGCATCCTATCCCAAGTGTGTAAGTACTATTTATTTGTTTTATTACAAGTATAGAAATCGTGTAACTAACATTATATGTTGTTTTTAGTTTTGTAGAGTCCAATGTGGAGGCTACGCAATTTAGACTTATATTCCAGTCGCGTTTGGACGCACCATACGACTCTTGGACCACTCTACCTCAGCCAGTTCTGGACATGTGGTTTGCTGAGTTCTTGGTAAGAGTATATAATAATGAATATTTTCGTTAATTATCACACAAATATTATTTATTGCATTCATGTTGTTAACGGTTAACTTGTTTTATCATAGAGATACTTTTGTTGGGATCCTCAGCTTAATACTGAGGCTAGGGACGGTTTTGATGCCACCGCCGTGAAACGGTATATATAGTTGATGCATAACTTACGAATTACTTCTAAGAAAGCCAGCATGGATACCCCAGGACGTTTATGACGAACTATGGGCTAAGTGGGATGACCTGGAGTATTAGGCCAAGTGTGAGAAGACCTCAAAAAACAGGGTCGAGGGGCGAGGCACGAGGGTCCTGGCAAGCATACGGCAGGTTCTCGCTCATTCATTGAGTGGGAAGCAATATTATTATGTACACGGTTTTGTTTAGTGCCAAAGGCATATATATATATATATATGTGTGTGTGTGTGTGTGTGTGTGTGTGTGTGTGTGTGTGATTTTAATATCATTTTTAATTGTTTGTAATTTTTAGCGTCGATTGCTCAAGGCTAACTTCTCTCACAAGAAGCTTTACGAAAAGCTTCATGTTCATCGAGAAAGGCACGAGAAGGAGGGCAAGTTCTCGATGAGCGATCTAATGAGTTTTGGGTGAGTGTTGAAAGTTATTTGCTTCTTATTTAAGTTTTATGGTCAAATGATTTGATATCTAATTTTGTGCTATATATTCGTTTATTTGTAACATGTTTTCTTAATTTCAGGATAAATTCTGCAAGCTTAAAGAGCAGAAGGAATATGAGCATAGGACTACTGGTGCCCCTATGCCCACTGACCACGAGCTGATGCTGGAGCTCAATGAGGGGCTAAAGAAGGGGCACGTCTACGGCTTCGGTGCAACAGAGTCTGCCTGTCTACGCGCTTGGTCCCAGCATGCTACCATTGGCAGCCGCCCGTTCCTTTGTGGTTATAAGGAGCATATGGCCGCCATCAGTCACCAGGTCTTTAATGAGATGATGGAGCAAGAGTGGGAGAGGAGGATTAGCTACTCATATCACAGATGCCAACTCTCGAGCCGCCTCCTGAATGGCAGATGCCTGATTGCGAGGTTAGTAAGACGAGCGGCCACAGTGGTCACAATGGCAAGGATGAGGGTGCCGGGGATGAGGAGATCCCTCCATGTTAGCATTGCTATGCTTTTTCTTATGTACTTTATATATTTTGAACATCTGATATATATATATACATACATATACATATATATGTTTTTGTTTGTTTATTATAGTACAGTAAAAGATGAATCATCTGGGACTTTTATGCATATACTTTGCATTTAATGTTTAATAGTTCATTATGATCCATTCGTTTGTTGTGCAGTTGATCTTTGTTGGTATATTTTTTTATTTTCGGGATGGTTTAATCTAGAAATAAACAATTTATTTAAAAAAATTAAAATATTAGACGGATAGCCCGTCGCAAGTGTTGCGACGGAATTGAGACTAAAGGTCAATCGTTTGCTACGAATATGCGACGACATTCCGTCGCAAATTCATCACGTTCTAAATATTATCGCGTATAAATTTCAGCACAACACCCGTCGCTATTCGTTCACGCGAACAAATGTCTGTCGCAAAACAATGCTTGCGACTCTATTACTGCAACCGACTTGTTCTATCGCATTTCTGTCGTGATATCACCATTTGCGACAGAGTTGCGACAGACATGGTCGTCATTAATTGATAGTTTTTTTTTGTACTGTTTGAAGTCCTGTTTTTATGTTTTTATGCATATTTTAGAGGTCTCACCCTCAGACAATCAGTATTAATGAGTTTAGGGCAAGAATTGTAAAAATACTCTCTTCCAAAAAGAGAAGGTAGCTTTGAAACTCATATTTTCAGATCTTTATAGAGAGAGTGTGAGACAGTTCCTCTCCTTCTACATTTCCATGGCTTATCAAGGAATTGAATCCACCACTATGGTGCCCGATTCATCCTAGAGTTCTTGAATCCAAGTTATTCAAGGGTTTCAGTGGATCAAATCACACACCAATTCACTTCAGGATCTTAGTTTGCTAGCTAGCCTTTCTTTGTGTTTGAGTTTGGGGTGCCTCTAATGCTTGTTTCAACATTGAAGAAGACTTATCTTCGTGTTCATTGGATTCCTTTGACATTTGTTCCTAGGGGTGGGGGGTTGTTGTTATACCAACTTTGGTTTTCTATCGCTTTCTGGGGAGCCTTGCTAGTGTTTTAAACCATCCAGAAGCCAAATATTCAGCATAATTTCTTGCTTATATCACTAATACAATCAGCTTTTATCAGCTGGCAGTGTTTTTCCCATCTACCGAAGCATCTTGAACATAAGGATAGTCATGCTACAAAACAGAATATATATGCACGAATAAGGGATTTGAACCCCAGATAGAAACGAAGGGGCTAACGCTACTTGAAAACATGACCAGGAAAAGGATGAAGCCACGGCAGGCAACAAATTAGAATGTAGGGGACATAATAGAATGAACTGCAGCAATGATAGTGGGATCGACTTGATAAATTTATCTCCTGCCATGAAGCAGAATCTAAATATGAAAGTCCGATGTCTCCCTAAACAAATGTGATCTAAAACACCAAACAAATGTCTCCGCAATCTCCACTAACATGTTGGTCTACTAACACTGACATTAAGATCAAACGCTATCATTAGTAGAAATTTTCCCATATGGTAATTACTGTGCTCCACCTTTCTTAGTCAATCACCAAACAACAGTTCACAAAGACAATTACAACAGTAAACAATTACAACATTAATGAACAAAAACTCTAAATCTAAACGATGAAACTTACCAGAGCATCTACGATTTCCTCAACGGTGTCCAAGCTGAAGCATTTATCAATTTTTTCTAACCTGTGAGGAAGACAAGATTAATCCAGGTATCACCTATGGCCAAGAAAGAACAGGCAGAAGGCAGAAGATAACAATTTTCTTCAGAAACATTCTAGTCACAAAATAATCTCTCACCTCCAATTCAAGTTCAAACCATTAGCCTACAATGGAATACTCAAGCTACAGGACATATAACTTCAAGTAAAGAATAGTACGTGAACTTGATCAATTGGCAGTTTAACAGATGGTATTTCTCCTTTTATTTTGATTGAGAAAGAAAAGCTTTTGATTGGCAAGAAATTAGAACACTGTTTTGTATTAACCTATGCACATCTATATCTAGAGAGCCATAACATACTTATCAAAATCTTAGGACAACAGCCAACAGGTGCAAATACAATTATCTCTAAGTCAAGTAGGCTTCTACACATTAAAATCAACAGTAGGTACATTACTGCCCCTTGATAAACTTATTCCATGTTTCTTCATTTCTTCTTCACATCTCGTCTATTTAATCTTTTTCTTTCTCTTTAGTGATTGCCATTAAGATTTCTACAGATACTAATAGCTCAGACACTGAAGCATTTCACATGCACTTTAATGACATTTCCCTTTTCCACCAGGTCTAATAGTTTTCCAAGGTAGAAAAAATTAACACAGAATGGGAACAGAGGAGAAGGAGAGAGAGGAAAAGGGGGAAAGGAACCATATGCATTGCATAAGATAACAAATTAGAAACTTGATCAACATAAGAAGGAAAAGCTCAGTTTTGAAGAACTATAAATAGGAGAATTACTTGTGAAGAACACTCCTCCTGTGTGGGTAGACAAGATCACCATATTGTGCAAGAGAATTTTCAATAATTTTACGGTCATCTGTCATCAATTTACCAAGTCGTTCTTCAATCAAAGGAAGCCTCTGTGAGGAAAATTAAACTGTCAAATCAACTACTGACAATGAAATATCCAAGAAACTACTTGTACACTAAGGAGAAGAGTACTTCTTTTAGAAAATAATGTGTGGCAAGGCCACAGGCAATCATCTCTACACCATTAAGCTTTTCTCCCGTCAGAGCCAAATATTCTCCTGAAAATAGAGGAGAAGCCTAACATTAGATGCCAAATGCTATTTAGAACAGAAACGTAGAATCATATTTTATATTAAATCCCTTGAAAACTATTTCTTCAACAATCTACACGTACACATTTCTTATGAGTTCCTGAAGACTAAATAAATTGTTATTGATCTGCAGTATAATTAATTGATGGGTTACTTTAAAAAAGAACCCTGAAGTTTCGGGTCAATGATCAATGGGATACCTTGAGCTTTAATTTTGACGATTGGGTATCTATAGTAAGATTCCTTCTACAAACTAATGGCACATTAACGATATTTTGAACTTTTTCAAATTTTTTAAAGAGAAATTGGCAAAATTAGTCTTAAAGCTATTCAATATGTTTTAACTTAGTCCCAAAACTATTTTTCAACAATTTTAATCTCTAAACTGCGTTTCTCCAAAAACATTGGCCCACACCACCCTTTCTGAAGCAGAATCTGACAATTTTTTTAAATTGTCACTCGTAGGAGTCACTAATCAAGAGCAAAATCATTGAGCTCTGACCTTTTTCCTCCCAAATATCCACACAAGCCAGTGATGTACATTTTCCATTTTCACTGAATTGAGGTATTTATGAAGAAAAAGTCAGAGATCAATGATTTTACTCTTAGTTGGTGACTCATACGAGTAGTAACTTACAGGAAGCCGTCAGATTCAAACCCAGAAGGAATGACGTGGACTATTATTTTTTAAGGAAATTACTTTTATGACTTAATAATTTTGGGACTAAGATAGAATTAATGAAGTATGCAGTCACTGTTTTCTATTCCTCCTCTCTGATCATCTTTCTTCCTCCATCTATAAGAGTACTTAAACACTACATTTCACTATTCAATCTTGTAGCTCTGATTCTTATCCTGGAAATGGTACAAACAAATCCCAGAAGACGAGACTTTAGAAGTTCCAAGCAAGTAATAACCCCTTCCAATACTTCAGAATAGTTTTTCCAATCACTTCGAATCTTTTAAAGATGTTAAATGAAGTATTTCTGTAAAAGATGTTCAGCTACTTCCACTTTTCTAGTTGGACCGGCTAATTGGGGACTGAAAAGGTTTAGTTGTAGCTTTCTCAACCTAGCAGACCATACTAATTCATTACAAAGTGCCAGACAACTATACTGGAGAAACTACATTTTCCGTTCAAGTCTATGAAGCGTTGAAGCAGTAAAATTCTATAATCCCACATATAGGTATATAGGTTCAGCCTAAGTACATTATTTTCCTAGCAAGTCCAGATAACAAACAAGTTTATAAATATCAAATCCACAATGAACAATTGTAAAATGATTAAGGGAAATACTAACAAGAGTAGTGTCCTGGCATTACCTAAATAACCAGGCAGGCGAGAGAGATAATAAGAAGCACCAGCATCAGGATGGAAACCAATCTGAACCTCTGGAGTAGCAAAAACCTGCAACCATCCATGTATATTTAGTTTCCTACCATTTCATTCTAAAATTTTTCTGGAGTTAAATAGGGCTTCATTCGTTACATTCTCA
This sequence comes from Catharanthus roseus, assembly GCA_028651295.1. Lineage (NCBI taxonomy): Eukaryota > Viridiplantae > Streptophyta > Magnoliopsida > Gentianales > Apocynaceae > Catharanthus > Catharanthus roseus. The sequence goes on along the minus strand of JAPQWS010000124.1, from coordinate 4,698,332 downwards.
TACTTTTATTAGGGAGCGCTACAACCAAAGAGTGTGTGTGTGTGTGTGTCTGAGAGAGAGAGAGAGAGAGAGAGAGAGAGAGAGAGATGATACTAATACATTCATTAACAACATATGTAAGCAAAAATCACACTTTGTGACAGTTAAATAAGTTCTAGTGTTATAGCAATATTTTATTCTGAACAGAGATTTCCAAAACCATCAGACAGCTTTCTGAGCAAGAATACTTTTGGCAGCAACCACTTATAGAAAGCTACATAGCATTGCTGGAAGGAGTTCAATGCTTAGCCAATTAACAATGATCAAGTTACAAAGATATGTATGTAACTATACAAATGTTGACAAATTCGATGTCTAATGCCAACTTTTTGAAATAAATATTAGAAAAGTATTTATGCATGCATTTACATATTCAACATTTTCTGCAAAGTTCTGTAAAGAAAATACAAGAAAGATTATTCATAACAACCTGAGGTAATAATTACTGCATGCAGTCATACAGGAGACCATTTAACTTTCATAAAATAGTAATAATATTATTTGTTTGAAAAACACACCAGATGGTTAACTGGTTTATGCAACTCCATCAAATACCTATAGTGACCAGGAAAATGATTAATCACATGGATCACAAATTGAGTACATTGGAAAACAAAAAGTGACAAATCCTGTGAATGCCTCATGCTTTTACATATATGAACCTATTTATGCTTGGATTGACTTATATATTATGCCCGTGTGTGTTAAGAATTTTGATTGCATGTATATGTGCACTTGCAAATATGCCATTCGAAAAAGCCAAATGTTGTACAAGCTTCTTGTGAATACATAATCTTCCCATTATAAGAACAAGACTAAAAAATATAATCAATCAGTATAAATTGGATTATTTAGACGATTAAGATAACAGTTGCAAAGCCCACGCATAGTTTAAAAATCAAATAAAAGTCAAATAAACCAATGCAATGAGCTCTACGGAAGTAACAGATGCATACAGTTTTATCAGTCACAATCTGGTACATTCCGGGAAGCGAAATACCTGCCCCAGCTCCCATTGTGAAACCATCCAGAATAGCCACCTGCAGCATAAGCTAATCAATAAGCAACTCTAATAAAGAAATCTACAAGGAAACTCCAAGGAAACACATTTAGAACAAGAAAACACTATGAACACGAGAGATATGTATGTGTATATGTGTTTGTGTGTGAGAGAGAGAGAGAGACACAGAGACAGAGAAACAGAGAGTAATCACTTAAAATATGAAACTTGCATGGAATAACCCACTAATCAATGAATATACAAAGCTTCCATGCAACTACAGGTTCGGACATCAGCTTTATACCAATGGAAAATGTCATGGATACTATTATTTGAGGATCTCTATGCAGGATCAGAGGATCCTATCTTCACTCATGGACTTGCTAGCATAAGCCTGAACCGTCCTTCAGCATACCCTAGAATTCAAGAACAGGTCCAGCTTTACAGAGATCAATAATCATCATTACAAAGAAACAACATCTCCAAGCACTGAACTATATCAACACTACTCTTAGTGCTATTGCTTTCATGGTGTGCAGAATTTAGTCAATCAAAAGACGATTCTGCAATTCTGCAATAACGTAGATGCTATCATTTTGTTAACCCTTTATACATAATGGAGGGTACCTCTTCATGAACCTGTACTTCAGTACTTGACCGGCACAGTTCCTTCACTACTATAGCTAATCAGAATATACTGACCAAAAGTATGAATACAAACTTAATATTTAAAAACAAAAAAATAAAGTGGGGAGAGAAAGAAAGAAATATATCACCCAAGGAAAAACGGAAACTGTCAGTACAAAAGATCTTTAGTTCACTTTCACAATCTGCACAACATACCCTCAAGTATACGGAAATCTTAGTTGCATATGGATCAGTACTTACAACTGTATTGCAAATCTACTTCATATTTACCATTGGCTTTAAACCAAGCACCACTTAAAATCAAGTTCTCCACGAGAAATAAGAACTACATGAGGCACATGATACCAGAAGAGAGAGATAGAAAAATAAAGAAGCTTTTTCTTCTCTAGCATCAGCAATAGCAAAAGTTTTCATGGAGCATGAAAACCATAACAATAGAAATACTTGTCCAAGAGAACTCAATACACAAATTAACTAAAGGAGAAACTCCCAGGATAAGACAAAGTTATGAAGGATCAACACAGTATAACCATGAACCGTAAAACTACACAAGGCCATTCCCAGCGAGACAGAAACTTCCTGAAAGTTTATCTTAGGTTGATATCTTCCCAAAGAAAAATAGTGCAATATTAAGGTACTGATCTTCATAATATTTGATTATCAAAGCCTCTGAAGAGCTCAGGGCGGAAACTGCAACTAACTCAGTAAGGCATGCATTTTGTGCAAAAAGCAAGAAGCACAGTAGCATGATTAGTGAATGATGCAGAAAAAATATAACTGGACGAAAAGGCCTATTTCATTTTCTATCTACAACGCAAAAGGTCTGGAGTCACCTACCCCCAAGAAATAGTACACAATGCGCTCAAGGAACTGACTGCAAGCGTTGGTTTTATGGGTAATAAGCAATAACACCCTTATTCCCCCACAATTTCTGTTAAGGTCCTCACTAAAAGCAATTTCACCCCCAAAAAGGCATTTTTCCTTTTCTTTCAATATCATTATGTTGCACCACAAGAACTGATCTTTTCTTTCAAACTTGAAATTGTTAATAGAAGAAAAATGCCAACAACTATGCACAAAGAGTTTCTGGAAGTTCACATGTTTCACACTGAGCTGTCATACTAAATGCATTAAAACATCTCAGTTGATCACTTATCAACTAGTTGATATATATGAGTCCAACCCCGAGGATCTTCATTTCCACATAATTCCTCACTCAGTGCTCTCAGCAATGTGGTTCATATTCCTTCCAGTCTCTTCATCCTTGAGGTATCTTTGTATCTTTTCTCAATTAGCGTATTTCTACTAACCATACTTGCATTGCTTTCTTGGGAACATCTTTTAATAAGACCAGCCATCAATATCTTCCCATATATAAAGCTTTGTGTTTATAGCAATGGTTTGCTTCACTGATTCAGTTCATTGCAATAAAATTAACTTACAATAAAGTTCCAAAATAATTGAGATGAGCTTCATGTCCTTCATATTGCATAAATGAAACATTTTTGGGGGTACAAATATGGAAATTCAAGATTTCTTGAAGACAAAGGAAGAAATACTCACATGGGGCTTGAGATATGTTCCCAAGAGATATACAAACTTATACACAGTCTCAAAATATGTTTTGCATTCTTCAACTTTCCCTGAAAACAAAGATAGGTTAGAAATCAGTTCAGCTCATCAACTAAACAGTTACATTCTATTTAAATCGCTTCTCCACTAGAAAAGCATAACATGTGGAAAAGGACAGAAACAGTTCCTTGCCATCACAGATATGCTCTGTTTCGTTTTATATATAATAACCAAACTAGGATAACCAAGATAGTGTTACGTAGAGTGATGATGAGGTGTTGCTTCTTGTCTGGAACAATGGTGCTTTACACTCGAGATATGTAGTCAAGGACAAAAGTTTTGTAAATGGGTTTTGACAAAGATGCAATCAAACACTGCTCAATTGGATAAACACAAACAGGGACTCAAATTGGCAAATAGGGCACCCCAGATCTCCATCGCCACATATAGAACAGGGTTTGGAACATTAGAATACATTTTCTTGACCAAAGTATAAAACCAAAGCATTGATATTTTTCCTGAATTATGCTTTTATTCTTTATTTTCAACATAGTATACGGAAGTTCATACTATTTCGGAAAAAGCAGAGCACAGGTGCCTTTTCTGACTCCCTTTCCAACTTGCAGCAAGAAAAAGTTGTGTAGCCATTTCCCTATCTCCCCCAACCTCATCCTCGTCAAATAGAAACTGATAGGGACCAATAAGCATGCCAAAGCACAATGGGAAGAAAGGACCAAAAAGCATCTGTTCCCACATGGCCTTCCATGATCAAAATGTAAACCATAACTTAGAGGGTGTATGTGCTGTTAAACACCAAGAAAATTGACATCCTCTACCTTTCCCCCATCATTAATTATGCAATGGAGAAAAATAACTCAGAGATCCTCACTTAAGTTATTTTAGAAAAATAACTCAGAGATACTCAGAGTATTTCTGTGCTAATTGCAAATCATGCACCACAATTGGAAAGGGTAAAATCAACATCCATGATTAAAATTAGTATAGTTTTCTCCCCCATCCACCAGAAAAAATAAATATATAAATAAATAAAACTGCAGTTGAAAAGCTTCTAATCACGCAGCAGCAAAGAAAATCACAGGAGATTAAAGTAAACCAAAAGCCACCTTCATTAATTAACTGATGAAGCACAACAACATCCGCCCCTGAGCAGAATGCTTTGCCACTACCCTTCAATAAGTTCAAATGTTCCATTAATCACTCATTAAAAATTTCTACCTAATTTTTTAGAAAAAAAAAAAACAAAAGGGGCCAAGAAAGTAAGGATTAGAATTGCAATAAAGAAGAGTTAACATTGTCTTACCTTCATCAAAACAAATCCAATATCTGTATTTTCTTCCCATGACTCGTACAATCTATTCAACCTAGCCACCTAACACCAGTAACACATAAATAAAGAATTAACATGAAAAAGGACCTAAAATGTAGAAAACTATGAAAGAGGCCATATAATGCACCAGAATGAAAGAGAGTGCGGGAGGTAAACCATATCAGTAGTAAGAGCATTGAGCGCAGAAGGTCTATTAAGTATAGCTGCCCTTGATTTAGCCCTCCCTTCTACTAGAACCTGTGATTATAGACATCAAAACAACATTTTAATACACAAAAAGCAAATTCAGGTAATAAAGATTGGATTTTTATCACCTAACGAAGAAAAAAAATTGAATAAATCACATAACATCAAGAAAGGCAAACAATTTCTTCAGAATTTGTCATTCTTCTCCCCGAATATGCTCATGAAAATAATAAATTGAATATAAGTCACATGCTACCATGGACTTCAAAGTTACTAACCGAAAATAAGCAATCAAAAGCAATTGAAACTGACCTGTTCTTCGAGATGATCGAGCAAGGTGTAGCTGGGAAGAGCAAAAAAGCTTCTTTTTGTATGTAGAAAAGAGCCATTTCTTTGTAAAGTCTGCCTCAATGGAGAAAAAATTTTCAGTTTCTGCATCTTTCAATCAATCTCCGGGAATTCTGTGTGTTTGTATGAATTTTTGTTGCCTGAAGGAAATGCCGATTTGTTGCGGCCGTGAACTTCCTCACTCACAGGGCTACTCCCTAGTGCAATTGGGCAGGATTGCAGTGCCTTATTAGTACTTTCATAAAATTATTTTGTATCCCCTTGAATCCTTTGTAATAGGAAATTTGGTGCCCATTTTTTCTGGCGTTTAAATATTTATAGGCAAATTATTGTATTTAGTCCCCAAAACTTTTTTATTTTGTATAGTTGGTCCATTTCTTCATTTTTTTTTTTTTTTTGTGCCAACAATTTGATCTATTGTATATTTTTTGTTAGTCACCTATTAATCAAAATTTATATGATTAGTTAGACAGGAAATTTTCAAAATATATTTATATATTATTTACTTAAGTTGCTTTCTGTATCTAAACTTATTTTTCATTTTTTGTATCCTTAAACTAGAATTGTTTGACAAAATCTGAAAGTACTTTTATTCTCATGTATATTGTCTAACTTGACAAAAATGAGAATATATTGAGAATTTCCCTTATAGGGTTCTTGATTTTTCCAGTTAGAGTTCTTCAACCTTTCTAAGGTTTGTTCTTTGCAGATATTCAAAATTTCTTGATCACTGCATTTAAATCTATAAATAAGAGGTGTTTCTAGTTATATTATGGGTGTCACTTGTTTTAGATCTCAATTTTGTATGTTGGATATGTGTTAGATTTAATATACTTAGCCTAGTTTGAATGGGATGATTTGGAGAGAATATAAGAGAAAGGAAAATTAGGGGCTTTATTTATGAGATAGGGAAATAAAGGGGAGAAGTGGGAGGATGAAATTGAGGGGCTTTCTCTCCAAATTCTCTCTCCTAAAGTGGGATGAAAAGGACATAAATGGAGAGAAAGCTTTTAAAAGATTGTAAAATACTTATAAGCTTTTAAAAAATTGTAATAAATTACATTATTATTACATATTTTATTTTCTCAATTCAAGGGTTATTTTTGTCAAAAGATATATTTCTCTTCATCTCTCCCCGAATTCCTAAATAAGAAAATCTTACCTCTTTCCAAATCCACTAACAATATATGAATAAATCTATCTTACTTCTTCTCTTTTCTCATCTTCTCTTCTCTTCTTTTCCGGTGTTTTCTCTTCTCTCCTAAACTCCCAAACTACTAGGCCTTAGTGTTAATTCAATCAAACTCTCAACAAAATGTTCAACAAGTGTGCTCTTGAAGAGATCTTGGACAAGACTGAGTTCTACTTCAAAGCAAGTGAGCTCATATCTTGGCATGATCACCATGATTCTTGCATGTATGTTTGAATGGAGTGTTTGTTGCATTATAAAGATTATTTTGAGAGTTTGTATATATCTCATCAGTTTTCTTGATGAAATGACTCGCATGTATACGTATTTCACTAACCTAACATACATATATGCATATAATATTCATCAATTTATAAATTTTTTACGGACCGATATTAACGAGAAAACTATACAAAAATTCAACATGACTTAATCTAACAAGATAAGAGGATTCAACCATTAAAAGAAATATACAACAATTTTCATGACCAATAATAGCTACTGCTAAATGCATGTATCTCAAGCTACATATCTACAAATTAGGGGATACATTTTACATCCATTTGACTGCAAAATTATCAAGGGTCAACTCAAATTTGGAAACCCAACGCAAACTCTATGGGAAATATGTCGCCAATTAGGGCCGTAAACGGGGCGTGTTTTATATGTATTCGCGTGGGTTCATATCTTTTTTTAGCGGGTACATTTAAAATTTTATACAAGTTCCAATAAATGGGTTTGGATAGATTATGATAATATTCAAACTCGTATACCTATTATAATAAAAAAAAAATAATATATATTATATTGCTTACTTATATTTCCATATGGATATATAAAAATATTTGTAAAAATTTCACAAATATTTAGGTAGTGTAATTCGTGTATTACAAAATGCAATATTTATATTACCTGCTATTCCACGAATTACAGAATGCAATATATGATAGATGCAACTGCAGTAGTTGACCTAGGTAATTCGTTTTAGATTTTTTTTTTTTTTTGTTGAATTCAGCTCAAAAAGAGTAATAGTGCCCCAAAGTACGTGATCCTTGAATAGAGTAGAAAGTTTAACTCGTTTTTATGGTGATCGTGTAAAAGTATAAGGAAATCACCAATTACAACTTGTTTTGCAAATAACAAATTGCTTTATGCTGATTCTCCTCCTGAAAATCATTAATTTCATAAGGTTTTAAGACAGTGGCAAAAATATATTTACAAAGGTTTTAGTAGAGGGCATTCAATTTTTGAGTTAGGGATACTCTTGAGTGCATTTGCAATGACTTGAGACCTCCATCTTATCTTAGTCCTTTGGTTCAGATGGAAGTGATGATATTGGTGAAGAGTTTATGTGTATTCGAACTTTTAATTATTTGAATTAGAGATGTTAAATGATTTTATTTGTTGAAAAATATGTTAGAAAATTATGTCAGTTATATTAAATTTTTTATTTTAAAGTTATACATTTTTTATATATTTCTTTGTTTAACAGAAAAAAAATAGAAAAAATGTCATACGCGTATAGATATATCCAGACCCTACCTTGGACCCTGAGGATCGGGTCTAGATCCATAAATTTTATACCAAAAGGGTTTGAGTTTAGGTCCAAATTTCAATATAAGGATATGTATGGGGTCTGGGAGTACCCAAAGGGTCTGGACCCATTTACACCTCTAACGCCAACAATTGAAAACTTCCTATAAATCTTTTAATTTTTCAATGGAAAAAAGCTTATTTCTACGAGGTCTTTTGTTGGGGGGAACAAAGAAAAGGCAACTTTCTACAAGCTTATTTCCATTGGCAGCTTTTAAATTCTTTCAATTAAATCACCAACAAGTTCCTATTTTTCTTTTTAAATGTTCATTTTTCCTGTATAAAATTTAAACTAATAATTTTTACCATTTAAACCATAATAAATATGAGAAATTTAACAAATATATCAAACTAAAATAAATCTTATCAGTACACAAAACGGGTTGATTCTAAAATTAGTCTCATCAATCAATAAGGATATTAAATGATTAAAAAAGAAAAATAAAAAATAAGTAGCTAAGTTAACTATAGCTACTTATACTATGAGAGCATTAGTTGACTATAGTTAACTATGGAGTACTTGTTATACTAACCAATAAATTATTCTATTTACAAGAGTGTTATTAACCAAAAGTAAGAGAAAAAAGGCAATATAGTCATCAAAGTTTTTTTTTTTTTTTTCCAATTTCACTATGATTCTAAAAAAAAATTTCAGCAATATAATTTTGAAACATTTTGTTTGGTGTCAAGTTAGTTTTATCACATGTTTTGTCAAATATCCATTGAGAAAATATATATGTATAGCACATGATACTTTGTGAGCTATATATACCCTAGCAAAGTTGCATATGAATGGGATCTAATATATTTAGAGAAAATTACCGTAAGAATAATCTTGATAAAATCATTTAGTAGTATATAAAATGTTTTGGGGCCGTGAAAAAAATATTTGAAGATTTCATTGAAATTTTAGAGAAAAATTTTGAAGACAATAATGATCAAATTTTCTGCAAAAGTAATTACTACAAATATTTAATAGAGATTTTTAATTTATAACCACCAAGGTTCGGCTCAACTTGGACAGAAATTTTTTTTGAAAAATTATCACTTTTCAAACTCAATTAAAAAAAGGAGGAAAATGACATGAAAGTGGGAAAACTTTTTTGAGTAGGGTTCCACATGGCCGGCTTATTAGTTTTTCATTTTGAAACGTGAAAAGAAAGAAAAAGGATCAGACGAAAGTGTGGTAGGAGCATTTTCTTTTTAAGTTGGGATTGGTTTTCAAATTGTTGCTGTCCGTCAAAACTTCTACGGGGATTTGAGTTTAACTAACTCGCCATATTTTTAAAAAAGAATTCATGTTCAATTAGAATAATTAGAGTGTAAATTAATTAACCATCCGTTAATATATATATATATATATATCTTTATTATGGTTCATAGCTAATATATCTAGTAAATAGTTTAACATAGCTATGGTTATTATTATAAAAAGGTCTAAGTGTCATGGTTAATTTTTTAATAAGCTAAAATTTATTGTATAATTTCTACAAGCTATGAATCCTGACTAGTGCTACAATAATATTATTATTATTCACGAATAATAAAAACGTTTATTTATATAAATTTTTAGTTCCAAAGCTCAAGTTATGTAATAATTGGAATATAAAAAACAATAACAATAATTCATAAAAATAAATGTTATGAATAAAATAATAATTATGAATATTCATAAGAGATAAGAATATTTGAGATGAAATTTATTTTCTAAGGAGATTGATATTTTAGAAATATATATACTGAAGAAATATATAATTTATCTCTCTGATCCATCCCTCTCTTGTATTCCCTAATCCTTATAAATAGGTCCTTACTTCTTAGTTGTAATCACACCTCAGAGAAAAGTAATTAACTCTTCTCTACTTTTCTCTTCTCTTCTCTACTTTATCCTCTATACAATTTATAATTATTCTTTAAACTCCTTACTTATATAAGTGCATTTGCAATACTTCTCACAACACGTTATCACCACGACGGGTCTCTACCATCGGAGTTATGAAGTTTAAATCAAGAGAAGGAAATGAGGTAACTTTCTATCTCTTTAATTTCAATGGCTAATTTTACCAAGTTAGAATTTTTGCTCTTGATATCTCTAGCAAAAACTATTTATCCTAGACATTGAATGCTCAAATTCATCTAGATGCAATGGGTCTAGCTGACACCATTGTCGAAAATAATAAATCATCATCACAAGACTGCCCAAAAGCCATGATCTTTCTCCTTCATCACCTTTATGAAGATTTGAAGACGAAGTATCTTATCGTGAGAGATCCACAGGTATTATAGACTAATTTGAAAGAAAGGTTCAACCACCAAAAAATTATCATTCTGCCAAAAGTACGGTATAATTGGATGCATTTGAGGCTACAAGACTTTAAGTTTGTCGGTGAGTTTAATTCTGTGATGTTTAGAATTACTTCGCAATTAAAATTATGTGGAGAAAAAATTACCGAAGCAGATATGCTAAAGAAAATCTTTTCAACTTTTCATGTCTCAAATATTATCCTGCAACAATACTATCGAGAGAAAGCTTTCAAGAAATATTATGAATTGATTTCTTGTCTTTTTGTGGCCAAGCAAAATAATGAGCTGCTCATGAAGAATCATGAATCTCGACCAACTAGTTCTACTCCACTTCTGTAAGTGAATGCAGTTAGAACAAATAACTATGGCTCCAGAAGATGTTGTAGACATGGTCAAGGCCACGAATATGAACGTGGACGTAACAGAAATCATCCATACAATCATGGTGATCATAACAGGATCAAGGGCGAAGAATAATGGCAACCGTCATAAGTGGTCAAAAAATAGTAACAAAATAAAAGGAAAAAAGTGATCCTCGAAGATTATTGAGGAAAAATATTATCGATATGGTATGCAAGGTCATTGGTCCTGCACCTGTCGTTCGACGAAGCACCTTATTGAGCTTTACGAAGCATCAATCAATAAAAAAATAAAATGCCTGAAGCAAACTTCACTTCCCGAGATTTCAAATCATGATGATGACACTAGTTTGGATGATATCCCTATAGATATAATTCACTTGGATGTGGCCAACTTTTTAGAAGAAGGAAAAGTTGCATGGCCAATGATAGAAGTATCCAGAAGAACTAGAATTTTATTTCAGTTTTATATTTTTAATTTTATTTATGTTTTCAATCAATGTAATAAAGTTGAGCGTCTTTTTCGTAGTTTCCTTTGTAATACAACTTTCAAGTTTACTTGGAGTTTTCCGATGTGTTCAGATGGTTCTTATTCCTTATTCTATGAATGACACTAAAGATATTTGCCTCGTTGATAGTGGAACTACCTACACCATACTGAAACGAGAAATATTTTTCATATTTGAATATGGGAGAAACAAATATTAGCACTATTCATGGTAGTGCAAAATTGATTGAAGGCTCTGGAAGAGCCAATGTGTTATTGCTTGGAGGGACAATAATTGTTATCCATAAGGCACTATCTTCCTCAAAATCCGAAGAAATTTACTAAATTTCAGAGATACCCACCTGACTAGGTATCATGTTGAGACAATAGAAGAAAATGGTTATGTGTAACTTTGCATTACTCAAGTGGCCTTGGAAAAGAAATCAATTCTAGAGAAATTCTATCTCTATCTTCTGGCATATACTACGCAATTACTAAAGTGTAGCATTTAGTAAACTAGAAGTTTACTGATCCTGCAACTTTTACTATTTGGCATGACCATTTAGGTCACTGGGGAACAATCATGATGCGGAAAATAATTGAGAATACTCATTGTCATCCATTAAAAATCTAAGGGTTTTGACCTAATTATCATGCTACTTGTTCTCAAGGCAAGTTGGTTATTAGACCATCCCAAATAGAAGTAGGACTTGAATCTCTTTCTAGAATGGTTTCATTGTGATATATGTGGGCCTATTCACACACCATATGGGCAATTTAGATATTTAACGGTTTTAATTAATGCATCGACCCGATGGTTGCATGTACGTTTATTATTAACTCGTGACCTAGCATTTGCAAGATTACTTGCCTGCCTAAGAGCACAATTTCCTGATCACCCTATTAAAACGATCTGTCTAGATAATGCAACGGAATATACTTCTCAAACCTTTGATGCTTACTGCATGTCAATTGGCATTATTGTTGAACATCTTATAGCTCATGTACACACACAAAATGGTTTAGCTGAATCTTTTATTAAAAGTTACAATTAATTGCTAGACCACCTTTAATGAGAAAAAATCTCCATACTTCAGTTTGAGGACATGCTATCTTGCATGCTGCAGTACTTGCGCGTATTAGGCCACAAGTTATTATGAATTCTCCTTTTTACAATTGGGTTTTGATTTTGAGCCAAATATTTCTCATTTGAGAATTTTCGGGTGTGCAATGTATGTTCCTATAACACTAAAACAACGAACCAAAATGGGTCCCAAAAGAAGGTTGGGGATATATGTTGGTTATGACTCTCCCTCAATAATAAGGTACCTTGAACGTTTAACGAAAGATGTATTCACTGCAAAGCCATTTTGACGAGGCTCTCTTCCTTAAATTAGGGGGAGAAAATAAGCCTGAAGGAAAAGAGCATGTTTGGACAACATCTTTGAATTATCTTAATCGTCGCACAAGCGCCAATGAATTGCAAGTTCAAAAGATAATTCATTTGCTAAAAATAGCTAATCAATTGCATGATGCCTTTGCTAACTCAACAAGAGTGACTACATCTCACATTCCAACAATAGATGCTCCTATTTGGGTTGACATCCCAAAAGAGCAAAATATAGCATCTATAACTATTGAGTCCAAAGCACACCAGCAGCACGGTCCTCTTCTTGATTCTAAAGCTAAAATCCTAGAAAGAAGAGGGGATTAAATTATCAAGGATATCATATTGAAGACATTGACAAAACAAACCAAGAGACAACTGGTGAAAAGTTCCAAATTTCTGAAAATAATGAAAACAATACAGAAGTTTCCATTAACTATACCACTTATGCCAAAAGTTGGAATCAAATAGAAACAAAAGTTGATGATTCGTTTGCATATAATGTACCCCTTGAAGTTTTAAAGGATAATGAGGATTTTGAGCCAGCATAAGTTGAAAAATACTGACATAGAAATGATTGACTAAAATGGAAATAAGCGATTCAGTCAGAGTTAAATTTGCTTTCAAACGCAAGGTTTTCGGTTCTCTAGTCTGAACACCGAAAAATGTTAAACCAATTGGATACAAATGTGTATTTGTACAAAATCGAAATGACAATAATGAAATTGTGAGATATAAGGGGCTGGCCAAGTGGAACCCTCACTAATAAGCAAAAGATTTTCACAAAGGTCAGGTGTTGACTATAATGAGTCATATTGACTTGTGGTTGTCTTTCCTTTGTTTCTTTTCTCCGGTGGAGACAACATCTTTGCAGGACGTTTCCGGATTCCCAAAGATTCAACTTCTTGTTGGATTTTCGATCTGGTAACTCACAATGGGGTGTAATAATATTTGGGAAGATCGAGCTTTCAAGTACCTAATCGATCCAGAATTCTTAGCTTTGACTTTATATCCCGCTGGTTTAGATTTTTTGGGACGTTGGTACTCCTTGACTTTATTATTTAATTCTTGTTTCCTTTGTACATAATCGTTCGCATGTATAAACTTTTGAATTTTGGCCAAAAGAGCATTGATATTGGATGGTTCTTTCTGTGCTAATTTTGCTGAAAGAGAAAGGTTTATTAAGCCATGCTTGTAGGTCTGAATGTATTCCTTGTAAAAAAGATGAGGAATTTTCTTGAGCCGCCTGATTGAACAGGGCGGTGAAATCTCTAACTGACTTTGACCGTTGATGCCAAACACTTGAAAGAAAATTTGAAGCAAGTTGAAAAATAAATTGGGGAAGAAAATTTTGGATAAATTTTTCTCCCAAATTCTTGAGACAAGTGATGCTTCTTGGTGGTAGGCGAGCATACCATACTAAAGTTTTTCCAGTTAGAGACTGGGGAACATACGACAACATATATTATCATGGCGTTATAGATATACATCAAACACAACACGTGTTGTGTGGGAGCGGAAGAGCCGTCATAAGTTTCAAGTTTTAAATGAATAAAATGGTCGGGCACGGGTGCACAAGCATAAGTCTTAATCAAGGATTGTGCTGTAAAAAATCTCATCTCTATTGGGGACACCGGTGAATGGAGTCATCTACGCTAAGGCCTGATTAGCCAAATTGTGGATGGTTTGGGTTTGAGGGAGGGGTGAGTCCTTTTGACAAAGGACATCTTTAGCAGCAACATTATAAGGAAAAGGCGTGGGAACTGTGGCATGGTAAACTAGGGTCAGGGAATAGAAGAAGCAGATACCAGGATGGAGGATATAGTTTGTTGAGTTAACATGATTTGTAAAGATGCTAATAAGGTTTGCAATTGAAATATCTATTTCGGTTGCAAGGTAGTGGTTGGAGTATCTATCCCAAAAAAAGGAATGGATGGGATTGAAGATCCCGATACTTGTAGAGTAGGCATAGAAAAAGGAAATGGATGGCGACAATGGTTGCTCGGTGCAGGTGGAAAGAGAGGAGGAGGATCTATAGTAGGGATATCTTCCTGGTTGTTAGGATCAGTTGTCATCGCTCACAATATGTGAGTAAATAAAAGAAACTGAGACACACTGCGTACAAATGATGAGTTCAAAGTTCCAATCCTAAATGCGAGATACCTACAAGACCAAACAAATAATTACCAACGCGGGATTGGTCCCCCATTTCACCTCTGGTGCTTAAGCCAGTAAGTAATCGAGCAGGGTAAGGATAATATATAGATATCACATGAATAGTAAAGATGAACAATACTCATATTTGTACTTGATTCTTCTCCTCAATCCTTCCAAGACATTCGGTGTGGAATTAAAAAATTGAATCATTTGAACCTTTTGAACTTTCTTTTATATTTTAGGATTTTTATAAAGTTATTGGGTTGAGCCAATTAAAGAGAAGATATACTCCGTCTTACTAATCTTTGTTGGGCTATAGAAATTGAACTCAAATAGAGAGAGCTGATGGGCTATTCCATGTGTGCTTAGGTTCCATGGAAAATAGTATTGATGTTATATGTGTTATGTGTTAATGTTGTATGGAAATATACATGTTCCATGAGTTTTCTGTAGGATTCCATGAGTTTCTGAGCTAGATTTGCTTTATTTTAATAATGTTCCATATTTTATCTTTTACTTTCCATTAGCATATAATACATGTTCCATGAGTTCTTTGCGGTTTCCATGAATTTTGTACTAGATTTAATTTGTTGTAATAAATGTTCCATAAATTTTTCATATATGACACAGTATAACTTTAATAACCAAAAAACCCATCAATTGCACAGAAAAAGTGATTCGTAATGCACCTTGCAAACTAAAATCTATTTACTTTTTTATTTTAGGTTACTTCTTCTTGCACAAAAATTTACCTTTTACGTATATTGAATAAAAAGTTTTCACTTTTATCATTCTTATTTCTAATCCAAATGGACCTTAAAAAAGGGAGAAAATCACAAAAATTGAAAAAAACATGCAAGCCATTTCTCTTTTACAAAGCATGAGACAGCCCTGTTCAATGGTTGTACTTGATGATATGGTAGGAGTCCATTTTGGAAAAGCAATAAAGAATTTTCTTAAGATTTAATCACTAGAAGGAGAAACATTAACCTGGTAGAGTGAGATTTCACAAACCTATCTAATACTCCAATTTTCCATGTAAGCTGAGCGAAAACAAGGTAAGTATGATACTACCATATGTTCTACAATCAATATATTCTCTATTCATTAAAAAAAGGAAAAAAAAATCAATATGTTCTCTACAAATTCAGCAAAATATATATGTATATATTTTGTGTACAATACAAGGTAAGAGATGTGAAAATTAAAAAAAGTATTAATTGAAAGTTTGAAAGGACATGGCGCACCATGTCAGTTTCCAAACAAGATGATGGTGAAATTTAGAAATCTTATCCCATCCTGTACCACTTCTTTGCTCTAAGATTTCCGACAGAATTGGACAATTCAAAATGTTCACTTCTTTCAATTTGCTGAGGCGTTGCATTGCTTCCAGTGAGGGAAAACGCATAAGATTTTTGCAATCCCAAATGAGCAAACACTCAAGAGAACATATATTACCCAACCAGTCTGGTAGAGCTTCTAATCCATCAAAATTCTGTAAGCAGAAATTTCTCAATGGTAAATACTGGATTTGTTCAGGTAGTGATTTGATGCTGGATGTCCCCGTTAACATAACAGATTCCAAAGAGGCAAAAGGACGACGTTTTCCACAGCCAGAAAATGTGTATCTAGGCCAAGGGAAAATACTCAAGATTCTCGTACACAAGCAGCCAGCCATATATCTTTAATGTTTGTCGGAACATGTAAATCTTCCAATCTGAACCATTGGCTTGAACCGATAGCTATCCTTTCAAGTGTTTGACATTCTTCAAACCCATAAGGTAAACACTATCAAGATTCGGGCATCCTGTAACTATAAAGATTCGAAGGGATTGCAGGCCATGTATATGTATTGATGGAATGTGAACAATCTTTTTGGGCAATATACTATCGACAAACTCTCAAGTCAACCTTTTGCATTTCCCCACTTTCAAAATCTCCAATTGAGGAAATATTTCAAATGATAAACGTGAGCTACCTATCATCATATCCATATCAGACCATTCTTCTAAACATGGTAGATAGTCTAAAACCAATTTTTTGAGAGAAGGAAATACTTTGAAATTGGAGTTGCAAATATTACTTGCATTGCTATCTAGATTCGTCCACCCATAAAAATCATTGCTGATTTTCTTTAGGTGATCCATCCCCACTATCTTAACTACTTTGAGATGTGGTAAGTGTCCAAGAGGTGGAATGTATTCATAGAGGATTAGATTTTGGAATTTCAGATTGACCAGATTGTTAAGAAGGAATGGGTAACTTGTGTTCATCATCCATGATGGAAGATTTATACCCAAAAAGTTAACTATTTTTAGACCTTTCACATTTCTATGGGACCTTCCAAAACTCCATCAAAACTCATCTCTCGTATTCAGATCCCAATAAAGTTCCAGCCTCTCAATTCTATTCTTCTTTGATAAATTGGCTTCCTTTGCTTCCTCATAGCGATGCACCTCATGAAGACCATAAACTTTGAGTACGCCTTCAAGATTTTGCAAGAATCCCAATTCCTCAATTAGACATCCCCCCTTTTCTTGTGTTACCACAAAGTGAGCAATGTCCGAAGAGAAGTCAATTTTCCAATGAAAGGAAATAAACATTTATCATTTCCATTAGGCATTTCCAAGTGACCCTCTTTTCTTTACTCTCTCTCGATTGTGAAATGCCTCAAATTAACCAACTTTTCAAAACCTTTGGGCAACATTTTCAAAGCGTAAATTCTCAAGGTTTGTAAATTGTACAGCTTTGTGATCTTAGATGGGAGGGAAGTTATACATGTACCAGAAACGTCCAATATCTAAGATGTTTCAACCTCCCAATTGAGTTGGGCAACATTTTGACATTCTTATCAATCACAACTAAGACTCGGAGATACTTACAATGCACTAACAACGACACACGATCACCAATGATCCCACTAGATAGTAGTACTAAACTTCTCAACCTTTTAAAGCTTTCAATTGAAGAATTTATTATATGCTCAGCTTCGTCATTAGGTTTCTTTGCATTGATTGATAAATGTAGGATTCTTGTTTTATCATCCTCATTAACCAATCTACTACCCTCCTCAACCATCAAACAACTACCCTTTGATTCTTCTAATGCAAAATCTTTTACAAGATCATGCATCTTGCAAGTTTCAATGCTCCCATAATGATTAAATTCAATATCTTGCAGGAGTGATCTTTGCTACATAATGTTGAAATTATGGTTTCCAACATCCTCCATCTTCAATTTGGTTTGCCTTGAAGGGTTAATGAAGCCATGTGCCATCCACATTTGCACAAGTTTTTTCCTTTCCATGACAAAACCCTTTGGAAAGATGGAACAATATCTGAAACATTGTTTCAAAGACATAGAAGGCAAATGATCATAAGTTATCTTTAATACAGACACGACTCCATCTAGAGCATCAGAAACCCCCCTTATGCTACCTTCATCAAAATCTAACCAATCACGTCCATCTTTCTTCGAATACATTACAGCTCCTACGGCTTTTATTGCCAATGGAACACCCAAACATGAATCGACAATCTTTTCAACTATATTCACCAATTCTGGAGCATTCTCTGCCCCACCCTTTGCAAAGGCAATTTTCTCAAGTATCGCCCAACTGTGCTCTGGAGATAAGACTCCCAGCTTATAGATAAAGGAACCTCGCATTGTTATGACTCTTTCACTCCGAGTTGTTACAACAATGCTGCTTCCTTTTAACCCACCTATCTCTCTCAAACATCTACACATACATTCCCACATGCTCAAGTTTTCATTCCAAACATCATCCATCACAAGTAAAAATCTTTTTCCTTTTAGTTTCTCCTTAAGTTTCCCAACTATTACTTCTCTAATTGTCAGATCAGAAACAGTTTGTGTTAGAGACTGCAAAAATGTCTTTGAATATCCTATCCACATTGAAATCATTGGATATACATAACCACACCCCTTTGTCAAAATGCCTTAAGACATTTTCATTCTTGAAGACCAGTTAGCAACCGCTGTCTTTCCCACACCAGCCATTCCCACTATACCAATAGTTTCTATTTCCTTTTCATTCTCTAAACAAGTTAAAATACTCACAAGCTTTTGAATAGCATCATCCCGGCCTACAATTTCAGAGTCTTCCACGAAAGGATCAGTCATAATTAGATCTCTCCCTATATCAAAGGAAGTATTTAATACTTCAGCTGGCCTAAAACCAAAGACGGTTGATTCCTGGTATATTTCCTCTAAAGTCATGTTGAGTTTCTTAATCTTACTAGCCATCTTGAAAAAAAAAAGCAAGAAGATTTGAGGAAGAAAAGAAGCTACGAACCTTGTCTAGCTTGCGATCCTCAATCTTGTTGCGTAGAATCTCGTAGGCAAAATCATCCAACAAATTATCAGCATCAATTGCAATGGACTGGAGGTGTTTTAGAAAGCTCAACAGCTAAGCTGCTTGTTGATTTGGACTCAGCATCAGATAACAGACCTCGGATCATCTCTAGGCTTCTAGCCAGACTCTGAAGGTCTTTGTGGACACCCCACATGCGAGAAATTTTTTCAGCAGCAAGTGAAACTGCCTGGTTGATCACTCCAACAGGAACAACATTGAGAGAAGCCATTTTCAACCAGAAATTGCTTTCTTTTTCTTGTGATGAAATGAGCACCTGCACTGCACTACTACAGTTTGTAATTGACTTTAAGATGCTGAATTATTCTTTTATAGATAGAAGGAAAGTAAAGTCATGAGAAGTTACTTAACCAAAAAAAAAAATCATGAATGCCTACTTCTACGTTATTTCACAAGTCAATGATGAACATATTACTTTAAATAAACAAAAAAAGAAAAAAAATCCACAAGACTTTCATTTCATACGGAGGGAAGAGTAAAAACATATATATGGTATTAAAGTTTAATAAATCTTACAAAATTTAGACAATGAGGTGTTAGTCCGATAGCAAGGCTCTCCCCCCTTAGTATCTCCAAATGACATATTAAGTGACATATAAAGTCTTGAGTTTGAGTCATCGTGTACGCAGAATTGAGCTTCATGCGGAATTTTCAGCCTTGTGCGCCCTTATTGTTGAACCCTTAAAAAAAAAAAGTTAATCCCGGTAACTTTTGCCATTTAAGGTATATACAAGTCATATCAAATATTTTAATCAAAAGAGCAAAAACAGTAGACCGTTGTCCTTCCTCCTCAACTACATCTGCAAAATTACCGGATACATTTACATAACATTTCCCTGCAAAATTATCAGGGATCAACTCAAATCCGAAAATCCCAATGCAATATATACTTCAACGATTTAAAATTTTAGGCAAATCCGTCCAATGGTAAAAAGCTTATTTCAATAAGGTCTTTTGTGAAAAATAAATAAATAAATCAATCTTTTGTGTGTGACTACACAATCTGTCTACGGAAGATTGATTCTAAATTATAAAAAAAAAAGGAAAAGAACATTAGCTTGGACATGCATGTCCATCCTCAAGTGCTTCAACTGGTACAGCATACGGAGAATTCCAATCAGCATCAAATATCTCTTGAAGCTGAGAAACAATGGCAGTGTTGTAGGTTCCGAAGCTGACTCCTGCAGTAGTATAAAAGTAATCCCATACCAAATTACTAGTGCTAATGTGAGCTCTCACATCACTGACTGCGTATTTGCCATGGTTTACCCTTGTGTACCCCGGATAGATGTTACCGGTGGCAGAACCATTGATAACAGCAGGTCCAGTTAAGTTGTATCCGGGCACCATGTAGTATTTGATCTCAACTTTGCCAGAACATTTATTGTACTTTGATGAATGGCATAAGTTGTTGGTGTAGAGGAGAGACTTCAAATATAAATCTGTATAGTTTATGAAATGTCCCCAATATGCAACCAGTAGTTTCACATTTGCATGTTTTGAGAAGACAACCTGAAACAGGAGATTTTAAATTCACGTCGTTTTGGTTCGATGCAGATCAAAATTATACATGCAATCAACCAAGGACGGAACTAGAGATTTTGTATTGGAGAGGCAAACTTGAAAGAAAATATACATCGAAGTATAATTTAAACACAGTTTAAGAACGATTGAACCTACCTCTGAAAGAGCTGAAGAAAGAGATGCCCAGTAAACAGTTCCTTTGGTGTACTGTGATTGACCAAGCCAATCCATGGTACTAATTCTAATGGTAGACCCGTTTCCCACTGATTTAATTGTATCCACCCAGCCCTGTTCATCTGTTTGGTACTTGCCGAATGACAGCTGCAATAGAAAGGACATAAAGAGTAAACAAAATGAAGGTTTAAATTGAACTCTTAACTGTACGGTTGCTTTTTGTAAGACTTCTCGAAATGTACACATATTCCGGAGAAAGACAAACCTCCGGAGGAGCAAAGGAGAGATAGCTGGAGGGACGCTGCAAGGATGAGTTGTTGGACCCAGGAGTTTCAATTTTTTTGTGAAACATGTGAGGGTCTGATAGCATGGGATACCCAATTATGTGAGGAATCTGAACATAATCATGAAGAGGTGATCTGTCAAACCAATGCAAAAGCAAAGATCACTTGTAGATCATCCAAAGACTGAGCAAGAGCAATGAGAAATGGAAAAACAGCAAAGATATTTTTCTTGAAACAGTTTCAGAGTATTATTGTGATCATACGCATCTAAGGAAAATATACAGCATCGAGTAAAGCTTAAACTATAAAGTACATTGTTAATATATAAATGATATAATATCTAACAAGCACATTAGGAAAAATCAAATTACACATTTTTTATTACAACATTCTTTCTGCATGTCATCCATAGTACAGCATAGATACAACAAGCATTCTTGAATTAACCAGATCGTTCCACAGCACTGAACAATATATTATTAAACGAATGTCCAGACTACTCAAACAGTTCAAGAGGCTATGCATTTTGTGATTAAAGTCTACAAATGAAGTTTTGATGAAGATTAGTTTACAGAGGCTTACAATTTAGTACGGACTTCTTAGGAGAACAAGTCATGCTTGCATGCTTGCTGTCCTTATATCATTTAACCACTACATTGCAACGTGTATTTCAGAAAAGGTGTGCATGTTTGGTATCATAGTGTAGTTATACAAGCTAAGTTGGGATATTTCCATGTTAAACATAGCTTGAAGAGCGTCAAAATTCCATTATTCAGTGCAGTTCAGTTAAGAATATTTGAAAAGGATGAATTGCATCCTCTGGAAGATTATAAATAAAATGGTTAAAAAACGCAGAAAAACAAAATCCAAGACTGAAATGATATTTTCCTTCAAGCATACCTGCACCTCTCTTTTGGATGAAGAAAGTGTGACCAACAAGGAACCTTTCGATCAATTTGCCATTGCTGATCCCACACTGATTTTGTATAAGATGAAACATCAAGATGGGCTAGTTTCCACAGGTTGAGAAAGTACATCTCAACTTTTCTGGCTATCATGGGACAACCAACAAGATATATTCCAACTTCCTTTACCTGGACCAAGTACAATATGACTTACTACCATGGTCAACCAAGAACTGATGTAGACATATAAATAGTGTGCATGAACTGGCAACAATTATTCTTGCAATAACTTCAGACACAAAATAATTTATTCTAAAAAATGGCTGCAAACTGATAATTTCAAAATGCAGATAAAAGTCAAGACTTGGACATTATGCCGGGATGACACTTAATGGTTAAAACAGTTGGATTACTATCATTTTCTTATTAACAAGTAAATATTGAAGTCAAGATTAACACTTCTTACTTATTTCAGCAGAACCCCTTTTATGTAGATTTTACAATAATAGAGAACTCTGATTGCCATATATTTTGCCAGTGCAGTCTACACTACCTGAGTAAGGGATTTCCAGTCATTGTTTGCAGATCCAATATAAACATCTCGACCATCAGATATCCAAACCTTTGCATGGACTATGCCTGATCCCCACCACTCACCAAGCAATAAAGTTATATTCTTCACATTTGGTCTTCCTGAGGCGAGGTTGGATGGCTCATCAGTGTAGTCAGGATATACTCCCGAGTGCTGCAAAAATCTGAACTAAGATTAATTCCAAAACAAACTGAGGGTTAGCCACTTTAGCTGTAGGGAAAAAATGACCATGAAGAAGAATAAGTAATAAACTAGCATAGATTGCAAGTTTAATGATTCAATCCCATACAATTTTGATTTTAAGGATCTTTCTGAAAGCAGAATAGAACAGGTTAAAAAAGTCTCGATTTATATGCCATTATCATGCTAACTGCAAATTCGCAAAGTCTTTGTTTATCCTACAAGTTTAAGATTTACCAATCATGACTCCCAAATATAAATGGGATTAGGTGCACTTCAGTAATAAGGTTTCCAACCTTTCACCAAAAGAAACAAGATATCTACCGTATACTAATATTGCGGTCTGCAGCACTATCTAATGCTTTATACACTTCAAGGCCTTCATTGGCACCAAATTTCTGCATCTCATCTTCTGAGTACCCATAATCTCCTGAACGAGGATCATTGGGATGCGCTTCCAATTGCCAGTATTGTGCTATTATGTCCAGACTTTTTGAAGAATTCCCAGCCAACCACCGAAAGACATCCGCTGAGAAGGATAATGAGCATGAACATGAGGGCAGAGATTCACATTAGCAACATTACAAGAAATTCACATGGAACATGAATGGAGGAGATCTAATTAGAAAGTTCTGACATCAGAGAGCAGATTGTCTTTTAGGTATAATTATCTTATATTAACTATTTCTTGACAAAAGAATATTCTGATACACATGCTTTCCCATTAAAGAATTGCAGTCCTCAAATCCCATTGATAGGCTGAGATGCGCCCATAGAACCTCTCATAGAGTTTACCAATATGAGATAAGCACTTCTTGTACACAAAAAGTTTCTTAATAAATTGAAAACTTTATGCTGTAGATGTAACTGAAATGCAGAGACGCCATCAAAATATAATAATTTACTTTTATGATCTTAAAAACATTGCTTTTCCCTCAAAAGGTTTCTTTTTTCCCTCATTGGCTTTGGCATTAGCAATCATTCATATGTCCTACAACCTAATTTTGTCCTGAACCTCACTTCGCAATTCATCATTCGCTTGTATGGCATCATCATCATCAGAAGCTCCATTTCAAAATCCAAATAACAAGAAATACTACTAATATCACTAGGCCAGACCAAATTTAAATCCAGTAAAATACGTTAGCATACTGTCAGCCACAAATCCACAACCGAACTTGAACTTGGACCCTTTATTGGCAATTATAAAGAGTTCACAAATTAGCTCCTTAAAGATATTCAATTTGTGAAGAACCCAATAATCAAATTAGCAAATAATTGGTCAATCATCAAGAAACCCATCACATACACAAAAAAAAATGGACAAGTACCAGTGGAGAGTACGCCAGGGACAAGATGGAGTTGGGGCATATCTGTGGGGATCGATTGAACCAGCCATGCTTTGCATTCTATTTCTTCATCATTTCGATGGCCTCCACCATCCCCATCTTGTTGATTGTTATCATCTCTGCCGTCAAAATGCGAAAAGGAGTCTGCTCTAACGGCATTTAGGCCGCTCCTACTACTACCATTGATGAGCAGGAGTAGAAAAATCCAAGAAAAACATATGAGTTTCGTTAGTTTCATGAAGTTCTACTGTACTGTCTCTTTCTCGTTCGCCTTGTTCTTGTAGAATATTATAGGTTACAATATTATATAAATGTTTGCCGGCTGATTTTCTTGAAATGTAAGGTTGGCCTCGTTTGACTTGAAGTTCAATGGACTAACTATAAACCACTATCCTGGAGATCGGTAAATCATTTCTTGGATCAGTTAAATGAGTTTCGGCTGGAATTTAACAGAAAACAGTGCAAATTAGCAACGAGAAAAGGATATGAGAAGAAATATATGAAGACTTTCCGTTCCCCTATAGAAAATAATACTCCTCAAATTTTGTAAATAATTGAAGATATTATAGTCCAAGGTTTAAGTATTTATACTTCCCAGAAAAAAAAAAAGTATTTACAAAAGGCTTATTTAGTCATGTGATATTAATATAGATAAAATATATTATTTTCGATTAAAAATATAAATTTTTTAGTTAAAACAATATGTATTTATTGTACCTTTTTCAACTCTATTCTCTTTAATCATTTATTATCTTTCATTTCTCTCTTTCTCTCCACTTATTTGTTAAGAGAAAAATATAAATTTTATATAAAAAAATTACATTATTTTATTAATTTCTTAATTCGTGTGCAAAATTTAAAAAGATTTATATTCTTAACTAGAGATAATATTAGTATGTTATATAATAATCAAATTTTATAAAATTTAACAATTTTAAAAAAATTGTTTTGTTTTATAAAACTTATATAAAATTGAAAAGTTAAACCCTTACGCGTCAAACAAACTCTTTCAATAAAATTAGAATGCACATTTTATTCCTGTCCAAGTACTTCTTGAATATTTCAGGAAAAAAAAAAAAATTACTTGAATGGGAGTTTAGTTTAGTTTTTTATTTCAGTTTAAATTTCTAAAGTTTTTAAGATTCAATAATTGTGTTATAATATTTTAAATTTTTATGAAATATATTGTATTTAAATTATATTTAAATTATTATATAATATATTTTCTTATCTTTACACAATATTAAAATAAATGGAAGGCAAATATTTCATATTTTAAGCCCCAAAAAAAAAAAAAGAATTGGTGTTTTTTGTTTGAAAATAAATTATATATAAAGCTGCTCCCCCATCCATGGATTGGTCTAAAAACATTTGACCATTAAGGTTGATTTTGAATAAAAATTTTTTAATTTTTCCTAAAAAAAAAAAGAATTTAGAGGAAATGGGAAATGCTACATTCCTGCTAAACTAAATTACATCAGAAAATCAAAAGAAATAATAACAATAATTATACAATAACTGATTGAAAAATAATGAAAAACAAATGAACTTATCAAAGTTGCTACTGCAAATATGCAGAAAGATGTCCTGTGACCCCTGTGCATACTTTGAAGACTGATCTCACATCTACTACCATCCAAACCTACAACTTTTTACAGTTGATTCAGACAAGGAGATTTATAGTCTATGTTTTCAAGAAATGGAATGCCTCCTATGCCTTGAAGATGAACCAGAAGATTTGATCTCTCCCTGAATCATCGAATTCGGACTTTGAGAACTACCAGATGTTTCAGAGCTCTTGTTTTCTCCTGCATTTGTGATTCCTTTACCCACAATCCACAGCTTATCGAATATCCTCCTCGAGCGAGATGGCAGCAACTGCGCTGCGCTGCTGCCTCTGCTGCTTTTGCCGTGGCCCTTTTTGGTCAGCTTAGCATTTTTTGGCAAATCCTCACCTTTTATCTTCAATTGACTGACTTGTCTTTGAAGGGATCTGCCAGTTTCCGGCTCCATTTTCTCCCAGTCTTCCTCAGAGGCTAATGCATCGGGAGTATGGTTGTTTATGGCTCGAACGCCTGCAGCAGCTCTAACCTGCTCGAAAAATAGCACTTGAACCACAACCCGAAGTGGCAACTTCTCATTTTGTGCTGCATGCATAGATGCATCTGTAGTCAATTTCTTTACATCCATCAGCCCACAAAGATTCTTCTTCTCAGTTTTTGTCAAAGTCGGATGCTCCTGCACAAAAGCAATTGTTTGTCAAACTGTATAATTGAAGGAATATCAATCCTGATGCAAAAAAAGGAAAAGGAGATCTACCTTCAGAAAAATATCAATGGCGGTATATAATCCATCATGAATTGGTCTTGCAGACTCTGGAATCATCTGCGACAATTGAATGAAACTGGAGAAACTGAGGTTTGGATCACGAGCAATTTCTGCAAGATAATTATCAACCAGTCTGCCAATACTTAACCAGTTTCCACGGCCTAGGACTAAGCCATCAGGCCTCTTATTTTTCTCAAGAGCATTATTCAGGTCCTGGCTACAAATTTCACGAGTGACAAATCGACTTAAAAGGGACGTAACAAGTTCCACATCATAAACTGTCGTTTGAGGTGATCTTGCAGGGATCAACAGATCATTGACAGAAGCCTCATCCAACTTTAAACTGATATTCTCTATTAGATCTTCTCGTAAGGGATCATCTGCTCCAACTAGAATAGCAACTTTCAATAATTTAAGCAAGAAACTGCAGGAACAACCACTAGCCTTATCAGAAGGCAATAAGCATATGATAGTCTCTACCAAAGTTTTGTTCCTCCTCTGATGAACTTCAGATACCAAAGCATCAAAGGAATCGGGCAACCATCTCACAGCATAAGCCTTTAATGCCTCTCCAATTACACTATTGTCCATTCTTCCCTTTGATTTGACTGCAATCATAACTCGCTTGTAGAGGTCAATCTCAAGTTCACATATATCTTCAATCCACCAATCCTTAGGCACAGTTTCCAATTTTTCTGTATTTTTTAATCCATCCTTGATTATTTTGTCAGTTGTTGCTAATCTCCGGTTGTAAGTATACGACCAAGTTATAAGTGAAGGATCCATTGAGGTTTTAGATGCGATAGAATCTATACATCTGCCCACTATCTTCAGATCTTCAGACCATGGTAGAAGACATTTTGTGGTCTGCAAAACAATGATAGAATCTTTCCAGCTGCGGAAGACACTGGAGTTAAGGAATACCTCAATTTTAAAAATCAGATTTCCTCTGTCAACATCTTCAGTCATCTCAAGAAACTCAGCTCCACATCGAGCTGCCACAACATTGTAGGGGTTAAGAGTGACCGTCATCCCATAGCAGAACTTGGCACATATCTCAAATGCTTTTGGACCACCAGGAAAATCACTGAGTTGTATTTCAGCAGAGCTTTCCTCACTCACTTTAGATACAAGTTTTTGCAATTTATTGCTCTTGGACAATAGAGGGAACTGAAAAGATTAAAAAAAGGATAAAAACAGAACATATAAATATCACTTGATTGAGGTATAAAATTGGAAGGGTAGAAAAGCAATTATGCAATCACAGGTAGACGATTCAGCCAATTATCAGCTCTGAGTATGCATACCATGCAAAATTGCAGGTCAAATTGATTAAAAGAGAATCCGGAAAGTAAGTACATTATAAGCTAGCAAGACAAGCTTATCTTAAAATCAAGACATTTGACACATCTGTTCCATTAGGTAATTTATGTTCAATGTCACAGAAAGTATTACCGAATTGTGTTACAACTCCAGGAACATATAGTTTGGAGGAAATCCAAGAAATGAAAATACTATTTCAGTAAGAAAGGGAACCCTATCTTTCTTCTCTCCTTTATAGTCTTTTCCCCATAAGAATTGAATGAGACCATGCTTCAGTGACTTGTTTTGTCAATATGCCAATGATTCTTGAGGGACTACTTGTTTCTGGAAAGCTAAGGAGAGAAGAGATATTAAAAGGAAAAATGATAAATTGTTGCATATTTCTTATATATGCAGTCGCCATCTTTATCAAGTCTTTACAACTATCGGATAATCATATATATAAACTTCTTCATTTCACAAAAAGTTACAATCTATTTTAAGGTGCAATCATCTGCACAAATACTCTTGTACTTAAAGAAGGATGAAATCCTTAAATGAATACAAATGTCTAAAATGGAAATTGAGAGTAAGTTCACCATGTAATCTCTTGGGAAGAAAATCATTTTCATTCTGAATACTATTTTCTTAAAAAATTAATATTTTTCTCCAAGCTTCATCGTAAAGAGCTTTCTTGTGACAAGTATTTGGATATTACCTACTCTAGACAGCCCTAACCAAGGGCAAGAAGAAGGGAACACGTCGAAACACGTTGAACTCTTAGGCATTTGATATAAACCATATGATTCAACATAGGTATGCTATAGTAGCATGGAAGTACATATCACATAAAACACTTGTAAATTTTTAGTCCACAATATGAAACTTAGAAGCCTAAAGGTGTCAACCATAAACAACTAAGGAAATGGTCAAAGATATTTCTTGAGTTCCATCAAGTCCAAAGAAATTACCTTGTGAAGATAGAATTTAACTTCTCCAACAGTAACAATAACATCTGTAGCTAATTCAGATTGCACATACCTACAAAGATTTGATAAATATTTCAGGCCACATAGTAGATCCTAAAACAAAAATAGGCAACAGAGCAATGAATAAAAACATCATTAATATAAAAGAAAAAGAAAGCATAATGTCAATCAAGAGATGATTCTGCAAGCTAGTTACATGAGATCAAACGAACCACAAACCAGCAGCTTCGACAGAAAAATGGATACTTGAAGGAAGGGAGGGGGGGCTGGATACACTTCAGTCAAGGAAAAGTGCTCTATGTTTAAATTCTCAAAGATTCAGTTCTCATAACTTAGAGCAGAAACAATCCTTCATACCGAAAAATAAACCACATTCAGTTAAAAGATTAAGATTGTATTTAATTCAAGCCTTGGTTTTTTAACACCACTTCACTTGTTCTCGCCACAATAATGGGAAGAACAATGCCACAGCCACAACATGAATACGTACTTGGGAATTAACATCAGTATTAATGAAGAATGTTAATTTTTAACGGACTATTTTCCCCTTGATCTTCATTTTCTTGGGGTGTTTGAGCGAGGGGACAAGGGTACAGTATTAAGTAATGAAAATTAATATTGTTTTGCATTAGGCACAATCAATTATCTGATTCCAAAAAGGTCCCGTTACCTATTGCAGGCAAGGCAAAACAACATGGATGCAGGAAGAACTAAACAAGCTTCAATTATATACAGACCCCAGTTAATCTCATTTTTCAGCTCATCATCTCATCATATTAGCTTTAGATTATACTTCCGCCATAAAATAGTGATCCAATAAAGAAGGGACCACCCATATATATTTCATCTTAAGAGGAATCGTCTCAAAAAGCTTGTGATTATTAAAACAGTATGTGACACAAGTTTCAACTTTCACTTTAGAGGTTTGGATCCTTTGATGTTACAAGTCCAACCTAAGCTAAGTTTCCTAATCATCCCATTGCTCACAAATAATACACTTTAAAATGGTAGGTGAAGATGCAATAAATTTTTCTAGAAATCCAGAAGAATTTGCTAACAATTATAGATTTAGCTCATTATGACCTATCACAAAAGACTATACTATAACTGGACCACAAAGTATTATGAAAATCAGATTATTAACATATGGACCACTTTCCAGTTCCTTCTTTCCAGCCAACCTCAAAGACCAAAAAGTAAAACGAACCAAAAGAGAAGAAATAAAAGTTATACTCTAATCAAGTTGAGCCTATTATTTTTAAAAGCATTAGCAGCTAAGAAAGTTTAAACACAGCTTGTAGTTTTACCATCAAGATTCAAGAACCAATTTTTCCCCCTCTTAAATGAACCTCTCCTTAATAATTTGCCAAAAGAATGCAAAAAATTACATGCATGCTCACAGAGATTGGAGCAAAAATAGAGAGAGTGGATGCACACCGACACAGGAGGGAAAGAGGGAAAAGATGGACGACCACAAAATAGCTATAAATGAATCTTAAGATTACTGGAACTGAATGAACACATATTTTGATGAGAAGAAAACAGAAATGGGGTTAATATCTGGATTGAGGATGCAAGATGGGCTCCCAAACAAACTTATGAACATGAATAGTGGGCACCAACAGCTTGGCAGAAAGAAAATAATACATGGGGACTTTGAAAATGTGTCAAAAATAAGAACTAGAAAAATGCGAACCCTAATACATACCTTGAACAGTTCCCTTTTGCTTCAAATGCATCAGGTTTGGAACCCAATTTCATAAATTTCATTTTCTCCCCAAGTACAGTCTTAAGGAGCACCAAAGAAAATATTACTCCAAAATCGCCTACAAAACAGAGAACTTATTTGGCAGAGTCTACGGAGTACTCCCAAACTTCTCTAAACTACAGTAGCCTCTCAGTCCTTTCCTCCAAAGTCAACCATATCAAACCGAAACAAACAAGAACTTCCAAAAGAATTTTCTGGGCACTGAAAATTCACTGTTCAAGAAAAGAGAAACCAGAATCACTCTGCTCTCTTGAAATAGAATATTAAACACTGAGAAACTTGTTCCAACAACACTCCAAAACAATCACAAAGCAACATAGACAAATCCAAAGAACAAAATCAAAAGAAAACCCACAATCATATCGATTCTTGTGCCAACCAGCAGACTGTGAATTCAACTTCAAATCCCATTGCATTGTCCCATATATATTTTTTTCTTCATAGTACAACTGAGATATAATAACATTGATGACATTTTATTGTTCCACAGTGCCAGCACACACTGAGATTTTGTATACTCAACAACCCACAAGAAAAAAAAAAAAAAAAAGAAAAAGGTTCTTAAATTCTAAGCCGCCTTTGCCTTTAATCGTATTGATTCATCAAGATCTCTTCTGGGCAACTCAAATCTCAAGATCTCTCTCCTTCCTCCTTACTGAGCTCTCTCTTTAAGGCCTCTGTATAATTTTGATGAATGAGCATGTGTGTGTCAGTTCTGTGTCTCCATCTCCATATTTCTTTATATATATAGTATATTTTTAGAGAGAGAAAGGATGAGAAGACTGAATACACTGATGAAAATGTCGATCAATCAAGAGGACTGAGGAGTTTGCAGAAAAAAGAAAATATGAGAGAGAATTTTGTGTGTGTGTGTGTGTGTGGAATTGGGGAAGTAGTATTAGTAGTAGTAGTAGGGGACTGTAGATGACAGAATGGGATCAGATGGGGGGAGCTTTTATGCATTTTACGCATGCTAACTTTTTAAGGACGATTTTACCCTTGTGTTTCCTTTTATTTTCGTTTTGGGATCTGGAAGCGGGACCATGAAAATGTTACAACTTCTTTTTTTTTCTTTTTTCTGGGAAGTTCTTTTTCAAATAGGGACCATTTTTTTTTTTTTTTTTTTTTGCATGGTCCAATTTAGGACCAGTTTGATTTATTTTTTGAGAGGACTATTTTGGTTTAGAATAATCTTTTTTTTCAATTATAAATTTGAGATTTGCGATTCTAACCATTTCTACCAATTAATTTTATTTTTTTAGTTATGAACTATTTTTACCTCTTAGATATAGTCACGAATTATTTTTAATAAATGTATATATTTAAGAGATTAAAAATAGTTCAGGATGATTTTCAGGAGAAAAAAGAAATCATGACTACAAAAATATAAAATTAAAGTTTATGACTATAAATAGAAAAGTAAAAATACTTTATGGTTATAAGAAGACAAAATCAAAGTTTGTGAGTATAAAGAAAAAAACAAAAATAATTTATAGCTATAAATAGCCAATTTCTCTCATTTCATTATACCTGAAATATTTTATTTTATCTTTTTATACTAGCAAACCATTTTCGAACAATTAATGTGAAAAAGATGGAATCCAGTTGGGGAGTGCACGCCCATTCACGTGCAGTTGTAGAAAATTATAATTTAGTTCATTTACATAATTTAACTATCAATTTATATGAAAATATGTTAAAATTACCTTTAACATAGATATTTCGTTTTGAATTAGTCGTTAAAATTGTATGAAAGGACTAAATTACCTGTTTTTAAGTAACACTTTGAAGATTATATAGAGAACCTTTTAAAGATTGATTCAAGGCTCTAATTTCAATTTATGGGTAAGAATGATCAAACCTTGGTACCAAGTAAAAGAATAAGAGACTCCCAAAATCTTAAGAAATTGAACTCTCATATAAATCTGAAAATTCTATTTTATTTTATCCGTTATTGTGGTTAACATTAGTGTAAAAAATAATTATAGGCTTTTCTTGCCCTAATTCTAACCCTAGTTATTAAGTATATTATTAGGAAGTTAAAAGGGTCTGCATGAGCGTAGCTTAATTGATTCTGGGATTGCAGAGTAAGTAATAAGGATTAAGGTTCAAATTTCAATCTTTCCAATATAGTGATGATTCTTTATTTGCATCAAGACATGACCTTCAATTATTCGAGAGATGTAAAAAGTAAATGATTGGAAAGTAAACAAAATAGGAACTCAGACCACCCAAAAACTAAAGTTGGACCGGAAGCAACTAGCGCCTTGTGGCCTAGGCCATTTGGCGCCTGTTGCAATGTGAAAACAAGGCCATCCCTTTTCAGTGAGCTGAGCACCCAATGCTTGTTGCCTTGAGTAGCCAGCCAGCCAGCATCCGTTGCTCTGCTTTCTTGGGCAAACTTGGTTTTCAACACTCTTCTTCTTGCACTTTGATGTTTTGATCAATTGTTAAGTTTTCCTGAGTCATTCTTCAAGGCTTCAAAGGCTTCTTGCATGTTCCAAATAATCCTCCAACTTGAATTCTTCTTATGTCTAGGCTTTATCATTTATTTATCAAAGACCATATATTTCAAATTTGTAAAGAAAAGAGAACTCTGACCCACAAACTTCTTAACAAACTCTTATGTTCTAGGGGCCTGATAAAGGCAACTCGAAAATCTATAAAGATAACTCGAAAAAATTTAAAAAATTTCATTTTCACCTAAGCACTCTCTCTCTTCACCTAAACACTCTCTAGGATTACAAACTTCAATCTCAGATCTTGGAAGATCGAGCGTCCAAATTGAAAAAAAAAGGTTAGTTCTTCAATCTATTCTCTTTTATTTATAATTTTACCGTTTTAAATCGTTGAAATATTTGTTAAGAAAGGAAAAAATCAATTTTTAAAAAAAAAAATGCTCGAAACAAGCACTTTCGGCCGTTATCGGCGAAAGTGCCAAGTACTTTCGCCTTCGGTGATCGGAACTACTTCAGCACTTTCGCCAGCGACGTGCAAAAGTGCAAAAAAAAAAAAAATTTAAATATTTTAATTTTTTTAAAAAACATTTTCGTCCGTTACCGGCGAAAGTGCTAGAGTTCTTTTGCCGGCGGTGACGGAAGTACTCCGGCACTTTCGCCGGCAACGTACGAAAGTACCCTTTTTTTTTTAAATTTTTTTAAATATTAAAATTTTTTTAATATTTAAATGTTTTAATTTTTTTTCATAGTATATTTGATTATTTAATTAATTTTGTATAAGTAGAATGTGTATGACTAGTTGTTTAACATATTTTATGTGATAATTTTTAATTGTTAATATGATTATGGATTTGTGAACATTATGAAATGAATAAAATAACGGAAATGAAATAGGATAAAAATCAATAAAGTGAACAATAAAGTAATAATAAATATCTCTGATAATGTTATTTAATTTTGTCTATTTAGAGTAAATGTAACTAGTTTAAAATTGTTTGCTTATGATTATGTGTTTAATAAGAAAATGTGTTATGTAATTGCTAAACTATTTGTATCTTAATTTGAAATCATTGTTATTCTTGGCCTTAGTTTTATAATATAATTATAAGATTGAAAATTTATAAATTAATAAGTATTATTAAAGAAGAATATTAGTGATAAATAATAATTGAACGAAAGAAATAGTAGAAATGAAATAATAGATACCGATAATTCTT
This sequence comes from Catharanthus roseus, assembly GCA_028651295.1. Lineage (NCBI taxonomy): Eukaryota > Viridiplantae > Streptophyta > Magnoliopsida > Gentianales > Apocynaceae > Catharanthus > Catharanthus roseus. Next base: position 4,664,251 of record JAPQWS010000124.1, on the reverse strand, counting down.
AAGATAAAATAATAATGTGTTAAAGTAAATATTGAAATATATGATTAAACAAGTATTAACGAGTTTGAATAACTAATAGATGGTTCAACCTAGCAGCCGTAGAGGAGATGCTAATCTTGGTCCTGTCACAGACAGGACAGGTCGAGTTGAGGAGCGCCCTGTCACAGCTTCGTCTAGAGGTGTGAGAGGGCAACACAGTGCTTCTGACCTCCCTGTTACTCCTACCCCTCTTGCACCTGGTTTCCATCATCGTACAGGTGAAACCGGGTCTTCTACCCAACCACTTTTCGTACCTTTTAGATCTCGACGTCCTCTCCAACCCCATCTGTCACACACACCTGTGCCTTATGAGCCATATGGATCTGCACATGCACCTCATAGATCTGCCATCCAAGAGCCTATATTGTACGATATGGGTTAGCCGATGCAGATAGGGGTTGAGTTTTTTTATCAGATGCTTGGAGCCATCCGTTAGGATTCTTCATGCAGCACACACGGGTATTCTCATGCTGAGTATGGTGTTTCATCTTCTGATCCTTATGTACCGAGGCCTGCAAATAGGGTTTTTGAGGGTGATAGGGTTGTTGGCGATGAGCAAAAAAGAGTCCGATCCCTACATATTCAAGGAGAGGCGGATGAGAGAGGTGATGATGATGGTGACGGTGATGATGATGATTGTGACGGTGGTGATGATGATCAGGATTACGGTGATGATGATGGAGATGAGGAGCAGACCGTACATGTTGCACCTGTGGCACTAGCTAGTAGATCGGACGGGTGTCCTCGTCACGGAAAATAGAAGGGTTTGACCGGCAGCTTTATGTCGGTGATGAGTAAGTTTGCAGGGTCTTGTAACAAAAGACCCGAGGTGGCTCGTGATGTTCCGGCACCGACGCAGAAGAGGAAGAAAGTGAGAGCTTCCGATTGGGAGCAGACAGAGGCAGCAGAGGGAGGTCCTGTTGACTCGGAGCTCATCCCATCATACGGTGGACATGTGGCGGGTCAGATATGGCGTGGACATGTATTTATCTTTATGTTAAAGTGACATATTATTATTGTTATTATTCTTTAATCTGTCAAATATTATTTATTATGATAAATAGAAAAAATAATAATGGAATAAATATATTGTTATATAATTGTATAAATTTATCTGTTTTATCTTTACAATCGTGGTTTATTGAAGTGCCGATCTCGTTATATGGCTCTCACTAGTCGGGATCTTACCGATTCGCAGGCTGGACCCTTGGCCTCTGGGTCTGCTCTGACGCACCTACGATTGTGCATGTTTCAGCACGCCAATGCTGTATTGTTGTCGGCATTTGTTGAGAGATGGCAGTCCGACACAAACAGCTTCCACATGCCCTGGGGTGAGATGACCGTTACACTGCACGATGTGGAGCTTATTCTTGGGGTGCTTGCTTATGATGCAGTAGTGGATCACAGATTATCTAGGGAGCAATTGATACGGGTTGTTCAGGATGATCTGGGTTTAGGTCTCATTGGGGGTTTAGGGTTTAATGCATTGGAGCTTCACGCCGTTGCTACTAGCAGATAGACTTCACAGTCACATCAGGTCAGAGCTGCATGCTACCTACAGTACATTTTGGGTAGCTCACTCTTCAGTGATGAGAGTGGCAACATTGTACCTGGGAGACTGTGGCTACTTTTGCGGGATATGAGTTCTGTTGGGAGGTTCGCATGGGGTGTTGTCTGTCTTGCATATCTGTATCGGAATCTGGGTCAGACTTCCAGGGCTAATGCGAAAGAGCTTGCAGGGTGCTGGTCACTATTAGAGGTATGTGTTTTAAAAAATTAGCGTTAATTATGTTATTTTCATATTTTAAGGGTTTATGGTTTATGGTTTATTTATTTTATATTTCATTTATATTTCTTTTTATATATTTTTATTGAATTTATATTTTATATTTTAGGCGTGGATATATTTGTATTTTCCCATGTTCGCACCCCAGTTTAGACATTCTTCTGAAGGATGCAAGCCCTACATGTAGATGTTTTCGACTATCGGTTATAAGAATGAGAGTAAACTGTTGGATATTCACTTGAGATTGGATATGGTGACAGCTGATGAGGTTCAGCAGATACCGTACATGACTCAGGATATTCGTGATTGTTGGGTTTCCACATGGCGCGGGTTCATTGCATATTTTCACTGCGTGGAGCTGTATATGCCTGACCGGGTTCTGAGACAGTTCAGTTTTAGGCAATGTATTCCCGCCCACCCTATCCAGCCCTGGGAGGCACACCGCCCGCCGAACAACTTGATGTATGTCTTGAGGAACACTTTCATCGAGGCAATATGGCTCGAGGCACCTTCGCACTTACTAACAGAGTCATGAACTAGTGTTCCGGCCATTCCAGCGAATTCCTGTTCTGATGATTACATGGATTGGTACCTCCACCGCACTTACCCGAGGATTCAGAATCCTAAGAATATTCTCAGTAACTATAATGTCCTGGTAGCTCCGCTATGCCACTTAAGGCTCTCTTAGATTTGATTGCACGTGAGTGTCACAGACAGGGTATTAACAGTGTTGAGTTTCGACGTAGGGTTCGAGATTTACTAAGGAAGCATTACATAGCTCTTTAGTAAATCTTTATGTATTCAGATATTGTATATTTCTTTTTTTTATTCCTGTTCGTTATGTATTACTGAGTTTTTGTGATATTTATTATATTTATTCCCTCATGTTTTGGTTTATTATTGCATATTAATATAATTACATGAAAAATGTAAATAAAAAAAATCTGAACGACAAATTGTACGAAATATTATTAACACTTTAAAAAAATAATACATTATAAATTACAAATTGCAACATTATTACATAAAATGACAGGACGACGGATACATTTCACTTATATCATAACCCAATCTGCATCCGATTACGATATGGGGCCTCCCATTCACTAACTCGCATATCTCGATGATATTCCCATTGCACCTGTAATGAGAGCAAAGGTCATCCATCTACCAACTGTAACTGGAAAAAAATATTAATACATACACTTAATAACATATCAGTCTGCAATAATTCAATTAATATTAATAATAATAAAAAGTTATCAATAATAAATACATGTAAAAAATGTTACCATTGCTCTATGAGTCCGATGAATATTGTTCCAGCAGGCCCATACTCTGACCGTGCAAGAAATATAACGCATAGATTGAATATGTTAGCAATGACATAAAGGTGATCAGGTGTATTCATCCAATATTCGAGTGGCGCCGAACCCTCTTCCCAATTTGTCTTCATTATCAACTCTGTCACACGTTCAACTTAGCCGAACAATTGCTCATATACGTGCATACGGTGCCGTAAATCATAGCTCATTCTTCTACGAATTTCAACCCAATAATTTTCATCCCTGAACAAGAAATTTAATACAACCCTAAAACCACAATTACCATCTCCAACCATATTCTTCCAGTTTTGTATAAATTGATATATAAACCCTGGAAATGCATTCTTGAAAGGGAATGGCACTGGTGGTGAATCCGGACTTACAACGGTTGATAAACTGGACCTACCACTGCTACGTCCTCTGTCCCTACTCCTGCCCGCTACGAGGCGGCCTACCTTGTCTACGAGGACTAGGATTAGAACCTGAACCTGAACCGCTACCAGACCCAGAACCTGAACTGTTGGACTTTCCTATCTTCCTATGTGCAATGGAGACGTATTCCCAGTGGGACTTATTCCGTCGTTCCTTCGTGACTGCGGTCTCTGGGGGTTTGACAACGGCTGAGAAGGAACATCAGGCAACACCGGATGTATAACACCTTTGATGAGTCGCCTAATTTCCTAGACATTAGAAAATTGGACCAGTACTAATTTTTTGTAACAGTGAAGTGAGATCACACATTTCGAATTCCATATCTCTATTGTGTTCTTCAGGAATATCAGAACCAATTTATAGTTTTCTCCAAAAGATGACAACATCTTCCTCTTGGATTGGAATTAAATGTTGGCACCGATTAACAAGTTCACATGCACATGGTAAACCGTGCGACTTCCTTAAATAATGTAGACAATTACTGCCCGGTTCTTCTACCATCTAACGTGCCTTCTTTAACTCATCCATTATCTTCTTCAAAACCAAATGACTAATTTTATTACATAAATTCTTCACGATGGGATTACTCTTGGCGGTATACTTCTCTTTAAGTCTTGAAATTTCCAAAGAGTATTTAATTTCTGCGATTTGACCTTGGATGAGAGAGTCGATATTAAAAAATACAGTGTCCAAATCACCGTGACACGTTGATAGTCACAGCTTTAACACCGAATGTTCATTCTCACCGTGCCACCTCTTCATCTTTCACCATCTCGGTCAACTTGGCCAACACATTCTGATCGATGTGTCTTCTACATAACTTATGGTATGAATTGCTAAACACATCATCAATCACCGGCATTAGTCCACTTTCCTTCTCGGTAAGAACGACTAGAGGCTCTCCTTCAGTGATAGCTGAACCCTGACCATTTGACATAGCAGATGTAAAATATAAGTGCTTGATTTGTTGAAGAACCCAACTGTATGTCGTTGCCTGTTCATTGCACATAAAAGTTGTTGCCACTATGAAGTTCTTTCTTGTTAGAGTCATCCCTACACATTCTAATAGTTGCATGTTGTACCTTAAAAAATAAGTGAGAAATTTAATTATTAACATTCACTAATATTTTTTCACGGACTTAAAAATATTATTAACTATTTACTAAAAAAAAATTTTAAAATTTAAAAGTTTGTGCGAATAAATTAATAAAGATATCTAATAATACAATTAATCCACTATAGTACTTACTTGTTCGTTTTATACGTCGTATCCATTATCAGTACATATGGCCACGTTCTAATCATTGCAATCGATGTCTGGTGTGCAACGACAATATCACTAAGTATGTTGCTGTCCTCACCATTTCTATAGAAAACGATGTAGCCCCTTTCTGCACTTAAGCGGAGAACTTCATCTACCGTATTTCTTCCCTGCATCCGGTTCCTCTTAATCTTGACAACAACATTGTAAATTTTCTGGGAACTACATACATCAAAATTTTATATTTATTAATGGCATAAAAACGAATCTAAAATATTTAAATAAAGTATTAAAAATAATTTAATAATTCCCTTATAATTTACCTAACTGCACAACCAACGTCTTGTTCTCAGAAAAATCGTAATATATTGTGAAGTGGAACATGACTCTTCCTGAACTGCTCGGTCTGTTGTAACTACTCCTCCGTAAGTCTTGCAGACTGAGCATGACTGTGACTTTAAACAGCTATTTTATGGTTGTGCCTCCCGTTGTGTACGAACAATTTCCAATTTTCACTTGTTGCCATTTGCTCTCCCTTTAGCTTAAATGGACAACCACATTTTTTCGTCCCATATGGTCCACACCTTTTTTTCGATATTTCTTCTTCCTGATCGTCAACTATTGGTTTTTTATATTTTTTAACTGAACTTCCGTGCTCGCAAGCCAATGTGACATACGGACGATGGTCAAATGTTCTGGCTCTCTGATACCGAGTTATGATTAAATATGTCTTCACATTCATTGCAATTTATTTTGCCCACTCCACCAACTCATCTTTCGAACTAAATATTCGGTCAGTTGTAAATAAATGTCCAAGATCGATATATTCTTCTGGTTCTAGAAATTCTTCAAAGGTATTTGGATCTTCATGACCCTGTTAATGTATAGTAAAAAGTTAATATTACAAAAAGAAATAATTTAAAAAACAAAAAACAGAAAAAAAATCGATTTCTTACCTCAAAATCAACATTTTCTTGCAGAGATTCTTCAAAAGGATCCTTATTTTCTTCTAATTTTGTTTGGTAATGTTCAAAGTTAGGAGTTTTTTGTGAAATGATATTTTTGAATTTTTTCGAGTTATCCTTATAGATTTTCGAGTTATCTTTATCGGCCTCCATGTTCTATATTAAAAAGGCATAAAAAAATTTGAAATATAATCCTTTAAAGTCATTTTCAAAACTAAAAATCACAAAATAATTTCGATATAAAAAATAGAAATATAGTCTTTTTAAATCGTTTTCACAATTTTGAAGTAATTGAATTAAACTTCTAGTGCTTAACAAATAATAATTTTGTCTATGTTTATGAAGAACTTATTAAGAGAATCTCTTAATTAACAATTCAGTCCTTTTGTGAATAACACATTATCGTAATGAAAAATTTTCAGTTGTTGTTTATTTATTTTTACACTTTCTTCCTTTTATACTAAAGTTCTTTGCATTTTATTTTTCTTAAGAAATTGTATCATGCTTGTTATTGTGGTTTTTTTTTTTTTTTTCCCCCATATCCTGTTATTAAAAAGGATAGAAGGCCCTTATTAAATGTAAAACCATTTGAGTAAAAATGGATAGATAGGAGCAAAAATTAAATGTTTATGAATCTCGAATATTCGCATAGTAATGAAAATTCAGCCTCGACATTTATTCATGAGTAATGCTGGCATGGGAATGAAGCTGGACCATTATTAGTTGGGAAATTATGGAAAACTAGCTAGATGAAGAAGAAATTATTTTCCATCAAGTATCTTTATGGCACTTGATTTCTTATGGTACCACTTAATTAATTTGTTAGGTGTTTCAATAATATGGAAAGTTTATATAATATCTATTTTGTTGCAAAATTTATATGTAAATATGGTTTGTATAATAAATATGTAATATGCAAAATTTATACTACTTCCAATTAAAAATATAAGTTCTTTTGGACTTTGCACACGAATTTATATATAAATAAATTCTACGTAGCTCACTTCCGCCACTTGATGTCCACGTGGATACTTCCCTTTTTTTTCTTTCTGTTCTATTATAAAAAAAAATAAAAAAGAGACAATAATAAATTTGATATAGATAATAATTAAAGATTTTTAATTTGATAATAATAAATGAAGAGTTTTAATTTGATAGCAAAACTTATTTACTGATAATTTGAGAATCCTGCAGTAAACAAGTTAATCTCATAAAATAAATTCAAAAATTTAATTTCTAAAAATATTAATTAACAACTAAAAAACAACAATAATTTTTTTATTATATTAAAAAGTAAATTCGAAAATTTTAATTTTCATAATTGAGAAAAATAAAGAAAATGAGAAAATAAATAAGAAAATTTTTAATTTTAGAAAGAGAGAAAAAATAATAAAATTTTAAAAATAATTGAGAAAAAATATTTAAAAAATAAAGGTGCAAATTTTAATTTTTGAAATTGAGAAAAAAATGGGAAAATAAATCTGAAAATTTTAATTTTTTTAAAAAAGATAATAATAAATTTGATATGGATAATAATTAAAGAGTTTTAATTTGGTAATAAATTTTATTTACTAATGATTTGAGAATAAAAAAAAAAATAATTTGCAGCTGAAAAACTACAATATTTTTTAGATATATTAAAAAAATCACTCTGAAAATTTTAATTTATGATATTAAAAAAATGAGAAAATAAATACAAAAATTTAATTTAAAAAAAAAGATAATATTGAATTTGATATGGATAATAATTAAAGAATTTTAATTTAATAATAAACTTTATTTACCGATGATTTGAGAATCCAACCAGAAGCAAGTTAATCTAATAAAATAAATTTAAAAACTTTAATTTCAAAAAAAAAATAATTTGTAGCTGAAAAACTACAATATTTTTTAGATATATTAAAAAATCACTCCGAAAATTTTAGTTTATGATATTAAAAAAATGATAAAATAAATCCAAAAAATTTAATTTAAAAAAAAAAGATAATATTGAATTTGATATGGATAATAATTAAAGATTTTTAATTTGATAATGATAATTGAAGAGTTTTAATTTGATAATAAAACATTTTGTTTGCTAATGATTTGAGAATCCTACAAGAAGCAAGTTAATCTAATAAAGAATTAATTTAATAAAATAAATTTGAAGACTTTAATTTAAAAAAAATAATTTGTTGTCAAAAAACTACAATAAATTTTTAAATATATTAAAAAAATAAATCCAAAAATTTTAATTTAAAAAAAAATATAATAATGAATTTGTTATAGATAATAATTAAAGAGTTTTAATTCAATAATGATAATTTAAGAGTTTTAATTTAATAATAAAACTTTATTGGTTGATGATTTGAGAATCCTACCAAAAGCAGGTTAATCTACTAAAAAATTGATTTGATAAAATAAATTCGAAAACTTAAATTTCCAAAAAATTTAATTTGCAGGTAAAAAAATACAAATAGTTTTTTAAATATATTAAAAATAAATATGAAAATTTTAATTTCTAATATTCATGAAAAAAGAAAATGAGAAAATAAATCCAAAAAATTTAATTTAAAAGATAATATTGAATTTGATATAGAAAATAATGGAAGGGTTTAATTTAATAATGATAATTGAAGAGTTTTAATTTGATAATAAAACACTTTATTTGCTAATGATTTGAGAATATACAAGAAGCAAGTTAATCTAATAAAAAGTTACTATAATAAAATAAATTTGAAAACTTTAATTTCCAAAAAAATTAATTTACAGTCGAAAAACTAAAATAATTTTGTAAAATATATAAAAAAATTAAATCCAAAAATTTAATTTAAGAAATATAATAATGAATATGATATAGATAACAATTAAAGAGTCGTAATTCAACATAATTGAAGAGTTTGAATTTGATAATAAAACTTTATTGGCTGATGATTTGAGAATCATACAATAAGCAAGTTAATATAATAAAAAATTTATTTAATAAAATAAATTTGAAAACTTTAATTTATAAAAAATTTAATACATAGTAAAAAAATACCATATTTTTAAAAATATTAAAATAATAAATCAGAAAATTTTTAATTAAAAAAATATAATATTGAATTTGATATATATAATAATTAAACAGTTTAATTTCTTCATAAAAATTGAAGAGTATTTTGATAATAAAACTTTATTTACAGATGACTTGAGAATCTTGGAGGAAGCAAAGTTAATCTAATAAAATAAATTCGAAAAACTTTAATTTTTAAAAAATTTAATTTGCAGTTGAAAAATTATAAATAATTTTTTAAATATATTAAAAAATATTTTGGAAATATTGGCAAGAAAAAAATATAATATATTATTAAAACAGAGTCATATTGAGTACCATAAGAGCGCCACGTGGCACCCTCATTTCTCTCTCTATACAATAATGAAAATAAGAGATAATTAATAGTGATAACTATATTTATCCTACTCCATTTAGGGTGAGCTATATTAAAATTAATACAAACAATATTAATCAAAGGCAAGATTAACTTTTTTAAAAAATTGAATAATAATAAACTTTAAACTTTATTTTTTTATAATTTAAAATTTTGAAGAATTATATAATCACTAATACTGATACTAATTTGATAATATAAATAATTTTCAAAGTTATAATATATATATATATATATTAAAATCAAGCCATAAGAATACCACGTGGCACCTTTCCCATTTTTCAAAGAAAAATAATAATATAAGATATGATAATAATAAATTTAAACAAAATAATATAAGAGGTAATAACAAATAAAATACATGATTTTTTCTTGAAAAATGAGAAGAATCCTTCTTGATTTTTTTATCTTTATCAAATCCAATCAAATCTTCATTGGCTACAACTCAAATACATTTAAATTTTTATCCAGATTGAAACTTAACTAGGTCTTTGCTCTCTTTATAAATATACAACATGCCCACCAAACTCAATTACGATTTCGTAAGAAATAGCTGCTTCAGTCAGATATCTTTATACACTATTGAATATTTTTTCCCTTTATGTATTTTTTGAATATTTTTTATTGTATTTTCCTCCGTATTGTAATGAATTTGGTTATCCGAGCCATTAGTTAGTTTTCATACTCTCTCTTGGTATTGATTGTTATCAAATTAGATTGATGATTATCTTTATTAATTGGTTTTGTGTATATATTTCGGCAATTTGCAGTATAACCTCCCGCACAAATTGTTCACGGTGCGTTCCTCCGGTTGCCCTCCAAAATTATGCACCAATCATATTATGAAGCTTTTTTCTTTTCTTTTCATAACGACTTAAGGTTCAGCTTTTCTTAAATCCAAGATTCCTAATATATATATATATATATATATATTCTTCTCTCAATGTTGAATTATTATGGAAATCCTGTTGGCATATTTATGACTTGAGCGAAGGGCTAGCTATATAGTTCTGCATATTCGTAGGAAGGATTGAATGTGATTTCAAATTTTTTTTTTTTAAGTATGTTTATGTTATCTTGGCAGCGAAAGGCGAAATTTCTCGCCTACAGGGCTCCCACCAGACTGCCCGATGCGCAGATGGAAGATGTAAATCATGGTGACTCAGCGGCTTTGCGGACTGGAGGCCAAGCACTGGTGTGCACAAGGAACCACCCCCCACATTGGAGAGGTTGAAATTCTCATACTGCCGCTGCCAACATTTGAACCTTGGACCTTGGTACCAACTCTGTAGTCCAGAACCAACTGAGCTATGTCCATGCGGGCATATGTTTATATTATCTTTATTCGCTTCTTAGTGAGTTAATTATTTGATGAACTCAAAATAATTCTGATTTCACATTACTAACAATTTTGTGGTAAAAGAGATTATTAGTTCACATTGTAGCAGCAAACCTTTGGTAACAATGACACGATCAAGGTATAAAATCAAATGTGTTATTACTTTAATTTTCTGTTAACTCTTGATACTTTTTTTTTCACCATCCTTTATCATATAGTAGGAATGGAAAACCTTATCGATGCCGTACGATCGGGACGCCGAAAAGCAATTGATACCTTTTCCAATTTCTGAATGGAACAGTCAAGAAGACCCATTGAAATTCTTTTATTTGGGATCTACTCAATATTTCAAATTTGTTAAAAATATTTATCATCAAGTAAGATTATTTTGTAAATCATTCCATGTATATTTTGATATTTTGTCGCATGATTAATCAGAAGTCACTTATATATTCATTTTTTTTTCACTTTTAAATGAGCTTATTTAATCTTTCAAAAAAACCAAAAGTGAATTCTTTAAAGAGATAATATGAAAATATAATATAATAATATAAAAAAGAGTATATAATATATTATGTAATATATAATGTTATAATTTCTTAAAATAGAATAATTATATTATTATTGTTTGTTAGAAGGATTTTCCCCTAGAAATCTATGGATCTATATATCTATCTATACTAATTACTATATTTAATTTAAATTTAAAATTAATCAAATTAGTTTGATTTAGTTTGAAACATGTTTATATGATGTATTTATTTATTTTATTAACTTTGGTATTACTTATGCTTTTATTTTTTATTATTGCATTTAGTCTTTTTGTGGATTTAGCATGTAATATGGAAGTGACCCCTAACATAAAATCGAGCTCGCAGATGACCCGTTTGAGCGTGCGGGGGTGCAAATTCTTTCCTCTTGAGGTGTTTTTTGGGGTGAGTTAGACCAAAACTCAGAATTTTAATAATATTAAACCACAATTTCTTTTTTTTCCCCTAAAAAGTTAAACCACTATTTCTATTTAACAACTTTCTGAGGCAAAAGAAATATCTCAAATAAACTGCTATTTTATATTATTCTAACTTCTCGAAGTACATTTGATTAAAAAAAAAAAAATTCTCTAAGTACTTGACGAAGAAATATCTGAAGAACAACATTGGTGATTGCATTGGCTTTGAGTGATAATTTCATTGAACTAAGGACTCTAATGTTAAAGTTAATGTACTAAAAAATAAGAAGATTGATTATGTGCACTTTTGATAGAATTTCAATGATGATTATGTGCACTTTTGATAGAATTTCAATGATTAAATTTCATTATCTTTTACAAATTTTATCCTAAATCTTAACAAATTAACCTCATCTCTCATTGTAAAATTTTTTGTTATTTTAAAAAAATGATGGGATTTTTAAAATTTGTTATTGATGATATGTATATTTTTCTCACATATGAATCACAAATAATATGACAGTTTAGTTTTTTTAATAAGTTAGTGGCACATGTTATATGTATTTTGTTATATTATGATTATTTATGAATATGATATTTCAATTTTGTATTAAGATAATACTAATAATTTATAAATATTCACCCTTGCTTCAAGCATAAGGTCATAGCTAGTTAATGATGAAGAAAAAATAATGCAATTTGTAAGGTAAGATTTCTATTTTACCCTCAATAAATAAGGAAAGAGAAAGAGAGGAAGTAAGATAATAAATGAATTAAAGATGGTGTAATTGAAAAATAGACAATAAATACATATTAAAATGTATAAAAGGACTTATAATTTTAACTATATAATTTTGATTAAAAAGACTTACATTTCCGGCCGGAGGTAGTAGTATGTAATATGATTTTCTTTAAATTTAGAATGGACTACTACACAACAATACTTGACTAAGAGGGAAGTAACGTTTATCCATAGTGAATATATAACTTTAGAGTGGGTCTATATTTATACATTGTTCTTTTTTCTTTATTTTTTAACGATAAAAGAGGCCTAAATCCTAAGAATCACAAATCAAAATTTATAGTTGCAAAAAAAAAAAAAAGTATAGTTACCATATGATAGAACACGACCCATCTAAGAGACTTGGCCTCCTAATACCTGTTCAGTTGAAGAATAATGACCCAATGAATGAGAATAAAGTTAGATAAACTTAACTGATTTATAGACAGTAGCACTTTAAGATAAAAGACATTATCATATATGAAGAAGAATTAGTCTCCATAATCTAAAATCTATGTCAATATAAGAGGTACTCTTATAAATTTTAATATATAGTGAATAATATGTTCTATTATTATACTTATTTTATACTCTTTCAAACATTTTCTAACTTAAGTATTAAAGTGCAGTTGAGGATTTATCTTGTCACTCTAACCTTTGTTATATGTTGTAAGACAGTGCGAGTTGTTGAGTTTCCTATTCTTCAGTAACCCGTTAAAAGCTTCAAATCACAAAATCCGAATTGCTTGGAGCCTTGGACTTTGTTTATATTATGCTGAACTTGATCGTTCAAATGGCTTACTTAGTTCCAAATGAGTTCATGGCACAGTCAATTAGAGGATTAAGTAGGACAGTGGCGTTTTGTGTTCTTAATATGCAAAACAAAGCCGTTTCATTAATGGACCAGGACTAAACCAAAGGCAACTATATTAAATGCCTCATTTCAGATGTTTATATTATTATAATTTTTCCTTTCCCTTTGTCTATAAATAGAGTTGTATGTGTGCATTCTCTCTACTCTTCTCTATACTCCCTCTAAAGTTTCGAATTAATTTTGCATTGCTCTTAAAGTTAATTGTTATTTGTTGCCTTGAAGTTTGAATATCCACATATTCAAGGAAAAATCTGCCATGTCCATATAAGATTTTTTCATATTCAAAATGGTCAACTGATACAAAAAGAACTGTGTATCTTAAAAAACAAAAAATTGGAAAGGACTGAAAACTTTACACATTTTTATTCATTATTTTAGAAACTCAATAGGATTCTCTCTCAACATGAGAGTCTCTCTCCCTCTAGAGTCATACTTCTAGTTTATCTAGATTATCCCTGGCTTCACCATTGCCTTCCGCCGTCAACAATTGTTCACCATACCTTGTACTGATCAACCAAGCTTCAATTACCCCATTCTAACCCCTGCTATTCCGATCTTACCACTCATTTCCTCAAGAAACTATTATGGCCAATGAACTGTTGGATGTCCTTAACATCTTCAACCTCAACAATGATGAAAATCATTTTGTTGGGCTCTCTCAAAGAGAGGTTGATAGTGGATTGAAGGATAGCAAAAACAATGTCTTTGCTGTTATCTATAGGGGAGGTGAGATCTTCCCCAATGGCTTCTGCATTGCAATGTCTAGATCTTGGAAATGCGAATCATCCCTATTCAAAATGCATATGCTGGACGACAATGTTCTTCACTTAATCTTCCATAGCTCTAAAACTGGGGACTATGTCTTGAATGAAGGCCCATGGAATTTCAACAATCAGCTTCTCATCATCCATCCATGGAATCTAGTCATGAAGGCACCTCCGTCGGTCTTTGATGCTGCTCATTTCAACTATTGCATCACAAATCTTCCATCATGGTGTTACACACTAGAAATTGGACTCAAGATGGTATCCGTGGTTAAGAATAGTCGGGTATTGGAAATTTGTAGCAGTAAACGGAGATGCGTTGGACAATTCTTTAGGATTCGTGCACTTCTTTGAGTAAAAAAGCCACTTTGTCGTTGCATAATTATTGAGATTCCAGAAACAGGTCGAGTTAGAACATCCATTCAATACGAACGATTGCCAATTTTCTATTTCTTCTGTGGGAGGATTGACCACATATTTCCTCACTGAGACATACTCAAGAATTCTCCCTCTAGATCCAGACTGTCACAAGGAAACTATCAATATCCGAACACTCTAAGAGTGACAGATAAATCACAACCAGAAATATCCTTCCATATGAAACTGCATTTTCCTATGGTTGAAGTTCTCTTAGCAGTGACTGGTGGTAGCACTACGAGTACTCCAATAAAAAATCAGACTCTCTCATTGCAGAGTGCCGATAGTAACTCAAATCTGGAAGCTCCTGAATCAAAGGATGGAAAATCAAAGTAGGTTGACAATTCAATAAGTCTGGGGAGAAACACCGAGAAGTCAGAATTCTTTGTAGCACCACATAAAATTCATAGACTCACGGTCTTACAAGCATTAAAAATCCAATCCTAATACAGAACCTCAAAAGGAATCAGGAAATACTCCACATGCGATCCATAGGAAACTGGACATGCGAGGCAGACAACGCCCAATTCATACCTCTAGGAAAATGGACATGCACAGCTGCCAACACCCAATTCAACAACTAGGAAAATTACCAGGCAAGGACTCAACTATATTACAGTGAATGCCAAAGGTGGACTTCCAGCACTCCTGCAGCTAGCTAATGCTCCTAGCAATATCGTCGAAAAGGTACCCCGCAATCATACTACTTTCAAGCATTTACAAGTCGTGTCTGGCATTACTTCTCATGATTGCTTGTTCCATGATTATTTTCCTACTTTCAAACTATGGGACAATCCACTTTTTGAATCTCCAATTTTTCCTATTTCCTGCTGCAAAAATTTCTACAACTGATTCTTTGTACGCCCACTTTGAATGCGCTCAACTCTCTTCAAACTCACAATTATGTAATTCTTCATGTGTGCTCGATTCTACTCCCTTCCCCCTCTGTATGACACTTATAATTACTTCCCTATAGAAAATTTGAATTGCACTAAAATTAACCAAGGAAAAAGCAAATTAGCGACCCAGACTCTTAATCCCATCTTCCCTATTGCTAAACCCTCTATAGATACAAAGCTGGCTGCGTCTGCCCATTTGCAAACTTCGAAAATGGCTCCCTGTTATTTGGTAATCCAAACCCCATCTAAACTACCCAATTTCAATAAGCAAAATTTTCAGCCCATAATCTTTAACACTCCCACTATTTTATATAAAAGTAATGGACTTTACAGCTAAAAATTACCTTTGAATGGCTCAATTGAGGTTGATGCAAAAGTCTATAATCACTATATTTTCACATCATACCAACACCTTTCCACCGTCATAGCAGCACATTGCTTCTGCCATTCACTGCGCGCAAAATCCTATGCCTGCCACAATTCTCAAGTCACCAGATTACCCAAATTGGGTTCCCCCTTCAACAATTTTACTAGCTTCCCCTTGGGTCGCAACAGATCCCGAGAATCCCCTTCTCACCTAGAATTAGCTCCCCTTTTCTTCAAAATCACCATCATCCACCTCCTTAATCTCGGTCACCCAGCACTGCTCTAACTCTGCTTCATAAGCCTGTAACCTTCCTGCCGCAACACTATAACCACCCGAAGCCACATCCTCTGCCAGCTCTGCGTCGGCGCGTCCTATCACTTCTCATTCCATTATAAAGAAATATTGTTACCGTTCACTCCCCTACTTTAAGAAACAGGGCACCAGGAACAATAAGACCATGACTCTATAAGAAAAAAAAATCTCTCTTCTTATTTGATATAATCTCTAACAGGCCCCTTACTGGACTTGCTACCTTTTCCTTAGGACAGTCCATAGCTTATAGACTAGAAAAAGCCTATTCCTCTCCTAGACTTTTTTCCTTTGACCAGTGTCCTCCAAAAGACCGCATAGGGCCCATGGCCAGTAATCAATTTCCTGAAGAATTTTTACACAAGTTTGAGTCTACTGATGGAACTAGTTTAATTGCTTGCAGAATTATTATCATAATTTAGTTAATTCTTGTACTTTGTGTTATAACGATGGTACACCCTACCTTTTTTATGCATTTGTTTTTGTTGACAATATTCATATAAAGGATGTGAGCTCTACTAATTTCTCTGCTTTGGAACAAAAGTTGCTTATTAAACCTGCAGACCCGACAGAAAACAACGGTGTTGGAAAAGAAAACATTGAAGAAACTGGTGTCTGTTGGAATATAAAAGTGTCCACTTTCAAGAAGATTGCACGGCTTACAGGAACGAACTCTGGGGCATCTACCCGTGCACCACTACAACCGATTGGCAACATTGATCCAGCATCTGCTATCTCATTTTTGAAGAGAGCTTTTGATGATTTACCAAATCAGGATGAGCATACCTATTCCTTGGTGAAACAACTTAAAGAGTCAGACTCTGATACTAATATTAGACCAGCGGTAGGAGCTGATAATCAGCCTCACTGGGACCAATGAGTATATTATGTTGGAATTGTCGTGGGCTTGGTAGTCCACGTGCAATTTGTGCTCTTCGTAGCCTCATTTTGACTGCTAAACCCATCATTGTTTTTCTTTCTGAAATTAAGTATTCAAAAAATAAAATGGACTCTATAAGACGTTTATTATGTT
Organism: Catharanthus roseus; assembly: GCA_028651295.1. Classification (NCBI taxonomy): domain Eukaryota; kingdom Viridiplantae; phylum Streptophyta; class Magnoliopsida; order Gentianales; family Apocynaceae; genus Catharanthus; species Catharanthus roseus. The sequence goes on along the minus strand of JAPQWS010000124.1, from coordinate 4,647,301 downwards.
TTCATTATGGTTTATTTGTGGATAGGATTGACCTCTCGGGAGGGCTTGGTATTTTGTGGAATAAACATTCTATTATTAGTTTGTTGGGTTATTCTTCGAGTCACATTGATGTTTCAGTTTCATTAAGTAGTCTTCCTGTTTTTCGATTTACTGGCTTTTATGGTAATCCTAAGGCTAAACTTAGGAAATTTTCATGGAATCTCCTTATAAGACTTCGTTCTTCCTCTGTCATTCCTTAGCTTGTTGTAGGTAACTTTAATAAAATCTTATTTGTTGATGAAAAAATAGGTCGGGAAAGAAATAATAATAGAAAACTTCTGGAATGCTATTTCAGATGAAAATCTCATAGACCTTGGGTATTCAGGCCCAAAATTCACTTGGAAAGGCCCTAAACTTGGAGTGGACTATGTCAGAGCCCGCTTAGACAGAGCTCTAGCCACAACCGAGTTTTCTCAGATATTCCCCACTTGCACTATGGTGACCACTTCAGCAAGCCTTCTGATCATCTTGCTTTAACATTAAATCTTAAAACCTGTACTTAACCACCGTAGAGGAACTCTCATAGGGTTACTGTTGGAGAAAACCTCCTAATTACTATTACAAATACTATTACTGTTACAAATGTAATAATGAAAAATACAGCGGAAAAAGAAAAATAACAGAAAGATTTGATCTTTCTGAAGAACAGAACCACTCAAGGAACAATCTGCAAAATAACACCCAAATTAGTAACAAATAACCCAATATAACAAAGAAAGGTTTTTGTTCACCACTGTTGGACAGCCATCCAACAGAAAATCAAAGAGATGACCGGGAAGCACAGAACCCCAGGGGTTATCCAACCAGGAACAGTCGCCGAGCAGCGGCGTAGCCGCGTCGAGGCGATGGTGGTAAGGAAGGGTGATGATCGGGTTTATAACCCTCAGACAAGAGCCTCAACCAGGAAGAATCACCGGCAACCGAAAGACCTCTATTTCTCTCTCTCTCTCTCTTTTCTTTCCTCACGGCTATCTCTCAAAATTCACCAACAGATAAACAATGGTGATTGAAGACAAGGCTGTTGAACAGCATAAACAGAGAGAACAGCAATGGCAGAACCAACAAGAAGGAGGAGTAGAAAAGCTGGAGTCTTGAAGACTCCAAAGGACACAAGTAGAATGAAACGACAGAGAGAGCAGATCGAATAAGACTGTGTGTAAAATCGAGGAGACGCCATCAATAAGAAGGGACAGCCGAACGGTCACGCGCGGGTCACCAGCAAACGACCCTGGTAGCCAGCCCAGGCCGCGGGTATCTTGCGAAGGACTCGGTTAGGAGGCGGCCCAGAAGCCAACAAGCAGAAGACTTGGTCAATAGGCAGCCCAAGCAACAGCCAGCCGAAAGACAGCCCAAAGGGGCAGCCCAAGGAGAGCACAAGAAGCTTATCAGTCTCGGTTGAGGCCCAATGCATCACTGGGTTCCAATGGGGGAGAATTGGGCTGGAAAAGGAAAAAAATTGGTGAGAAAAGGGTTGTAAAGCCTACAATCTCCACCTCAAACAATAGTTTTCCATTCCTGAAAGATGACTCGGATTGAGTCAAACCGTTTGCACATGTAGAAAGTCCCTGCAAAACATAAATTTATCAGTGTTTACAATTTTAATACCAAAATCAACAGGATTATTATCAGTACTAACTTTATCTATGTCAACAATACCACTAGAGACCTTTTCTCTAATAAAGTGGTACTTGATATCAATATGTTTTGTCCGTTGGTGATAGACCGGATTTTTACATAAATATAAACAACTTTGACTATCAGTGTAAATAATACCTTTGGAATTTAAAAGATTCAATTCACTTAATAACCCTTGAAGCCAAATGGCTTCTTTGATTGCTTCTGTTGCTGCAATATATTCAGCCTCAATAGTTGACAGAGCAACTACAGGCTGTAGTTGGGACTTCCATGAGATGCAATTACCCGCAAGGGTAAAGAAGTATGAGGTGGTAGATTTTCTACCATCCTTGTCACCTGCAAAATCAGAGTCAACAAATCCAATTAATTCAAAATCAGACCAATCATGGTAGTGTAAACCCCGATCCACTGTTCCGTTTAGATAACGTAAAAGCCACTTGAGAGCAGCCCAATGATCTCTTCCAGGATTCGACATAAATCTGCTAAGAAGGCTTATGGAGAAAGCAATGCCTGGACGGGTAGATATCATTGAGTACATGACTGAGCCTATGGCCATTCGGTATGGGATATTGGCCATATCTCTCTTTTCACTTTCAGTTTTAGGACAAGTTTTGTCGGAAAGTTTAAAATGGCTAGCAAGAGGAGTAGTAACGGGTTTACAAAGTTGCATAGAGAATTTGGATACTATCTTCTGAAGGAAAGGCTTTTGGGATATGAAGAGAGAACGATCAGGTCTGTCTCTAGAAATATTCATCCCAAGGATTTTGGATGCCACACCCAAATCTTTCATATCAAACTCGGATTATAGTAGTGACTTCAGTTCATCAATCTTAGATTTGTGACGACAAGCTATCAGCATATCATCCACATACAGCAACAGATAAATAGCAGAATCCACATTATTACCAGAAAAGTAAAGACAACTATCATAATTACTTTTCGAAAAACTAATTTTGGACATAAAAGAATCAAACCTCTTGTAACACTGTCTTGGTGACTGTTTAAGTCCATATAAGGACTTTTTTAGAAGACATGCCATATGTTCCTTACCCTTTACTTCAAAACCAGGCGGTTGACGCATATAAATGGTTTCCTCAAGGTCACCATGTAAAAAGCCAGTTTTCACATCAAGCTGTTCAAGGTTAAGATCATAGAAAGCAACAAGATCAAGAATAATCCGAATTGTATTGTATTTAACAACAGGAGAAAAAATTTCATTGAAATCAATGCCCTCAATTTGTGAAAAACCTTTTGCAACAAGTCTAGCCTTGAACCTAGAAGGTTCATTAGAAGACTCAGACTCCTTTATTTTAAAAATCCATTTGCAATCAAGAAGTTTTTGTTTTGAAGGTTTTGTTTTTGTTTAAAGAAAACATTTCTTCCTCCATAGCACGTAACCATAAAACGCGATTTGGACTTTTCAAAGCCTCAGAAAAACACAAGGGTTTTTTTTTTTCAACATAAGAAGCAACAGTAAAAGCATATGATACAATGTAGGAGTAACCATACCGAGGATGATCCTTAGGTATTCTACGGACTCGGTCCCTAGCGAGTTGATAGTCCCTAAGAGCTTGGGTTTGAGCCTCAAGATATTCCTCTTCCTCTTCAGAATCATCTAGAACAGGATCAGAAGTTTCAGGAACGGGAGAGCTACTAGAGGGAGCAGAAGGCTCAGAATTTGTTTTAAGTTCCTGAGACGGTTCTAGAGTGGGTTCGGAGATAGTCTCCACCTCCACCGGAATGCTACTAGGAGAAGGATCACAAGAAGGATAATTGGTGACGGTGTTATTTCTAAGACAGGGCATTTCTAACTCATTGAAGATGACATCCCTACTGATGATAAGTCTCACCCCTGGTTCACCCTTCAACCATACTCTATAACCCTTTACCCCACTAGGATATCCTATAAACACTCCCTTCCTAGATCTTGGATCTAGTTTCCCCTCTTTTTGATGAGCAAAGGATGCACAACTGAAAACCCTAAGGTTTGAAAGATTGGAAGGTTTCCCAGACCAGAGTTCTATGGGAGTCCTAAAGTTAATAGCTGTGGATGGAGACCTATTGATAAAGTACACAGTTGTACTAACAGCTTCACCCCCAGAATAGTTTTGGAATACCAGAAGAGACTAACAAACAACGAACCTTATCCATAATAGTACGGTTCATCCTTTCGGCAACTCCGTTTTGTTATGGGTTATGTCTAACCGTTCTATGGTGTAAAATGTCGTGCGATGCACATAAGTAAAAAAACTTCCGGTTACAAAATTCAAAACCGTTATCAGTCCTGATAGTATTTTGTTTATTTCGAAAATGATTTTCGGCAAAACGTTTCCATTCACAAAAATTTTCAAACGTTTGATCTTTGGTTTTTAAAAGAAAAACCCATACATGCCTCGAAAAATCATCAACAATAGAAAGGAAATAAACGTTACCACCGTAAGTTGGAACCTTTTCAGGCCCCTACAGATCACAATGCACATAATCAAGGGGTGTAGATGACTAATGTGTGCTGGTAGAAAAACTAATTTTGTGTTGTTTTCCCAAAGCACAATGATCACAAAAATCCAAGGAATCAATTTTATCACCACACAAAAGTTTTTATTTTTGCAAATGATAAAGTCCCTTTTCACTAATGTGGCCAATCCTCCGATGCCACAACATAGTTTTCTCTAAGACAGTTTTTGAAATCAAGGCAGTAGAGTTGCAAACAGTTTTACCAAGAAGGATATATGAAGTTTCCTTTTTAAAACATTTTAGCATGACTAGGTTTCCTTTGTAAACACGCAAAATACCATTTTTGGATTTAAAAGAGAGACCCAAAGAGTCTAAATAACTGAGGGAAATAAGATTCCGACGTAAGTCAGGAACATATCTTACCTCAGTGAGTTTTCTAGTCACGCCATCATACATTTTTATAAAAATACTGCCAATGCCATTTATATCACAAACCTGATTATTTCCCATAAAAACTTTTCCTTGGTTTAAAGTTTTGAAATCTGAAAACCAGTGTTTGTTTGGTGACATGTGAAATGAACAACCAGAATCAAGCTCCCAATGATCAACAACATCAGTACATGAAGGAGAAAGAGAAACACACAGAACTTCAGAAAATATAGAGTTACCATCTGAATCAAAATCGTGGGTTTTATCGACTTTATTCCCTCATTTACCATGTTTACGTTGTTTCTCATCTTTGATTCGTTTAAAACACTTGTTTTTCATATCCCTTCTTTCCTACAGTAAAAATATTTTACCTTGCTTTTCTCTCGTGATTTGGAACGGCTTTTAAAAAGATGACTAGGAGTTTCTTTCCGGTCAATCCTTCCTCTTAGAAAAAGATTTTCACCATGAGACTTGTTTTCTTTTTGTAAATCCAAATCTTTTGATTTTAAAGCATTTTTGACATCAGAAAGGGAAAGATCATCTCTACCATATTTAATGGCAGATTTGACATCATTAAAAGAATCAGGTAAGGCATTTAGTAAAATGACTGCAATATTTTTGTTAGCCCTAAGGGCATTAATACTTATGTTTTGATTATGATTAACATATGCTTGTGTGAGTATTTTAGCTAACCTTTCATAGAACAAAAGAAGCACCTGTGAAGTCTCAAAGTCTACAAGCAAAAGATCTTGTTGATGAGGGCAAAATGGAGAAGAAGAGACCAAGCCATTCCAAGATCAAATCATTGGAGACATTGAAGACATTGAAGGCATTGTCTATGTTAGAGTGGAATTAGGTACTACCTTGTAAAACTCCCTAGTCTTACTCTTTGATTATTGATCATATATGAAGCTCATTTTACGATTTTCTCAGATATAAACTTTTGTTAAAATCTAAGTATTCTTGACTGAAGTTGTGATGTTTTTGGAAGGTTTTTCTTCTCTTTAAAATGATTGTCAAGAATACATGTTTTTGAAACAATGAAGAAAGTTTTTGTCTTAAAAAGAAACTTGGCTGAAGAAACAAAAATTCGGTCATCCGGTTTTAGAACCGGTCGTCCGATTTTTCCTAAATCAAAAATTCGGCAGTTCGTTTTTCAGATGAACAAGTCCGAATCTTTCTGTCCAAAATTCGGTCATCCGGTTTTAGAACCGGTCATCTGATTTTTCTCTAAATCAAAAAAATCGGCAGTCCGTTTTCTAGCTGGACAAGTCCGAAACTTTCTGTTTAAAGAACCGGTCGTCCGATTTTCACATTTACTGTATAAAATATTACCGTTGCACTGAATGCAACGGTCACTTTTTTTAAGACAGTATATATAGACTTTATGATCAGCCGTAAAGTAGACAAGTTTGGTAAAATATTCATTGTGAACATTTAAAACTTTCAAGAGCTTCAAAAGCACATTTATTGCAAACACTTTTCATCCCAAAAACAAAAATCTTCTTGAGCTTCATTATTGATCATCATCAAAGAAGAAGAAAGGAGGAGCTTGTAGAACATTTCATTGAGTTGTACCTATTATTTCTCAAGCTCAAAAGTGGTAACATTGTTCTTAAACCTATCTTTCTCTTTTATTGATATCAAATGTTTGTGTTGAAAAACCCCTTGGGTAATCCTTTGATTTACATTGTGTTGTGATTTGAGGTTGTGTGCAAAACCCTTGTAGGGTGATCCTCATATTTGTAGTTGGTATATCTCTGTGTTTATAGTGGATTTGAAAAATCCTTGGGTGTTGACTCAAGGTAGTGGATGTAACTCTTTGAGAGAGTGAAACACTATAACTCCTTATGTTCTTCTTTAAGCTTCTTACTTGTCTCAACCACAAAATTTTGTTTGGTTTGGAATTTTATTAAAAGTGTTTTAGAATTCTCTTTCAAACAAAATTGGAGGTTTATCTTTTAATTAACAAAGAATTTTCGATAATTAGCCAAAAACCTTATTCACCCCCCCCCCCCCCCTAAGGTTTTTCAATTGGTATCAGAGAAGGGCTTCTTAGAAAAGGACTAACACCCTTGAAGCAAAAGATATTTACTTTACTATTGCTAATAATTCTAGTTTACCATATGTAGAAGGCTCTTCTACAAATAGACCTCCTCTTTTTAATGGAACAAACTATACTTTTTGGAAGTCTCGAATTAAAATATATATTTGTTCGATTAACTTTGACTTGTGGAGCATTGTAGAGAAAGGTCCTTACATTCCCAACATAAATGGAGTAGCCAAGAAGGTTGAAGAATTTGATGAGTTCGACTCAAGGAAGATGACTCTAAACTTTCAAGCTATGAATATTCTTAGTTGTGCCTTGGATGCAAGCGAATATAATAGAGTGAGCGGATGTGATTCGGCTCATGAAATGTGGAAGTTACTTGAAGTAACTCACGAAGGAACAAATCAAGTAAAGGAGTCAAAGTTGGCTATGTTGGTGAGAGACTATGAGCTATTCATGATGAAACAAAATGAGAGCATTAGTGACATGTTCACAAGGTTCACCAACATCACAAACGGCCTAAAGGCATATGGGAAAGAGTACTCAAGAGGAGAAGCAAATAGAAAAATTCTTGATGCACTTCCAAAAGCTTGGCAACCAAAAACACTAGCTATTGAGGAATCAAAGGATTTGAGACTACTTCCTATTGAAGAACTCATAGGATCACTACTTACCTATGAAATGAAAATAAAAAGATTGAATGAAATGGAAGATGAAGAAAAAGGAAGAAAAGGCATTGCACTCAAGGTAAATGAAGATGATCAAACATACTCATCAAACAATGAAGATGAGGTTGACGATGATGAGGAAATGACATTGATAATGAGAAAATTTAAAAGATTCTATAAGAAAGGTTTCAACAATAGAGGGAAGAAACCTCCACTCAAGAAAGGAGGACAAAGCTCATCACTCTTCAAAGCTAGGTGTTTTGAATGCAATAGCACCGATCATCTTGTAGCCGATTGTCCCAAGGCCCTTGAAAAGGAAAAGGGAGCTTTAGAAGCCAAGCTTGAGGCATTAAAGAAGAAGAAGAAAGGCAAAGGCCTAATAGGAACTTGGGATCAAGACTCAAGTGAAAATAAAGAAGAAGAAAAGGCCAACATATGCTTCATGGCACTAGAAAATGAGGTACAATCTTCACTTCCTAACTCTTCTAGTATCCTTGATGATGATTGTGATGTTGATCCTAGTATAATGCTTATTGAAATGTATGATGAGTGCAAAAAGGTTACTAAATGAAACAAAGATTTAAAAAGCAAAACTCAATTTTTGTTAGATGAAAATTCAAGACTCATTTGTGAAAATAAAGCCATTCTTGAATCCTTGGAAGTTGTGAAGAAAGAAAAAGAGTGCTCAAATGTTGACTTTCAAAAACTTGTTTTAGAAAACAAAAACCTTTGTGAAAAGATTTCCTTTCTTGAAAAATGTTTGATTGATTATGATGTCTTAAAGAAAAAGGTGAGTGATCTCACTCTATTTGTTGAAAAATTCACAAAAGGAAAAGAAAACTATGAAAAACTTCTTGGCTCTCAAAGATCACCTTTTGATAAAAATGGTATTGGATATACTCATTCCAATATTCTCTCAAAACAAACACGGTTTGTAAAAGCTTCATCATCTCACTCACACCTTTGTTGCACCTATTGTGAAAAGAGTGGTCATAAATCTACAAAGTGTTTTATAAAGAAAAAGATTGACAGAGGAGTGAAAACCATCTGGAAAGTTAAAGAAAATCAAACTAACATCCATGGACCCAAAAAGATGTGGGTACCAAAAATCATTTCTACTTCTTCTTTTGTAGGAACACAAATCAAGGCCATCTAAGTGGTACTTGGATAGCGGATGTTCAAGGCACATGACCGGGGACTCATCACTTATGAGCAATCTCAAAAAAACCGAAAGTAGATTTGTCAATTTTGGAGATAAGAACAAAGGAAAAATCATTGGTATAGGCAATATTGGTAACGATTCTTCCTCTCTCATTAAGGATGTTCTTCTAATTGATGTTCTTAAATTCAATTTTCTTAGTATTAGTCAATTATGTGATAGTGGAAAAAAGGTTGTTTTTGAAAGTGATTTTTCCTCTATCATTGATAAGCATGAAAACAAAACTATTTTTGCTGCTAAAAGAGTTGGAAACGTCTATGTCTTTCATCTTGAAGATTTTCTTTCCCAAAACTTGAAGTGTCTCTTGGTTCATGATGATGATGCATTTTTGTGGCATAGAATACTTGGTCACGTTAGTATGGATTTATTAAACCAACTATCTTCAAAAGAACATGTTAGAGGCCTATCAAAACTTCACTTTGAGAAAACTAAACTTTGTGATGCTTGCCAATTTGGAAAACAAATTAAGACATCTTTTAAATCAAAGAACATGATTTCAACTTCAAAACCTTTGGAACTTGTTCACATGGATTTATTTGGACCAATGAGGACCACTAGTCTCGGTGGTAAGAGGTATGCTTTTGTTATTGTTGATGATTTCTCTAGATTTACTTGGACTTTGTTTTTGAGTCAAAAAGATGAAGCTTTTCATGAGTTTGTTAAACTTTTTAAAAGAGTTCAAATCTCCCTTGATTGTAAATTGATCTCTATGAGAAGTGATAATGGGAGAGAATTTAACAATCAAGATTTTACAAAACTTTGTGATGATTTTGGCATAACACACAATTTTTCGGCCGCTAAAACCCCACAACAAAATGGTGTTGTGGAGAGGAAAAATCGCACTTTACAAGAAATGGCAAGATCAATGCTTTGTGAAAACTCCCTTCCTAAATACTTTTGGGCCGAGGCCTTTAACACCGCATGCTACATTAGGAATCGTGTTATCTTGAGACCTTCATTAAAGAAAACTCCCTTTGAACTCATTTTTAATAAAACCCCCTCAATTGGTTATTTTAAAGTTTTTGGATGCAAATGCTTTATTTTAAACACCAAGGACAATCTTGGAAAGTTTGATCGAAAATCCGATGAGGGAATTTTTCTTGGTTATTCTTCAAACAAAAAGGCTTTTAGAATTTTCAACAAAAGAACCTTGTGTCTTGAAGAGTCCATTCATGTTAATTTTGATGAAACTAACATTTTGGACAAGAAAGTTGATAATGATAACATAGATAACACTCTTAGTAATCAACCATTGTACACTCAAGCAATGGAAGCGCATACTATGGAGGAAGAAGAGTATGAGGAAAAACAAGAAAACGATCAAGAAACTCAAAATCTTCCTCAAGATGTGATATATCCAAAGAGACACTCCAAAGATGAAATTATTGGTGATGTATCTCAAGGGGTAAGAACAAGAAGGTATTTTATCGATAACTTTGCCCTATTATCACAAATTGAACCTAAGTTTATTGATGATGCTTTATGCGATGAGTTTTAGATTATTGCTATGCAAGAGGAGTTAAATCAATTTGAAAGAAACAGAGTTTGCACTTTAGTCCCTAGACCACATAATCACCCCCCTATTGGCACAAAATGGGTTTTTCGAAATAAACTAAATGAATCCGGAGAAGTCAATAGAAACAAAGCTAGACTTGTTGCCCAAGGATTCAATCAAGAAGAGGGCATAGATTTTGATGAAACCTTTGCTCCGGTTGCTAGACTTGAATCTATTAGGATGCTTTTAGCTTTTGCTTGTTTTAAAGGATTCAAATTTGTTCAAATGGATGTTAAAAGTGCTTTCCTAAATGGTGATATTGAGGAGGAAGTTTATGTTGAACAACCTCCCGGTTTTGTACATGAAAAATTTCCAAATTATGTTTACAAACTCTCAAAAGCACTCTATGGTTTAAAACAAGCTCCAAGGGCTTGGTATGAAAAGTTAAGTGGTTTTCTTCTTTCAAATAACTTTTCAAGGGGTGTAGTGGACACTACTCTTTTTACAAAAACCTCTTGTAACAATGATCTTCTTCTTGTCCAAATCTATGTTGATGACATCATTTTTGGTGCTACTAATGTCTCTTTATGTGAAGAATTTGCCTCACTTATGCAAAAAGAATTTGAAATGAGCATGATGGGAGAATTGACGTACTTTCTCGGCCTCCAAATCAAGCAAACAAAAGAAGGAATCTTCATCAATCAAGAAAAGTACACCAAAGAACTTCTCAAAAGATTTGGGATGAGCAATGCAAAAGGTATTGGTACTCCTATGAGCTCGTCATTGAAGCTTGACAAAGATGAAAAAGGTAAAACTATTGATGAAAAGACATATAGAGGTATGATCGGTAGTTTACTTTATTTAACGGCTAGTAGGCCGGATATCATGTTTGCCGTATGTCTGTGTGCTAGATTCCAAGCTTGCCCCAAGGAATCTCATTTAATAGCTGTAAAACGTATTTTGAGATACTTAATTTCATCATATGATTATGGCTTGTGGTACTCTAAACAATCTTGTTTTGATCTTATTGCCTACACCGATGCGGACTACGCCGGATGTAAGTTAGAAAGGAAGAGTACAAGTGGAAATTGCCAATTCATGGGAGGATGCTTAGTATCTTGGTACAGCAAGAAACAATCGTGCGTGTCCCTATCAACCGCCGAAGCGGAATACATCGCAGCCGGTTGTTGCTGTGCTCAGGTACTTTGGATGAAATATACATTAATTGATTTTGGTGTTTCCTTTAAGTGCATACCTATCATGTGTGATAACACTAGTGCCATGAATATTTCCATAAATCCTATGCAAGATTCAAAAACAAAACATATTGAAATCAAACATCACTTTATTAGAGATAATGTTGCTAAATGTGACGTATCTTTAGAATATATTTGCACAGAAGATCAAATTGCCGATATTTTTACAAAACCTCTTTCAGAAGATCGCTTTTGCTATTTAAGAAAATTACTTGGTATCGGGAAATTTAATGAGTAATGTGTGTTGCTTGTATTATTTGTTTTTCCCTTATTTTTGTCTTGCTGATATTTTTCAAAAAATTCGGACGCCTTTTTTAAAAATAGGACATCCGGTTTTAAAACCGGACTCAGACTTTCCCTTTCAAAAAAAATTCCAGAGATATTCGGACTATAAAACCGGACGCCTGCACAAAAACTCGGACGTCCGAGTTCTTCAAAAATCCAAAAACCGGAAGATCGATTTTAAAAAACGGTCGACCGACTTAAAAAAAAAAGGGGGTCGGGTCTGCGGTTTAAAATCAGAATTTTCTCAAACTCCTCACATTTTTCTCTCAACTCTCTCTCACTCTCTCGACCGAAAACCCCCTACTCACAAGATCCATCCGATTTCTTGTTCCGATTTTCAATTTTCTTCTTCTTTTTCTTCAAATTCATCTCTCAAACATAGCAAAGAAGCTATTTTTCTCTCTGATTGCTGCAATCTACCAATCTCAAACTCTTCATCTCCTCTAAAACCCTCCTCAAGAATTTCTCCAAAATGGTTAAAACAAAGAATGCTTAAGTCGGTAAAGGGCAAAATCCTGAAGAAGGAGGCACTAGTAGAGGAAAAGAAAAGGGAAAGAGAGTACCTTCTGGAACTGGGGCTTCTGCAGCTAGGGTTTCTAGAGTTTCAGAGAGGTTTATTTCAGTGAAGGAGGCTGCCAGGTTTGAAGAATGGACTAGAAATCGACGGAAAATTGCTCCGGGTCATAGGGTGGACTTACATGATATGCAAGGTATGGAGGCTATCCCTCATCTTTTTGAAATGATCGGTTGGATACCTCTGCTGATTGTAAATGAACTCCATTATGTGGATATGATATATGAATTTTATGCTAATCTCCACAAAGGAAGAATTGAAAAAGTGGATAATGTCCCACATCAATGGATTGTAACTAGAATTGGGGGAAGGGATATTGCATTTGATGATAGACTGATAAATGAAGTTTTGGATACTCCTCAAGATGGTATAAGATTTTACACCAAGAACAAAAAATGCTTTGATCCAAATTTATACAGTGAAAAACAGTTTGCAGAAATTTTCACTAAGGGAGAGGTTTTAAAAAGATATGATGATAGAAATGTTAGCAAACTAGATGCTTATGGGAGAGTGCTCCATCACATGATCTCTAACATCATCATTCCAAATGTTGGGCATAAATCATCTATCACCAACATGCACGCATTTGTGATGCTAGCCTTGCATGAGCATAGGAGAATGAATTTTGGATTTATGGCTATAGAACATATGCTAGCTGCACAATCTTCCTCAATGAAATGCTTGCAGTATGGTTGCTTTATCACAAAAATCCTCCAACACTTTGTGATCAATTTGGTTGGCATGGGTAATCACATTGGACATGGCAAGATCTACACTCAACAAACCTTCAAAAGAATGGGGTTTGAGAAAGATAAAGATGGGACATTCATCCGAGGTGGACAAGATGATGATGACAATGATGAGGAAGATAATGATGACGATCAAGAGGACATGGATATAGAAGAAGAGGACAGTGATGAAGAAACAGAGGTTGAAATCCAAAGAAGAGAAACAAGGCAAAAGAAGCGACAAGAAAGAACAGAGGAAGGCTCATTTTCGGGGAGCATGAGTCCTCTAATGGATATGATAGCCTCTCTACAAACGTCAATGAACACTCGGTTTGATGCATTCGACGGTCGCTTTGAGGTTTTGGATGGGAAAGTCTCCAACATTCAAGAAAGGCTTGATACATTGGATCAAAAAATGACCGACACACAAGAACGGGTTAAGAGACTCGAGCAAGGAGGAGGAGATAGAGATGATTGAAATTTCTCTTATAAAACCTTCCCTTTTTTCCTTGTTTTGTCTATAACTCTTTTCAAACTACTGTTTTCATTCTCTTAATGATATGGTTTTTTTAACTTGCTTATTTCTAATCTTAATTTGCTTTTGTTATGCTAAGTGATCTGTTTGTTGATCTTTTTCTTTGTTGATTGGCCTCTCTTGTTATGGACTTCATGATGATACTTTAATGTTGAAAGTCCTACTGCTACCTCTTCTATGATCCCTTGGAACTTCTCTCCTAAAATTTTTTGATTTATGACAAAAAGGGGAGAAAATAGTGCAAGAGTGCAAGATGTAAGGGGGAGAAATCTTGCTAATATGTTGATTATTGATGGTGTTTGACATTATATGTTGCAGCTTATGCCTTGTGATGTTATGATGCTATGGGCTTTTTGGCTTAGTTTGATCTTGTAATATTCTTTAGCCATATTTGACATAAAGCATGTGTTTAGGGGAGTTATCTCTTTTTTGGTGATTGTGGTGCTTTGCTCTTACTATTGATCTTTTGAAGCATCACCATACTTTACTCTTGCTCTTTTGCCCTTCTTGCGTATGTGTTTGTCATAATCAAAAAGAGGGAGATTGTTAGCCCTAAGGGCATTAATACTTATGTTTTGATTATGATTAACATATGCTTGTGTGAGTATTTTAGCTAACCTTTCATAGAACAAAAGAAGCACCTGTGAAGTCTCAAAGTCTACAAGCAAAAGATCTTGTTGATGAGGGCAAAATGGAGAAGAAGAGACCAAGCCATTCCAAGATCAAATCATTGGAGACATTGAAGACATTGAAGGCATTGTCTATGTTAGAGTGGAATTAGGTACTACCTTGTAAAACTCCCTAGTCTTACTCTTTGATTATTGATCAATATGAAGCTCCTTTTACGATTTTCTTAGATATAAACTTTTGTTAAAATCTAAGTATTCTTGACTGAAGTTGTGATGTTTTTGGAAGGTTTTTCTTCTCTTTAAAATGATTGTCAAGAATACATGTTTTTGAAACAATGAAGAAAGTTTTTGTCTTAAAAAGAAACTTGGCTGAAGAAACAAAAATTCGGTCATCCGGTTTTAGCACCGGTCGTCCGATTTTTCCTAAATCAAAAATTCGGCAGTCCGTTTTTCAGATGAACAAGTCCGAATCTTTCTGTCCAAAAATTCGGTCATCTGGTTTTAGAACCGGTCGTCCGATTTTTCTCTAAATCAAAAAAATCGGCAGTCCGTTTTCTAGCTGGACAAGTCCGAAACTTTCTGTTTAAAGAACCGGTCATCCGATTTCAGGAACCGGTCGTCCGATTTTCACATTTACTGTATAAAATATTACCGTTGCACTGAATGCAACGGTCACTTTTTTAAGACAGTATATATAGACTTTATGATCAGCCGTAAAGTAGACAAGTTTGGTAAAATATTCATTGTGAACATTTAAAACTTTCAAGAGCTTCAAAAGCACATTTATTGCAAACACTTTTCATCCCAAAAACAAAAATCTTCTTGAGCTTCATTATTGATCATCATCAAAGAAGAAGAAAGGAGGAGCTTGTAGAACATTTCATTGAGTTGTACCTATTATTTCTCAAGCTCAAAAGTGGTAACATTGTTCTTAAACCTATCTTTCTCTTTTATTGATATCAAATGTTTGTGTTGAAAAACCCCTTGGGTAATCCTTTGATTTACATTGTGTTGTGATTTGAGGTTGTGTGCAAAACCCTTGTAGGGTGATCCTCATATTTGTAGTTGGTATATCTTTGTGTTTATAGTGGATTTGAAAAATCCTTGGGTATTGACTCAAGGTAGTGGATGTAACTCTTTGAGAGAGTGAACCACTATAACTCCTTATGTTCTTCTTTAAGCTTCTTACTTGTCTCAACCACAAAATTTTGTTTGGTTTGGAATTTTATTAAAAGTGTTTTAGAATTCTCTTTCAAACAAAATTGGAGGTTTATCTTTTAATTAACAAAGAATTTTCGATAATTAGCCAAAAACCTTATTCACCCCCCCTCTAAGGTTTTTCAATTTTCATCAGAGATTTTCTGTCCGACGTTTTGTAACTCCAAAATGATTTTATTTAAATCATCGATATTTTCAGAAAGTGATTTTGTTCCACTCATTTTGAAACCAAAAAGCTGTTCTTTTAAATAGATTTTGTTTGAAAGAGATTTTCCTAAATACAACTTTTCCAGTTTTGTCCAGATTTCAAAAGCGTTGCCTTTTTCATCAATTTCCCTTAAAACGTTATTAGTCAAATGCAAGGTGAGACAACTATGAGCATCACCTAGTTTTACTTTAAGGATTTCGCCCTTCCAAGACTCCGGATAGTCTTCAGGGCTGCAAATAGCAGGAGCAATTTTGTTTTGTACCAAAACTGCTTTCATTTTCCTCCTCCACATTACAAAATCAGATTTGCCATCAAACCTGTTAGTTTCAATTTTTGGAACTGACATGTTTTAAGGGCAAATAAGTGTAACTTGGTGATTTCAGAAAGATGAAAGATTTGAAAAAGTTTTGTCTAAAAAATTGTCCGGATTTTTCCTTTAAAACAGAGGAAAGATCTCCCAAAGAAAAACGGCGTTTGTTTGTTTTAATTTTGTTTGATTAGGTTTGGTTTTGATTACAAAACAGTGTGGCGCAAATGGAATAGAAAAACCAAGTCAAAGCAGTAGCAAATAAAATAACAGCAGGAACAGGAACAATAAAAAAAATCGGCAAAAAAAGACAGAAGAATGAAAACCTTTTGAAAACAGCAATGAAAAACCTCCAAGTCACAGATACTTGGAATCTCTTAGATCCAAGCCAGGCTTGGGTTTTGGTTTTGAAAACAGAGAATAAAACAAAGCAACACAAAACTGGAAATAATAAAATAACAGAAGTAGAATAATAATAATAAAGCAGTAATAAGCAGTAATAGTAATCAACACGGCGGCAAGCTGTCACAACAGCAATCAATAGAAAAACATAACTGGCGGCGAGCCGAGACAGAGATAATATCAAAAATGGCTACAAGCAGAAAACAATAAACCAGATAAAGCCGGCGGCAAGCCGATAAACAGTAAGCAGAAAAACGGCGGCAAGCCGAAAGAAAAATAGAAAAAAAACTGTAAACAGAGGGAAGGAGAAGAACTTCACTGGCCGGATTCTGAGATACTTCTCAGATCCGAAGATTGCTGCCGTACGCCGGAACCAGAGAGCCGGAAACCGTGGCTCTGATACCAATTGTTGGAGAAAACCTCCTAATTACTATTACAAATACTATTACTATTACAAATTTAATAATGAAAAATACAGCGAAAAAAGAAAAATAACACAAAGATTTGATCTTTCTGAAGAACAGAACCACTCAAGGAACAATCTGCAAAATAACACCCAAATCAGTAACAAATAACCCAATATAACAAAGAAAGGTTTTTGCTCACCACTGTTGGACAGCTATCCAACAGAAAATCAAAGAGATGACCGAGGAGCACAGAACCGAAGGGTTATCCAACCAGGGACAGTCGCCGAGCAGCGGCGTAGCCACGTCGAGGCGATGGTGGTAAGGAAGGGTGATGATCGGGTATATAACCCTCAGACAAGAGCCTCAACCGGGAAGAATCACCGGCAACCGAATGACCTTTATTTCTCTCTCTCTTTTCTTTCCTCACGGCTATCTCTCAAAACTCACCAACAGATAAACAATGGTGACTGAAGACAAGGCTGTTGAACCAGCATAAACAGAGAGAACAGCAATGGCAGAACTAACAGGAAGGAGGAGTAGAAAAGCTGGAGTCTTGAAGACTCCAAAGGACACAAGGAGAATGAAACGGTAGAGAGAGTAGATCGAATGAGACTGTGTAAAACCTAGGAGATGCCATCAATAAGAAGGGCCAGCCAAACGGTCACGCACGGGTCACCAGCAAGTGACCCGGGTCACCAGCAAGTGACCCGGGTGGCCAGCTAGGCCGCAGGTATCTCGCGAAGGACTCGATCAGGAGGCGGCCCAGAAGCCAACCAGCAGAAGACTCGGTGAAGAGGTGGCCCAAGCAACAGCCAGCCGAAAGACAGTCTAAAAGGGCAGCCCAAATCGAGCACAAGAAGCCTATCAGTCTCGGTTGAGGCCCAATGCATCATTGGGTTCCAATGGGGGAGAATTGGGCTGGAAAAGAAAAAAAATTGGTGAGAAAAGGGCTGTAAAGCCTACAGTTACAATGCTCGAACCTCATTGGACTAAAGATGAAAATTGTGCAGGCATTTTTTGAGAAATTGTGGCTCCCAGATCCTCACCCCTTGGCTAAGTCAATTAAGTCTAATATTGGCTCTATTCTTGATCATCTTCTTGAATGGAACAAAAAGAAATTTGGAGATATCCCTACTCGCATTTAGAGAATTAAAAGCCTTCTTGATGAGCTAAGAATGGGAGTGGATTGGAATCCCAAGGACGAAGCCTAATTAGAGCTTGAGTTAGAAAAGCTTCTCTCATTAGAAGAAGCTACTGGAAAACAAGGTCTAGAGCAGATTGACTTCTTGAATGGGATAGTAATACTACTAATTTCCACAGAAAGACTTCACAAAGATAGAAAAGGAACTCCATAAGGACCATTAGGGATGAGCATGAAATAGAAATGGTGAATCCAAAAGAAGTTGTAAATCTTATTATTTAGTACTTAAAAAAATATTTATAGCACTAACAGTTCTCTATCTGTTTTACAAGAAGGTGTAATTGATAAAGTATTAATGGAGGAAGAAATCGATACTCTCTTATAACCTTTCACACATATGGAGGTATTGGAACCCTTAAAGCACATGAAGGTAGGAAATCTCCTGGGCCAGATGGATTGCAGGCTTGTATTTTTCAAAAGTATTGGCATATCTTAGGTACAAAGGTAAGAAATATGATCTTAGGGATTTTGAATAATGGTGACGATATTGGTGCTATTAATGACACTTACATCTCTCTTGTCCCTAAAGTTAAAAGCCCTGTTGTTGTGAAGGATTTTTATCCTGTAAGCCTTTATAATGTTATCTATAAGCTTACTTCTAAAGTCATTGTTAACCGGCTTAGAAAATGCATGAATTCTATTATTCATACCATTCAAAGTGCCCATGTGGAAGATAGACTCATTACTAACAATCTTGTGATAACCTTTGAAGCTTTCCACTTGATGCAGAATGGGAAAATTAATGATTCTAATCACTTGTCTCTTAAACTTGATCTAATTAAGGTCTTTGACATGGTAGAATGGAATTATCTTAAAGCTATCATGATGTCAATGCATGTCCCCCTAAACCTGGTAACCTTATTATAAGATGTGTCCATTCTGTTAGACTTTCAGTGCTAATAAATGCGTCTCTATCAACTTTCTTCTCTCCTTCCAAGGGAATCCGACAAGGAGACCCTCTCTCTCCTTATTTGTTCATTATCTATGCAGAAGGCCTTTCTGCTAAGATTCGACATGCAGAGAGATAAAGCCTGTTTTCAGGCGCCATCTCTCATTTGTTCTTTGCAGATGACAATGTCTTGTTCAGTAAGGCGGCCACTCAGAATGCTGAAGCCATCAAGAAGGCGTTGGACGACTACACTGCCTTATCGGGCCATGTGATAAATTATCAGAAAAATCTTGTCTTTTTTTTTGGTAAGCAGGTCCCCAATCGGGTTCAAGATTTTATTACTCTTATTCTGGGAGTTCATAATAAAGAGGGCCAGGGTACTTATCTGGAACTTCTCTGTATTATAGGTAGATCCAAAAAAGATATTTTCATGTTTGTAAAGGATAGAGAGTGAAAGAAACTAAATGGCTGGAAAGATAAAGTACTCTCTCAGGCTGGAAAGGAGATACTCATAAAAACGTAGTCCATGTTATTCTCACTTATGTAATGTCTTATTTCCTTCTACCTGCAAATATCATACATACTCTTAACTCCATGGTCCGCCAGTGCTTTTGGGGGGAAGGGTCTGAGGGTAATAAAAAAATATACTGGAAAGCTTGGAGTGATCTTTGTAAGCCAAAAAATAATGGGGATTTAAGTTTTAGAGACGTTGATGCATTATAAAATTTCCATAATCTTTCGATGGCTACTTATTTACAAGAAAAATACTATGCTATAAGGAGTTTCCTGTCCTTCTCACTAGACCGTAGGACATTCTTTTTGTGACAAAGTCTTCTTGAAGAAAGAAATTTTCTCTCCTTAGGTCTCCGTTATTGTATGGACGATGAGTTATCCAGTAGCATTTCACGTGATAAGTAGAAACTTACTCTCTGAAAGATCTCTCCTTCATCCTTTATCTAGGAGATTTGATAAAGGAGATTGGAAAGAAAGGTATTAGAATTTATTAATTATAACCAATGTTGCTAGAAAGAAGAGAGAATAGTGAGACTAAGGGAAATGGTGAAAAAAATTAGTAGCATATCCAAATAAAGCTATTTTTTTTTTTAAAAAAAAAGAAAAGCTAAAAACCGATTCTAAGAAATCCAACCGATACTCTCAGTCACTGACACCACCACCATAAGGGAAACAAAACTTCAAAACTGCGCACTGCATAGCAAATCTTGAAATCTACACAAAAGGAGAAATTGCAAGAATCAAAGAAGCACATTTTGCATCCTCGTTCAATGTGGATCTGAGCGCCTCTTCCTCGCGTGTGTTACGGAGTGATTATCATCTCAGGAGGCAATGTCAAGCGCTACTGGATCTATGAAAATTATGAACAGAGTACTGATTTTAGTCGGCATTGCTATATTACTTTGCATTCACAATGCCTACTGCTTCTACCTTCCTGGTGTTGCCCCCGAAGATTTTCATACGGTACTTTAATTGCCTTTGATAATTATTAATCCTACCTGATTCTGTATGTAAATGTTTACCTTCACGTTTTTGAAGTTTTTTTTTGGCTAAGAATCCATTTCTTGTCGAGTATCTCGGAATCAGATCTACATTGGATTGGGTTTTTGAGCTGTAGAAATTTGTAAATCATCGTCTGTTTGTTCTTCTTCTTTCTCCTTACAATATGTATTTAGAAATCAAGAACCAACTGTTTATTGTGATGTCGGCATTCGTAATATTCTTGAAATGTGAAGAAATGTTCGATTGTCAAGATAAAATGCATGTTTGCCTTGTGAAACCTTCTTCCTTTAAAGTGTGTTCTTAAAATTGGCTTTTCAACTTTGAATAGATTCGTTCAGAAAATTTTGCTACTGAAAAATTTCCAAATACTTACTGCACCAGTCTATGCAAACGTACTAATGCTTTTAGCATTAACCTAAACAGAAATTGATTTTCAATTTGACTGCTGAATTGGTATTTGTTCGTCTTCGTATTCTGCTTAGGCTAAAATTGGTTGTTTATTATGCTCACTGTTTTGTTTTGGATGCTTATTCCGGTGATTTATTTATCTTATTCTGTAATCTTGGTGTTCAGAAAATTATGTATGACATTTGGACTAAATTCTTGCTGTGACATTATTTTTACAGGGGGATCTTTTGAATGTAAAAGTAAACAAGCTAACTTCTATAAAGACTCAGCTTCCCTACTCCTACTATTCTCTCCCATATTGTCGTCCGGAAACTATAGTTGATAGTAGAGAAAATCTTGGTGAAGTACTTCGTGGTGATCGCATAGAGAACTCTCCCTTTGTGGTCAGTTTCATGTTATTTAAGATTGTGTCATGGTTTTCCTGTATTACTGTCATTAACTGCTGCTGATGGTGTTACAGTTCAGAATGAGAGAGCCAGAGTTATGCCATGTTGTTTGTCGAATGATACTTGATGCTAACACAGCAAAAGAATTCAAAGATAAGATCGAAGATGAGTATCGTGTCAACATGTGGGTTAATTTATTATAATAAAATTTTCGGTCTTTATCCAGTTTCATAGGAAACTTGTCTAACACTACTATTTCATCTGGCAGGATACTTGATAATCTTCCTTTGGTTGTTCCAGTTCAGAGGTTGGTTCAAGAAGCTCCTCCCCTCTATCAGCTTGGTTTTCATGTTGGTCTTAAAGGGCAGTATGCTGGGGTAAGTAAGTGGATTAAAGTTTTAATTTTTTGTTTTACATTCTACATGATTTTTCCCTTTATTCACCATTGATTTTGTGCAGAGCAAGGATGAAAAGGCCTTTATTCATAACCACTTGGCTTTTACCGTCAAGTACCATAAGGATGTCCAGACTGAATCTGCAAGGATTGTTGGTTTTGAAGTTAAGCCATTCAGGTACCTTCTTCTGATCCCTGTGCTCATTCTTCTAGGTCATGTATTTAGGAACCCAGTTTCTCGAATTTTGATATTTTTTGATGATTAAAATATCCAGTGTCAAGCATGAATATGAAGGAACATGGAGTGAAAGTACTCGTTTGACCACATGTGATCCACACGCTAAGAAGACTGTTACTGGCTCTAATGCACTCCAAGAGGTTGGGGATAAGCAAGAGATCATATTCACATATGATGTTGATTTCCAGGTATATATGATCATGAGAATGTTGTACTCGTCTGGAATTTCACATCTTGGACATGTAGTCTAGTTAACTGGTTTACATATAATTATATTTTGAGCAAACTCATCTTATTCATAAACACTGTTGATATTCTTTAGCCTCTAAATTTTTGATGCACATAATCACTTACAATCCTCTGTTTGAATTTGTAGGAAAGTGACGTGAAATGGGCATCCAGATGGGACACCTATCTTTTAATGAATGATGATCAAATCCATTGGTTCTCAATTGTGAATTCCTTAATGATTGTTCTCTTTCTTTCTGGTATGGTGGCAATGATAATGCTGCGGACACTTTACCGTGACATTTCCAAGTATAATGAACTTGAAACACAGGAAGAGGCCCAAGAAGAAACAGGATGGAAGCTAGTCCATGCTGATGTTTTCAGGCCTCCATATAACTCGGATTTGCTTTGTGTCTATGCTGGAACTGGTGTGCAGTTTTTTGGGATGATTCTCGTCACAATGATCTTTGCAGTCCTTGGCTTCCTATCCCCTTCAAACCGTGGTGGTCTTATGTCAGCCATGCTTCTGCTCTGGGTTTTCATGGGCCTTTCTGCTGGTTATGCCTCTGCTCGCCTATATAAAATGTTCAAAGGAACAGATTGGAAGAAAATTGCTCTAAGCACTGCATTCCTATTCCCAGCTACAATATTTGCTGCCTTCTTCATTTTAAATGCTCTCATCTGGGGCCAGAAGTCATCAGGAGCTGTGCCATTTGGCACAATGTTTGCTTTGGTACTTCTATGGTTTGGAATTTCTGTGCCACTCGTCTTTGTGGGTAGTTATATAGGATTCAAGAGGCCAGCAATGGAGGATCCTGTGAAGACAAACAAGATACCGAGGCAGATCCCGGAGCAGGCATGGTACATGCATCCAATCTTCTCAATTTTAATTGGAGGAATACTCCCATTTGGAGCTGTATTCATCGAGCTCTTCTTCATTCTCACCTCAATCTGGCTGAATCAATTCTACTACATATTTGGGTTCCTATTCATAGTCTTCATTATTCTCATTGTTACATGTGCTGAAATAACTGTGGTGCTGTGCTATTTCCAACTATGTAGTGAAGATTACCTATGGTGGTGGAGGTCTTACCTAACATCAGGTTCCTCAGCATTATACCTATTCCTCTATGCCACTTTCTATTTCTTCACCAAACTTGAAATCACTAAGCCTATCTCTGGGTTACTGTATTTCGGATACATGCTGATTGCTTCTTATGCATTCTTTGTGCTTACTGGCTCCATTGGCTTCTTCGCGTGCCTCTGGTTTACGCGGCTTATTTACTCTTCAGTGAAGATAGACTGATGAAGAATGAAACAACCATATACAACAGATATATAATTCTTCCTGGTGTTTTCTGCTGAGGCAAAAAACTTTATATTGAGTTGAAGATTGAAAAGTGGAGCAATATATACAGATGGGCATGCCAAATTTTTGTAAGTCATCACTTCAGCATTATTATTTCATGTGTAGTATTCTTTCCTTACACAATTTAGTGATTATAATTCTTTAATATCAATTCATTTTCTGGATTCTCATGTTGTTTACTTGTCTTAGAGAAGAAATGTGCAATAAAACTGGTGAAACACAGCCTCCTGAGTGAGGTTCAAATCAAATGAACAAAATTACTACCTCCGGTCAAGAGTAAAAGGTCCTTTTTAGACTTTACGCATAAATTAAGGATGAAGAAAAATAATGCAATTTGTGTGAGGTAAGATTTTATTTTATTGTGGAATAAATAAGAGGAGAACAAGAGAAGAAATAAATAAATTAAAGAAGATATAATTAAAAATAAATAATAAATACATATTAAAATGTGTAAAAAAATTTATAATTTTGGCAATTCATGTTTTACATGTAAATGACATTAGTACTATTCTTCAAATTCCCAACACTTCTAATTTGGTTTCCTTTAATTCATGGTTCCCTTGGGGCCCGTTTTCCCTTGCTGGTGCTTTTCTAAAGAAGTGTTGTTAAAAGAATTATTTTTAAAAAATAATTTTAACTTTTAATTTTAATAACATCATTAACTAGAAATTATTTTAATTAATAAATAAATTAAGATAAATTAATAATTAATTAATCAAGAACAATTCAAAAACACAATTTACAGCACAAAATAAATTAAAAAATTACTTATTTTACACAAAGTAGAAAACAAGGCCTTATGGAGGACTTGCCACTACTTATTTTACATAAAGTAGAAAACAAGGCCTTTCGTTACACTTTCTTTTGTAATATAACTGTTTTAAAATTTATTTTTTTTGAGTTTAAAATTTTCTTTTGTTATATACTTGTTTTAAAATTTATTTTTTTGAGTTTAAAATTTATGATGTTTTATATTTTTTATATGATTTATTAATAAAACTTATGAAAAAAATGAGTTATTGAGAGGATGTATATAAGATTATTCTTTTTTATTAAGAAAATGTATTAAGTGATTCTAATTACTATTTTGTTTCTAAGAAAAGACAACTTAATTTTTTAAAATTATTTTAAATATCAAAACTAATACTATTTTGAATTTTTTGTGTCCATATTGTTCATATTATGGAAAAATACTTCAAATAATTAGTTTATATTAGATTTTTTAAAAAGAATAAGTAATAATTATAGGTTAGAGAGATGTCGGAGAAAATAAGTATTTGGGATGAGAATGTTAGAGGTTGCATCAATAAAATCACTCGTGATATACAAAGGTAGTGATACAATTGTAGGGATAGTAATTAAGCTCGTATTTGGTGGCATAGAATTGGAGGCTTGGAATTAGATTTGTATTTCTAATTCTAATTCATTTATTTGGTTAAATGATTAATTATGAATTTTAATTTCAATTCTAAAAAATTCACCAATTTTAATTTTAAATCAAAGCACACTTTTTCTCTATAAAAATTACAACACTTTCCATTATTAAAAATTCACGATACTTTCTCTCTAAAAATTACGGCACTTTCTCTCTAAAATTTATTGACACCTTTTTAAAAAAAATTTACAATACTTTCTCTCATTAAAATTCACAACATATTTTTTCTCTAAAAATTTGTGACTTTCTTTTTAAAAATTCATTACACTTATTCTCTCTAAAATTAATATTATTTTCGCTTTCTAAAATTTACACTTACTTTTTCTTTTTAGAATTTATGTCACTTTTTCTTTAGAATCTAGACCCAATTTCTCTTTTTAAAAATTATACACACATTCTCACTATTTTTTATATATACATTTTGAGTAAATATATTTTTATTTTGAATTTTTTTAACTTCTAAACAAAAGAATTAAAATTAGAAAATGAAAAATCATATAGAATTTTAATTTTCTATAATTTCAATTTCAATTTTCTAAAAGCCAAACCCAACTTAAAGGGAAGAGGAAAAAGAAAAGAAATAGTTACACGTGTCAGTGGCAAGGCCTGCATGGACTGGAATAGCTACTTGTTACTCCCTGAATACATACATACACCTTGGAAAGTTCCTCCTCACCATCTTAATCAAAAGTCAAAAGAACAAACATTATTCATAACACAAGCAGAGCAGCAGTCTTCTCTCTCTCTCTCTCATCACACAACAAGAAGAAACTAGAGATCATGAGTACAGAAGATCTGAAAAAGGGTTCACCGTACCAGCAGCAGAACCACCCCCCAGCAGGAGGAGCAGGTGCAGGTGGGTTTTTCAGCCGCATGAAGCTAAAGTTACCGTTTAGTCCTACCACCTTGGCTCTTGCCGGTTTGGCTACCGCCGGAGCCATCTATTATTACACCTATTATGCCTACGAAAAGTCACCTGGAAAAGCCGCCGTTACCCGTCCGGAGGATACACATCCCCGCGTGTAGACTGCTGTTTCTCTTCTCAACTGTGCTATATATATGTGTATATATTGTAGTTGCACTTTCTTTTTTCAAGTTTTTTGTTAGTAGTTTGAAAAAATTGTATTTTTTTAATTTTATTTTTTTTCGTGAATGATATAGTCGGTTTTGATATATTTTCTTGCATATTTTCTATTATATTACACACCTGCGTAAGATATTTTTAAAAAAGTTACTATTATTAAAAAGAGTGTATTAGAAAAGAAATATATTAGAGATTATATTTAAAAATATAATAGGCTAAATGATCCTAAATGAGATAAAGTAATTTAGTTTTGTTTTTTCCCGGCTGGCCGATTCTTGATACTACGCCTTTCACTACACCTTTCATAGTATAAGGTTTTTTCATATAAATGAAGTAAACATGAAATTAAGGCAAATTACGGCTTTTTTTCTATTAAGTCTTTTTTATTTTTTTATTTTATAAAATTTTTACTTTAAGATTTTATTTTTTCTTTCTCTTCCTTCCTCCCTCCGTATTTTAAGAGTGATACATTTTAAGGGTGATACGTCCAATGAATAGGAATATTCTTAAAAAAAATTTATAATCAATACGGATATTCTTAAGAAAAAAAAATTTATAGAAGAAAATTATAAAGGGATTTAAGAAAAAAATTTATAGAAGAAAATTATAAAGAGATCAAAATGAATGGGGATATCTTTTTTTAAAAAAAATTTATAAAAGAAAATTATTTTATAATATAAAAAAATTTGAATGTGACAATTTAATTTCATAATTAAATATTATGAAAATAAAAGGAAAATATAAATGGAATGGTGGTTTAACCTTATATTGTATAGAATGAAATAAAATGGAATGGTGCTTTAATCTTAGATTATAAAATAAAATAAAATGGAGGTAGTATAATTTCTCCTGGTGGCTTTTCCAGTTTCCACCCCTCGGATGAACTGATGCCCAATTTCTAATAAATGAACAACGTAGGGTTTCCTTTGCTTGCCAGTGTCCTGGTTAGCGGTTGTGTTCCGAGCAATACTCAAGGAGACACCAGTATCTGCAACTGCAATGCCTTGTGATTGAATCAATATAAATATATATATATATATATATATATCATTATACTATAATCCCCAAGTACCGATTCATTTGGCTCTCCCTGGGTACGTAGAATAGAAGAAACATGTGCAGGAACTTGGTTGGATCCCCAAGTCATTGAACATGCTAATTAATTCTGTGTGGTGCTATTAAGAAATGCAAACCATGCATGCATGATAAAAACACAGAGTCCCGTTAAACAACTTAATTGAGAACAATGGCCATCAAAGGCAATTATGAATCAAAATCATCATTATGACAGGCCGACAGAGCACGCAACCTCATACTGCTCCTTCTATGGACTGTTGCCAAGGTTTTTTTATGGGGTGTCATGTCATGCATGGTATCCACAGAACATCATCAACCTTCTCTTCTGCTCAAACTCTCAAATTTCTCCTCTGGCAATTAGGGGCCGGCCGGCGTCCAATATTGATATTTTTTTTTTTATATTTGGTCAGCTTTTTAAAGAAAGTTACAAAATGATCCTAATTTTTTTTTATTTTTAATTTTTAATGTTTACTGCATGAGTTGGGGAATGCATTGTTTCGCAGTTTCAAATATAAACTCTATGGATGATTTCAGTTATTATGGATGAATGTAAATACCGAATATATTGTTTCACACTGCATTTACTTTGTGGAACAAAATTAGTGAAGCAAGTTTTTTGTTTTATGGAGTAATTTTTAATTTAGTAAATGGTAATGAAAGCATTTTTAGTAGAAACTTATTTTAATATGATTAGGGTTAATATGAAAAAAGTACCTTAAACTTTGCGTGCTTCAATATTGTTAAAGAAAAAATGAGAAAATATAATCTTCTCTAAAACCCTAACATTGAAACCTTAATTTTAAACCCTAACATTGACACTTTAAATCATAAACTTTAGAAAGTGTATAATAATACTTCAATTTAAGTATTTTAATTTAAATTCTAAACCGTAAAGACTTAAATTTAGAAAATGTAATATTATACCTAAAACTCTATAACCCTAACATTGAAATCCTAAACATAAACGCTAAACCCTAACCTTGATAAGGGACGGAACTAAGACAAAAAGGTTGGGGGAATGAAGAACAATAAAAATTTTGCTAGAATTTCGTCTATTTTATAGATGCATTCCAAGTATAAAATTATTCAAACAATTCCAAATTTACAAATAAAATAGTAAGTTTTGGGGTTGTATTGAAAAAAAAAAAATTGGGGGGCTTGAAGGTAAAATACCTAAAAATTCTAAAGTTTTCAAAATTTCCTGGGGGGCTTGAAGGTAAAATACCTAAAAATTCTAAAGTTTTCAAAATTTCCTGGGGGGGCTTGAGCATACCCGAGCACCCTGGTTCCGTCCCTGAACTTGATCCATGATCCAGTAAACACCCCTAACTTTGAAACCCTAAAACCTAACATTCCCTAAAACATAAACTATAAACCTTAGAGAGTGTAATAATACTTTACTTTAAATTCTAAACCTGTAAATATTTAAATTTAGAAAGTGTATCACCCTAAACCTTAAAACCCTAACATTGAAACCCTAAACCCTAAGAAATGGTGTTTGGCAGTTGGGAGACAACTTTTTCAATTCTACCCAAATATCTCCAAGTAATGAAAGATTCAAACTCGAGAACTATGTACGAGGTCTTGCATCACAGGACGAGCATTCTCCGGGACTATATTTTAAATTTCTTTTTTGGTGTTTTGAGCCTTGTATAAATAGATTTCAAAATTGTCAGCCGGTAATTTATGTGGATGGCACTCATCTTCAGGGACCATATAAGTGCGTACTATTAATTATAAGCACATGGGATGCGAGTAACTATTTGTTCCCCCTTGCATTTGCAATCATTGATAAAGAGTCGTCCGAAAGTTGGAATTGGTTTTGCAAACTTCTGCATGTCTGTTTAATATCCGATCGCCACAAAGGGATTTTATCTGCCACGCAAAATCAAGCTTTGTGGCAACCTCCATTTGCGATTCATAGGTTTTGTCTACGCCACATTCAGGCAAATTTCACCAAGACCTTTAAGAATAGCAAATTAAAAAGTTTAACGTGGCAGGCCGGAACGAAACTAAGCAATGAAAATTTGATCATGTATGTGATACCCCCAACCCTGCCACTAGGTCAACTGCGGCTGAGTAGGGTATCTGTGTGCCTCTCGGCAGTAAACTATAAGTCAAAAAAATAAGAGCATAACCCCTTGGGCAACACTTAGAAGTATATATATACAATATGCAGCGGAAAACTAAGTAATCTGAACACTAAAAGGGCGCTCAAAATGTAGGATTAAAAAAAAACTTTTTATCTTATGATAATTCCGATACAAAGATAGTAATACTTTACAAACGGCTCGAGTACAAGAGAGCAAAACAGAAACACATGTCTTTACGGAGAGACTCGAACCAAAACTCCACGCCTAAACCTTCAGCGGTTTATTGTATCCCTGACCAGGGAAGGAACCAGAACAACATGGTAGGGAGGCTGGAGAAAAAAAAAAAATTTTGCCAGAATTTCGTCTATAAAATGATACATTCCATGTACAAAAGACATTCAAACAATTCCAAATTTACATATAATATAGCAAAAGAATAGGTAATCCTATTACCAATGAGGAGTGATCACCCATCACTTACGAGGAATGATTACCCATTACTCACTGGATAAGCATTACAATTCTAAATTTACAAATAAAATAGCAACAAATAGGTAATCGCCCATTACGAATGAGGAGTGATCACCTATCACTCACGAGGAATGATTACCCATCACTCACGGGATAAATACCTCTATCAATTCTAAATACGCTGTCATAAGGATAACTATCAATTGGTTTACGCAATCCTGGATCCCCAATAATTTCAAAATCTGAAAACTCTACCCCTACCGAGGCTTTTTCCCACGATCTTTATTATTAACATTTCCTTTATTAGCTGATTTTTCTTCAACCAGTTTAGGACCCTTCTTCCACTTTCCAAAATATTTCTCCATAGTAAAATCCTATATAATATTCAAATATTTTAAATTCACAATTCAACACATTTAATTTATAACAAATAATTAATTAGAACGTAAATTACATAATAATCATATTTTTACCAAAAAAAACCCTAGAAAATTTTTCACTAACAAAATCAAAATTTTAGCACTCAAAAATCTATTTACCAAAATCAAAAATAAAAAATGTTTCTACATAGATTAATCTAGAAAACTTCATTTTTTCTTCTTCAAAGTTTGAAGAACAGGGAAGCGAAGCCGGCCCGCTGCCGTCCATCTCCTGCCTGATTGCTGGTGCTGCCGCACTACTGCAGCTTGCTGTCCGTGGCTCCGTCGTCACTGAGGTTTTCGTCACCGTGGACACGACACCACCCGTCTTCTTGCTTGCGCTGCCGCCAAGCTCGGAGTCCGAGGAAGAAGACTGTTTAAGTTTGTGCGGAGGGGGAGGAGGGAATCGAAGAGAGAGAGAGAGAAGAGAGAAATACTCTTTTTTTTTTTGGTTTCTGCTGCTATCGAGGGTTTTCAGGTGTTTTTTCTTTTAAATTTTTTTTATAAATCAGTCCCTAAGTTTTGGGGGGGCTTGAATGTAAAAACTTTAAAATTAAAAAAAAATTGCTGGGGGGCTTGAGCCCACCCGAGCCCCCCTATAGTTCCGTCCATGATTAGAACATAAATTACGTAATAATCATATTTTTACCAAACAAACCCTAGAAATTTTTTCACTAACAGAATCAAAATTTTAGCACTCAAAAATCTATTTACCAAAATCAAAAATAAAAAATGTTTCTACATAGATTAATCTAGAAAACTTACTTTTTTCTTCTTCAAAGTTTAAAGAACAGAAGCGAAGCCGCCGACCCGCCACCTCTCGCCTCCTGCCTGATTGCTGGCGTTGCTGCAGCTTGCTGTCCGCTGCTCCACCGTCACCGTCGACACGACACCACCTGCCGTCTTGCTTGTCCTATCGCCAAGCTCGGAGTCCGAGGAAGAGGACAGTTTAAGTTTGTGCGGAGGAGGATGAGGGAATCGAAGAGAGAAAGAGAGAAGAGAGAAAGCTACTTTTTTTTTTTGGTTTCTGCTGCTACCGAGGGTTTTCAAGTGTTTTTTTTATATTTATAAATCAGTCCCTAAGTTTTGGGGGGGGGGCCTAAATTGAAAAAAAAATATGGGGGCTTGAATGTAAAACCCCAATTTTTTTTTTTAAAAAAAAAAAAATTGGGGGGGACTCGAGCTCACCCTAGTCCCCCTGTAGTTCCGTCCCTGATTAGAACATAAATTACATAATAATCATATTTTTTCCAAACAAACCCTAGAAATTTTTTTACTAACAAAATCAAAATTTTAGCACTCAAAAATCTATTTATCAAAATCAAAAATAAAAAATGTTTCTACATAGATTAATCTAGAAAACTTACTTTTTTCTTCTTCAAAGTTTGAAGAACAGGGAAGCGAAGCCGCCGGTCCGCTGCTGTCCGTCTCCTGCCTGATTGCTGGCGTTGCCGCGCTGCTGCAGCTTGCTGTCCGCGGCTTCGCCGTTGTTGAGGTTTCCGTCACCGTTGATACGACACCACCTGCCGTCTTGCTTGTGCTACTGCCGAGCTCGGAGTCCGAGGAAGAGGACTGTTTAAGTTTGTGCGGAGGGGGATGAGGGAATCGAAGAGAGAGAGAGAGAAGAGAGGAAGATACTTTTTTTTCTTGGTTTCTGCTGCTACTGAGGGTTTTCAGGTGTTGTTGTTTTTTTTTTATTTATTATTTTTTATAAATCAGTCCCTAAGTTTTCGCGGGCTAAATTGAAAAAAAAACTAGGGGGCTTGAATGTAAAAACCCTAAATTTTTTTTAAAAAAATAAAATTGCCGGGGGGGCTCGAGCCCACCCGAGCCCCCTGTAGTTCCGTCTTTGATTAGAACATAAATTACGTAATAATCATATTTTTACCAAACACACTCTAGAAATTTTTTCACTAACAAAATCAAAATTTTAGCACTCAAAAATCTATTTACCAAAATCAAAAATAAAAAAATATTTCTACATAGATTAATCTAGAAATTTTACTTTTTTCTTCTTCGAAGTTTGAAGAACAGGGAAGCGAAGTCGGCCCTTCGCCATTCGATTCTTGCCTGATTACTGGCGCTGCTGCAGCTTGCTGTCCGCGGCTCCGCCGTTGCCGAGGTTTCCTTCGCCGTCGACACGACACTACCTGCCGTCTTGCTTGTGCTACCACTGAGCTCGGAGTCCGAGGAAGAGGACTGTTTAAGTTTGTGCGGAGGGGGAGGAGGGAATAGGAGAGAGAGAGAGAGAGAGAGAGAGAGAGAGAGAGAGAGAGAGAGAGAGAGAAGAGAGAAAGATACTTTTTTTTTTGTTTCTGCTGCTACCGAGGGTTTTCAGGTGTTGTTTTTAAAATTTTTTTTATTTATAAATCAGTCCCTAAGTTCTGGGGGGGGCTAAATTAAAAAAAAATTGGGAGGACTTGAATGTAAAAACTTTAAAATTTAAAAGAAAATAAATTACCGGGGCGCTCGAGCCTACCCGATCCCCCTTGTAGTTCCATCCCTATCCCTGACCATCCTGAATTAGTCTGAGAAGAAAACATGATATGGAAAAATGTGAGCGCGAACGCTCAGTGAGTCCACGTGTGTGTGCTGTAGTGATTTCTTTAAAACAATGATGGTGCAGTTTCAAAAAACAGTTCATGTAATGTTACAAGAAAACATTTTCTTTTATTATTTTAACAAAACTGAAGCTTGAACCTAAATGAGGGTTTCGAGCGTAGATGGGAAGTTTGAGTGAATCAAGACACATCAGCGCATCTTCTACACTCGAATTCAAAAGAACATGTAATACAACAGCAGGGCTCTACGGACAAAGTCCGGATCCCATAACATAACGAGGTCATCAGAACTAAGTTCCGGCATTTCGTAGTCAATACCAGCCAAACACCATACGAGCACTCGATTACAAACAACCGCACTCCTATATCACTGGTCAAAACAGGCTACAGATTCCTGGGGCATCTACCAGGTCTGCCCTGGTACCAACCTCAGTTTTGAGCCCCTCCTGACTCTCCACTAGGCGACCGTCCCACCGCAGAGCATAATGCGATGTCCACGTAAATACCGATTTGGCCACGCCCTCAAGGTACTACGCCCTTTTCAAGTGGATCCACCCACAGAGTCAAAAATCCGTTAACGTCATCGGAAGAGGCCCTAGTTTGGGGGACTAGCCACGTACAGTGCCATTCGCTAACGCGTCCATTCACTTGATTTTCACCAAACTTTAACCCTGGTCGGAATGAGGTTTTTATATGTATTTACAAACCGAAGGGCCATTTGCCCAGCCGTCATAACAGATTCAAGTCATAAACATGTCAGAGCACCAAAAATCCTCATCCGCCAGTCATCACATACTCATGCAAATTTTACAATTATGTCAATGCCAGATCTATATTCATGCATGTCAAACATGTTACTTTTCAAGCTAGAACATTTTCCAACATAAATATTTTCAGAAAAACCTACATACAACAAAATTCTTTTTCACCACAGTAATAGTCTGTTTTAAAGAAACACTTATATGAAGCACCGCTCTATGCATTTTTCTAGAGAAGACGTAATACATTGTGGAGAACATCTCCAAAAACATGCTGAGTGATGTCGTTTCAAAAATAGCAACATTTTGTGATGGTTCGGAAAAACATATTTATACGTTTCGTAATATCTGAAATAACATAATAAAATGGAGTTTGTGGACTCACCTTGATGCAGTTCTAGTGCTAAGATCCTGCAAAATAACAATACAAAAATACTTAATACCTGGGTACCGATAAAATAACCCTATTCCTAAATAATATCGAGATCCTACGAAATGAGCTTAGGAGATATATATACTTATATATATACATAATAAATTTTTAAAAAGATAAAAAATCTTATACTCTTAAAAGTATGCTCTCCTAAGGAACCATAATTAACTATATACTAAAACCTATTTAAAACATTTAATCCTAAAATAAATAACTAACTTAAAATATATATATATATATTTATATATAATCTAACTAGAAATAAATCTCACTATATACACTAAAGCCTAAAAACAAACAATACACCTAAACTATATATATATATATATATATATTCTAATGAGACTAAAAGGAAAAGAACATGCAAGAGAAAATAAACTACTAACCTCAAAGGAACTAATATGGCTGCCAACAAAGGTTATCAAAAAGAATGACATATATATACAAGCATAATGAGAAAAGAAAGAAAGAAAAAAAAAAAAAAAAAGAAAAGAAAAAGGAAGATATGGTGGGGTGATGGCTGTGCCTTGAGGTGGCGACAATACTTAATGGTTAAGTTTTTTTTTTTGAAATTATCTAGTGCTTAAATTTCTAAAATACATACACTAAGTATTAAAAAAAAAAAACACCACTTAAAGACATTTATAAATCTTGAGAATAAAATCTCAATATAATATAATTTTGTTCTTATTCCTAAGTATATCCAAAATACCACTAGGTGTCAAAACACTTTACTCCACTATATCAAATCCAAATTCTACTTTCGTAACGCTTGTAATTTTAAAGTCATGCTAATTGTTTACGGGGTAGGGCGTTACATTCTACCCTCCTTAAAAGAAATTTTGTCCTTGAAATTTAATAATCACGTATGTACAACTTCTAAATACTTCTTCTTCAGGTATTCTTTAGTCTCCTAGGTTTCCTATTGAATTCCATGATGCCTCCAGACAACCTTATATATTGGAATATGTCTCCTGTGTAGCTCTTTTATGCGTCGCTCTGCAATCTTAATTGGTTTTTCTTCCTATGACAGGTCGGTTCGTAACTCAAAATTTGTCATCGTTAAGAATATGATCAGGTACAAGATAGTACTTCTTCAATTATGATACATAATACGTCATGTATACCCCATACGTTCACTTGGGAAGGCTAGCCGATGCGCTACTTTACCTATCAATAACTTCAAACGGTCCGATATATCGAGAGCTTAATTTTCCTTTCTTCAGATATCTAAACTTTTTGTGACAAGGCGTAAGTTTTAAAAAAACTAGAGTTCCCATACTAAACTCCAGATTTCTCCTTCGGTTATCGGTATAGCTCTTCTATCTACTTTTAGTTGTCCGAAGCCAATTTTGAGTTATCTTAACTTGTTTCTACATCTCTTCCAACTCTAACATCAAGTCTCTTTGTCTCTAATAGGATCGAACTCCGACTTCATCCCAGCACAAGGTTGTTCTGCATCTCCTACCATATAATGCTTCAAATGGTGCCATTCCTATCGAAGAGTGGTAGCTATTATTATAAGCAAACTTAGCACAAGCAAGATTGTCAACCCACTTATTCCCAAAGTCTAAGGTGCAAGCTCTTAGCATATCCTCTAGGGTTTGAATTGTCCTTTCAGACTATTCATCGGTTTAGGGGTATGTTGTGGCGCTATAACTTAGGTTGGTTCCCATAGCTGCCTGAAACTTGGGCCAAAACCTTAAGGTAAACCTTGGGTTTCTATCGGATACAATATCAACGGGTACCCCATGAAGTCGGAAAATCTCATCCACATAACTCTGCGCTAACTTGTCTAAAGGTTATGTCATATTAATGGCAATAAGATGAGCCACTTTTATTAAACGATCAACAATCACCAAGATAGCGTCCTTATACCCCTTGGTCCGGGGCAATCTTGTGACAAAGCCCACGGTCACATGATCGCATTTTCATTTAGGAACAGGTAATGGTTGCTGTCTTAACCCTTTGACATGTAAGACAAGTTGCTACATGCCCCGCAATCTCTCTCTTCATTCCATTCCACCAAAAGTTTTACTTTAAATCTTTATATATCTTATTCTTTCCAGGATGCATTGAATACTTACTTCTGTGTACTTCTAGTATTTTACACGTCAAGAATGTACAACCGATTATGAAAGTACAAGCTCCTATCGATTTCTAATGTTTGATAATCTATCTAGTTTTTAGCTTCCACTCGATTCTTAAATTCCAGGAATCTCATGTTATTCTTTTGGGTGCTTGTAATATCTTGTTGCAAGGTAGAGGTGACGGTGAGACTTGATATCTTTGCCTCCTTTCTACTTAAATCCGTCACTGTATTAACTTTTCCTATATGGTTGTTAATTTGGCATCAGTATTTTTTCCGCAGCCCTATCCATCGACATTACCTTATATTAAATCTTCTAGGAAAGCGAGTACTATAAACTTTTATGGTCAATAAAGATCTCATATTTTTTGCATATAAGTGAAATCACCATTCCCTAGTCACACATGAGTGATGGTATCACCCTTTATTATGTAATAATAAATGAGAACAAGATAAATATGATATATATATATATATATATGAATGAATTAAGTTATCTGTTACAGAATAAATGAGAAAAGGAGAATGATATAAATCGATCGAGTACATAAGTAAGGATATCATCATCAGTTACAGAGATAAAGAACATCGAATGAGCACAATATATAATTCAATTCATAAATCATTGATATGAATCAATTAAATAGAAATGAGAAAACTTTGAAATTTTGAGTTGATGACGTTAATAGTGATAATTGAAATATATCAATTAGGCAGGAAGGAAAAAACTCGCTTACTCTAAAGTTGATATATCAACAGTTTATAGAAATAAGAAATACAAAATGATAAGACATGAATCAATGACTTGTTTACATATAAACAAGAAAAATGAGAAAATTGAACTTGATGATACTAGTCAATTTGATAATATCTACTATTGTGATTTATTTACATAGAAATGGGATAAAGAGAAAATTAAGTTTAATGGCATAAACTCATCTGGATGAGAGAAGGAGAAAATTTTAATATTTATGACATTAACACTTTGCATCTAGGTACTCTTCTTTTCTTTCTCACTAATAGTTCTTTTGGGATCACAATAATGAAAGTTTGACAATGATTTGTTCATCAATACTATTAAGGAATTTCTAATGCAAGAACCATTTTAAAGTCCTTTTTCTTCATATTTTTTTATATTAGCATATAATTATTTCCATATAATTATAAAATTTGTGGCTTAAATTTAAAAAGAAATAAAAAAATTCAAATAAAAACTTACCAACAGCAGTAGTTTCCCGGCAGCAGCAACAGCAAGGACTTCTGGCGACAGTAGCAGAGCAAAGACATTGACCAGCAGTAGCTGCAGCAATAGAAGAAGACATTAGAACGGGAACAGAGAGAAGAAGAGAAGAAGAAAAAAATAAAGGAGAAGGAAACAGTACTTACCGAGAGAGAGAGAGAGAGAGAGAGAGAGAGAGAGAGAGAGAGAGAGAATGGTGGGGCGAACAGCGTTAGCGGCAAAAAGTCGTCGGTGAGGGGCTGCAGTGGTGACACGTCGGTGAGGTGGACCCGGTGGTGAGTCGAGTGCAGGAGGGTTTTGGCTAAAGAAATTGGGGAAGTCGTCGGGAGGGTTTGCTCGATTTTGTTCATCTTGAAACTATTACCAATGGGACACCGACATAAATCCCATCGGAGAATAATATAAAAAATACCGACGGTTTTACCTTCATTAAGGCCGACGGTATTTTTTCCATTAACTACCAATGATCACTTCTATGTCGGATCCCCATCAGTACTTTGGTCCACCGACGGCCCTTTCCGTCGATAACTTCTTGTCATTTTTTGGTGCGCCATTTCCCACTATTTTTTTTGTTGGAATTCCTAAATGCCGACGATCATTGCATTTATCGCGGTACCCCGTCGTTGATAACCAACGGTTTTTTTCCCATCGATAACGTTTGTTGGTAAACTGCTCTTTTTGTAGTGAGCTAAGATTGAAACCCTAAAAACACTAAGATTAAAACCACTAAACCCTAAAACACTAAGATTAAAAGCACTAAACCCTAAACTATAAAATGCTATAAAACCCTAAAACCACTAAGATTAAACTCAAAAACCACTAAGATTAAAACAACCCAAAGACAGTGAACTTATTATATTTCTAAAACACCTAAATTATTATACACTTAAATTATGTCTAAGACTAATAATTACGAAGAATAATGAAATGCATATGGAGGACTTACGATCAGTGACTGCTGATGTGCATCCTGGACCGTTAGATCCTAGTGTATTAACTAGGCAGGGCGAGCATCAGTTTTCACTCATCTGGGATGGGTATGAAAACATTGTACTTATGTGTCGATGTTTTAGTCGCACTTTGTTTGATTGTTATAGGGTGGCGCCTACTAAGGTTGTTGATTGCATTGATAGGGCTGGTTTAAAGTCTTTAGGTAAGGATACTTATTGCTAGACCATCATCTTATTACTGCTTTGGTGGAGCATTAGAGGATGAGACCCATACCTTCCACTTGACCTCTGCGGAGGTCACTGTGACACTGTAGGATGTGGAAGTATTATGGGGGTTACGGATAGGTAGGGCACCAGTCGCTGGCGACTGTTGGACCTTATCTAGCATGCAGTGGCTAGATATGATTGAGCGTCTATTTGGACTTCGCCTCCCAGTGGAAGAGTTATCTGGATAAAGATGAAGAAGAGATTTATAGAGGGTTTGATTGTAGAGGATATGCCTAATTCTGCTACAGAGGAGGACTATATTTGCCGAGTCCATAAGATGATTTTGTTACTCATTGGGGGATCATTATTTCCTCATGGATCGGGAAATACGATTCATCTTCGGTATCTTAGGTTGTTGAAGCATCTTGATGCAGTTGGAGCTTATAGTTGGCGTAGTGTTGTTTTTGCTTTCCTTTATAGATGCCTATGTAAATCATGTTTGGGCACTACATGGGATATATGCAGACCCCTAGTGCTTCTTAAGATATGGGCATAGACGCATATTCCTATTGTTCGTCCTCGGTTAGATTATGCCATAGAATTATACGAGCATGCCCTTTTGGTGTTAGGTGGACCGTACCATTCGACATGGCTTCTACTCCGAGTTATGTACTGACAATTTATAGGTGTTAGCCCTAAGGGCATTATTACTTGTGTTTTGATTATGATTAACATGTGCTTGTATGAGTATGTTAGCTAACCCTTCATAGAACAAAAGAAGAACATATGAAGTCTCAAAGTCTCAAGCAAAAGATCTTGTTGATGAGGGCAAAATAGAGAAGAAGAGATCAAGCCATACCAAGATCAAATCAATTGAAGACATTGAAGACATTGTATTTGTGAACTAGGTACTATCTTGTAAAACTCTCTAGTCTTAGTCTTCGATTCATTGATCATACATGAAGCTCTTCTCTTGATTTTCCAAAATATAATCCTTTGATAAAATCCAAGTATTCTTGACTAAAGATGTTTTGAATAGTTTTTCTTCTCTTTAAAAATTGTCAAGAATGCCTTTGAAACTTGGAAGAAAGTTTTGTTCAGAAAAAAAACTTGGCTGAGGAAAAACAGAAATTCGGAAGTCCGTTTTTAAAACCGATCGTCCGTTTTTTTTTAATGCATAAAATTCGGCAGTCCGTTTTTCAGAAAAACCAAGTCCGAATCTTTCTGTTCAGAAATTCGGCAGTCCGAATTTTTAACCGGTCGTCCGAATTTTTAATTCGGCAGTCCGTTTTTAGAAAACTCAAGTCCGAATCTTTCTGTTTCAAAGAACCGGAAGTCCGTTTTCTGGAACCGGTCGTCCGTTTTTAGCTGTCAGTGTAAAAAATATTACCGTTGCACTGAAGCAACGGTCATTTCTGAAATTTGACAGCCTATTTCTTAGGCAACGGTCTTGAGCTTAAAAAACCCTATATATACACTCAATTATCAGCCATAAATTCAACAAGTTTGGGAATTATTCATAGAGAACATTTAATACATTTCAAGAGCTTCAAAAATACATTTCATTACAAATCATTTTTTAATCCCAAACAAAATCTTCTTGAGCTTCATTATTGATCATCCATCAAAGAAGAAGATAAGAGGTGCTTGTAGAAGTATTCCATTGAGTTGTAATCTTCCTCTTCTCAAGCCAATTTGGTAACATTGTTCCTTACTCTACTTATTCTTTTATTGTAATCAAAGGTTTGTGGAAAACCCTTTGGGTGATCCTTTGATAAACTTGTTGTGTTGTTGTGATTGAGGTTATAGTGTAAAACCCTTGATGTGTAGTTGTGTAACCATCTTTAAAGTTAGTGGATTTGTGAAATCCTTGGGTTGAGGCTCAAGGTAGTGGATGTAGCTCTTGGAGAGAGTGAACCACTATAAATTGTTGTGCATGCTCTTTAATTCTTTGCTCATTTCTTAATTGCCAATTCTATAAGATTATGCTTTGTGTGGATTCTTATTAAAAAAGAGTTTTAGAAATCTTTCACAAACAAATTGGAGGTTTATCTTTCTAATCAAACAAAAGATTTTTTAAATTAGCCAAAAACCTTATTCACCACCCCCCCCCCCCACTAAGGGTTTTCAATTGGTATCAGAGCGGGGCTTCTTTAAAAAGGGACTAACATCCTTGAAGCAAAAGATCTTTATTTTACTATGGCTAATGTTTCTAGTTTACCATATGTAGAAGGCTCTTCTACAAATAGACCTCCTCTTTTCGATGGTTCAAATTATACTTTTTGGAAATCTAGAATCAAAATATATATTTGCTCTATTAACTTTAATCTTTGGAGCATTGTAGAGAATGGACCTTATGTTCCTATAAAGGATGGAATTGTCAAGAAGGTCGAAGACTATGATGAGCTTGATTCAAGGAAGATGACTCTAAACTTTCAAGCTATGAACATATTGAGTTGTGCCCTGGATGCTAATGAATACAATAGAGTGAGCGGATGCGACTCGGCTCATGAAATGTGGAAGTTACTTGAAGTAACTCACGAAGGCACCAATCAAGTGAAGGAGTCTAAATTAGCTATGTTGGTGAGAGATTATGAGCTATTCATGATGAAACAATATGAAAGCGTTAGTGACATGTTCACAAGGTTCACCAACATCACAAATGGCTTAAAGGCATATGGAAAAGAGTACACAAGGGGAGAAGTAAATAGAAAGATTCTTGATTCACTCCCAAAAGCATGGCAACCAAAAACTCTTGCCATTGAGGAATCAAAAGAGTTAAGTCAACTTCCTATTGAAGAACTCATAGGATCTCTCCTTACCTATGAGATGAAAATAAAAAGATTAGATGAAATGGAAGATGAAGACAAAGGAAGAAGAGGCATAGCACTCAAAGTGAATGATGATGATCATACATGCTCGTCAAACAATGAAGATGAGATTGAGGATATGGCCCTAGTGATGAGGAAATTTAAAAGATTTTACAAAGAAGACTTCAACAGAGAAAAGAATCCTCCATTCAAGAAAGGAGGACAAAGTTCATCATTCTTCAAGGCTAGATGTTTTAAATGCAATAGCTCCAACCATCTTGTAGCCGATTGTCCCAAGGCCCTTAAAAAGGAAAAGGAAGCTTTAGAAGTCAAGCTTGAGGCATTGAGGAAAAAGAAGAAAGGCAAAGGCCTAATTGGAGCTTGGGATGAAGACTCAAGTGAAAATGAAGAAGAAGAAAATGCCAACATATGCTTCATGGCACTAGAAAATGAGGTACAATTTCCACTTCCTAACTCTTCTAGTATCATTGATGATGATTGGGATATTGATCCTAGCATAATGCTTTTTGAAATGTATGATGAGTGCAAAAAGGTTACCAAACGAAACAAAGATTTAAAAAGCAAAACTCAATTTTTTGTTAGATGAAAATTCAAGACTCATTTGTGAAAATAAAGCCATTCTTGAATCCTTGGAAGTCTTGAAGAAAGAAAAAGAGAGCTCAAATGATGACTTTCAAAATCTTGTTTTAGAAAACAAAAACCTTTGTGAAAAGATTTCCTTTCTTGAAAAATGTTTAATTGATTATGATGTCTTAAAGAAAAAGGTGAGTGATCTCACTCTATGTGTTGAAAAATTCACAAAGGGAAAAGAAAATTTTGAAAAACTTCTTGGCTCTCAAAGATCACCTTTTAACAAAAATGGTATTGGATATAATCATTCCAATATTTTTTCTAAACAAACACGTTTTGTAAAAGCCTCCTCATCCCTTTCACACTTTTGTTGTACTTATTGTGAAAAGAGTGGTCATAAAGCCACAAAGTGTTTTATAAAGAAAAAGATTGAAAGAGGAGTGAAAACCATTTGGAAAGTTAAAGAAAATCAAACTAACATCCATGGACCCAAAAAGATGTGGGTACCAAAAGACCCTTCTACTTCTTTTGGTGTAGGAACACAAGTCAAGGTCATCTAAGTGGTACTCGGATAGCGGATGCCTAAGACACATGACCGGATATGCATCCCTCTTGATTAAACCAAGGAAAACCGAAGGTGCTTTGTTTTTGGAAGGATCATCGGTATAGGTAACATTGCATATAGTTTATCTTCTTTAATTAAGGAAGTGCCTTTATTTGATGGATTGTAGCTTAATTTATCTTGTATTATTCAATCCAAACCTTCCTTGTTTGCAAATTGTTATGGGAGAAAATTCAAGAACCAAGTTTTTACAAAACCTCTTCCAAAAGATCGTTTTTGCCATTTAAGAAAATTACTTGGTATGGGGAGATTTAATGAATAATGTGTGTTGCTTGTATTTGCCTTTTCCCTATTTTCTGACTTGCTGATGTTTTAAGAAAATTCGGACTCTTATTTTGAAATTAGGGACGTCCGGTTTTAAAACCGGACTCATACCCCCCTTCTTCAAAAAATTCCGAGAGATATTCGGACTCTCAAACCGGACGCTGCTCCAAAAACTCGGGACGTCCGAATTTTGCAAAATCCGAAGCCCGGAAGACCGTTTTTAACAAACGGTCGACCGAATTTCTCAAAATAGGTCAGGACTACCTTTTAAAAATCAGACTTTTCTTTTAACTCTTCACATTCCTCTCCACACTTTCTCTCACTCTCTCGACCGAAAACACTCCCATTCTCAAGACCCATCCGATTTCTTGATCCGGTTTTCAATCTTCCACTTATTTCTCTTCAAATTCCTCTCTTGTCACAACAAAGAAGCAATCTTTCTCTCTGATTACTTTCTATCAATCTACAAAACTCTTCATCTCCTCTCCAAACCCTAACCTCAAAATTGTTCAAAGATGGTCAAAACAAAGAATGCCCAAGTTGGTTCAGGGCAAAATCCTGAAGAAGCAGGCACCAGTAGAGGAAAAGGGAAAGGAAAAAGAGTTCCTGCTGGAACTGGGGCTGCCACTGCTGCTGCTAGGGTCTCTAGAACTGCAGATAGATTTATCTCAGTAAGGGAAGCTGCTCGGTTTGAAGAATGGACTCGGAATCGTCGAAAAATTGCTCCC
Organism: Catharanthus roseus; assembly: GCA_028651295.1. Lineage (NCBI taxonomy): Eukaryota > Viridiplantae > Streptophyta > Magnoliopsida > Gentianales > Apocynaceae > Catharanthus > Catharanthus roseus. The sequence goes on along the minus strand of JAPQWS010000124.1, from coordinate 4,604,303 downwards.
GGCCATAGGGTGGACTTGGATGATATGCAAGGTATGGAGGTTATTCCTAATCTCTTTGAAATAATTGGATGGATACCTCTCTTGATTGTCAATGAACTGTATTATGTGGACATGATATATGAATTCTATGCTAATCTCCACAAAGGTAGAACCGAAAAGGTGGATAACATCTCACGTCAATGGTTAGTGACTAGAATTGGGGGAAGGGATATAGCATTTGATGATAGGCTTTTGAATGCAATTTTGGACACCCCTCAAGATGGTATAAGATTTTATACCAAAAACAAGAAATGCTATGATGCCAATTTATACAGTGAAAAACGATTTGCGAAATTTTCACTAAGGGGGAGATATTGAAAAGGCATGATGATAGAAATGTAAATAAACTTGGATGCATATGGGAGAGTGCTTCATCACATGATATCAAACATCATCATTCCAAATGTTGGGCATAAATCTTCTATCACCAACATGCATGCATTTGTGATGCTAGCCTTGCATGAGCAAAGAAGAATGAATTTTGGCTTTATGGCTATAGAGCATATGTTAGTCGCCCAATCTTCCCAAAAGAAGTGCTTGCCATATGGTTGTTTTATCACTAAAATCCTCCAACATTTTGTGATTAATCTGGTTGGGATGGGTACTCACATTGGACCTGGCAAGATATACACTCAGCAAACCTTCAAGAGAATGGGGTTTGAAAAAGACGAAGCTGGGATGTACATCCGAGGTGGACAAGAGCTTGATGACAGTGATGATGAGGAAGATGATGATGACGATCCAGAAGACATGGATATAGAAGAAGAAGATAGCGATGAAGAAACAGAGGCAGAAATACAAAGGAGAGAAACGAGGCAAAAGAAAAGACAAGAAAGAACAGAAGAAGGCTCATCTTCAGGAAGCATGAGTCAGCTTATGGATATGATAGTCTCTCTCAAAACATCAATGAACACCCGACTTGATGCATTCGACGGTCACTTTGAGGCTTTGAATGGGAAAATTGATGCTTTGGACCATAAGATGACCGATACACAAGAACGAGTTAAGAGACTTGAGCAAGGAAGAGGAGATGGAGATGATTGAGACTTTTCTTATAAACCCTAACTCTTCTTTCTCCTGTATTTATTCCTAACTCTTTTCAAACTCCTGTTTTCTTTTTTAATGATATGACTTTAACCTGCTTATTCTTGTTCCAAATTTGCTTTTATGTGATTTGGTTGTTGCTTTTTTAGGCCCTTTTTTGTTTATGAACTTCATGATAACACTTTTATGTTGAAAGTCCTGCTATTATCTCTTCAATGATCCCTTGGTACTTTTCTCCTACAATTTTTTGATTTATGACAAAAGGGGGAGAAAATAGTGCAAGATGTAAGGGGGAGAAATTTTGTTGATGTTATTTATAAGTTATCATTGATGCTTGTTTACAATGATTATTGATGCAAGGGGGAGTCATCTCATTTTCTTCGTGATTGTTATACTTTGCACTTTTGCATATTTTGATGCATCACCATATTACTCTTGCACTTTGTTCTTCTTGCATATGTGTTTGTCATAATCAAAAAGGGGGAGATTGTTAGCCCTAAGGGCATTATTACTTGTGTTTTGATTATGATTAACATGTGCTTGTATGAGTATGTTAGCTAACCCTTCATAGAACAAAAGAAGAACATATGAAGTCTCAAAGTCTCAAGCAAAAGATCTTGTTGATGAGGGCAAAATAGAGAAGAAGAGATCAAGCCATACCAAGATCAAATCAATTGAAGACATTGAAGACATTGTATTTGTGAACTAGGTACTATCTTGTAAAACTCTCTAGTCTTAGTCTTCGATTCATTGATCATACATGAAGCTCTTCTCTTGATTTTCCAAAATATAATCCTTTGATAAAATCCAAGTATTCTTGACTAAAGATGTTTTGAATAGTTTTTCTTCTCTTTAAAAATTGTCAAGAATGCCTTTGAAACTTGGAAGAAAGTTTTGTTCAGAAAAAAAACTTGGTCGAGGAAAAAGCAGAAATTCGAAGTCCGTTTTTAAAACCGATCGTCCGTTTTTTTTTAATGCATAAAATTCGGCAGTCCGTTTTTCGGAAAAAACCAAGTCCGAATCTTTTCTGTTCGTAAATTCGGCGATCCAATTTTTAACCGGTCGTCCGAATTTTTTAATTCGGCAGATCCGTTTTAGAAAACTCAAGTCCGAATCTTTCTGTTTCAAAGAACCGGAAGTCCGTTTTCCCGGAACCGGTCGTCCGTTTTTAGTCTGTCGATGTAAAAAATATTACCGTTGCACTCGAAGCAACGGTCATTTCGAAATTTGACAGCCTATTTCTTAGGCAACGGTCTTGAGCTTAAAAAAACCCTATATATACACTCAATTATCAGCCATAAATTCAACAAGTTTGGGAATTATTCATAGAGAACATTTAATACATTTCAAGAGCTTCAAAAATACATTTCATTACAAATCATTTTTTAATCCCAAACAAAATCTTCTTGAGCTTCATTATTGATCATCCATCAAAGAAGAAGATAAGAGGTGCTTGTAGAAGTATTCCATTGAGTTGTAATCTTCCTCTTCTCAAGCCAATTTGGTAACATTGTTCCTTACTCTACTTATTCTTTTATTGTAATCAAAGGTTTGTGGAAAACCCTTTGGGTGATCCTTTGATAAACTTGTTGTGTTGTTGTGATTGAGGTTATAGTGTAAAACCCTTGATGTGTAGTTGTGTAACCATCTTTAAAGTTAGTGGATTTGTGAAATCCTTGGGTTGAGGCTCAAGGTAGTGGATGTAGCTCTTGGAGAGAGTGAACCACTATAAATTGTTGTGCATGCTCTTTAATTCTTTGCTCATTTCTTAATTGCCAATTCTATAAGATTATGCTTTGTGTGGATTCTTATTAAAAAGAGTTTTAGAAATCTTTCACAAACAAATTGGAGGTTTATCTTTCTAATCAAACAAAAGATTTTTTAAATTAGCCAAAAACCTTATTCACCACCCCCCCCCCCCCCCCACTAAGGGTTTTCAATTGGTATCAGAGCGGGGCTTCTTTAAAAAGGGACTAACATCCTTGAAGCAAAAGATCTTTATTTTACTATGGCTAATGTTTCTAGTTTACCATATGTAGAAGGCTCTTCTACAAATAGACCTCCTCTTTTCGATGGTTCAAATTATACTTTTTGGAAATCTAGAATCAAAATATATATTTGCTCTATTAACTTTAATCTTTGGAGCATTGTAGAGAATGGACCTTATGTTCCTATAAAGGATGGAATTGTCAAGAAGGTCGAAGACTATGATGAGCTTGATTCAAGGAAGATGACTCTAAACTTTCAAGCTGTGAACATATTGAGTTGTGCCACTGGATGCTAATGAATACAATAGAGTGAGCGGATGCGACTCGGCTCATGAAATGTGGAAGTTACTTGAAGTAACTCACGAAGGCACCAATCAAGTGAAGGAGTCTAAATTAGCTATGTTGGTGAGAGATTATGAGCTATTCATGATGAAACAATATGAAAGCGTTAGTGACATGTTCACAAGGTTCACCAACATCACAAATGGCTTAAAGGCATATGGAAAAGAGTACACAAGGGGAGAAGTAAATAGAAAGATTCTTGATTCACTCCCAAAAGCATGGCAACCAAAAACTCTTGCCATTGAGGAATCAAAAGAGTTAAGTCAACTTCCTATTGAAGAACTCATAGGATCTCTCCTTACCTATGAGATGAAAATAAAAAGATTAGATGAAATGGAAGATGAAGACAAAGGAAGAAGAGGCATAGCACTCAAAGTGAATGATGATGATCATACATGCTCGTCAAACAATGAAGATGAGATTGAGGATATGGCCCTAGTGATGAGGAAATTTAAAAGATTTTACAAAGAAGACTTCAACAGAGAAAAGAATCCTCCATTCAAGAAAGGAGGACAAAGTTCATCATTCTTCAAGGCTAGATGTTTTAAATGCAATAGCTCCAACCATCTTGTAGCCGATTGTCCCAAGGCCCTTAAAAAGGAAAAGGAAGCTTTAGAAGTCAAGCTTGAGGCATTGAGGAAAAAGAAGAAAGGCAAAGGCCTAATTGGAGCTTGGGATGAAGACTCAAGTGAAAATGAAGAAGAAGAAAATGCCAACATATGCTTCATGGCACTAGAAAATGAGGTACAATTTCCACTTCCTAACTCTTCTAGTATCATTGATGATGATTGGGATATTGATCCTAGCATAATGCTTTTTGAAATGTATGATGAGTGCAAAAAAGGTTACCAAACGAAACAAAGATTTAAAAAGCAAAACTCAATTTTTGTTAGATGAAAATTCAAGACTCATTTGTGAAAATAAAGCCATTCTTGAATCCTTGGAAGTCTTGAAGAAAGAAAAAAGAGAGCTCAAATGATGACTTTCAAAATCTTGTTTTAGAAAACAAAAACCTTTGTGAAAAAGATTTCCTTTCTTGAAAAAATGTTTAATTGATTATGATGTCTTAAAGAAAAAAGGTGAGTGATCTCACTCTATGTGTTGAAAAATTCACAAAGGGAAAAGAAAATTTTGGAAAAACTTCTTGGCTCTCAAAGATCACCTTTTAACAAAAATGGTATTGGATATAATCATTCCAATATTTTTTTCTAAACAAACACGTTTTGTAAAAGCCTCCTCATCCCTTTCACACTTTTGTTGTACTTATTGTGAAAAGAGTGGTCATAAAAGCCACAAAGTGTTTTATAAAGAAAAAGATTGAAAGAGGAGTGAAAACCATTTGGAAAGTTAAAGAAAATCAAACTAACATCCATGGACCCAAAAAGATGTGGGTACCAAAAGACCCTTCTACTTCTTTTGGTGTAGGAACACAAGTCAAGGTCATCTAAGTGGTACTCGGATAGCGGATGCCTAAGACACATGACCGGATATGCATCCCTCTTGATTAAACCAAGGAAAAACCGAAGGTGCTTTGTTTTTTGGAAGGATCATCGGTATAGGTAACATTGCATATAGTTTATCTTCTTTAATTAAGGAAGTGCCTTTATTTGATGGATTGTAGCTTAATTTATCTTGTATTATTCAATCCAAACCTTCCTTGTTTGCAAATTGTTATGGGAGAAAATTCAAGAACCAAGTTTTTACAAAACCTCTTCCAAAAGATCGTTTTTGCCATTTAAGAAAATTACTTGGTATGGGGAGATTTAATGAATAATGTGTGTTGCTTGTATTTGCCTTTTCCCTATTTTCTGACTTGCTGATGTTTTAAGAAAATTCGGACTCTTATTTTGAAATTAGGACGTCCGGTTTTAAAACCGGACTCATACCCCCCTTCTTCAAAAATTCCAGAGATATTCGGACTTTCAAACCGGACGCTGCTCCAAAAACTCAGACGTCCGAATTTTGCAAAATCCAGAAACCGGAAGACCGTTTTTAACAAACGGTCGACCGAATTTCTCAAAATAGGTCAGGACTACCTTTTAAAAATCAGACTTTTCTTTTAACTCTTCACATTCCTCTCCACACTTTCTCTCACTCTCTCGACCGAAAACACTCCCATTCTCAAGACCCATCCGATTTCTTGATCCGGTTTTCAATCTTCCACTTATTTCTCTTCAAATTCCTCTCTTGTCACAACAAAGAAGCAATCTTTCTCTCTGATTACTTTCTATCAATCTACAAAACTCTTCATCTCCTCTCCAAACCCTAACCTCAAAATTGTTCAAAGATGGTCAAAACAAAGAATGCCCAAGTTGGTTCAGGGGCAAAATCTCGAAGAAGCGAGCACCCAGTAGAGGAAAAGGGAAAGGAAAAAAGAGTTCCCTGCTGGGAACCAGGGGGCTGCCACTGCTCGCTGCTAGGGTCTCTAGAACTGCAGATAGATTTATCTCGGTAAGGGAAGCTGCTCGGTTTGAAGAATGGACTCGGAATCGTCGAAAAATTGCTCCCGCCATAGGGTGGACTTGGATGATATGCAAGGTATGGAGGTTATTCCTAATCTCTTTGAAATAATTGGATGGATACCTCTCTTGATTGTCAATGAACTGTATTATGTGGACATGATATATGAATTCTATGCTAATCTCCACAAAGGTAGAACCGAAAAGGTGGATAACATCTCACGTCAATGGTTAGTGACTAGAATTGGGGGAAGGGATATAGCATTTGATGATAGGCTTTTGAATGCAATTTTGGACACCCCTCAAGATGGTATAAGATTTTATACCAAAAACAAGAAATGCTATGATGCCAATTTATACAGTGAAAAACGATTTGCAGAAATTTTCACTAAGGGGGAGATATTGAAAAGGCATGATGATAGAAATGTAAATAAACTGGATGCATATGGGAGAGTGCTTCATCACATGATATCAAACATCATCATTCCAAATGTTGGGCATAAATCTTCTATCACCAACATGCATGCATTTGTGATGCTAGCCTTGCATGAGCAAAGAAGAATGAATTTTGGCTTTATGGCTATAGAGCATATGTTAGCTGCCCAATCTTCCCAAAAGAAGTGCTTGCCATATGGTTGTTTTATCACTAAAATCCTCCAACATTTTGTGATTAATCTGGTTGGGATGGGTACTCACATTGGACCTGGCAAGATATACACTCAGCAAACCTTCAAGAGAATGGGGTTTGAAAAAGACGAAGCTGGGATGTACATCCGAGGTGGACAAGAGCTTGATGACAGTGATGATGAGGAAGATGATGATGACGATCCAGAAGACATGGATATAGAAGAAGAAGATAGCGATGAAGAAACAGAGGCAGAAATACAAAGGAGAGAAACGAGGCAAAAGAAAAGACAAGAAAGAACAGAAGAAGGCTCATCTTCAGGAAGCATGAGTCAGCTTATGGATATGATAGTCTCTCTCAAAACATCAATGAACACCCGACTTGATGCATTCGACGGTCACTTTGAGGCTTTGAATGGGAAAATTGATGCTTTGGACCAAAAGATGACCGATACACAAGAATGAGTTAAGAGACTTGAGCAAGGAAGAGGAGATGGAGATGATTGAGACTTTTCTTATAAACCCTAACTCTTCTTTCTCCTGTATTTATTCCTAACTCTTTTCAAACTCCTGTTTTCTTTTTTAATGATATGACTTTAACCTGCTTATTCTTGTTCCAAATTTGCTTTTATGTGATTTGGTTGTTGCTTTTTTAGGCCCTTTTTTGTTTATGAACTTCATGATAACACTTTTATGTTGAAAGTCCTGCTATTATCTCTTCAATGATCCCTTGGTACTTTTCTCCTACAATTTTTTGATTTATGACAAAAGGGGGAGAAAATAGTGCAAGATGTAAGGGGGAGAAATTTTGTTGATGTTATTTATAAGTTATCATTGATGCTTGTTTACAATGATTATTGATGCAAGGGGGAGTCATCTCATTTTCTTCGTGATTGTTATACTTTGCACTTTTGCATATTTTGATGCATCACCATATTACTCTTGCACTTTGTTCTTCTTGCATATGTGTTTGTCATAATCAAAAAGGGGGAGATTGTTAGCCCTAAGGGCATTATTACTTGTGTTTTGATTATGATTAACATGTGCTTGTATGAGTATGTTAGCTAACCCTTCATAGAACAAAAGAAGAACATATGAAGTCTCAAAGTCTCAAGCAAAAGATCTTGTTGATGAGGGCAAAATAGAGAAGAAGAGATCAAGCCATACCAAGATCAAATCAATTGAAGACATTGAAGACATTGTATTTGTGAACTAGGTACTATCTTGTAAAACTCTCTAGTCTTAGTCTTCGATTCATTGATCATACATGAAGCTCTTCTCTTGATTTTTCCAAAAATATAATCCTTTGATAAAATCCAAGTATTCTTGACTAAAGATGTTTTGAATAGTTTTTCTTCTCTTTAAAAATTGTCAAGAATGCCTTTGAAACTTGGAAGAAAGTTTTGTTCGGAAAAAAAACTTGGGTCGAGGAAAAACGTAAATTCGAAGTCCGCTTTTTAAAACCGATCGTCCGCTTTTTTTTTAATGCATAAAATTCGGCAATCCGCTTTTTCAGAAAAACCAAGTCCGAATCTTTTCTGTTCGTAAATTCGACGATCCGAATTTTTTAACCGGTCGTCCGAATTTTTTAATTCGGCAATCCGCTTTTAGAAAACTCAAGTCCGAATCTTTCTGTTTCAAAGAACCGAAGTCCGTTTTTCGGAACCGGTCGTCCGTTTTTAGTCATCGAGTGTAAAAATATTACCGTTGCAATCGAAGCAACGGTCATTTCGAAATTTGACAGACCTATTTCTTAGGCAACGGTCTTGAGCTTAAAAAACCCCTATATATACACTCAATTATCAGCCATAAATTCAACAAGTTTGGGAATTATTCATAGAGAACATTTAATACATTTCAAGAGCTTCAAAAATACATTTCATTACAAATCATTTTTTAATCCCAAACAAAATCTTCTTGAGCTTCATTATTGATCATCCATCAAAGAAGAAGATAAGAGGTGCTTGTAGAAGTATTCCATTGAGTTGTAATCTTCCTCTTCTCAAGCCAATTTGGTAACATTGTTCCTTACTCTACTTATTCTTTTATTGTAATCAAAGGTTTGTGGAAAACCCTTTGGGTGATCCTTTGATAAACTTGTTGTGTTGTTGTGATTGAGGTTATAGTGTAAAACCCTTGAAGGGTGAACCTCATTGTGTAGTTGTGTAACCATCTTTAAAGTTAGTGGATTTGTGAAATCCTTGGGTTGAGGCTCAAAGTAGTGGATGTAGCTCTTGGAGAGAGTGAACCACTATAAATTGTTGTGCATGCTCTTTAATTCTTTGCTCATTTCTTAATTTCCAATTCTATAAGATTATGCTTTGTGTGGATTCTTATTAAAAAGAGTTTTAGAAATCTTTCACAAACAAATTGGAGGTTTATCTTTCTAATCAAACAAAAGATTTTTTAAATTAGCCAAAAACCTTATTCACCCCCCCCCCCCCTCCCCCCTAAGGGTTTTCAATAGGGATTAGTTGGACTTTATGCCTAGCAATTAGGTCAAGTTTATTATTCATATTTGACATTGTTTTGACATTTATTTGATATTCTAAACCCTAAAATCAAATTTGTAGTTCGAGTGGCTCCCTTATCACGGTCATATTATGGTGGATTCTGATCTTTGGCAGACGGAGGTCCCTTTGGCATGCTTCGAGATAGTGGAGTTCTATATCTCGGGAGGGTTATGAGACAGCTTGACTGTGATCAGCCCATTTCGGAGGCTTTGGTTGATCGGAAATCTCTTCATGACGTATTTTTGATAGGGCAAGAACATACGAATTGGGAGTCCAGACACATTCAATATGTGATGTTATGGGACTAGCAGAGATAGTACGTTCATTGCAGGATACAGATTCCTGTGCAGCATCTCCGACATTGCCAGCAGGATTATATGATGTGGTTTCGAGACATCACCAGACTGTATATCGGTAACCCATCTCATCGTAATGTCCCGTATTCGAGATTTTAGCTGTCCGGGATTGATCGACAGATGATGGTAAGAAATTATTTTATTATTAGTTTATATTTTATGTGTTTTCACTAACTAATTGATTGTTATTTCTTTTTAGGCATCTATGTTGCAGCACATAGATGACATGGCAGATTCACAGCTGACGGTGCCATCATCGTCTCCTTGGAGTCAGTCATTCGTTGAGAGAGTAAGGATAGAGGTTCGCTAGTGCCTAACATTTGTAGGTGGTACATTGGGTTACGTGCCATCTTAGGGAGAGGACTATGAGACATTTCCTATCGAACTGACACGACGTCTACCTCAAGACCCTATACTGATCGAGGAGCACGCGTAGTAAAGAGGGGATGATGACGAGGTCACGGAGGACGAGCACCCAGAACTGATCGAAGAGATGTATAGGGCAGAGGACGTGGTCGTGGAGTACCTATGACATGGATCCTCATGGAGGGGCATCGCGAGATGAAACTGCAGATGAGGGTCGGTATGTTTAGGAGTACGGTTAGGATCTTCATAGAAGGGCATCGAAACATACATATGAGCCTGATCTTCATGGACTTACAATCAAACTGGTTACACGTACAAGAAGGCATGGATCGCTCGAATGAAAGTAACAGAAAGAGTGTTTGGGAACTGGAAATCTACTTTTGATATTCTACCACAATATCTCCAAGCTTTGTTGGATTCTAATCCATAAACTATCATCTATTGGTTACATCATACCACGTCATTGACATACGGTGTTTTTTGCTGTCTTTTTTGGTCCTTCAAACCTTCCATAGACAAATTTTCACACTGTTGGCCGGTCATTTCCATTGACGACGCCCATCTTAAGGAATCCTATATTGGCACACTCCTAATTGCTAGCACGTAGAATCGAACAACCATGTGTTCCCGTTAGCATTTGCTATCATGGATAAGGAGTCAAAAGAAAGTTGGAATTGGTTTTAATCATTGTTGTGTTCAGAAGTGGTGAAGGATAGGAGGGTTTGTTTAATATCCGATTGTCATGCAAGCATTATGGATGCCACTAACAGACAACCATATTAGAAACCTCCACTTGCAGATCACAGATTCTGTCTTCGCCACATCCGAGCCAATTCTAAAATCAATTTAAGGATTCGGCATTAAAAAGTTTACTGTAGGAGGCGGGCACAACAACAAAAACTTGAAAATTTGAATTTGTTATGAATGAAATCAAGAAGATAAATTTAACAACATGGGAATACTTAACTGAGATTCCCTTTGAAAAGTGGACACTTCTTTATGATGGTTGGTATAGGCATGAGATTATAACTACCAATATTTCAGAATCACTCAATAATGTCCTTAAACAAGCTAGGGCTTTACTGTTAAAAAAAGCCCTAATTGAAGTGGTCTTCAATAACTTGTAAGATATTTTGCTGAACACCGTGAAGAAGTCTGAAGCTACATCAATCCGTTCCTTACGAGAGCATTTGACAAGTTTATGGATATCGAAGTCAAATCAAGATCACACAGTTGTGCAATATATTGCACAAAAAGGCATTTATTAGGTGAAATCTGGTCTAAAGGGTGATGGTCAAGGTGATCGCACTTATATTTTGCACATGCATTCAAATTCCTGCACTTGCAGGAAATGACAGGTTTACACATTGCCATATTCACATGCTTTTGCAGTTTGTAAATAAAATAGAACACCATCCCATAATACCAGTTATATTTTGACAGGAAACTTATTTAAGCACCTACAAATCTAATTTTTATCCAGTTCTGCATGAGGGTCTTTAGAAACTGGCACTGTTCAACTTAACATGGTATCATTAAAACATGAAGAATAAACAAGGTCGAAAACAAGGCATAAGGTACCATAGAGAGATGGATTATCGAAACCCAAATTCACTTCCAAAATATAGCAAATGGCGAATTATAGGACATAATAAAAAAAACTGTCCTCACCCTAACTCAAGTAGAAATATGTAATTTTTTTTCTCTTTAAAAATAATGTAATATTTGTCTTCTTATATTAATGATAATTTCCTTTTTGACCTAGTCCTTATTTCTTAATTATATTCTTTTATAATTTTAAAATACTTAACGAAAACATATACTTTTTCACAAAGAATAAGACAACCAAATAAAAAAAAAACACACAAACTAAAACAAACATAATATAATTTATCTTCTTTATTAAATTATAAAAAAAAAAAATCAAAGTCAATTTTATGACGTTTAAATACCCGAAAAGATACATAAATTAAGAAAAACATATTCAAAATAGTTTATCTTCACGAAATAAGGAAAAATAAAATAATAATTTCATTATTTCATTTTAGGTATAATCGAAAAAAATTAATAAGAATCATATGCAATATCCTTATGTATATTGCATATGTCATATACAAACGTGCCATGTTAATAAACCACATTTTAAAAAAGAATTAAAGATATCATATAAAGCATATACGATATTGCTAAGCATTTCACATGCCACATAGGATAGAAAAAAACATGTTAGTAATAAATTTTTAAAACCCCTCAAAATTGTCAAAAACCTTCTTTTGTGCTTCAGTATGCCCTTTCGGGCAGGTACGACCTTATTCTCTACTAAAAGCTGCAAATAACAAAATCAAGAAAAGAAATTTGGTGGATTTGGGCAAAAAAGAAGCAACGCTATGGATACCATGACCGATCAGCATTGATAACTTCAGTAAACTTTTTTGGTAAGCCAAAAGTGAACTTTAGGTAAGTAAGTGGTCCCGTATTAAAATTCATAAAACAATCATATTTGGCACTTGAGGAGGTCAATCTTAAGTGTTGGAAGCTACTGCTAAGGGATTTCCCCAAGTCGAAAGAAGATTAGCGAGTAAGGAGGTTTATATATCTGCTTCCTCGCTATCATAAAATGGGGAGTTCCTGAGCTTGTTCTCCATTAATATTTACGGAGAACTGAATGGCTATTTTCCGGGCGGGTCTCCGCCAAGGTGACCCCATGTCGGAGTATATTTTATTCCTCGTTATGGAAGTTTTTTCGGGCCTTCTAGACATCGCTATCATGGACGGTAAGTTTCAAGATGCGCTTCCTTTCATAAAAAAAAAAGCAAGTGCACCCTCTAAGAAGGAAGGAAAGTGTGACTCCATTTCCCACTAAGCCTTACGTGTAGTTGAATTTAGAGTTATCAGTTGAGCAAGAGAACTTCAAGAAAGATGACATCAGGGGAAATCCATTGTCTCTATTTAGGTGGGGTAAGTGCGCCAGTGCCCTACCTATCCTTTAATGCTTTCCTTCTGTGGAGCAATTGCTCTGTAGCTAGCCTTTGGCTTCACATTAAACTACAGGCGCTTCAGTTAATATGCGCCTTCAAGGCCGTTAAGCTTCGTGATCTACTGCCGAACTTATTCCAATTCCAATACTCGTGGAGAAAGAATCGTAATAAGTGCAAAGAAGGACTTTCAAGGGCTTGATATCTATATGGCCTACTCAGCGCAGGGAACTCTTCAAAGTTGCCTTTTCTACATATGTGATTGAATAAATCGTCATTTATTCCTTGTGGTTGTGATTTGGGAACACCACGTCTTTTTCGGAAGCTACGGCACAGAAAGAGGAGTAGATCCAATGGGAGCCTGCCAACCAAATAGGGCCAGGATTCGAGCATCTTCTTGAACCACCTATCATATTAGGATGGCACTCTTAATTCTTTTGTCAATTTCTTTTTGCGTGTGTTTTTTGTCCTGAAAATGACCTTACTCTATTTCCTTGCTAATAGGAAATAGCATACGGCTCCACCCCCGTCCCAGAAGGACATTCTCTCAGGTACCCCCACGCTCCTTTTTTGGTAATACATGTTGGGGGTCGTGAGGAATGAATAGAGGGTTTCCTACACTAGGATTCCATCCTATGGAATCTACGTTCTCGGAAGCTGATTCTCTTAATCTCTAAGTCATTTTTTTTATCACAGAATAAGTCCCCCTCAGTCACTGACATAGTTGACCTAGTATCAACCCTCTCTTCCAGATCTCCGCTCTTACTTTGATCGACTTACTCGCACAACGCCTTTTTTTGGAGAAGAGATCAAGGGGCTAAGTGACTCTCGAAAGTCTTTTTTGTATTGCATCAAGAAAAATGACATAGATAAGATCATTGCTTAAATAGTTTCATTGTGGAATTTATTGATCCCAATAGTAGCTGCTAGTCCTTCTACCCAGCCAAGATGCGAAGCGCAATCGTTAAGTTAAACCGCTTTGGAGTTTTGAGATGTGAAACTTTAATAAAGTAGGCCAAGAGGGCAAATAGTCACATAAGTCAAAGCTGGAAAGCCAGATATGAGTGACGCTTAATTTACTTAGGAGTGAAAAAGGGCGTAACGAGCACCCGTTAACGGCTACCATTCGGTCAGCTTGGGAGGGCAGTCATCATCTTTCAAAGAAGAGCCTAATCGGGGTTTATCATTTTCCTTCCCTCTCTGGAAACCACAAAACGTCGGATACAGACCTATAAAGGTAAAGCTAGAATTCATCGGTGTGAAAAAATCAGAGTAAAACTTCTCTTAAAGCAATCGGGTAAATGCATGTATAATAGCTTACTAGCTTTAGTTGCTTGTGTACTAGCCTCTTTAAGGAAGCAGGGTAACACAGATTTGGGATGCTAACTAAGCAGATGCGGAAGCGAGGTACAAAAGTAAGCAGGCAACAAATAACCTAACGCTTTATTTGCTCCTTAGGCTTTCCTGTTTGAGCAGGTATAGGAAAAGTTAAGCCAGCATAGTGCAAAGCTCAACCAATGGGCTATTTGCTATAGTTCAAAGCCCCGTTCATAGAAGGTTTGGAGACATTAGAAGGTTGTTTACTTACTTTTGTACTAGCGTGAGCGTACTTGTGTGTTAAAGGGCTACTGGGGTAGAAGTTGGGGAATTGCCGTTTTATAGCCGCTCCTCTACAACTACCTTGCTACGACATGACAGATTGAACTACGTGAATTGGTAGCCTCACTTTTCTCACTTCGCACTGCTTCGTTCGCATTTTCTCCGCGTAGCTCTCTTTCATACACTTCGCTGCGGAGCTACATTGCTTCGTTCGATAACCTGAACGATTTTCTTTGTGATTGGGTTGGGCTATGTGTCGGACATCAGTACCACGGAGAAGCCCTGGCACGATGAAAGAAGATGCTTCTTAGAAACCTCTCGAATGGTTGCAGCAAACCTTCCATCAATTCGGTCTCAAGGACGAGCCCGGACTCCTTTAATAAGGGGGCATTTATGTCGCCTTTTTCAGTGATGCATATACCCATAATAGGTTTGGATAGTGAAGAGCTTTGGATCGCAAGACTGAACTCTTACAGCTTCTTCGTAGATTTCTTATTCAAGTCCTTTCCCATTTTCCTTTAGGGTAGAGAACTAGGCTCCCAATGTAAGAACCTTAAATCCTCTTTCAAGGGTTAGAAACATCGTCAATTTCATTTCTACCTCTTTGGTGGTATCATATTTCTAAAAGTAATTAATTACCATTTCCCTGCTTGATCTTGAGTAAGAAAGAACTAAGGTATACTTCCCGAAGTAAAAGATACTCTCCCTTTTTGCACGCTTCTAAAAAAGAATCTATAAGTTCAAATAAAGAAAAAAATCGCTACCCTTTCTCCAATTGCCCACTTTGCGTCGTATAGAATAAAAAAAAAAAGAAAAAGAACATGTTAATAATAAATTTTTAAAAACCTCTCAAAATTGTCAAAAACCGAAATGCAAACACATACAAGATATTTGGAATAACAATTCAAATCGAACTTAGAATCAAACATTATCAAATTTATTAAAAAACATATATTTTAATATCAAATTATTAAATAATATATTTTAATGTTTCATGATAAATTTAATTCGAATACGAACTTTTATTGATCTCCTTAATTTATAATATTTAACTTTTAGTAACATACTTTTATAAAAAAAATGTAAATATATTATTTTTAAAAAATATTTAGTATCCTAAAAAAGAAGAAAAATAAAAATACGTTAACATAACCAATTAAAAAAAATAAATTTAATTATAATTTTATTTAATTTATTAATTTATAATTTACAAAATTTCTATTATATATAATTTAAATTTAACTATGATAAAATTCATAATAATTAAATTTTGATTATTGAATTAAAAATTAATATTATAAATATTTTTATTAAAAAATATTTAGTATCCTAAAAAAGAAGAAAAATAAAAATACGTTAACATAACCAATTAAAAAAAATAAATTTAATTATAATTTTATTTAATTTATTAATTTATAATTTACAAAATTTCTATTATATATAATTTAAATTTAACTATGATAAAATTCATAATAATTAAATTTTGATTATTGAATTAAAAATTAATATTATAAATAATATATAAAAATATAATATTATATATATTATTTGTAAAACATTTCGTCAAGTTCCAAAATTGAATTTTGAAAAGCTTGAGCTTCCACTCGTCACCTTATTCGAAGGAGTTCGATCACCTTACATTCGAAAAGAAGATCGAACTTTTCTAGGAACATTTTGTGTGACCAAACTTTTTATGACGCTTTATATATTTGCAGTTTAAATATATAATAATCTCATATATATATTTTTTAAGATAGTCATAGACAGGAGGATATGCTTTTTTCTCCCCCCTAAGAATGAAGTAGCACGTGTATTAACCAATCAAATTAATCTGCACTACCCTTTGGGGAAAAAAAAAAAAATCAAATCCGCACTAACAATTCCGCTTTCGCAACAAATTACTACTAAACCACATCTACTAATATCAATATCATAGATCCTGATTTTATAATAGAGACATGACCCAGATAATATTAATTAATCACATCCACAATTAAATTTTTTTCAAGTACAAAGATAACATACGATTAATACGCCTCACGAGCCTCCAACATCTTTTTTTAATAATTTTTTTTTTAAATTTTATTATCGCCTGAACTTACAATAGGCTAAATTGCTTACATTGTACTTCGGAAAATGCATCATCCTTGTACCCAAAAAAAAAAATCCATTTTGAACTAATATATATATATATAGATAATTAAAATTTGAGATGATAACACAATTATTAAGTGAAGTGAAGCCTAATTAAGAAATCCTACTTCCTGGGATGTGTTTCCTGAGGACGAGCAACACCGGCGGTGACTTTAGCAATATCTCCAGCAGTAGCTTCCGGCTTTTTCTTTGCGTATAAAGCAAAGTAAAATATAGCGGCGGTTATGCCAAAGCCCACAACCGCCACGGTTTTACCGCTGTAAGGTAATCTCCGCCTCTGATGCAAAACCTCACCACCTCCTCCTCCTGCTCCTCTTTTCACATGATCTTCTGAACTCATTTTGTGTGTGTCGGCGGCAGCAGCGTTCTTCCTCCAGTCCTCCATCCTCAATTATTTCTTTCTTTTTTCACTGATTTTTAATTAATTTGATGTTTCCAGTGGGGTTCCAGTACTTGAGCTTAATATAAATAAATAAATATATATATATATATAATAATTATATATATTCTTGAAGAAGAAGAAGGTGGCATTTGTTGCAGCATTTTTTGGTTGACATCTGTTACTTTGAACTGCTGATTCACCTCTTCAGTAACCGACTCATCCTTTTGTTTTTTTTTTTTTTAATGTTCATTTTTTTAAAAAATTAATAATTAGCAGAAAAGATTGTAAACTTTTCACTATCAAAATTTCATTCTCCTCCCAACTCTATCTCTCTTCAAACCTTTCTTTCTCACATATCTCTAAAAATTCTTTAAAATTTTAAAGCTTTTTCAAGGATAAAAATAAATAATTTTTAAAAATATCAATTTTAAAGTTAAAACAACACTAAAAACACATAAAATCACACACCAATTCACTTGGTGCCCTATTTACTAGAGCATAAAATGGATTTGTGCACTAATGAGTGGCATACTAATCCATCTAGTGTGTCAGTGGTGACGCATTGTATTTTTTATTTTTTATAATTAAAATGTAAATAAACGAATATAAAATAATGTATTAATATTTTTTTAGAATAAATCTTTATTTGAAATCCTTATAAGATAAGATAAAGAAAAGTGAGAAAGAAAGAATTTAGAGAAATGAAAAGATTGAGAAGAAAATAAAAATTTGTCGTAAAAATTTTGTGATTTTGGAATATTATCAATACTCTCTTTTTTGTTTCTATTATTTATGAGCAAATATCTTTCGATCTGGAATCAACTTTTTATTCTTATCGTTTATTAAGAAAATTGATTCGCCTAAGATCTTTTGAACTGTTTCATTTTACGGATTGAAATGAAAGTAATAAATTTCGTTCTTTGTTTTTTGTTGTGTTGAGAGATGGTGGAAGTATACTGGAAGAGGTATTAAAGTGTGTTTGTACTATCTCCTCACTTTATATTAACTCAAGACTTTGTCTTTATTTAATGAAATAATAAATGATTTTAAAAAAATGTTTATTTATTGTATTATATCTAATTAGGATGATTTAATTTGTAATGAAAATCTGTCTTCACCTCATTACTGTAATTTACTTCTTGTTATTTTAATATAACTTCTTATTAAAAAATGAAATAAAAAAGTAGGATTTTTCTTAATATTTTATAGGATACTATTCGTTGGAATTAATATCTCAAATGGTACAACAAGAAAATTTCAAAGATTTGAAAATTTCTATTATTTTTTATTTCAAAAATTAATATTTTAATTTTTAAAGTATCTTCCGTCGTTTATATGTATATTTGTGAATTAGACAAAAATTAGAGAGACTGAGGGAGGTGAGAATAAAGATTTAGGGGTTGCAATTAGTCTTATTAGCGGATTGTAACAAGCAGATTTTTTCAATTATATTTATACTTTCCTTTATTTGGTCAAAGTACGAAAATATTTATAAGATTTGTTAAACCAAATTCTATGCTCCCAAAATATATATATATATATATATATACACGAAAGTTTGTTTAAAGTGTGTCTTTATGACACATAGTAATACAAATAATCCACACTATATTTGCGAATTTAAATATAATACAGATTTAATTAAATTACTAATAAAAAAATTTGCATTAATGATAATTACTTATATTTATTTCCTTTAATTGTATTGATCAAAATCTTTAATATTCTCCCTCACTTCACCCTAAGAAGAAAGTATTTGAAATAATCTATAATATTTTTTAATAATATATATATTTTTATATTTTATCTTTTCTTGTTGAAGTTTATTTTTTATTTGGTAGATTTTATTTACATATATTATATTAATAAAATTTATTAAATAAAAGATAAATTTTAAAAATAAAATATATTATAAAATGAAAGTGGATCGATAAATCTAACTCGAAAATCTAGATGTATAACGCAAAACAAATCATTATTTTCTCTCCTCTTTTCTACTCTTTCTCTCTCTACAATTTCTCTAAAACTTCTACTCCTCCACTCTAAAACTAAAATCTTTAACATTGAACTTGTATTGGAGGTAGATATTGATCATTATGAAGAGTTTGTAGAAGAAAATATCGATTTAGATGTAAGAAAAGTTGAAATTATTTTTTTCGCCACTAATGCTCGGATCGCCCAAACGGGCGACCCGAGCCCCAGTTTTTTTTTCTTTTAGAAAGAAAGAATTTTTGTAGGTATTTAGAAAACTTGAAACATGAATAACTCTGCGATCGGAGGACCGTTTCACGCATATGACTACTCGTTCTGATGATTCTTGTAAAGATAAACGCAACAACGTTGTCGAAAAAGTTATCCGGACGCATTTCGGAGCAAAAAAATTGTCTCGTATAGTCAAAAACTTTGACGGGTCATAACTTTGTGCTCGGTTGTCTAATTGAGGCGATTCTTGTAGGCATTTCGTGTATTTTTTCGAGATCTACGCGATGGAAATAGCCTTGAGGCGGTTTCTATTGACCGTTTCCACAGAAATTTTCTATTTTCTTTTTAATTTACGTTTTTGTAATTTTCTAATACTCTCTCTTATTAACTAAAAAATTACGGCACAAATTTGAAAATTAAACAGAGGAGCAGTCTTCTTTTTGCTCTAATTAAAAATTCAAATGATTGAAGTTGATAAATATTGTAATACGTAAATACGTTATTATTAAATAAAATCTCATGTACTTGTTGTAATAATGTTTCTATGTTTTTTTTTCCATGAGGTCAAGGTTCCAATCTTCTTACCAGATTTAAATAAATGAAAGGATGATGTGGCAAATAACACAATCAAAGTTCATTATCTGCCACATAGGATATTTAGCTCGTAAAATTGTGAATTAGTAACACATAATGAAGATGCAAATAGATCAAAATAACATAACGACGTAGATCCAAATACATTTGAAGAATTTTTGGAACCGGCAGAATACGTGGATCACGGATATTTATTTGCAACTGATCGAATCTACGTCTTTCTGCGAAACAATTAAAATTTTAATACAATTAATATTAAAATAAAATTTTAAAATCAGTGTAATAAACAAAAATTTCAAAAACTAACATTTAAAAACGACTTTTTCAGCAATGCCATTGGGTTTGTCTTTACGAGAACCATCGAAACGACTGCTCATATGCATTAAACGGACATCCAATCGTAGAGTTATTCACGTTTCAAGTTTTCCAAATATCTATAAAAATTCTTTCTTCCTAAAAAAAAAAAAAAAAAAAAAACCAATTGTTGCTCGAATCGTCCCGAACTGGCAACCTGGCGATCTGCTCATGTCCGGGTAGCCGGTCCAGGCGATCCGAGCGTCAATGCCGCAAAAAAATAATTTCAATTTCTCTTACATCTAAATCGATATTTTCTTCTGCAAATTCTTCATAATGATCCATATCTACCTCCAATACAAGTTCAATATTAAAGATTTCAGTTTTAGAGTGGAGAAGGAGTAGAAAAAAGTTAGAGAGAAATTGTGTAGAGAGATAATAGAGAAGAGAAAGAAAAATAATAAATTTTTTGTATTATATATTTAGATTTGCGAGTTAGATTTATCGTCCCCAAGTGAAATGTGAAACCAATTCTAGAATTTTTTTTTGGAAATAGGAAGAAAGAACATAAAAATGATAAGAACGGATAAAATATTAAATATTTTGATTAAGACATTAAATAAATCATTAATATACATACACACGGCCCTGTCCAACTGCTGCTGGCCGGATATAATGTGTTGGACAGAAAAAGACACCAAATTATGGCAATCAAGTTGGGTTGGTGGTGTTCAAACTTGCAAATTTTGTTTTTCTTTTTTTTTGGGTCGAGGTATTTAAACTTTGTTAGAATTTTTAGACTTGGGCCTAACTCACCCCAAAAGGTACCTCAAGAGGGGAGGACTGCCCAAGTCTTTATAAGTTGTAATTATTTTCTTTAATTAGCCGATGTGGGATTCTCATTCTCAACACACCCCCTCACGCTCAGGCTGATCATTTTTGGGCCTGGAGCGTGGCATTCTGCAAGATTGGACATCTGCGGGTGGCCCAACATCAAGGCTCTGATACCATGTTAGAATTTTTGGACTTGGGCCTAACTCACCCCAAAAGGTACCTCAAGAGGGGAGAACTGCCCAAGTCTTTATAAGTTATAATTATTTTCTTTAATTAGCCGATGTGGAATTCTCATTCTCAACAAACTTGCAAATAATAATGGAGTTTACAACATTTATAATATTGTAGGGTTCTAACTAAGTACTCCTTCGACACGACAGTAACCCCACACTTGGCATATAAAAACTCGCAATAGGGACATGTAGGATATGTTATCAAAAAATTAGGGGAAAAAATTTACAAAAGTCTTATATTAATTTTTTATTATATTTGGCACTTTTTAAAACAATTACTACAGTAATCGTAACTTTTTTTAATGTGAATACGACTATAACATTTATTTTCTTCATTTTTTTTATTTGTCACATTCTACTAATTCTCGTAATATTTTTGCTTATCACATAATAGTTTAAGAGAATATTTAATAAACTTTTTGCTATTATATGCTCTCAATAATAAATTCTAACATTTTTTTATTTTTTTAACATGAAAACTAGTAAAAATGATAATAAGGAGATTAAAAAAAAAAATTAAAAGGCACTCTAATAAGAAAAAATATTTAAAATTATATTTTTTTAAAAATTAATATGATATTCAAAATTATATGTTTAAAAGAATGGGGACGATAAGAGTCGGTATATTTCATAAGAGTTGGTGAATCTCTATGGGGCTTAATAATGTAGACGCTGACGAAAATGATGATTCAAATTTAAGGGTTACTTTCATTTACTATTCTTTTGTTTGTTATTTAATAATTTAGTACTATTTATTTATTAATTTTTATTTTAATATTTTTTTAGATATTTGATGATTTTTAATACTATTTATTTGTTGATTAATAGTTAGGTGATCAAATCAGAATTTTTGACCGCTGTTAGATGTGATTTTTTTTAACTATTTTAAGATTTAAACATAAATTTTTATTTTCCCTCTGGCGCAGACTAGAAGAAAGAAAATCACACCTGACAGTAGGTCACAATATTTTTAGCAAAATTAATATGATCAGATTTTAATTTAATCACTTAATTGTCAATTAATACACAAGTGATATTAAATTATAAAAAAATGTATTTTCATATTTAAATTTTTTATAAACAATTAAAAAATATACATAAATAAATGTTAGTAAATTGTAAAAAATCCTAAATTAAACGACAGAAAAATGTTTGGAGTTTATTTACAATAATGCTACTGCTATTATTGATCCTTGATTTGACGCCTTTTTGATCCTTACGACCTAAAATGTTGTTTTCATTCATTCGGAAGCTTTCTGTGATTATTTTCTCTTTCGATTTAATATTAAATGGAAACTTCTATAGTGCCGCCATAGTGATTTTGCATTGAATACCAACAAACCTTTTATATCGTAGAATTTGTTCGAGTAAATCTTGGCCACATAATATTGGGAGCTAAAAAATCTGCCGCATGTCCACATACGTGTTTAAAAACTCGGAAAGCTAAAAACTGCAGGCCTTTTTTACTTATTTTCACATATTTTTAATTTTATTTTTCAACCAAAATTATTTTTTTATGATGATTTATGGATTGGGCCTCACTTAAGAACAGTGTGCTTAAATTTTTTGGCTAAGATGCCGAGCCGCGTCGAGCTAACCCAACCCGCCTATGATGACTGGTCTATATATATTTCTATTTTCGGCTATCCTAATTTTTAGGCCTCCATTTCTATTTTTCTCTCCATTTGTCCTTTCTTCTTCTTGCTCACTGCTGTGCTACTTTCTTGCTCTCTCTCAAGGAACCTCCACTGCTGCTCGATGCAGCCGTGCATCGTCGCCATAAGTCTAACCTTTAACTATGGTCCGACTTATCTATGTTGGGGGGAGAGAGAGAGAGAGAGAGAGAGAGAGAGAGATTGTCTTCTTTGGTTGTGAGGCCGTCCCAACTGAGGGATTGTCGGATCGGCCCCCTCTATTGTCGTTTCTGCTGCTGCTGTTTGCAGCTGTTCTTCAGTCTGTCAGACGAGGTCGCCGTCGCCATTGCTGCAGCTAGCTTCGTTCGCCGCTGCTTGTTGCTTGCTGCTCGCTTGCTGTCGCTTGCTCGTCGTCGCTGGATCGTCTTCTTCGCGGCTTCACGTAAGCTCCTTGAGCTCTGTTTCTTTTCCCTTTTTTTGCTAACCGTTTCTGTTGCAACTTCCAGTGAAGCTCCCGGTGCATTCCAGCCGGAGGTGGAGAAGAAGGTGGTTCGGCCGAGAAGAGAAGAAATATTAAAACATATTTCTGTAATAGTCTAGGCCCCTTTTGTTATTTCTTCATTTCTATTTTCCCGGATCTGTAATAGTAAATAGGAAGGCAGTAATAGTAAATAGGGCTTCAGATCTTTAGATCCGCACAACAGTGGTATCAGAGCTCGAAAAAGACTTCAACTTTCCGGTGTTCTTGTAGGTGCCGACTATCGAGCTCTCAGTTAGCTCTTAGATTCAGTATTCCAAATTCACGAAGTCTATGGATCTTGCTCAGGGAAGCGTTCTCTAAACCTTCTCTGTTTCCTTTCATTTTTTTTATAGATCCATTGCTATTATTTTTGTCTGTTTAGTTAGATCTGCTTGTTTTCTGCTAGATCCGTTTGCTTGTTTTAAATCTGTTGTTTTTGTTTGAATTTCTCTGTTATACTAGTTTTATTATTACTGTCACGGATCTGCTATTTTTGTGAATCCGGTTTATTTTTTAAAAAATCTAAAACCCAAGCCTGGCTTGAGTTCACTGAGACTTCAAGTGGCTGTGTCTTGGCGATTTTTTCTGCAACTGATTACAAATTGTTATTATTATTCGTGACTGTTGGGTTTTTCTGTTGTCTGTGTTGGAAGGCTGTTGCTCAGCCTAAGCCTGTTTGTTTCTCTGTTTTCGGTTATTGTGTTACTGCGCTGTTTGAATTTTTGTTTTGAGATTCTTGCGTTTCACCTATTTTTATCATGCTGTTTTTCAAAGCGAAATCCGGGCTATTTGTGTGACAAACTTCTTTTTAAATCTTTTATTTTTCTAGCCATTGATTACTCTTATTTGCTATTTAATTATGTCTGTTCCAAAAATTGAAACCGACAAGTTTGATGGCAAATCTGACTTCGTAATGTGGCGGAGAAAAATAAAAGCAGTTTTAGTCCAAAATAAAATCGCACCTGCAATTTGTAGCCCTAAAAGTATCCGGAATCTTGGAAGGGTGAAGTTCTTGCTGAAAAACTTGATGACGCACATAGTTGCCTCACATTGCATTTAACCAACAATGTTTTAAGAGAAATCGACGAGAAGGACAACGCGTTTGAAATTTGGACAAAACTCGAAAAACTATATTTGAGAAAATCCTTATCGAACAAAATTTATTTAAAAGAACAACTTTTCGGTTTTAAAATGAGCAGGTCGAAATCACTCTCTGAAAATATTGATGATTTAAACAAAATCATTTTGGAACTTTAAAACGTTGGAGAGAAGATCTCCGATGAAAATATTATTTTTATTTTATTAAATTCCTTGCCTGAGTCTTTTAACGATGTTAAATATGCTATTAAGTATGACAGAGATGATTTGATTCTTTCTGATGTTAAAACCGATTTAAAATCAAAAGATTTGGATTTGAGAAAAGAAAACAAATCTAACGGAGAGAACCTTTACGTGCGAGGGAGGGTTGACCATAGTGAATATTTTAGTCACCGTTCTAAAAGTAAAGGGAGGTCCAAATCACGAGATAAGAAAGTGAAATATTTCTACTGTGATAAGTAAGGTCATATGAAAAACAAGTGTTTTAAGAGGATCAAAGATGAAAAATAACGCAAACAAGGTAAAGGATGTTATAAAACTGACAAAACCCACGATTTTGAATCAGATAGTAACTCCATGTGTTCTGAGGTCTTCGGTGTATCCCCTTCCCCTTCTTCTAATGTTTCTGATCATTGAATTCTTGATTCTGATCGCACTTTTCACATGACACCAAACAACCAAACAAGCACTGTTTTCAGATTTTAAAACCCTTGATCATGGAAAGGTTTTCATAGGAAATAATCAAGTTTGTGACATCAAGGACATTGGAAATGTTTTCATTAAAATGCATGATAGCGTGACCAGGAAACTGACTAAGGTGAGATATGTGCCTGACCTTCGTTGGAATCTAATCTCCCTCGGTGTTTTTGATTCAAACGGTTATTCTTATAAATCTAAAAATGGAATTATGAAAGTTTGCAAAGGAGCAACTGGTCATGCTTAAAGGTTTTAAAAGAGTTGGTTTATACCATTTGATTGGAAAAACTGTTCGCCAAGCATCTGCATTGATTTTGAAAACTGTCCCTGAAAAGACTATGTTGTGGCATCATCGGATTGGAGACATCAGTGAAAAGGGACTATATTGTTTACACAAACAAAATCTTTTGTGTGGTGACAAAATTGATTCCTTAGATTTTTGTGACCATTGTGTTTTAGGAAAACAACACAAAATTAGTCTTGCAATCGGCACACACAAGTCCATCTCTGTTCTTGACTATGTACACTGTTATTTGTGGGGACCTGAAAAGGTTCCAACATTTTGAAAATAAAGATCTTATCTGTGGTTGATGATTTTTCTAGGCATGTGTGGGTATTTCTTTTAAAAATAAACATCAAACTTTTGAAAAGTTTTGTGAGTGGAAATGCCTTGCCGAAAATCAAACCGGAAATAAAATAAAGACAACTAGGACAGATAACGGTCTTGAGTTTTGTAACAAAGTTTGCTGATTTGTGTGCATCGCATGGCATTTTGCATCATAGGATTGTGAGACGTAACCCTCAGCAGAATGGCGTTGCTGAGAGGATGCACCGTACCATCATGGATAAAGTTAGGTATCTTATGGTGTCTTCAAGTATCCCAAAACCCTTTTTGAGAGAAGCTATAAGTACAGCTGTCTACCTCATCAATAAATCCCTTTCCACAGCCATAAACCTCAAGACTCCTTTAGAGTTGTGGTCTGGAGAACCACCAAACCTATCCAACCTTAGAGTGTTTGGATATGCTGCATTTGTACATCAAAAGGAAGGTAAGTTAGACCCTAGGTCTAGAAACGGAGTGTTTATAGGCTACCCTAGTTGGGTGAAGGGATATAAAGTTTGGCTCAAAGGTGAGCTGGGTGTGAGGGTAGTTGTGAGTAGGGATGTTATCTTCAACGAGCTTGACATGCATTGCCAAAAGGCTAAAACCATTCTCGATAGTTCTACCGATGTTCCCACGACTGGGAATATTTCTGTGGAGGTGGAGGACACATCCAGACCCTCACAAGAGCACACACATAAACCTGAAACCAGTGGAGAGTCGGATATACCGGCTAGTCAACCTGAAACCGACGTGCCTGAATTTGAAAATGTAGATGATGATGAGGATCATCCAGAGGCACAACCACAAGCCCTTAGAGACTACCAACTGTCTAGGGATAGGGCTAGAAGAGTGTTGAGAGAACCCGTTAGATACGGCTATTCATACATTGTTTCATATACTTTTGCTGCTGCATCCTATGTGGAGGAGAAAGAACTGCTGTGTTTTTCTATTGTGTTGAAGAGCCCTAATCGCTCTTTATGGTTGCGTTCTATGGATAAGAAGATGTCCTCTTTACACAAAAATAAAACTTGGATTCTTGTTCCAAAACCCTCGAAACAAAAACTGATTGATTGCAAATGGATTTTTAAAATTAAAGAGCCTGAGTCAGCAAATGAATCTCCACGTTTCAAGGCTAGAGTGGTTGTAAAAGGTTTTTCTCAAGCTGAGGGCATCGATTTTAATGAATTTTTTCTCCCGTCGTTAAATACAAAACGATTAGGATAATGCTTGCTATCGTTGCTTTTTATGATCTTGATCTTGAATAACTTGATGTAAATACTGCATTCTTGCATGGTGAACACGAAGAGACTATTTATATACGTCAACCACCAGGTTTTGAGGTAAAAAGTAAGGAACACATGACGTGTCTTCTAAAAAAGTCCTTGTACAGACTTAACAGTCGCCGAGACAGTGGTATAAGAGGTTTGACCCTTTCATGCTTAAAGCTAGTTTCATTAAAATCAATTATGATAGTTGTTTGTATTTTCGTGGTGATGATGTTGAAACTGCTGTTTATCTTTTGCTTTATGTTGATGATATGTTGATTGCATGTAAGTATAGAGATAAGATTGCTGGTTTGAAATCCTTGTTAAAGTCTGAGTTTGACATGAATGATTTAGGTTCTGCTTCTAGAATCCTTGGGATGAACATAGCTAGAGATAGGGCTGACCGTTCCTTATTCATATCCCAGAAATCCTTTCTGTAGAAAATTGTTTCCAAATTTTTTGCATTTATGCAAGCCAGTTTGTACCTCACTTGTGAGCCATTTTCAGCTTTCTGAAAAATCCTGTCCCAAAATTGAAATGAGAAGAAAGACATGGCAAACATACCCTATAGGATAGCCATAGTTTCAGTCATGTATTCCATGATATTCACCCAACCTGATATTGCTTATTCTATAAGCCTTCTAAGACGATTCATGTCTAACTCGGGTAGGGATCATTGGGTTGCTCTCAAGTGGTTATTACGTTATATTAATGGGACAGTAGATAGGGGCTTGCTTTATCACAACTGATCTGATAATTTTGAATTGTTTGGTTATGTTGACTCTGACTTTACAAGTGACAAAGATGGTAGGAAATCTACTATATCTTATTTCTTTACCTTAGCAGGTAATTGTATATCTTGGAAGTCACAACTGCAGCCTGTAGTCGTTCTTTTGACTATGGAGGTTGGATACATCGCCGCCACAGAGTCAATTAAAGAAGCTATTTGGCTTCAAGGGCTTTTAAATGAATTGCATGTTTTACATTCCAAAGCTGTTATTTATACTAATAGTAAGAGTTATCTTCACTTGTACAAAAACCCTGTTTACCATGAAAGGACTAAACATATAGATGTGATGTATCATTTAATTAGGGAAATGGTTTCAAGTGGTTTAGTTAATGTAGAGAAAATTAGTACTAATGATAATCCTGCTGATTTTGGTATTAAAATTCTGACTACTAACAAATTTGCTTTGTGCAGGGATCTCTTTCATATAGATGAAGGTTGACTCTTTTGAGTAGGTGTTGGCTAGAAATTCATGAAAATGTGTTCAAGGTGGAATTTGTAGGCCTTTTTTTGCTTATTTTCACACATTTTCGATTTTATTTTTCAGCCCAAATTACTCCCTATGATGATTCATGGATTGGGCCTCACTAAAGAAGACTAGATTTAAACTTTTTGGGCCAAGATATTGGGCCGGCTAACCCGGCCCGCCCGTAGTGACTGGTCTATATATATCTTTCTCTTTCTATTTTGGGCTTCCTTAATTTTTAGGACAACCTCCATTTCTATTTTTCTCTTCATTTTTCCTTTTTTCTTCTTGCTCACTGCCGAGCTACCTTCTTGCTCTCTCAAGGAACCTCCACTATGCTCGCTGCAACCGTGCATTAGCGCCGTGAGTCTAACCTTTGACTACGGTCCAGCTTATCTGCATTGAGGGGAGAGAGAGAGAGAGAGAGAGAGAGAGAGAGAGAGAGAGAGAGAGAGAGAGAGAGAGAGAGAGATTATCTTCTTCGGTTGTGAGGCCGTCCGAGCTGAGGGACCATCGGATCGGCCACCTCCATTGCCGTTTCTGCTGCTGCTGTTTGCAACTGTTTTTTAGTCCGCCAGACGAGGTCGCCTTCGCCATTGCTACAGCTCGCTTTGTTCGCCGCTGCTCGTTGCTTGCTGCTCGCTCACCGTCCCTGGATTGTCTTCTTCGCGGCTTCAGGTAAGCTCCTTGAGCTATGTTTCTTTTCTCTTCTTTTGCTAACTGTTTCTGTTGCAGCTTCCGGTGAAGCTCCCGGTGCATTCTAGCCGGAGGTGGAGAAGAAGGAGGTTTGGCCGAGAAGAGAAGAAATGTTAAAACATATTTCTATTATAGTCTAGGCCCCTTTTTGTTATTTCTTCATTTCTATTTTCCCGGATTTGTAATAGTAAATAGAAGCTTGTAATAGTAAATAGGGCTTCGGATCTTTAGATCCGCACAACAAAAACAAATGGGAGAATATTCTCCTACATTCAGGTGGTAGCGGGTGCTGCATTTATTTTCTTGTAAAATTAATGACAGAAAAAATTATTAAATTTGAGAAAAATGAAAGGTGTATAAGTGTGTAGATTTCCTTCTCAAATAATCTGGGCAGGGACCGGTGCCTGCCTCGACGATGAGAGTGTACTTGTGGATATCTACTATGCTCGGACAGTCCTTTGCATTTGAAAAGAAAGACGAACGAAACAAATTGAAAAGTTGAAAATGAAGGAGGGTTCTGTTCCTGTCTTTTTTGTATGTCAATTTTGTCAACCAAATTTGTTACATTTTTTTTCGTTCTCTAAAATTCTTCTAATGTAAAGACGTCCACCTTGTTACTGGAGGGAGGAATAAGTCATTTGAAAAGTTAAAAAATATTAGAGGAAGAAGACCATTTCGCGAAAGAAGAGAAAGAGGAACGATTCAATTTTTGAAGATGAAGAAGACAAGGAAGATGATTTGCAGTGAAATTAGTATTTCCAAAATCTGGAAAGTTAATTTAATTAAAAGGTCTTTGCAAGATTAATTAACAAATCACTTGTAATCCATGAAGAGAAAGAGATTAATTATGCACCCGTGTAAAGGGCAAATGCCACTGTGGTGTAATTAATTTCTCCAGCCACGAGGGCTTAAGTCTTTCTCTTAATACAGTTTTACATACAAAATTTAAGGCTTTATCAGTAATCATCATTGAGGGAGTTAAAGTAGACATTTACTAGAGTGAAACAACAAAGCAAAAAGTGTACATGTCTAAATTGGAAGACAAATTTTATTAGGTACAATTTTTGCAATTTTTTCCAATTTAGAACAGACGTATTCTTTTCCCTTTCATTATTACTTGTAAACTCTATAAGAACTAAGAGCCACGTGAGTGTTCGGTACTATAGAAGTTTTCATTTCAGAAGTTCATTTACGCAGAAAGCTGAAGAAGGCCAACATCGCCAATTCATTGTCTATTCTTGTTACGAAAGCATTACTTATGGTTCAACTTATAAGGCGAAATGTAAGTGTAAATTAAGTTTTGTGTAATATTCCATTGTTTTATTGTTAGGAAAAGTGAACATGAATGTTAATGGATGTATCAGGTCAAAAAGGCCTTTCTTTGAAAAAGAGCAAATGGAAAATCCATCAGAAACCAAAGCAACCCTGGTATGTAGGTTAAAACGAAATAAATACTCTTTTACTTACTTAGATTTCAATTACTGTAAATCGTTAACTTACATTTAATGAATTTATTAAATTCGTTAGGTAGGCAATGAAAACCATTGGCAGCTCAAGACGTCATTTGAGACATTTATTTGGTGATAATTCTGAATTTATGGACGGTACAAGGAACCAAAATGAGCAAATTTTTGAAAATCATAGAAAATTAGAATTGATTTACAAGAATTTAGCTATATTGATTGATGATGTGAATTTGATTCGAAAGGAGCTCGGTAATATGAAGACAACCGTGGAATTCATTAAGAATGAAATAGTGA
Source organism: Catharanthus roseus (assembly GCA_028651295.1). NCBI lineage: Eukaryota > Viridiplantae > Streptophyta > Magnoliopsida > Gentianales > Apocynaceae > Catharanthus > Catharanthus roseus. The sequence continues at coordinate 4,573,779 of JAPQWS010000124.1, read as the reverse complement.
AAAAGTTTGAGGGCACCAGTGATGTGCGCAGGAAAGGTGGGGCAGTGGATACTAGGGTGGACTTGTGTGGTTTTGAGACTCCATTGAAAAACAATGGGAACGTAATAGCCTGTGATTTTTGGAAGAAATACGGATATTCACGCGCAGTGTAAGCGGTCTTTCGGAAAAACGATTGTAATGTAATAATTCAAATGGAGGGAAATTATCTATTTCGGTATGCATGATATTTAAAATTTTTTTTTGAATGAAAAAATTGTTTGTCATGTAAGAACTTTTTTTTACAGAAGAAATTGTTTCACGACGAAGTAGAATTGAAAAAACTGGATAGTTGCGGACTTACAGAAGTAGACTTAGCATCAATTTTGAAACTGATTTGGAGTTTAGAGTTGGGACTTGGTTAAGAATTTAATATATAATTATTGTTATTTCCGAATGAATGATGATAAAATTAAGGTATAGAGGTATGTTATAAATTCGTCCTATTTATTATTTAAAGTTGACTAAACTTAATTAAAAATGAGGTAACTAATGGCTTCGCATTGTGGCAGCGATAAACTTGTGTCAATTATGGGTCAAGAAGTTAGTAGAAGTTTAATTCGGACTTTAAAGCCAAAAGCTTGGATTAACTTTGAAGTTTTGAATGCTCTATGTGCTATGAAAACGTTAATTGCAAGATAGTTAAGGCACATGACATATGGTACCAGCCAACTTGGTTTCAGGTAGTTAAATAAAACTATAAATTTTTTATTATTATTTATAATAAAATCGCGTTTATTAAAGTATTAAAATTTATTATGAATTAATTTGCAGATTGACATGGTGAATAATATTAAGTCTTCTGAAAATTTATAACGAACCTACCTTACGGAGAAAACGTTTGGTGGCGATATCTCAAAATGTTCTAGTTTTCATTTATATTTACAATGGACTTATGTTCTATCTTTTTGAATTTTTAGATACGTGTTCCGTTGAATTGGAAGGACATACATTGGTTTATGTTTTTTTTGTAGACATGACGGATGAAAATATTATAATTCTTGATTCAATGAGAATTTTAGTGAATCTTGCTCGGAAGAAATCACTAGTTAGCAAAATTTTAAGTTTACATTTTTGGCTTCCACAAGATCTTTTCAATTATCATTTATTTGAGTTTTACATACAAATTGAGTTATTAATGAATGTTCTATTAGAGGAAGGGTCTGCAACTAACTCTTAAGGCTGGTTTGAATACGGCACACAAGTGTGACATATCAAAGTTTCCAATAGATGAAGTATGTGTGTTCAAAAACCAAACACGTAAGAAAAATTGGAATTTTTGAATTCATGAAATTAATACGAGTGTTAAATAAATAATTTAATTCAAACTTTTTATAGGGATGACCGTGGCATGTATATGATGAACTATATGGATAAAATAGAAGAGTTCAGTTCATCATTTAACGGTATTTACAAAAAAAAAAATTTCCCTTGATGAAGTTGTTTGATTAACTTTAAATTGCACTTGAACGGAAGAATATTGCACTTCGTTTATTATTAGACCCGTGCAATGAACTAAACGAGGCCGTGCTGGAGTCCTACAGATATACCATGATGTGAAAACTTCAAGGCTAGAGCTACTTTTTTGAAGACATTTTTATTAAGCATATTTATGATGTCTTTGGTTCACATAATAATATTATGTAATCTATGTTTAATCGTTCAAATTTACCATGCAATGTAATGAGTAGTAAATTAGATTTATAGAATTTTAATATTTGGAATTTAATTATTAAATCTCATTTCCCTTAATTCTTTTCTAATCTAACATTTTTTTACAGTGAAAATGTAATTAAATTCTCAAGTAGATTAACATCATTTTCTATTTACAGTTAAAGGAAAAAACCGATGAATTTTGTAACACTTGTGAGAAATGATTTGGAAACATGAGGTGAATTTATTCAATGGTTTTCTAAAGTGATGTAAATTTGAAGCACTTACACGATTATGTAAAAATTATTATCGTTTCATTATTTTTATTTTATTAATTTTTATGTTTGTCTTGGGGTGAAATTGGCATCTTATGAATAATTAGACGTTATTTCTTAATCTATTGTATATTATAATTTTCAGCTCAATACTCTTTCATATACATTGGGGTAATATATATTTATCTTTTACAAATGTATTTAGAGAAGGTTTAAAAATATACTTCCGTTCCGTTATGAAATAAATGTGAAATAAAAAAAATAAATATGAACATAGAGCGTTTAAAATTCCTTATATTTAAATTTCTGTACTAATTCATATAAATTTGATTAAGAAAAACTTACGATTATATATATATTAAAATTATATTAGTGAATCAGCAGAATCCCTTGTAATATCTCATATGAAATATAGGGTTGATTACATTAAATTACCCCTCATCCATTACGAAAAGACCTTCCTCTAAGTGGATATGTGGAAACGTATGGTTTCTGAACCCATTGAGATGATCCAAGAATTTCGCTATTTCGATTTTGCTAGTCCTTGGGAACAGCGTAGCGACGATAATTAAGAATCAGAATAGGTCCAATCCCTGCTTTCGATTCCACCTCGATCTTTTTGGCCCTAACTATCATTTGGGGTACCCTCACATTTGTATTGTGTCATTTTAGTATCGTTCACTGACGGTCAATAGTTAAAGTGTTAGTTATTTATGTAAAAGTTCACTTTTATCCCCCAAAATTAATCTAAATATACTAAAACCATTTAAAAATAAATTATTTTTATGAAGTTGAACTTAATGTTTTATATTATTTTTATTTATTGTCTTCGTATTATTTTTATGAATTAAAGATTTACAAAATTAGTACATTATTTGTTTAGTTTGATTAAGAAAGTTTAATTTTCTATTTTATAAGATCAAGCAAAATTACTAGAATATTCAAAATTGAGTTTCTTCACATTAAAATTGTTTTGATTTCTCCTTTGTTTTGATTCGGAGAATATAGAAATATGAACAAAGTAATTTAATTTTGTTTCATTTTATTTATTTCAAAATTGTTGAGTGAGCCGACGAAATGAAAGCATTTCCAAACAATTTTAAAATGAATTTTTCTTTTACTGCCTTACACATTTGAAATGAGGGAAAAAAAAAAACAAAAATTCACTGTTTTGTAAACTACTGCAAAAAGACGGAAAAGGCGTTTGTGCGTGGATGTGTTTGAGTGCAAAGGTGAATAGAGCTGGTCTTATCTGTACTTATGCGAGTCTGTACCCGTTTTTAGCAGGTAAGATTTAAAGTTTATATTCGTAGATACGTATCCGTATTTATACTGCTATATGGGTCTGGACAGGGTATGGTGATGCCCGGACCTGTATACCCATAGACCCGTATTAATAAAATAATAACATATATTATATATTATATTAGATGGAAGATATTAAAGATATATAGAGAGTTCTGGCCGAATGGTTAAGGGGGAAGTTAAAATCATATTGGCTTAGCAGCGCAGGTTTGAATCTTGTTTCTTTTTCTTTTCTCCTTTTCTCTTCTTTTTCTTTTTCAGTTCTTTTATCTTTTTTTTTTTTCTCATTTTCAGTCTTAAATAGAATCTCTTTATTTGATGGATTTGACCAACTAACTTCTTTCAAATTATTTATTTATTTATTTTCAACTTTATTTCAAATGTTATTTCACAAATAATTTATTTTTACTAAATATAAAAATATGTTATTTCATTCCGTGTAAACGCAATTTATGATAGTAATATTTTTGCTTTATTTTTTATTTCATAGAACTGCTAAAAATATGGATCTTGACAAAAAGGACAATCTTTTTCTTTATTTTTCTTTTTCGTTCTCTATCTTATATGCTACTATTTGACTTATTTATTAGGCGACACCGTATTATTACATATATACTCTTTGCTCAGAGGTTGTCCAGGAATTTGGATTACAGACTGAAATTAATATAGTTAAAGGGGTCTATATCCCTATTCATTTAAGTATATGTTAAATGATTGTATTTGTTGAAAGAAATGTTGAGGAGATTATGTTAATCATGTTAAAATTTTTAATTTAGGATTATACATTATTTTATATATTTTTGTTTAACATGGAAAAAATAAAAAAATATCATATGGGTATGGGTATATCCATACCCTACCCTGAACCCTAGAGGCTCGGGTCTAGGTCTAAAATTTTATACCTTGGAAGATATGGGTCCGGATCTAAGTCCAAATTTAAATATAAAGGTACAGATCTGGATTTGGAGGTACCCTGAGAGTTTGGATCCGTTTACAGCCCTACAGGTGAAGCGGGATGTGTTGTTGGTACAAGGGAAGTTGTTGACCCATGTGTGTGATTGATGTATTTGGTATTTGACTTGTTTTCTAAATCCGACTTGGCTTCATCCAAAATTTTTTTCCTTATATCGGATGAAAAATAAATAGCTTCACTCTATTTATTTAATTTACTGAACTTTTCAAAATATCGGAAGGGCATATTATTTAATTAACTAAAATTTTCAAAATATATGAACCTAAAAGTTGTATTTACGTACTTTTTTCAAAAAAATTTTAAAAATAATATAAATTTTTGAAAATATGAGGAACATGACTTGTTTTATTAATGTGTTCATTTTATGAATCCATTGCATATTTTAAGGACCTATACATTTTACTAAACTTTTCCAAATAAAAATATATATATTTTACTTTAGTATTCTTCAAAAAAGGTTGGAAAGAGTATAAAATTATGAAAATCCAAATAACAAATAGTAAATAAGATTTGTACATAAACATTCAATAAATTTAAATAATAATTTTAATCCAACTTGAATAGTAAAAATATACTTTTGTTTATTATTGCATGAAAATAAGGACCGATATTGAATTAGATTTTAAACACAAAAATCAATTACTTTTACACAATTTTTTACTTAGGACACCAGTTCCTCTCTTGTAAATAATTTTATCTTTTCCACAACTGATTAAAAAATATCCATTACAAAAATTTTTGAAGACCTACAAAATATTTTTAAACAAGTAAAACAGGTTTAATCATTTCCCTCTACTTCCGAACCTGTCACTTCCAAATGCAAATTCATCATTAAATTATTTGCATGAAATTGTACATCAGTATATATTTTAGTTCTTCCACGATTTATTGGATTTAAGGAACAATTTGGCTCATTTGGTGGTGACTACCATTCTGTTCTTCCACTAACATCGTTACTCTTCTTCTTCTTCTTCTTGCTGCAATCATCTGTTGTTACAGCGGCTTCCTTCTGCCAGTCATCTTCTTCAATCAAGTTAGTTTCCAATAAAAAATATGAATGCATTTGGTTTGAATATATCTTTTCCGGTGGTCTAGAAAGAGGAACTCGACCAATTCCTGGACCATAGCCATCACTATCTAAGCTTATAAGAACTTGAAACCTCTTCACTTTTAGAACTTGTAGGACTTATTTACTATTACAACTTCTATTTACTATTACAATTAATCAGAATAAAACAACGGAAAAATAAAGTCTAACTCTATTACAAAGAAAATATTATATTCTTTCTCTTCTCAACAATTCGGTTATAGCCGATTGGGAATGCCAAAACTGCACAAACAGTTGTTAGTAAAAATAAAGATATAAACTAAAAGAGAAGAAAGCTTATCCACTGCTACGGGTTGGTTCTGCCGGTGGAAGAGAGACTACACCGAGATCGAGTCGGCACGAGCAGCGGTGAATGGTCACGAACCTCGTCGAGGCGCCGACGACACACAAAAATGGCACAATCGGGGTTCCCTCAATTCATGGGGCCTCAATCAAGCAAAGACTCACCGGTGTCTCCCTCTCCCACCCTTTCGGCTCTTTCTCAAGAACTCACCAAAAAAATGATGATCGGAGAAGACCGCCGCACACAGTAAAGATGGCATCACAGGAAGACCAAAGGTCGGAGAAAAGCAGCGACGCGGCAAGCCGCGGTGAAGAAAGGGAAGAAGAAGAGACAGAGACGACACTCCAAGAGACAGAGAGAGAAAAGAAGAAAAAATAAAAGAAGAGTCGGCTATGTAGGTTACTGAGGAGGGGAGATAGTTAAATAGGTCAAGTCACGACGGGCAGCTCGGGTTGGCCCGGCATCTCTGACCAGTTCAAAACAAACCACCTAATCTTCTGTTGAGGCCCATGGATCATCATAGGCAAAAAAGTGTGGATTGAAAAAATGAAAAATATTGGGAAGAAAATAGGCCCAAAAGCCTACAATCTCCACCTCGAACAATATTTTTCCAACCTTCTAGTGACTCCATAAGTGTCAAATTGCGTCCAAGTGAAGGAAATTCCTGCAAAACATAAACTTGTCAGAGCTCACAATTTTAGTACCAAAATCTGCAGGATTATCATTAGTACTAATTTTATGTATGTTAACTAAACCACTAGAGACTTTTTTCCTAATAAAATGTATTTGACATCTATATGCTTTGTCCTTTCGTGATTGACCGGATTTTTGCATAAATGTAAACAACTTTGACTGTCAGTATAAGTAATAGCTTTTGAATGTAAAAAATATAGTTTATTTAATAACCCTTGAAGCCAAATGGCTTCTTTGATAGCTTCTGTAGCCGCGATATACTCAGCCTCAATAGTTGATAAGGCAAGTACTGGCTGTAGTTGAGATTTCCATGAGACGCAATTATCCGCTAGGGTAAAGAAATAGGATGAGGTAGATTTTCTACCATCATTATCACCTGCGAAATCGAAATCGACTTAACCAATTACTTCGAAGACATAAGACCAATTATGATAGTGTAAGCCCCTATCTAAACTTCTGTTAAGGTAATGCAACAACCACTTGAGAGTAGCCCAGTGATCCCTCTCCCGGTTAGACATGAATTTGTTGAGAAAGCTTATAGAAAAAGCAATGTCTGGACGGGTGGATATCATCGAGTACATAATCGAGCCTATGGCCATTGTAGGGGATATTTCTCACTCTCGACTTTAGGACAAATTTTGTCAGAAAGTTTGAAATGGCTTGCGAGTGGGGTTATAACGGGCTACATAGATGCATTGAAAATTTAGAGACAATTTTAAGAAGGAAGGGTTTCTGAGATAGGAAAAGTGAACGATCGGTCCTATCTCTAATAATACTCATCCCAAGAATTCTGGATGCAATCCCTAAATCCTTCATGTCGAATTTGAATTTTAGCAAGGATTTCAGATCATCAATCTTAGCTTTATGTTTGCAAGCAATTAACATATCATCTACATAAAGCAACAAATAAATAGCACTATCAACATTATTACCTGAGAAATAAAGACAACTATCATAGTTGCTTTTAGAGAAACCAACTTTTAACATAAAAGGATCAAATCTCTTGTACCATTGCCTGGGCGATTGTTTAAGTCCGTATAAGGACTTTTTCAAAAGACACACCATGTGTTCTTTACCTTTAACCTCAAAACCTGGAGGTTGACGCATATACATAGTCTCTTCGAGATCACCATGCAAGAAAGCGGTTTTAACATCAAGTTGTTCAAGATTGAGATCATAAAAAGTAACAAGAGCAAGAATTATCCTAATTGTTTTGTATTTAACGACTTGGAACAAGAACCCAAGTTTTATTTTTATTTGAAGGAGACATTTCCTTATCTATAGCACGTAACCATAAAGAGCGATTAAGGCTTTTCAAAACATCAGAGAAACACAATGGTTCATTCTATTCCACATAAGATGTAACAAATGCATATGAAACTATGTAAGAATAACCATATCTAGAGTGTTCCTTAGGCACTCATCTAACCCTATCTCTCGCAAGCTGGTAATCCCTAAGGGCTTGAGCTTGAGCCTCAGGATGCTCTTTCTCCTCATCAAAACCTTCTAACACAAGGTCAAGGGTTTCAGGAACACTAGGAGGATCAGGTATACTACTGGATGGTGCAACTAACTCCTTGTTGGTTTCAGGCTCCTGTGTAGGCTCTAGAGAGAGTTCAGAGGTGACCTCCACCTCCACAGGTATACTACCTATTGTGGGAACACTAGGTGGACTATCGGAGACAGGTTTATCTTTAAGACAAAGTATATCTAACTCGTTGAAGATGACATTCCTACTGATAACTATCCTTACTCCTGATTTACCCTTTAGCCACACTCTATAACCCTTCACCCCGCTAGGATATCCTATGAACACTCCCTTTCTAGACCTAGGGTCTAGTTTACCCTCATTCTGATGTGCAAAAGCTGCATACCAAAAAACTCTAAGGTTGGACAGGTTAGGAGGTTTACCACACTAAAGTTCTATAGGAGTCCTAAAGTTTATGGCTGTAGAAGGGAATCTATTAATGAGGAAGACAGCCGTACTTACAGCTTTCCCCCAAAAAGGTTTTGGGACACCTGAAGACACCGTAAGACATCTAACCTTATCTATTATGGTACGGTTCATCCTCTCAACTACTCCATTCCGCTGGGGGTTATGCCTAACTGTCTTATGATGTAAGATGCCATACGATGCACATAAGTCAGCAAACTTCCGGTTACAAAACTCAAGACCGTTATCAGTCCTTATTGTTTTTAGTTTATTTCTAGATTGATTTTCGGCAAGGCTTTTCCACTCACAAAACTTTTCAAAAGTTTGATCTTTTGTTTTTAAAAGGAAAACCCAAACATGCTTTGAAAAATCATCAACAATAGAGAAGAAATAAACATTACCACCATAAGTTGGAACCTTTTCAGGACCCTACAGATCACAATGCACATAATCAAGTATAGCAGAAGACTTGTGTGTGCTAGTAGAAAAACTGATTTTGTGTTGTTTTCCCAAAACACAATGGTCACAAAAATCCAAAGAATCAATTTTGTCACCACATAAAAGATTTTTTTTTTGCAAGTAATATAGTCCCTTCTCACTAATGTGGCCAATCCGCCAATGCCACAACATAGTTTCCTCGGGAACAATTTTTGAAACCAAAGCAGTTGAATTACAAACTGTTTTTCCAATAAGAATATGTAAACTTTCTCTTTTAAAACCTTTTAGTATGACTAGGTTTCCTTTGAAAATTCTTAAAATACCATTTTTAGATTTGAAAGAAAGACCAAGTGAATCTAAATAACCAAGAGAGATAAGATTCTGACGAAGGTCGGGCACGTATCTCATCTCAGTGAATTTCCTAGTCGCACTGTCATGTATTTGGATGAAAATATTTCCAATGCCTTTAACATCACAAACTTGATTGTTTCCCATGTAAACCTTTCCATGATTTAAGGGTTCAAAATCTGAAAACCAGTGTTTGTTGGGTGTCATGTGAAATGTACAATCAGAATCAAGAATCCAATGATCAACAACTTTAGATCAAGAAGGGGGAAACACACAAAACCTCTGAAAATATAGAATTACCATCTGAATCAAAGTCATGGGTTTTGTCAATTTTATTGCTCCCTTTACCATGTTTACGTTGTTTTTCATCTTTGATCCTTTTAAAACACTTATTTTTCATATGGCCCTCCTTGCCACAATAAAAACATTTCACTTTGTTCTTTTTTTGAGATTTGGACGTCCCTTTACTTTTAGGCCTGTGACTAAGAGGTTCCCTCCGGTCAACTCTCCCTCGTACATAAAGGTTCTCTCCGTTTGATTTATTTTCTTTTTGTAAATCCAAATCTTCGATTTCAAAGCGCTTTTAACATCGGAAAGGGATAATGCCATCTCTACCATATTTAATGGCAGATTTTACATCGTTATAAGAATCAGGTAAGGCATTTAATAAAATAACAGCAATATTTTTATCAGAGATCTGGTATCTAACGTTTTGAAGTTCCAAAACGATTTTATTTATATCATCTATATTTTTTGAAAGTGTTTTTTACCCGCTTATTTTGAAACCGAAAAGCTGTTCTTTTAAATAAATTTTATGTGATAGAGATTTTTCCAAATATAATTTTTCTAGTTTAGTTCCATATTTCAAAAGCATTGTCTTTTTCGTCGATTTCTCGTAAAACATTGTTTGTTAAATGCAAAGTGAGGCAACTGTGTGCATCACCAAGTTTTTCAGTAAGAATCTCGCCCCTCTAAGATTCCGGATACTCTTTGGGGCTACAAATAGCTGGTGCAATTTTATTTTGTACAAAACTACTTTTATTTTCCTCCGCCACACTACAGAGTCAGATTTGCCATCAAACATGTCGGTTTCAATTTTTGGACCCGACATATTTTAAAGGCAAATAAGAGTAATTTAATGGCTAGAAAAATGAAAGATTTGAAAATGTTTGATTTTATCAATAAAATACCCAGATTTTTTAATGAAAAATGGCACAAAAACACGTGTGAGGCACGAATCCCAATAAACACATAACGCAACAGCAATATATAATCGAAACGAGAAATAAATGGCAGAGGCAGTAATACCACAAAACAAAAAAAGACAAATAGAAAGAATGTTACAAAACAGAATAATAAACAAATATTTTTAAAAAAAACTGAAAAACATGCTAAGACACAGATACTTGAAATCTCACGGACTCAAGCCAGGTTTTGTATATTTTCCAGAAACAGAACCGAAAAACCAAGAAGGAAAAACAGGACAGAATAATAGATCGGTAACAGAAACAATGAGCAGTAAAGGGTACCACATAGCTAGAACAGTGACACAGTTCACAGAAACAATAGAAACCCAATGCGAACCGTAACACAGTCCAGAAACTAGTAACAGTAAAATAGTACTCCAATAGAAACAGAAACAACACCAAGCAACAGAAACAAAATAATCAGGAAAAATAAAAAAGAGAAGTCAAGTAATACTTCACTGGTAGGATTTGAGGAACTCAACAGCTTCCTCAGATCTTGAATTCCCGAATGGTTGCCAGCTCCACTGAAAAGCACCGAAAAGTTGAAATCGTTTTCGAGCTCTGATACCACTTGTAGGACCTATTTACTATTACAATTATTCAAAATAAAACAGCAGAAAAATAAAGCATAACTCTATTACAAAGAAAATATTATCTTCTTTCTCTTCTCAACTGTTCGGTTATAGCCGATTGGGAATGCCAAAACTGCACAAACAATTGTTATTAAAAATAAAGAAATAAACCAAAAGAGAAGAAAAGCTTACCCACCGCCGCGGGTTGGTACCGCTGAAGAGAGACTACACCGAGACCGAGGTGGCACCGAACAGCGGTGAATGGTCACGAACCGCGTCGAGGCGCCGATGGCACACAAAAATGGCACAATCGGGGTTCCCTCAGTTCATGGGGCCTCAATCAAGCAAAGACTCACCGGTGTCTCCCTCTCTCACCCCTTTCGGCTCTTTCTAAAAAACTCACCAGAAAAATGATGATCGGTGAAGACTGCCGAAGACTGCTGCACACAGTAAAGAAGGCGTCACAAGAAGACCAAAGGTTGGAGAATACCAGCAACGCGGCCAGTCGTGGTGAAGAAAGGGAAGAAGAAGAGACAGAGATGGCACTCTAAGAGACAGAGAAAGAAAAGAAGAAAAAATAAAAGAAGAGTTGGCTGTGTGGATTACCAAGGAGGGGAGAGTAGTTAAATAGGTCAAGTCACAATGGGCAGCCCGGGTTGGCCCGGCCCTCATCTCTGACCAGTTCAAAATAAACCACCTAGTCTTCTGTTGAGGCCCATGGATCATCATAGGGAAAAAAAGTGTGGGCTGGAAAAATGAAAAATATTGGGAAGAAAATAGGCCCAAAAGCCTACAGAACCCATAACAAGTAATCAACTTAGCTTTATTTAAATAGTTTCGTTGTGTATCATGAAATCCTTCCTAATCCGGGTATATATAACCGGAGCAAATGTAGAACTAGATTAAGAAGTCATAGAAGGAGACAAGGAAGGAAGAAAGGAAGGAATGAATTACTTCTACTGAAAGAATACTAGTGCACAGATGGAGATATGTGAGTTGAGAAAATATGGAGCGGAGTTAATTTTTTATCCTATATCAAGAAATAACCCGGTAAATTAACCTTTTACAAAACCTTAATAGTATTTTATTTACGAGATTAAGTGCGATAACACGATAAACCTGCACATTTTAAAACAGTATTATTATTACATAAAAAAAAATATAAGAGTCGTTTGCATAGATTTCTGTATATATATAAATTAAGCATATATATTTCATATGTATTTAATATGTAATATATAATGTATTAACTTAAAATCATATTTTATTCCGATATTTCATCGACCGTTACATTCAAATCAAACTCAGCTACGCTTATTATGCCCGTCCCTTGACCTAATTTCAAAAAAATTGCAAACGTAAATATTGTTACATAACCTATTTAGAAAATATTAATGTAATTTCACCATTACTCGCAGTTGCTGAACTTCAAAAGATTCTTCTTCGCCTTCGATCGCACTTTGCTTTTGTTGTTAGCGGATCCCTAACGGAATTCTGGTTCATACTATGACCTACGTTGCCTCCATCGAAATTATTCTTTAATGTCATGCACCTGATGTATTCTATTTCTCGAATAATTATCTCTTTCAAATAGTTTGAAGAATCTTCCAATTGAGAAGCATAGTAAAGCATTGGTCGGCACATGCCCGAAAGCATTCCAAATCTAACAACTTGGTTAGACTGTCGACATCCTCCAATCCATTTCATATCTCCTTGCCTACTACAACCAACTCTAGTCCATCTTTTCAAAATGCAACACGCTGGAATTTTTTTCATGTGTTCGAAAACCATAATCCGAAACACGTAACAAGGAATCCCTTTGACTCCAACTTCATGCACGTGCACTCCATATTGCCAGAAGTCTTGTTAAGTTGAACGACCTTTGTCAGTTCTGGTTTACTCTACTTAGAAAGATAATACTTCACTAGACCCTGGCTCAATATTTTATCTACCTCAAAGTATAAACCTCGCATTCTAATTTGTTTCCAAACTGTCCAAAATATACCTTCCTTGTATAAACCTCTACTGCATGCATTTCAATATTCTCTAAATATTGCGACGATATAACAATTGTGTTTTCAGTTTCAGCAGCCTCAGCAGTAGCATTCCTAAGCTGCACAATAGCAAGGTCAGATGGCCTCACAAATTCAAATAGATTAATTTTGTCATTTAAGTGAAAATTCAAGAATGCATTCATTTTCTCATACCTTTGAGTACTTCTCATCCTAGCAAAAAAATATCTTCTAAAGTATGATTCAGCCCATCGAGCTCTATAATTGAAAACCCGGATGTTTCTTTAATCCGCATTCTCGAACCAGACTTTGCCACTCCACATCAAAATGTTGTCGGGTATATTTCTTTTTCATTAATTCAATGAAACCGTTATTGAATTCTTCACAATGAACGCGTTTACATGCATTCCTTTTCAAGTGCCAACTACATAACCTATGAACTGCTCCAGGTATCAAGTTTTTTAGAGCTTCTCGTCTATCGACTCAATATACCAATAAAACCCATTCATATGCCTCAATAAACGTTGATAAAACCCATTCATATGCCTCCACAAATTCATCAGACAATCATGCGCAACCGAATATACAAGTTAAGAAATGATTATTTACCCATGACAGAACAACAAGTGGTTTCTGATAAGTATTTGTTTTATAAGTTGCATCAAATATTAACACATTTCCAAAACTATCATAATCTCGTTGTGATTGTGAATCTGCCCAAAATAATCTAGTCAATTTATTTTCTTCGTTAACATCAATCTTGAAAAAAAAATAACTCGGTTCAGCATATTGTTTCGCCGATAAGTATGCTATGGCGCTCTCTGCATCGCCATTTACTGTTTCTTTCCTTTTTGCTTATCCACCTGGTGGTATAGGTCTTTAATTGTGAATCTCATTTTATCATATCCCCCCGATTGCAATAAAAATATCTTCATAATTTTACTTTTTTTAATGCCTACACCACGCAACATCATTGCCTGTGCAATATCTGCCTCACTTATGTTATGATGAGATCTTAGGAATTAAACGTGTCCTTGTGGTACCAAACTATGGTTATGATCCTTCACAAACTCTATCGGAACATACTTTTTTGTATCATTATCATAGTTTATTCTAAAGCATGTTGGACATCCAACTCGAGTTGCTTTTTTGTGATTTCTGATCCTTTCAATTTTTTTTTACAAATTTTTCTAATCTAAATTCTTCTTTGTTTCAATGTCATTTCCTATATCGAATAACTCGTTCTTTATCTTTTTTAGCATTGCCTTTTCTAAATGAAAATCCAACGTATCTACTGTACATACTGTAAAATAATTCTACTTCTTCAATTGATTCAAATGTCATTTGCAATACTTGATCATCGTGTATATCATTACCCACTAAATGTCCAAATATATCTTCCATTCCATCTATGAATACAATCCTGTCTTTTTGAATTTTTTTTATTACAACATGGGGCATGGTTTTCTATGTCATTCGGCTCTTGTTCCAATTTCCTTTCTTCTTCATATTCACAGTTCTCCGATTCTGTGTTAATCTCATCATAACCCATGTTAAATTCCATATTTGCATCAAATCCTTGATTCAAATCAATCATCACCCCTTTTCTTTTTTTATCCCTTCTTTCCATTTTATTTACAGTACAGCCACATGTTTTATAAAATCATCCGAATCAACATGAAAACATTAAACTTAAAAATTTATCTAAACTACAACATACCTAATTAGAACAAATGAATGCAAAACACTATTAACACACAAACCCGATGCTCTATTCTTTAACATCTTAAATCACACCATATTTTTAAAAGTTTTCAATAAGAAGAATTGCAAAATAACATTTTTTGTTCCTACAATTGAGTCAGGCCAAGAAAAATAATGAAATTTTAACATAACAACAAATCAAGTTTTCTTAATATAATATTAATCAACTTTTTTCCGACATCTTCTTCTTTTTGCCGCCAAACTCAACCACTGTTCATTATCAACTAAACTCAATACAGATAACATTCATACAATTTCAAGTTATATTTAAATTCAACACCATCCGGTTTACCTTCCTAATGTGCTTCTATTATATGTAATGTAAGGCAGATTATAAACCATCAACGTTCCATGGAATTCAAAACGGAATTTCGAAATTTCGCCGGAATTCAAAACAGAATTTCGAAAATTCAATGGAATTCAAAACAGAATTTCAAAATTTCAAGCTACAGTAATTTCTCCTCTACTTTCATCCACCAGATGAAATAATTGAATTGGTGGAACAAATAATTGTCTCTAGGATATATGAAATGATTAGGAGGAGAATAATGTGGTAAACGGAATTTTGATGCAATTTCGAACAGAATAACTACATTTGCTTCAGAATTTAACGGTATAATCCTCTGCTTTCATCTTATCGGAAGTATGAATCGGTTTCATCCACCGAAATTTTGTGTTTCTGAGCTTCTCCGATGATTAAAATCTCCCACTAAAGAAACCGCTCCATTTCTTTATGAACCCAGCTTTCCCTTTTTATTTCCATCCATGGCAACCAACCTCATAAATTCATCAAATTCAGTTTACCAAATCCTCCACCAAAGACACCAAACTCGTCCTTTTTCTTAAATCCTTTTGCTGTAAATTTTTTTTCTTCAGCTGCTTGCCTGGCATTGGTTTCGTCAAGTTATCGCCATTGGAAATGCCATTTATTTTTTAGGTTTCTGGCCCTTCAAAACCTATTTAAGGCCAAATCAACACTGATAGGACATGTTCCCAAAAAGTAAAATAAATAAATAAATAAAATCACCATCGGAATATATAGTGACACGTGTCACTATATAATTTGCATTCAGTATTCTAAAGAAACCGCTCTATTTGTACCGTAAATTTTACCAATATTAAACACGTTTGAAACTTTTCGCTAGGGATGGAAAACTCAATCTCGTCCCATCTCCACCCTGCTGTAGAATGGGGACGAGATAGTTAAAGTGGGGATGAAACGAGAATGGATGGGGATGAGATTTTATTTTATTCTGTCCTGTCTCATTCCCGTCCCGTCCCGTTCCATCCCATACCTATTCCTCACGTCCTATCCTCATTCTAGTCCCGTCCCAATCCTTTCAATATAAATATTTGATTCCTTTAATAATATTATTACTTTAACTATTTTATAATACAATATTTTTTCCAAAGCTTTTCTAATTAACAATATAATTATTGGGCTTAAATAAAATTAAAATTACATACCTTCTTATACTGTTAGCCCTAAGGGCATTAATACTTATGTTTTGATTATGATTAACATATGCTTGTGTGAGTATTTTAGCTAACCCTTCATAGAACAAAAGAAGTACCTATGAAGTCTCAAAGTCTACAAGCAAAAGATCTTGTTGATGAGGACAAAATGGAGATGAAGTGACCAAGCCATTCCAAGATCAAATCATTGAAGACATTGAAGGCATTGTCTTTGGTAGAATGAATTAGGTACTACCTTGTAAACTCCCTAGTCTTACTCTTTGATAAATTGATCATATATGATGCTCCCTGTATGATTTTCTAAGATATAATCTTTTGTTAAAATCTAAGTATTCTTGACTGAAGAAGTTTTGGAAAGTTTTTCTTCTCTTTAAAATGATTGTCAAGAATACATGCTTTTGAAACAAGGAAGAAAGTTTTTGTTTAAAAAGAAACTTGGCTGAGGAAAACAAGAATTCGGAAGTCCGGTTTTAAAACCGGTCGTCTGTTTTTTTCCAAAGTAAAAAATTCGGCAGTCCGTTTTTCAGAAAATCAAGTCCGAATCTTTCTGTTCAAAAACTCGGTCATGCGGTTTTAAAACCGGCAGTCCGATTTTTCTATATATCAAAATTCGGCAGTCTGTTTTCCAAGTCCGAATCTTTCTATTTTAAAGAACCGGCAGTCCGTTTTTAGGAACCGGTCGTCCGGTTTTTGCTGTTACTGTACAAATATTACCGTTGCACAGAATGCTTCTGTCATTTCTGAAAAGCAACGGCTATTGTCTAAAGGCAACGGTCTTGTGCTTCAAGACTCTATATAAACACTTGATTTTCAGCCATAAAAGATACAAGTTTGGTGAATATTGATTGAGAACATTTAAGACTTTTAAAAAGCTTCAAAAGTACATTTTATTACAAATTATTTTCAATCCCAAACAAAAATTCTTCTTGAGCTTCATTGTTGATCATCCATCAAAGAAGAAGAAAAGAGGTGCTTGTAGAAGTATTCCATTGAGTTGTAATCTTCCTCTTCTCAAGCTCATTTGGTAATATTGTTCCTTACTCTTTCTATTCTTTTATTGTGATCAAAGGTTTGTGGAAAACCCTTTGGGTGATCCTTTGATATATGTGTTGTATTGTTGTGTTTGAGGTTCTTGTGTAAAACCCTTGGAGGGTGATCCTCATTGTGTAGTTGTGAAACCAACTTTGAAGATAGTGGATTTGTGAAATCCTTGGGTTGAGTCTCAAGGTAGTGGATGTAGCTCTTTGAGAGAGTGAACCACTATAAATTGTTGTGCATGTTCTTTAATGTTTAATTCTATGCTCATTTCTTAATTGCCAATACTATAAGATTGTATTTTGTGTGGATTCTTATTAAAAAGAGTTTTAGAAATCTTTCACAAACAAATTGGAGGTTTATCTTTCTAATCATACAAAAGATTTTTAAAATTAGCCAAAAACCTTATTCACCCCCCCCTCCCCACCCCCCCTCTAAGGTTTTTCAATTGGTATCAGAGCGGGGCTTCTCTAAAAAGGGACTAACATCCTTGAAGCAAAAGATCTTTATTTTACTATGGCTAATGTTTCTAGTTTACCATATGTAGAAGGCTCTTCTACAAATAGACCTCCTCTTTTCGATGGAACAAATTATACTTTTTGGAAATCTAGAATCAAAATATATATTTGCTCTATTAACTTTAATCTTTGGAGCGTTGTAGAGAAAGGACCTTATGTTCCTATGAAGGATGGAATAGTCAAGAAAGTCGAAGATTATGATGAGCTTGACTCAAGGAAGATGACTCTAAACTTTCAAGCTATGAACATATTGAGTTGTGCCTTGGATGCTAATGAATACAATAGAGTGAGCGGATGCGACTCGGCTCATGAAATGTGGAAGTTACTTGAAGTAACTCACGAAGGCACCAATCAAGTGAAGGAGTCTAAGTTGGCTATGTTGGTGAGAGATTATGAGTTATTCATGATGAAACAATATGAAAGCATTAGTGACATGTTCACAAGATTCACCAACATCACAAATGGCCTAAAGGCGTATGGAAAAGAGTACACAAGGGGAGAAGTAAATAGAAAGATTCTTGATTCACTCCCAAAAGCATGGCAACCAAAAACTCTTGCCATTGAGGAATCAAAAGAGTTAGGACAACTTCCTATTGAAGAACTCATAGGATCTCTCCTCACCTATGAGATGAAAATAAAAAGATTAGATGAAATGGAAGATGAAGACAAGGGAAGAAAAGGCATAGCACTCAAAGTGAATGATGATGATCATACATGCTCGTCAAACAATGAAGATGAGATTGAGGATATGGCCATAGTAATGAGGAAATTTAAAAGATTTTACAAAAAAGACTTCAACAGAGGAAAGAATCATCCATTCAAGAAAGGAGGACAAAGTTCATCACTCTTCAAGGCTAGGTGTTTTGAATGCAATAGCGCCGATCATCTCGTAGCCGATTGTCCCAAGGCCCTTGAAAAGGAAAAGGATGCTTTAGAAGCCAAGCTTGAGGCATTGAAGAAGAAGAAGAAAGGCAAAGGCCTAATTGGAACCTGGGATCAAGACTCAAGTGAAAATGAAGAAGAAGAAAATGCCAACATATGCTTCATGGCACTAGAAAATGAGGTACAATCTTCACCCTCTAACTCTTCTAGTATCCTTGATGATGATTGTGATGTTGATCCTAGTTTAATGCTTATTGAAATGTATGATGAGTACAAAAAGGTTACTAAACGAAACAAAGATTTGAAAAGCAAAACTCAATGTTTATTAGATGAGAATTCAAGACTCATTTGTGAAAATAAAGCTATTCTTGAATCCTTGGAAGTTTTGAAGAAAGAAAAAGAGTGTTCAAATGATGACTTTCAAAAACTTGTTTTAGAAAACAAAAACCTTTGTGAAAAGATTTCCTTTCTTGAAAAATGTTTGACTGATTATGATGTCTTAAAGAAAAAGGTGAGTGATCTCACTCTATGTGTTGAAAAGTTCACAAAAGGAAAAGAAAATTTTGAAAAACTTCTTGGCTCTCAAAGATCACCTTTTAACAAAAATGGTATTGGATATAATCATTCCAATATTTTTTCTAAACAAACACGTTTTGTAAAAGCCTCCTCATCCTGTTCACACTTTTGTTGTACTTATTGTGAAAAGAGTGGTCACAAAGCCACAAAATGTTTTATAAAAAGAAAGATTGAAATGGGAGTAAAAACCGTTTGGAAGATAAAAGAAAATCCAACTAACGTTCATGGACCCAAAAAGATGTGGGTACCAAAAGACTTTTCTACTTCTTTTGTAGGAACACAAGTCAAGGTCATCTAAGTGGTACTTGGATAGCGGATGCTTAAGACACATGACTGGAGATGCATCCCTCTTGATTGAACCAAGGAAAACCGAAGGTGGTTTTTTTTTTCTTTTGGAAGGATCATCGGTATAGGTAACATTGCATATAGTTTATCTTCTTTAATTAAGGAAGTGCCTTTAATTGATGGTTTGAAGTTTAATTTATCTTGTATTATTCAATCCAAACCTTCCTTGTTTGCAAATTGATTTCTATAAGAAGTGATAATGGGAGAAAATTCAACAACCAAGTTTTTACAAAACCTCTTTCAAAAGATCGTTTTTGCTACTTAAGAAAATTACTTGGTATAGGGAGATTTAATGAGTAATGTGTGTTGCTTGTATTATTTCCTTTTTCCTTACTTTCTGCCTTGCTGATGTTTTTAAAAATTCGGACGTCCGGTTTTAAAACCGGACTCATACTCCCCTTTCAAAAAAAAAAAAATTCCAGAGATATTCGGACTCTCAAACCCAGGGACGCTTTGCACAAAAACTCGGACGTCCGAATTCTTGAAAATCCTAAAACCGGAAGACCGGTTTTAATAAACGGTCGACCGAATTCTTAAATTAGGTCGGGTCTGCGGTTTAAAATTAGTCTTTTTCTCACAACTCCTCACATTCTTCTCCAAACTCTCTCTCACTCTCTCGACCGAAAACCCCCTACCCACAAGACTCATCCGGTTTCTTGTTCCGGTTTTCAATTTTCTTCTTATTTCTCTTCAAATTCATCTCCTGTCACAGCAAAGAAGCTATTTTTCTCTCTGTTTACTATCTACCAATCTCCAAAACTCTTCATCTCATCTCCAAACCCTACCCTCGAAATTGTTCTAAAATGGTTAAAACAAAGAATGCCCAAGTTGGTTCAGGGCAAAATCTTGAAGAAGGAGGCACCGGTAGAGGGAAAAAGGGAAAGGAAAAAAGAGTACCTTCAGGGAACCCAGGGGCTCGCTGCTAGGGTTTCGGTGTTTCGGAAAGGTTTATCTCGAGTAAAGGAAGCTGCTAGGTTCGAAGAATGGACTAGGAATCGACGAAAAATTGCTCCGGGTCATAGGGTGGACTTAGATGATATGCAAGGTATGGAGGTTATTCCTAATCTCTTTGAAATAATTGGGTGGATACCTCTGTTGATTGTCAATGAACTGTATTATGTGGACATGATATATGAATTTTATGCTAATCTCCACAAAGGTAGAATTGAAAAGGTGGATAACGTCTCACATCAATGGATAGTGACTAGAATTGGGGGGAAGGGATATTGCATTTGATGATAGACTACTTTGAATGTCATTTTGGATACCCCTCAAGATGGTATAAGATTTTACACCAAAAACAAAAAAATGCTATGATTCAAATTTATACGGTGAAAAAATGATTTGCGAAATTTTCACTAAGGGAGAGATATTAAAAAGGCATGATGATAGAAATGTTAACAAATTGGATGCTTATGGGGGAGTGCTACATCACATGATATCTAACATCATCATTCCAAATGTTGGGCATAAATCCTCTATCACCAATATGCATGCATTTGTGATGCTAGCCTTGCATGAGAAAAGGAGAATGAATTTCGGCTTTATGGCTATAGAACATATGCTAGCTGCACAATCTTCCCAAATGAAATGCTTGCCGTATGGTTGCTTTATCACTAAAATCCTCCAACACTTTGTGATCAATTTGGTTGGGATGGGTAATCACATTGGACTCGGCAAGATATACACGCGACAAACCTTCAAAAGAATGGGGGTTTGAAAAAGACGAAGTTTGGGATATTTATCCGAGGTGGACAAGGTGTTGATGACAGTGATGAGGAAGATGATGATGACGATCCACAGGACATGGATATAGAAGAAGAAGACAGTGATGAAGAAACATAGGCGGAAATACAAAGAAGAGAAACGAGACAAAAGAAACGATAGGAACGAACAGAGGAAGGCTCATCTTCAGGAAACATGAGTCAGCTTATGGATATGATCGCCTCTCTCCAAACATCAATGAACACCCAGTTTGATGCATTCGACGGTCGTTTTGAGGCTTTGGATGGGAAAGTCTCCAATATTCAAGAAAGGATGGATGCTTTGGAGCAAAAAATGACCGATACACAAGAACGGGTTAAGAGACTCGAGCAAGGAGGAGGAGATAGAGATGATTGAGATTTTTCTTATAAACCCTTCTTTCTCTTGTTTTGTCCGTAACTCCTTTCAAACTCCTGTTTTCATTTTTAAAGATATGGTTTTAACTTGCTTATTTCTATTCCTAATTTGCTTTTATGTGGTATTCCTAATTCCTAAGTGATCTGTTTGTTGCATTTTTTAGGCCTTTATTGTTATGGACTTCATGATGATACCTTTAATGTTGAAAGTCCTACTACTACCTCTTTTATGATCCCTTGGCACTTCTCTCCTGAAACTTTTTGATTTATGACAAAAGGGGGGAGAAAATAGTGCAAGATGTAAGGGGGAGATATCTTGCTTATATGGTGCTTATATGTGTTATTGATGGCATTTTTACAGCTTATGGTGTTTATATTGATTATTTTCCAGCTTATGCCTTGTGATGTTATGGTACTAAGGGCTTTTTGGTTTTGATTGATCTTGTAATACACCTTAGCCATATTTGTCATAGCAGCATGTGTTTAGGGGGAGTAAGTTTTTTTTTGGTGATTGTTGTGCTTTGCTCTTACTATTGGTTTTTTGAAGCATCACCATACTTTACTCCTGCTCTTTTGTTCTTCTTGCATATGTGTTTGTCATAATCAAAAAGGGGGAGATTGTTAGCCCTAAGGGCATTAATACTTATGTTTTGATTATGATTAACATATGCTTGTGTGAGTATTTTAGCTAACCCTTCATAGAACAAAAGAAGTACCTATGAAGTCGCAAAGTCTACAAGCAAAAGATCTTGTTGATGAGGACAAAATGGAGATGAAGTGACCAAGCCATTCCAAGATCAAATCATTGAAGACATTGAAGGCATTGTCTTTGGTAGAATGAATTAAGTACTACCTTGTAAACTCCCTAGTCTTACTCTTTGATAAATTGATCATATATGAAGCTCCCTGTATGCTTTTCTAAGATATAATCTTTTGTTAAAATCTAAGTATTCTTGACTGAAGAAGTTTTGGAAAGTTTTTCTTCTCTTTAAAATGATTGTCAAGAATACATGCTTTTGAAACAAGGAAGAAAGTTTTTGTTTAAAAAGAAACTTGGGCTGAGGAAAAACAAGAATTCGGAAGTCCGGTTTTAAAACCCGGTCATCCGTTTTTTTTTCCAAAGTAAAAAATTCGGCGATCCATTTTTCGGAAAAATCAAGTCCGAATCTTTTTGTTCAAAAAACTTCGGTCATGCGGTTTTAAAACCGTGCAGTCCGATTTTTCTATATATCAAAATTCGGCGATCCGTTTTCCAAGTCCGAATCTTTCTGTTTTAAAGAACCGCGATCCATTTTCGAGGGAACCGGTCGTCCGGTTTTTTGCTATTCATTGTACAAATATTACCGTTGCACGAGAATGCTTCGTCATTTACGAAAAGCAACGGCTATTGTCTAAAGGCAACGGTCTTGTGCTTCAAGACTCTATATAAACACTTGATTTTCAGCCATAAAAGATACAAGTTTGGTGAATATTGATTGAGAACATTTAAGACTTTTAAAAAGCTTCAAAAAGTACATTTTATTACAAATTATTTTCAATCCCAAACAAAAATTCTTCTTGAGCTTCATTGTTGATCATCCATCAAAGAAGAAGAAAAGAGGTGCTTGTAGAAGTATTCCATTGAGTTGTAATCTTCCTCTTCTCAAGCTCATTTGGTAATATTGTTCCTTACTCTTTCTATTCTTTTATTGTGATCAAAGGTTTGTGGAAAACCCTTTGGGTGATCCTTTGATATATGTGTTGTATTGTTGTGTTTGAGGTTCTTTTGTAAAACCCTTGGAGGGTGATCCTCATTGTGTAGTTGTGAAACCAACTTTGAAGATAGTGGATTTGTGAAATCCTTGGGTTGAGTCTCAAGGTAGTGGATGTAGCTCTTTGAGAGAGTGAACCACTATAAATTGTTGTGCATGTTCTTTAATGTTTAATTCTATGCTCATTTCTTAATTGCCAATACTATAAGATTGTATTTTGTGTGGATTCTTATTAAAAAGAGTTTTAGAAATCTTTCACAAACAAATTGGAGGTTTATCTTTCTAATCATACAAAAGATTTTTAAAATTAGCCAAAAACCTTATTCACCCCCCTCTAAGGTTTTTCATATACGACTAAATGGAGATTTTTAGTCCCATTTTCTCATAGGGTTAAACAGGGATTGTTCATCCCGTTTTCCCGATTGTGGATGAAATAGGGATGGAATTGATTTTATTCCCATCAAAACGGAAAAAGAAATTCCCGGCATAATTTTATATGAGATGGAGATAGGATATGATATAAAATAGCGGGAAGAGAATGAAATTCTTAATTTTCGTCTCGTCCCGATTGCCATCCTTACTAGCCGCTTTTCCTATTATATTATTTTTCGGAACAGATTTGTCTTATATCAACTTGATGTATTAAAAAAAAAGGTTCGTCAAAATGCATTTCAACTGTTGAAAATAATCTTGTTTAAAAAAAAACCGTTGAAAGTAATCCTATGGCAAGTGTTATATTAGTGAAGGGGTTAATAAAACCAACTCAAGAATCTAAAATTTCAGTGCGAAAAAATTCAAGAATTTTCATTTTTCACCACTAACTTTCTCTTTCTCTATCTCTACATTCTCTCTAACCTCACTTCATTCAATCTCAGATCTATGCAAATTCGACTGCTGAAAATTTCAAAAAAAAGATTAGTACATCGATCTATGCTCATTTATTTATAATTTTATAGGTTTAAAATTTAAAAAATGCACCAGATTGAAAATTTTTTAACCAAAATTCTGTTGAAATTTTCCCTATCTGGAGAAATTATTAAAGGAATTTTGCCAGGTTGGGCAAAATTCAATAAAAAAATTCGCCAATCTGAGCAAAATCCAACAGTTTCAGTATTTTTTTAGTTATGTTTAAATTTATTTGTATTTGTTTATGTTATGTAGTCTTTTGTTAGTTATTAAAGGAAACCGCTTAGATCTCGAAAAAATATCCGAAATGCCCACAAGAATTACCTCGATCGGATGTCAGAGCGCACAGTTATTTCCAGTCAAAGTGTTTTTGACTTTATAGGAAATTTTTTTCCTAAAACGTGTCCAGATCACCTTTTCGGCCATGCCGTTGCGTTTATCTTTACAATAACCACCGAAACAAGTGGTCATACGCATTAAACGGACATCCGATCGCAGAATTATTCATATTTCACGTTTTTCAAATACCTACATAAATTTTAAATTTCATAACTTCTAACCTTATATTATGAACAAATAATCCTTTTTGTTATGGCGCACTCTTTCTTTCTTTATTCAACCAATCAAGCTATGCTATACAATCTTTTTCTTCCGCTTGCTAATTATCATCACTTGCTTCTTCTCATATATGAATATCTTCGATTGTGATGTATATGATTTTTCGCTTGGAAGATAACGAAGCTACTCTTGTGTTTTTTCTTTCTTCAAACTTCAACTGGATATTTCTCTATTAAAGTCTTGTTGAGCAAGAGAATTTTTTATTACATTAAAGACTTGTTATATAATTACAATCATATTAATTATATTAATTCATAATTGAATTAAACAAATAATTATTAACTAAACAAGTTAAACAACTAACACACAGTTGCATATATTATAAACAAAAAACTAAATAACATAAACAAATATACATAAATTTAAACATAACTAACATAAATTTAAAAAAAATCAGAAACTATTGAATTTTGCCCAACTTGGCGAAATTATTCAACAGAATTTCGGCAATTTTTTCAATCCGGTGTATTTTCTTTTTTAATTTAAAATCGAGAAAATTGTAAATAAATGAGTATAGATCGATGTACCGATCTTTTTTTTTTTTTAATTTTCAATGGTCGGATTTGCGTAGATCTGAGATTGAATGAAGTGATGTTAGAGAGAAGATAGAGAGAATTGGTTTAGAGAGAGAAAGTTAGTAGTGAAAAATAAATTTTTTAAATTTTTTCATGCTGAACTTTTAGATTTTCAAGTTGATTTGATTAATCTCTATTAGTACATTGAAAGAACTTTCACATTAATATTTCAATCTTTTTTTAAAAAAAACCGTTGAAAATAATCATATACCATGTGTTTTATTAGTACATCGATAGGACAAACTTTCACATCAATATTTCAATCTTGTATTAAAAAAAAAGTTGAATATAATCATATGGCAAGTGTTATATTAGCACATTGAAAGAAAGGTCAATAAACGTAATTCAAGAATTTATAAGAATTACGCAAAAAAATAAATTTTTTCTTTCTTTCTCTCTCTAAACAACTTCTCTCTAACTTCTCTCTAACATAAAACTTCAATCCTTCACATTTAACACATTTTGCAAGTAGATATGAATTACTTTGAAGATTTTTTACAAGAAAATATCAATTTTGAGATAAGAAAAGTTCCAAAAATTTTTTTTGTCACTAAAGTTAGTTTCGCCCAGATGGGTGAAATTTTTCATAGGAGATTTTCGCCCATCTGGGCAAAAATAGTTTCCAATTTTTTTTTTTAAATATGTAAATAAGTATAAAAGCTCATGCATTCATTAGCATAAAGCTTCATGTTGATTTATTAGTAAATTTTTTATCTTATTTTCATGAGATCAAGGGTTCAAATCCCATATAATAAATTTAGATGAGATAAAAAAACTCATATATATAATTTCAATTGAAAAAAAAAACTCATATTCAACAACTATTCTACTGAATAGTTCACCACTGTCATAAACTCAGTCAACTTTGCAGGCACTAAATACTTATCAAAGTTCCCAAATGTATGATATGGTTGCAATGCAAGAGTCGAGCATGGAAATGGAGGGGAAGAAATAAACTGCATGGAAATGGAGGGAGGGACCAAATGAAACGGCATAAATATGGAAAGGATCAAGAAATTACCAACAAATAAGAGAGTACACAATTAACCTATCGAAGAAGAAGAAGAAGACCAAAATAGCAACACTCCTCCAGTCAACTGATTGGAAAATAAAAATCTTCAAAATTTCTTAACTAATCTGTAAAAGGAAAAAAGTTAATTGATCATCATTCATATAACTTTGATAGCTAATTTTTTAATTTGAGTGCTAAAATAAAGAAAACAGAAATGTTCATGTATATCATGTGACACTTTTTACCTTAATAATAATTTAAATATATAAAATAAAATAATATCAAGAGTTAATATCATAAAAGGGACTTTAAGTTTGAAATAAATGTTAATCAAGGGATAATTCTTTTTCAATTGTCAATTTGAATTAAATTTATAATTTTATAAAATCATTATTGCATTAAAGACACACCCTCGATCTCTTTTTCTAAATCTTTCTAAAAATCTTTCAACTTATTTAATTAACCTTCCACTCTCTCGTCTTTGACAGAAATCTTCAATTTTATTTATAAATATAGTTTATTTACAAAAAATTTTAACAAACAATATTAAGACTTCTTATATATCACTATAATTAAATTAAGCCAGCTCATATATAAAAGGGAAGAAGGATAAAAGAAAATATGAACTCATGATCTCCTCCTTAATCTTCGGCTTCCTCATTCCATTCATTTAATATCTATCATCGTTCATCGCAGTTATCTCATCTCTTTCTAATTGTTTCTCTATCATTCTCTAAAAAATCTTGATCTTTTCTCTTACTTTCGTCCTATGTCCTCTCTTCTCGTTATTTCAATTTGAACAAAAAGATTATTGAAGTACGAAAGAAGCGATAATAAATAGTGATCATATAACTCAGAGAAAAATTTTAAGAAACATTGACAACCAAAAATGAAAATAAATGAAGAGAAGGATTAAAAAAAGGTAGAGAAAAACAAATAAAACGTTAAGAATGGTGATAAAATGATATAAAAGTATATGAGTTGATTGGTATGAAATATATTTGTAAAAAAAAAGAAGATTGGTGTGAAATATAATGAAGAAAGATGAAAAAGTTAGAGAGTAAAATAAATTAGGTCAAAATTTAAAAAGATTTAGAGAGTGAAATTTGAGATAAAGATTAAATTATTAGTTTTAAAAATTATACTTTTACCTAAATTGACCCTTTATTTACAATTTAAAAAAAAAAAATGGTCACTTAACTAATAAATTTATATATTTAGAAAGTTCAAGATTACAGACTTGTCTTTTTTTAATTCAAGATAAAAAATCAGAAAAGAGAAAATTTAAAAATTACCCGCACACTTTACCTTTTTGTTTATAATTTAGGATTTTGTAATGGATTTCCCAACATGTCTTTTTGAATCAACTTGATCCATCAAGATATTCTACTTTCATTTATCCCAAATTGTGAGCCTATTTCCCATCTTTATGGATGATAGGTAATTCATTAATTTCTTTATTTTTTGCCTGATTCTTGTGAATTTAATCATTCTATATGAGTGTAACACCTCTCGTGTTAAAAAAATTACTCTCTTTATTTTTTGCGTCAGCAAATGTAACTCGAAAATCTATAAGGATAACTCAAAAAAATTTAAAAATTTTCATTTTTTTCTGAAAATTTTCTCTTTCTAAAAAAATCTCTAAACTCTCTCTAGGATTTTTCACTTCAATATCAGATCTTGGAAAATCCAATGGTCTAAATTAAAAAGAAAAAAAGGTTAGTTCTTCGATCTATACTCATTTATTTACAATTTTATCGGTTTAGATCATGAAAATATGCCTTAAATTCGAAAAAAATCGCAATTTTAAATTGAACTTTTTTTTGCCGAAAATAATCACTTTCGCCCAAGCCAGCGAAAGTCCTAGTGATTTTCGCCCGGTCAAGCAAAAGTCATTGGACATTTTCGCTAACCGGAGCGGTCCTCCACGTGAACTTTCGCCAGACTGGACGAAAATGCAAGGTACTTTCCGCCAGCCTGGGTGAAAGTGACCGGCAGTTTAATTTTTTTTAATATTTGTTTATTTATTTTACTTTTTTGTTCATAATTATTTAAGAAGTGTTTCTTGAATTTAATTTTATGTTTATTTAAGTTGTTATTTCATTTTCTATACGTAGAATAAATGTTAGTAGTTGTTTAAAATATTTTATGTTATAATATTTATTATTAATACGATTATGAATTAGGTTTTAGTGAACCTTAATCTTCATGCATCATTTTGATGTGGTTTAGGGTTTAGGGGTTTAATAAGAATTAATAATAAATTAATAACTATTAATTAAAATTATTAATAGTGAGAAAGGGTTTAAAAATAACGAATATGAAATAATAAATCCAGTTAAGAATAAATAATAAACTAATAATACATGTTATTTCAAATTTTATTTAATTTTGTATATGAGGAATAAATGTAACTAGTTTGAAATTGTTTTCTTATATTTATGTGTTTAATATGAAAATGTGTTATGTGATTGCTCAACAATTTGAAGGTTAATTTGAATTGATCGTTATTCTTGGCATTAGGTTTTAGGGTTTAGATAAGATGAAATAATATATAAATTAATAACTATTACTAAGTAATATTAGTGATGAAATAAAATAAACTAATATAGTACGAAATAATAATAATAGAAATGAAATATTAGTAAATAGTACGAAATAAAATAAAATAGTAGAAATGGAGTAACAGATCCTGATAAGAATAAATAATAAAATAATAATATAAGAAAAATTAAATGTTCTAATTTATTAAAATCTTTATTAATGTGTTTGAATAAATAATAGATGGTTCGACCAAGCGGCCGTAAAGGAGATGATGATCTTGGTCCTGTCACGGACATCACAGGTCGAATTCATGGCCGCACTATCACAGCTTCGTCTAGAGGTGTGAGGGAGCGACATAGTACATCCAACCTCTCGTCTACCCCTACCCCTCTTCCTACTGGTTTTCATTATGATACAAGTGCACCTAGATCTTCTACCAAACAACTGCCTGTATGTTTTAGATCTCGACCTTCCTTCCCATTACACCTGTCTCACACTCCTGTACCATATGATGCATATGGATCTGCACATCCACCTTCATATCCCCCACCCACAGTGTATGATCCCTACCTACATGCTCCTATTGTATGTCCTCATATACCATGTACCATATACCATATAGATCTTCAGCTCAGGAGCCTTTAAATGTGTTTAGTGGTCTGGCGAAGAAGTTAGGGGCAGAGTTTTTTTTAGCAGATGGTGGGCGTTATCCCTCCCGATTTTTCATACAACACATATGATTATACTGCTACAGATTATGGTGTTTCATCTTCTGAGCATTTCATAGGGAGGCATTCTGCGGATATGTGCTTTGAGGATGATAGGAGTTTACGCGAGGAGCATGACAAGGACCGATTCCTAAATATTGGGAGAGAAGCCCATGAGAGAGTTGATGATGATGGTGATGGTGGTGATGATGATCATGATGACAGTGAGGATGCTGGAGATGAGGAGTAGCCTATGCCTGTGGCACCTTCTAGTGGATCCGACAGGAAAGGGAAAGGATTGATCGACAGTTTTATGTCGATCATGAGTAAGATTTTAGGGTCTCATAACAAAAGACCCGATAAGGCTTGTGATGTTCCAGTCCTCTTCGGAGGAAAAAAGTGAAGGCTTCAGATTTGGAGCAGATAGGCCCAGCAAAGGGAGGTCCTATTGACCCGGAGCTCATCCCATCATACGGTGGTCATGTGGCATGTCCGATATGGTATGGACAAGTAAATATCTTTATCTTAATATTACATATTATTATTATTATTATTATTATTATTATTATTTGTATGAAATTTCTTAACTATTTAAATTTTTATAAATTGTTTATGATTTATTATGTAATGCTAATGCTAAATTTATTTGTTTTATCTTCAAGATCACGGTTTATTGAAGTGTCGATCGCGCTATATAGCACTTACAGGGTAGAACCTTACTGATGCACAAGTTGTTTCCTTGGCTACTGGGAGAGGTCTTATGTATTTGCGATCGTGCATGTTCCAGCACCTCAATTCTGCATTATTATCAGCCTTTATTGAGCGGTGGTAGCCGAACATGAACAGTTTCCACATGCCATGAGGTGAGATGACGATTACATTACATGACGTGAAGTTGATACTCGAAGTTCCTGCATAGGGTCGGGCCGTGGATCTTCATTTATCACGGGATCAGTTGGTAGTTGTTGTACAGAGTGATCTGGGTTTAGCCTCCACTGGTGGAGGGATAAATGGGCAGGAGCTATTTGATGTTGCCACTAGCTCCCGGAGTACACTGTCCTCCAATGATAGAGTTGCATATTACATACAGTATTTGCTGGGTAGCTCACTGTTCACTGATAAGAGTGGCAACATATTTCCTTTGAAATTTTGGCTACTGGTGAAGGATGTGAGATCTTCTGGGAAGTTTGCATGGGGTGCTGCAACGCTTGCCTCTCTATACAGGAATCTGGAGCAGGCCTCACGCGTTGATGCAAAGGAGTTGGCTGGATGCTGGTCACTACTAGAGTATGATTTATATTTACCACTATATATATTGAATGTGATATGTGTATATTTTTTATGTTCATATGTTATGTTTATATTTTATATATTATATGTTTTATGTTATGTTTATATTTTTTATGTTTATATGTTATGTTTATATTGTATATATTATATGTTATATGTTATGTTTTTATTTTATATATTATATGTTATATGCTATGTTTATATATTTTATATTTATGTTTTAGGGTTTATAGTATTTATATTTATAAGTATATTTATTATGATTTATATTGCACTCCTTAATATTTACATTAATATTTATATAAGTATTTATTTGTTTATTAGGCATAGATATACATATACTTTCCAATGTTTACACCTGCGGTTAGATCGGCACTCAATCTTGCAAGCCCTACATCCAACAGTATCCCATGTTGGGTTATAAAACTGAACATAAACCGCTGGACATTCGCTTGCGGTTGGATATGATATCAGCTAATGAGGTTAGGTGGATGCCGTATAGACTTCAGGTTATTCGGGATTGTTGGGTATCCACATGGCACGGCTTCATTGCATACTTCGACTATGTTGATGCGTACATGCCTGATAGGGTTGTGAGACAGTTCAGGTTTAGGCAATGTATTCCTACACACCCTATCCGACCTATGGAGGCATGCAAGCACGCAAACAACAGGATGTACGTGGTGAGGAACTTATTTGTGGAGGCACTGTGCTCGAGACACCATCGCATTTATTAACAGAGACCTGGACTAGTGTTCCGGCTATTCCGCCCAGTGCATGTACGGATGATTACATGCAGTGGTTCCTCCCTCACAGTCACCCAAGATACAGAATCCCTTGAATATTCTCCGTGGATTTCATGTACTAGTTGATCCCCCATGCCACCCTAAGCTCTTTTAGATTTGATTGCACGTGAGGCTAGGCGAGAGGATGCTGGGAAGGAAGAGAAATTTGATAGGATTACTGATTTAGTTATGAGGCATTACCGTGCTAGTTAGTATCATATTATGTAGTTGGACATTTTCAGCATTTTCATATATTCTGTTATGTAGCCGGACACTTTGTTTTATATTTTCTATGTTTCCTATATTTTCATATTATTTATTATCAGCTGGTTTTCTTATGTTTATTATTTTATTTTATTTATTGGGTTAAATAATGCATATGATGTTTAAAAATGAAAACCGTTAATATAATAATATCATACATCACATAAAAAAGATAATTTCTAAAAGTACAACATATAAGTGACTAGGGAATAACAACATAAGTAGGACCCTGTATTGGATACTCTGTACGTGATCTCCTAACCCACTCTACAATCCGTTCATAATAAGGTCCTGCCCACCCACTGACTCGTACATCTCGATGATATTGCCATTGGACCTGCAATGGAGGCAACAGACATCTATCTCGCATCCGTAACTACAGAACATAAAAGAAAAAGTAAAAAAGAAGCTCTGAAAATCAATCACCAAAACAATAATAATAAAATATTCAATTGTCGCCAAGTAACCTGTATGAAACGTTGTTGGTCTGATATGAATTCGATACATAGCGTTCCAGCAGTGCAATCTGTATTAGAATAAAAAGGAAGGACGGTAGTCGACCCTAAACGTGCAATTAAAACCACGCAGAAATTGAATGTATTGGCAGTGACATAAAAATAATCAGGAATATCCAACCAATACTCATAAGGCACTGAACCCTCTTCCCAGCAGGTCTTCTTTATTAGCTCATACACACATTCCACTGATCCGAACAATGATACATACATATTCATATGACGGTCCAAATAATAAGACATTCCTCTACGAATTTCAGGCCACTGGTTTTCATCCCCAGATATAAAATTGGCTACCACCCTAAACCCACAATTACCATCACCTACCACATTCTTCCAGTTTTGAATGAACTCATACACGAACCCGGGAAATACATCGGTGAACGGGAATGACGTTGAAGGGGCATCTGGATTTACAACAGAAAATAAAATGCTTCGTCCATTGTTACGTCCTCTGCCCCTACCCTTCCGGAACGGGACGGTCTACCTCTTCCACGTAGACTAGGACCAGACCCTGAACCGGTTGACTTTCCTATCTTCTTATGTTCGGGTAGACACATGTTCCCAATATGACTTATCCTTTTTTGTTGTATTTGTCTTCCGTCGTCCCTTCATGACTACCGTCTCGGGGGGAGTAATCAATGGAGCACGTAGATCATCAGGCAACACTGGACTTATAACATCTTTCATGAGACGGCGCACTTCCCTGACTTTCGATATTGTATCCGTACTTATTTCCTCCAACAGGCAAGTGAGATCACGCATCTCGGAATCCATATCTCTCTCATGGATAGATGGAACATCAACCCCTATTTCAAGTTTTCTCCAAAAGATACAAACATCTTCCGGGTGCAGCGGAAGCACATGTTGGTACCGTGCAAATAGTTCACATGAACAATGTAATCTGTGAGATTTCCTTAAGTAATGTCCGCACATATTTTTCGGATCATTACTTATCTCGCCAGCTCTCTTTATCTCAAGCCTATGGGATTACTTGCCTCATACTTTTCTTTCAGTTTAGAAATCTCCAATGAGCTTTTTATCTCAGCTATTTGACTCTCGATGACAGAGTCAATATTAAGATAAACGGTATCCAAATCTCCATGACAGGTTGACAGCCGCAGCTTCAGTACTGAATGTTCGCTCTCAGCACAGTTCGTTGTCTCAACCCCAAAATGCAACACTTCAGATGTCCAAACCCTGCAAAATTTATGCACCAACGGATTCAACCATGTGTTAAACAGGTAATGTAAAAAGTCTGGCCTGCTTTGCCACCTCGTCTTCAACACTTCCAATTTTTTATGGTATTCCGCCTCATCAATTTCATCTATTAATTTGTGCCAGGAGCCATTCACGAACTATTGTGCGACCTCTTCGTCTTTAACCATTTTTGTTAATTTTGCCAACACATTCTGATCGATGTACCTTCTACATAACATATGATATGAATTTCTGAACACATCATCAATCACAGGCATAAGCCCGCTTTCCCTATCAGTAATAATCAAGATTGGCTCACCATCATTAAGAATTGAACCATTCCCGGTTGGCATAACAGATGAAATATATAAGTGCTTGATTTGTTGAATAACCCATCTGTATGTCATAGCCTGTTCATTGCATATAAAAGCAGTTGACACTGTGAAGTTCTTTCCGATCGGAGTCATCCTTATAGCTTCCAATAGTGGCATATTTTACCTAAATTAAAAAATAAAGGAAAAAATTTATGATTACCATGGCAACTGTTTTAAACGAACTTCAAAATATTTTTAACTATTTTTAAAAAAATGATTAAAAAGCAATATACATTTAAATTAATAAAGAGATTTAATAATACAATGATCCACTAGAGAACTACTTGTTCGTTTTATACGTGATATCCATTATCAGTATATATGGCCACATTCTAATCATTGCAATTGATGTTAGGTGTGCAACGACAATATCACTAAGTACGTTGCTCTCCCCACGGTTTCTATAGAAGACCGTGTAACCCCGTTGTGTACTTAAGCAAAGAACTTCATCTACTGTGTTTCGTCCCTACATCTTGTTCTTCTTAATCTTCGCAACAACATTGTATATTTTCTGTGCACTACATATACCATAAAATTTGTTTTATTAACGGAAGAAAAATAAATCTAAAATATTTTAATAAACTATTAAAATAATTCCTTTCTAACATACCTAACTGCATAACCAACGTCTTGTTCTCGAAAAAACCATAGGATATTATGAGGCGGCACATGACTCTTCCTGAACTGCTCAGTCTGTTGCAACTGCTCCTCCATAATTCTTGCAGCCTGAGCATGACCGTGATTGTAAACATCTATTTTATGGTTGTGCCTCCCCGTTGTGTACGAACAATTGCCAATTCTCACTTGTTGCCATTTGCTCTCCCTTTAATTTAAACGGACGCCTACATTTTTTTGTCTTGTAAGTCCCCGCCTTTTAGTTGGAACTTCTTCTTCTTCATCGTCAACTATTGATTTAGTATTTTTTCTAACTGCACATCCGCACTCGCAGGCCAATATAACATACGGTCGACGTTTAGATGTTTTTTATTTCTAATACCGATTAATGATCAAATATGTGTTGGCTTTCATCCCAGATTGTTTTGTCCAGTCGACCAACTCATCTTTCGAATTAAAAATTCGGTCTGTTGTGAATAAATGTCCATGATCAATATATTCTTTCGGTTCTAAAAATTATTCAAACGTATTTGAATATTCATTACCCTGTTAATGTAAAACAAAAATATTAGCAATACAATAAAAAAAAGAAAATCCTAAACCCAAAAAGAAATTTTTTAAAAAAGTTCCGGAGCACTTTCGCCCAGATGGGCGAAAAAATAAAGAAACTTTTACCAGTCTGGCGACAATGTTACTGAAATTTTGCTGAGATGGGTGAAAGTTTGCCTGTTTTTTGGCCCATCTAGGTGAAAGTGCCCCCTGAAACTGAAAAAAAAAAATTTTAATCGACTTTCTTATCTCAAAACCAACAATTTTCTTGCAAATAATCTCCAAAGCGATCCATATGTTCTTCTAATTTAAATTTAATGTTCAAAGTTGGTGTTTTTTTTAGAGAGAGGTTAGAGAGAAAATTTGTAGAGAGAGAAAGTGAAATGTTTAAAATGAATTATTTTCAAGTTATTTTTATAGATTTTTGAGTTGCATTTATTGACTCCCTATTTTTTTCTTTGTCATATTTTCACTAATATTCGTGTTTCTTTTACTTGTCACATTATAAAAATAGTGTAACATTTAAGTAATTTTTCATATTATACCCTTCTATAAATTCTAACCTATTTTTATTAATCTGCTATCTTATGTTAAAAATATAAGTCCTTTTGGCTTAACGAAACGTTTGAAGAGATATACCTTTACGCTCTTAATAAATGAGGAGAGAGAGAGAGAGAGAGAGAGAGAGAGAGAGAGAGAGAGAGAGAGAGAGAGAGTGAATATAGTTGTAAATTACATAAAAAATAACTCTTGATTTATGTCCAAGGACTTTTACTATATTTTTTACATTCTATTTAACTGAAAAGACTTATATTTCTAATCATAAATAACATGTAAACTTGTAGAAATAATAAAAACAAAACAGATTGATTTAAAGGGAATATTAAAATTTCATCCAATAAAGAAATGGTCATAATTTAATTTTGCACATATTAAGAAAATTAACAAAACTAAAAGTAATAAACTTTTTTTG
Source organism: Catharanthus roseus (assembly GCA_028651295.1). Taxonomy (NCBI): domain Eukaryota; kingdom Viridiplantae; phylum Streptophyta; class Magnoliopsida; order Gentianales; family Apocynaceae; genus Catharanthus; species Catharanthus roseus. The sequence continues at coordinate 4,537,509 of JAPQWS010000124.1, read as the reverse complement.
AATTTTTCCTTTATGTCCTTGTTTGATATTAAATGAATTTGAACTTTTGTTTAGAAATTTCATAAGTTTTTTTTTTGGGGGGTGGGAATTATGGAAGAGGAAGTGGTTCGAACCCAGAAGAACTTCTGGTTTAGTAACGAGTACTTCTACCATTAAACTATTATTTTGTCATAAAATCTACAAGTTTAAGCATGAAGTTATGTGTTAATACTTTTAGTAAAAAATATATATATGAAAATATTTTAAAAATATTCTTAAATTATTTACTTAGCTCGTATTTCATTTTTAAACTCATTTTTTTTGTTTTTTTACTCATAAACTAAAATTGTGTACCATAAAGTAATGTGTGACCATAAAATATAGTTGAGTCATAAAAAAACTATAGGCCAATCACAAAGAAAAATTTGAAAGACGCTTTAATTCCTCCAAATCATCCCATGAGGCGGATAGGTGCAATTCAATGTGGCCCTTAGGTGAAATTTTCAGGGTGATTCTGCCGCATTTTGTAGCAGAACTCAAGTAAATAAAATACCGATACTTTTTAGAAATTTTTGAAAAATAACAGTAATGCGTTAAAAGTCAGTGCAATAAGTGTATTAACCGTTCAACTTTGGCGGTGATTCTTGCCAGTCAAATTTGACTAATTTGCTTTCTCCGTGCATGTCTTCTTGTCCCTTGGCTCGTTTTTTATAAGTTACATTTTTGCTTCCTTCCTTTAAGTTCTTATCTTATTAGTAATATTGATAGGTACATGAAGTGTTTTTTTTTAATATTTTTAAATGAAACTAATTCCTAAAGCTGGGTATACTTATATCCTTGTTGGTTCTGACAGTTTAGTAATTAATAAAGTTTTGATATAGTATTCTTTGGTCTAATAACTAGTCGTTTTTTCTTTTAAAGCCATAAATTCAAATGCATTGAAGGATAGAAAAGGATAGAGATTTTTTTTTTTTTTATTTAAAGGAAACATAGAGATTTTTTTTTTAATAAAAAGAACATAGAGATATTTAACTGTTAAAAGAAATTGAGAACCATTTCAAGAAATTATACTTCTTTTTTACTAAAAGATTGAGCATTAATATTATTAAGTAGTGATTACTTAGCATAAACATATGGTCAAGCAAAGTCTGGTATTATCGTACGGACATCTGGCATATATATAGGACTCATTAAATTTATCAAATTTGAGGAAAAATTTTGATTTTCCTAATGAAGAGAAATATAACCTTTGTATTGAATTTTTTTTTTTTTTTTTTTTTTTTGGGATTAAGATTTTCATTTTTCTATTTTTTTAGAAACTATTAAGATATACATAATTGGCAAATCTCGTCTTATATTTTAGAAAATTTGAGTCATATCATCACTACATATAATATCTTTTCTCATACATAAGGCTTTATTTAGATCAATTTTCAATCTGAAGCATGTATTATTACTTTTTTTTTCATTCTGAATTTATATCTTCAAACATCTCATTTAACTTCCATAAAATTAAAAAATTAGGAAACATGTAACTTTTTCAAAATTAAAATCAATAAATTAATGTACACCAGAATTTCAAGTGTATTATTGAAGGAATCAAATATATATATAAATCGTGAATTATTTGTATCATATTATGTATTACTTTCTTTTATAGAAATATTAAACTTTATATGATATTTTTTTGTTTAAAATTTATTTTTCATTTTATTAAACGTTATAAATAAAATATTTTAAATAAAAAATAATAAAGAGAGTTGTAGATTAATAGAAGGGACGATTGGAGCCCAAAACAGTTCCTATCTACGTATTAAATAAATCCCCACCCACCACAGTTCCCATTAAATCCCCACCCATCCAATCCCACCCGCTGTAATTTAATAGCCATGGCGCTTATAATGAATTAAAGGAGTAACTACTGCAAAACCTCACATGCACAAAAGGAATACACAACAGAAATAAAGACGATATTTAAGTGTAGTTATGCGGGGCCATGACCGTGGAAAATTCTTTTTTACAGATAATGTGATACATAATGTATATGATATATATAATGTGAACCACGTTCCTTTATTCGATATATAAAAAAATATAGTTAAACAAATAAATTTTATTAAATTTTCTTTTATATCCTTCATTAATATTCCCTTCATTAGTATTCCTTCTGTTTCCTATTAATTATCGTTTATGCATACATTTTTCGTTTAAAACTATTTGACACTTTAATAAATTAAAGAAGTATTAAATAAGAGTTTTACACATATACCCTTATTTAGTATTATAGAAATGATACGATATAATAAATACTTATAAACAATTTAAATAAACTCTTATTCCTAAAAAAGAAAAATTTAATCTATTTTCACTTCAAATGAAGACAATTTAATTATTTTCTTAATAATTATGTCATTTCGTAACAAATAATATGAAATAGAGTACTAAATGATTTTGACTTTTTATTTTGAAGTTTTACAAACATACATATAAAGTTATTAGAATAGTGCAGTATTAATATTTTTTTTAAAATGGAAGATATTTAGTAATTAATGTGTACGACAATAAGGAGTATAAAAAGAAATTGATAAATTAATTACTAGTACCTCAATTTCATAATATAAGGTTAAGTTGTCATATTTAGAATTTCATAATAGAAGGCAAAATTTTTTTATGAATTTTCTTTTCAAGATTACCCCTACTTAATTAATGTATCATTACCTAGTAATTCTGAAAACTTAAACTCATTCATATTTGATAAAGCATTGAAATATGGAGAGAGAAGATAGAAGATAAAGTCTTGAAAGATAGAGTTTACGAAAATTAATAAAGAAGTATTTAGGTATTTTATTATAAAAAAATATTAATTTCATATTTTGTTAATCTGTGTGAAAAAGCAATTTAACATTATCCTATGAAATGGGGTAGCATGATTCACAAAGGAAAATGAGATTATAATTTGGAATGAAAACGGAAAGTGACCACCTTTATAGGACAGATGCAGTAAACTTTAAGCCCTTTTAGTTCTTCTAACAAGAGAACTTGTAAAAGTAATAATGAGAAAAGATCTATTTAAACAGTATTTTAGTCTATATAATAAAAAAATTTTAAAATTTCTTATTTTTTTAAAAGAATGTGATATATGAAATGTGCGGTAAAAAAAAAAAAAAAAAAAAAGATAGAAGGAATAGTTTTTAGATATCCATTTTTTTAACCAAAATGTATCTCCTCAAATTCATTGTTTTAAATTGAGACAAAAAATTAAGAAAGATTAACTATGGGAATTTTGACTTGTATTAGCACTTAGGTTCGTGACATTTAATTAGATGTGTCAGTTAATAGTAGCATATATGTCAAAATATTATTTTGTGTCATCAATGAATATATACCAAAACATTGACGGCATTTTTATAATTACTTCATAAAGTGTCATAAAATTATTATATTATAATACTTGCCACAAATAATGATACAAAAATGGGGCAGATACCTAATGCCACAAAATTATGATAATACAAGAAAGTTTCGTAAAAACTGCTACCAAAATTTGACACAAATTAAATGTTACATATAATATCATTTAAATATGACACAAACTCAAATACAGCAAATAATGTCACCAAAATACTCTTTCCGATTTTTTTACTTGTCATATTGTGAGAATTTTTGTATTTTTTTACTTGTTACAATATGGTTCCAAAGTAATATTTAATGAACTTTTTCCTATTATATCCTTTCATTATAATAAATTTCTATATTTTTTTATTCTTCTAACGTAGAAATTGATAGAAATAATAATGAGGAAAAAAACAAGTTTAAAGAGTATTCAAATCTATTAAAAAAAATTATATAAAATTTCGTATTTCTTAAATGATGTGATATCCAAAATATTAAGAGTAAAAAAGGAAAGGAGTATCATACAAGCCCAAATAACAATAATTTGTAACGCAAACTATTGTGTGCACCATCAATATGTATAAACTAAAATTTGTCAATGGAAATTACAATTGGATAATATGTATTTAATCTATAAGTTTGTGTTATAACCTTTGTCCTTATAAACACTTAGAAGACCTTGAATTGTTTTTAGAGAAATTTCTCAGAATTGTTCAATTTATTTTTTTAAATTTAGTCCTAAAATCAATTTTATTAAACATTTTTCTTTTCTTATTTTTATTAATATATATTATAAATACTGATTTTTAATATAACATCCATTTTTTTTAATAAAAGAGTAACCCTTGAGCTAACTAAGAATTTTACGAAGATTCATATTTCATTTCCAATTTATGCCAAAAATAAAAAATAAAAAAAGAGTATAAAAATGTAGTGATATTTTTACATCTTTATTTGTCTTACATTTTATATGATAAATTTATAATACGTTCAAAAATTCCTTGATTATATTAATGATAGTTTTGTGAAAAATGTTTTTTACATTTCGAAATCTATATCATTATTGGGTATGGCTTCAGTTGTTTTTGTCTGCCATCGTTCGCTGAAGCCCACGCCACAATTAACCTCCTCTATAATTCCTTGCGCAAGGGGTGGGGTTGGGAGTGGGAGCCATCAGGGATGGCTTCTTCCTTCTCTTCACGGTAGAAGGGGGGCATTCATTCATGTATTCCTCAAATTTCTTATTTTGAAGTGATAAAACAAAAAACTTAAAAACTTTATTGTGTTCGGTCCCATAAAATTTGGCCGTAAAATTAAATGAGCCACTAATTATATAATTAAAATTAAATTTAAGTTTTAATTCTATAAAATTCACCAATTTTAATTCCAAATCAAAATTTAAAAATTCCAATTTCAATTCTACGATATTTTCATATTCATCACTCCCATTATTAATTATACAATTTTATATTTATAATTTTTTATATGCTCGAGTACACTTTCTCTTTTTAAAATTCACAACACTTTTTCTTTTTAAAATTCACGATACTTTTCTCTCTAAAATTCATGACAATTTGTCTTTCTAATAATCACACTTTCGCTCTTAAGAATTCACGACACATTCTTTCTCTAAAATTACGATACTTTCTCACTTCCTAAGATTCATTACACTTTCTCTCTCCAAAAATTCACAACACTCACCTCTCTAGAAATTCACGACACTTTTTCACTCTAAAGATTCACGACACTTTCTCTCTCTAAAAATTCCTGATACTTTCTCCCTCTAAAAATTCACTTCACTTTCTCTTTCTAAAATTCACAACACTTTCTCTCTCTAAAAATTCGCAACACTTTTCTCTCTAGAATTCAGACTCACTTTCTCTCTCTAAAAATTATTAACACACGCCCCCACTCTTATACATATATACATTTTGAGTAAATATATTTACATTTTGAATTCTAATTCTATAATTTTTTTGGACTTCCAAACAAAGGAATTAGAATTAAAAAGTGAATTCCACAACAATTCTATAGTTTTACCAAAAACAAAGGAATTGGAATTAGAATTCTTAGATTTCTATAGAATTCCAATTCTAATTCCAAACCAATTCTACGAACCAAACGCAACCTAAAGAGATTAGTAGTATCTTTTAGGGTTAATTACATTTTTCCTTTAAGGTTTGTCCAAATTATAATTTCATCCATCAATTTTATATAAATTATAATTACATCCCTATCATTTATATATTCATAACTAATTAATCCCTACAGCTATTTTCAACGAATTTTTATCAAAAAATAATGATTATGTAATAAAAAGTTTTAAACCATCTTAACATATTATTTTGCAGGTTAAATTCTTATTTAATATTATATATTAAGTAATAATATTATTCATTACGAAAATTAGGCTCATTAAAAAATTTAATTAATTATATTATGATCTTAATATAAAGTATTGATAAAAAATGAACATACACAATGATGTATTAAGAAGATTTTTAAAAAAGTTTTATGAAATTATTCTTTTCAAATAATTTTTTTGCATTAAAATTAGTAGTAAGGATTTGTTAGTTATGAAGAGTGATAATGATGTGTTTATAATTTATATAAAATAGAGGAGGCAATTGAAATTTGACCAAATCTTAAGGGGAAAATGTAATTAATTTTATCTTTTATGGTTATTAATTAGTAAGATTGGTGGTATAATCATATATTATAGATTATTAATCCTCTATATATATGGACTAAATTAGGAATTTTAGATTAAAATATTAATTATTTAAATTATAAAAAAAAGAAGCAAACATTCAGTTTTTAAAATTAAATTTTTAAGGGACAGACTCCTCTTAGCAGCCAATATTAAGGGGCAGACTCCTCTTAGCAGCCAATTTTGATTATACTTTTGTCCTTGGTCAAAACACGTGGATACATACAATACAACAACCAACTCGGGAACAATAACGGTAAAAACTTGTTCTATAATTATTAATAGTATATTCAGCACATATATACATTCACAATATTCAACAATAATTATTTTTAGTAATATGATATCCAAGAATATTTGATTAATCTGAAAAAAATTGATCAGACACAAGATTTTTATATTATAATAAATTACTATCCTAGTGAATCAAACTTAAAACTTTTCACTTTGAGTAGGAAAAATTTTCGAAAGCAAAACTCTTACCAATGTTAAAAACTTTCTAAACGGGTAAGTTGTAAATTAAAAGATAAATAAAATGGTAGAGTCAATAGACGAATCTTAAAATAGAATTCACTAGCCTCTCTCGTCATGAGGTAATTAAGGTATAACTTACTGGCAATCATTAATAATAAGAAAAAAACCCCTAAAACATTAACTTTTCAGCAGCCTATTATATATAATGAGTGGGATGCTAAGCTAAAGAAATCATTCCCCATTTTCCTTCCTTCCTTCCTTCTTCAGTCTCCTCTCTTGAACAAAACACAATGGAGTTTTCTTTCTCCTCACCAGCTCTCTACATAGTTTATTTCTTGCTTTTCTTTGTGGTAAGGCAATTATTGAAACCCAAAAGTAAGAAAAAATTGCCACCAGGTCCAAGAACACTACCCTTAATTGGAAACCTTCATCAACTCTCGGGACCTTTACCTCATCGTACCCTAAAAAATTTGTCCGATAAACATGGTCCTTTGATGCACGTGAAAATGGGCGAACGTTCGGCAATTATAGTATCAGATGCAAGAATGGCAAAAATAGTTCTTCATAATAACGGTTTAGCCGTTGCAGATCGGTCAGTAAATACTGTCGCAAGTATTATGACTTATAATAGTTTGGGTGTTACCTTTGCTCAGTATGGAGATTACTTAACAAAATTACGTCAAATCTATACTTTGGAACTTTTAAGTCAGAAAAAAGTTCGATCTTTCTACAGTTGTTTTGAAGATGAACTCGATACTTTTGTTAAGTCAATTAAGTCTAACGTTGGACAACCTATGGTTTTGTACGAGAAAGCTTCTGCTTATTTGTATGCTACCATTTGTAGAACTATTTTTGGGAGTGTTTGCAAGGAAAAGGAGAAAATGATTAAGATAGTGAAGAAAACGTCGTTACTGTCTGGAACACCACTTAGATTGGAGGATCTTTTTCCTTCTATGAGCATTTTTTGTAGATTTAGTAAAACTTTGAATCAATTGAGAGGACTTTTGCAAGAAATGGATGATATTTTGGAAGAAATCATAGTTGAAAGGGAAAAGGCTTCTGAAGTCTCAAAAGAGGCAAAGGATGATGAAGATATGCTTAGTGTTCTGTTGAGGCATAAATGGTACAATCCAAGTGGTGCTAAATTCAGAATCACTAATGCAGACATCAAAGCCATTATCTTTGTAAGCCTTCATTAATTACTTTATCTTGATTTTATTTCATTTCCTAAACTAGGTACAAAATTTATTCATATTATCTTGCTAAATTACTCTAATTAATATAACTATTTTTCAAGTCTATTTTTTAAAACTGTTTTTTCAATAATATTGGTCCCTGGCCACACCACTTTCATTTTTACTTAGGCGAAATATGACAATTGATTTTGGGATTTATATATGCAGGAGTTGATCTTAGCAGCAACCCTAAGTGTAGCAGATGTTACAGAATGGGCTATGGTTGAAATTCTAAGGGATCCCAAAAGTTTGAAAAAAGTGTACGAAGAAGTACGAGGTATTTGTAAAGAAAAGAAAAGAGTGACAGGATACGACGTTGAAAAAATGGAATTTATGCGTCTTTGTGTGAAGGAATCAACAAGAATACATCCAGCTGCTCCTCTTTTAGTTCCTAGAGAATGCAGAGAAGATTTTGAAGTAGATGGATACACAGTTCCAAAAGGGGCTTGGGTTATAACAAATTGCTGGGCTGTTCAAATGGATCCTACAGTATGGCCCGAACCAGAGAAGTTTGATCCAGAAAGATATATTCGTAACCCAATGGATTTCTATGGAAGTAACTTTGAATTGATACCATTTGGGACAGGTAGAAGAGGATGTCCTGGTATTTTATATGGAGTGACAAATGCTGAGTTTATGTTGGCTGCTATGTTTTATCATTTTGATTGGGAAATAGCAGATGGTAAAAAACCAGAAGAAATTGATTTGACTGAGGACTTTGGTGCTGGTTGCATTATGAAGTATCCTTTGAAATTGGTTCCTCATCTTGTTAACGATTAGTCTGTCTTTGCCAACTATTCATTCATCTTGTCTTCATCACCTTAAATCTCTTTCCACCTTTTACAAAATAAAGGTTCAATTAGTTTTTTTCTTTTTCTTTTGTTGTACTTGTACCTATTTCTTATTTTTGTCTAATAAAATAAAGATATGATTTTGCCTTTGGATTTCGTCTCGATTCTTTATCAAAAGTCATTATAAAAAAATAGATGACTATGTTGCATTTTCTACTACTTTGTTTCCACAATATATGAACCTTTCTTTACTCATGGTGGTTCATAATAGGAGAAAGAGAACATGATGAAAATATCCTTCATCTACTTTTGAATTGCCAATTTAGATCAATTCAAATTATTTTTGCATAATTGAAATGATTCAAAACAGGTGAAAATATGGTGGTTACAGCTTGCAAGCTACAAATTGTCACATGAAGGGTACATGAGTGATCACTTATATGAAAGATGGAAAAAAAAATGACCTTTTACTCCCAATAAAAGTTGTGGCCAAAAAATTATGTGGGCAGACCTGATCATGATCAAATTGGATCTAAACCGTTAAATTGAATTGGTGGTTATTATTTTTAAAATTTTAGTTCTAAATACTATTCTTCCTTAAAACTGTAATCATAATCGGAATCGTTTTTAAATAAAAGAATCGAAAATTGTTGATGATTGTTATTTTAAAATTTTTTTCTTGCCACCACTAAATTAACCCACGGGAGCGAACTTCCCACCACATTCACCGATGCTATCTCTTCGCCTCACTCTCACGACTCAGTCGGGCCGGTTGCTAGTCTGCGTTTATTCTCTATGAGAATGTGAAGGGGAAGTCCTTCGCTTTTCTTTCGTAGCAATTAGCAAGGAAGAGAGCAGGACCTATTCTTTATTTTAGACAGTACAATAGAGACTAGACTGTAGATGTGTATGCAAGTGTACGTGAATGAAGGTAATGCTAAGCAGGAAAGTCCCTATTCAAAGAGCAAGAAGCTGTGGGCCTCGCTATAATAAGACTTGGTATCGTGGCCCTCCTTCACTCACTCTTTTTTAGACTTCTGTCTGCCTTCTGCTTCCATTACAAGAGTCCGACAGCATCCATGAATGTTCTATAGACTTCTACTCCACAGATCTTCGAGCTTTGTTCACAGTCTCCTTTACTTATCTTATATTATCTGGCCTCTCTTCCAAAACAGCCTCTCTCGTTTTTTAAGGTGCTCCACTAGAAACAACTTCATTAGGTGGAACCGTAGTTACATGTATTCCTTCATTTAGTCGGTTTGGCTCAGTTAAGTAAGGTAGTGTCATATATTTATTACTAAATCCAAAAACTTGCAGAATACTATGTAAAAGGTTTGGGGGTTTCTTTTGCAACATCATATTATTTCTGTTACTCAAAATTCGAAACTTTCTTGAGTCAACCATTATAGTATATGCTCAAAAATAGATGAAAGGGTCACTTGAGGATCTAGAAGCGTTCCATCAAATGAGAGAAAGAAGAATTCAACCAAACTTTGGTCGCCACTCTCCGTCCAAAGAAATTGTTCACCGCACCTTACTTTAACGGCATTTAATAAAAGAATTACACGTGGAGTTCGAAAATTCTAAAAAATTAAAATAAATATTAAAGGTCATATATGAGAGTACAAAAAATATTAAGAACTAAATATGATATCTATTCTCGAAAATAAATAATTTTTTTATTTATGGTGAAATTAAATACTTATCTCAAATTTCAAATTTTAATAATTTGTACTTTTACGAAATTCAAGACAAAAATCTTGAATCTAAATTCTATCCAAATATACAAATACTTAAATATTTAGAAAAAAATAATTTTGCCGGCCTATAAGTCCCTTCATGGTTCGGCCCTCTGGTAGAAACAAAAAAGTCATAAAACTTTTGTCTTTTTAGAATTTCTACAACATAAAAAATTAATTTTTTCTTTCTATATAGTACAGGAGATTTTTTACGTCCACAAAATCAGGCATGCACCTTGGCCTCTAGCTATACTTTAACTTATCTTTTCATCGACGTTCGATGATTGTTCTGCAATTATCAGAAAAAAGAAAATTGATTAATCTGCAATAATAAAGTCTATTATTGCAGCAACCGTATACCAAGCATTTATTACTATTCAGAAAAAAAAATCATTTATTACTTAAAAAATCCTTTTGTTCTTGAAGAAAAAAACAATCATACTACCAACAAAAAAATATAGGCTGCTCAATTATATCTGCTCATGAGATGGAAAAACGGAACCAAGAGGTTGCGGTATACTGGTTAAACATTTTTAAATATCCCTAACGCAAAAGAAAAAAAAAAGGACCAAAAAAAAATATGTTGTACTTAGGTTTTTGAAACAAATTAGACAAAATATTTGGAAAATAGCATTGTGAGAAAAAGAAAAAGTATAGTAAAAATTGTAGAAATGGCAATTTTATTTTAAAAAGTAGAGTTTTTTTTTTTTTTTTTTTTTTTTTTTTTTTTAAGTAGAAGTATCTAAGAGAAGGAATTTCTAATGTTAAAAAAAATAAAAATAATTCATGCACATTAAAAACACATTACTTTTCTCTTTTAAAAAAGTGAAAAATAAGTAATTTTTCTGTTAGATTTTTTAATACTGTTTGTGTTTATGAAGATTGTCTCGAACTACTAAACTAGCCTTTTCCTTGTCCCAGAAAGAAAAAAAACATAACATAAAAATCTTTTCTCTGTATTTGATTCCTTAAACATTTATTCATGTTCTTTCTCAAATTTGCCCTTCGATATTCTTAAAACTTCTCTATATAAATTAATGAGAGTTTTTTATAAAAGAAATCTATATATATGATATAATTAGATGAATCCATTCTTTGGTGGACTTTTTGTCCGGTTATAGTTTTATAATATAATTATTATTTGTAGGATTTCGCTTAGACAATGATTCTCACCTAATCCTCATCCCCATAGTGCAATAATTACCTTTGTAAATGACGATGAAGATGATATATCAATTCCGCTGTTACATTCTATCCACTCTATTTTCTTTTCTTTTCTTTTTTTTTTTTGTAAATTCCTATTATTATATTATTATTAGTCAAAAATTCGTAATAAAAATAAAATTTTTATAATAAAAAATTATTTAATAAGAAAGGCGTAGATAATATTTTATTTTTTATTTATTTTTTAAAAGCAGTATGAATTCAAATGAACTTAAATAAATAAAAAAAAACAATATTAAATAAGAAAAGTATAAGAATAAAATAAATGTTGGATCTTTGGACTTAATTCATGTGCACACGTAATTATATAGCATTTGGACATGTAGACGTACATGTATTGCTTAATTTAATTATGTGTTTGTTATTATATATATTTTGAGACCCAATTAAGGTAATCTATATTTATATAGGTGGGTCTGTCATCTTAATAAAAGTGTGGGGTCTTTTTATAAATGTGTAGAAACCCAAGGGTTGTATTGCAAAACTATGATGGGCTGTTTAACAAATACATCTATATATTAGGGTTATGGTCCCTGATTGCACGTATGCTTAGATCATTAGCCACCTCTAAAAGTCTCCATCTCTTTGAGGAAATCAGGCGGCGTATTTAACAATCAGAAGATTCAAACCCGGTCTTCAAATCAATCAATTGCCATGGATCAAGGTACACGTTTCGATTCGTTATTCTAAATAATCTATTGAGTAATGTTAATTCTTGAGTTTTATTTATTTAATTTCATCAATGTTATCAGAGCCTCCTTACATCAAAGATTGTTTAGATTGTTGATTTATGATTGATTTTCGAAAATTGATTTCAAGAAAAAAAAATTTTTCCGATCGAATTTCCTTCCGATCTGTCTTTAAATATTAATGGATAAAGATTGGATTTTTCCGCTGCTTTGTTGATGTTTCTCAGTTTTAAGGATTGGATTTTTCCGCTGCTCGATGATGTTATTTGGATTTTAAAAAAAAAGGAAAAAAAAAAGGGAAAGCTTTTGTTTTTCCTGCGGCTGTGGTTGTCTGATCTCCACATGCTTGCTTGGAATCAATTTTGTATTACCTTTTATATGGTCATGAGAATGAATGATTTGATGCATGAATGGACTTATATCAATTTTGTCCGATCTCTACATGAATGAACCAATGCATTCATATGAAGTATTATTGTTATATGGTCATGAGATAAAATAGTTGATTCTCTCAATGCGATTCCGCCGCGGCTTGTTTCTATTCTTCAGTTTTTTTTTTTTTTTTTAAATTTTGAAGCTTGTGCATGTTTTTAGTCTCTGTTTTTTGTGCAAGCATGGAATCAATTCTATATCATATTATTGTATTATTTTTTATTTTTTTATATATCATCATTTATATATTGATATATATAGTTATTTATATATCATATGTGATTTTGTATATTTCATAATTTATTTATTAATCTTGAATTCTGATACATGCATAATGTGAAATAATATGTAATTAAAGTTTTTCTTGTATTTATAACAATTTAAGTCGCTCTAACGAGCATGTCTAGTAGCTTTATATTGATAAGTGGAATTGGCAACCTACCAAAGTAGGCTCTTCCATGAAAATCTTTCGATAATGAACTACTTAGATTTCGTGTTTTGTATTTCTTATGCGGGTAGCAATCGGCCCAAAAGAAGATTGTTATTGTCAGGCTGAGAATTACAAACACATGTAGTGATGAACATGTAATAGTTATTAAGTATCCATAGTAAGTGTTAAGTCGGCCCAAAGGAAGGCTTGATACTTGACTGGATTTTACTATTAATGCTCGATTACTACACCTAGAAAATCACTTGCATGCTAACTCTTTGTCCAAAGAGTAGACTTGGTGTTGCACCGATATTCTTGTGATTGGATTTGTTATGAATATAGCCCATTAATTGTTAAATTTTTTTATATATATGAGTGAGCTTTATTTATTTTGTTATATTATGTTTTCTGTTACAGTAACCGGTATCTCTGTTGCTAAATTATCTGCTAATTTGAGTAATATTCCGCCATTAAATGATACCAACTTTAAAGCTTGGAAAGATAAAGTTGCAATTCATTTGGGTTGTCTGGATCTAGACTTGGCCATTAGGGAGCCACGACCAGCTGAGCTGACGGATACTAGTACCTCCGAACAACAGAGGGAAATGGCTCAGTGGGAATGGTCAAATAGGTTAAGTCTAATGATCATGAAGAGTACAATTCCAGAGACTTTTCTAGCTAACGTGACAGATAAGAATAATGTAGTTAAGTTTCTCGAACAGTTGGAACAATGCTTTATAAAAGTGAAAAGGCAGAGATCATTATGCAATTGCGTAAACTCACTGCCATGAGGAATAGTGGTTCGGGAAACATTAGGGAATACATTCTTGAGATGTCTCATATTATATCAAAACTTAAGACACTGAAATTGGATCTTCCTGATGATCTACTGGTGTACCTTATTTTGATGTCTCTTCCTCCTCAATTTAGTTAGTTTGAGGTGAGTTACAACTGTCAAAAGGACAAATGGATAGTCCATGAACTCATCTCACATTTAGTGCAAGAGGAAGAGAGAATGAGACAACATAAGGTCGAGAGTGTTAATCTCACTTTCTCAAAAGATAACAAGAAAAGAAAGGGCAAAATGACTGTGGATACATTGGCGAAGAAAAAATAGAAGGAACAGTGGAAAGGCATAAAGTGCTTTTTCTGCAAAGATCCCTCTCATGTTAAAAAGGAATGCCCCAAGTATCACGCATGACACGTGAAGAAAGGTATGCCTCTAACTTTTGTCTGTTCAGAGGTTAATTTAGTTTGGATGCCAAGATATACTTGGTGGTTAGATTCAGCTGCCACTACTCACATAAGTATACCTATGCAGGGTTGCCAGAGTTACCGCCAACCTAGGGATGATGAAAGATTCATCTATAAGGGAGATGACAGTACAGCAGAAGTTCAAGCTATAGGCACTTTTAAATTATCATTAAAGACTGGTTTATTTTTAGAATTAAAAGAGACATTCGTTGTACTGTCATTTAGACGGAATTTAGGTTCTATTCCTGTTTTGGACAAAGAAGGTTTTTTCTGTTCATTTAGTAATAGACAGTGTCGTCTCTATTTTGATTCTAAATTGTTTGGAACTGGTTTTTTATATTCTCATGATAATTTATATGAGTTTGAGACCACTTCTTCTAATGAATCCTTGCATGTAAGTACACGTGGTACCAAACAAAAATTAACTAATGAGAACTCCTATTCATTATGGCACAAAAGATTAGGTCATATCTCCAAAAGGAGAATTGACAGACTTGTGTCTGAAGGAATTCTTGAAATGCTTGACATTTCGGATAATAAAATATGTGTCAAGTGTATTAAAGGTAAATTAACAGACAAGAAAAGAGTAGGTGCCGAGAGAGCTAAAGACGTTTTAGAACTAGTACATACAGATATATGTGGACCATTCTCTATGGCTTCTTGGAATGGTCAACAGTACTTTATAACGTTCATAGACGATTACTCTCGTTATGATTTCCTATATTTGATACATGAGAAATCAGAGGCCTTGGATAAGTCCAAAGTATTTAAAGCTGAAGTTGAAAATCAACTAGGCAAAAGGATTAAATGCATCAGATCTGACCGTGGAGGTGAATATTATGGCAGAAATGATGGTTCAGGTGAACAACATCTAGGGCCATTCGCCAAATTCTTAGAAGAGTGTGGGATCGTCCCCCAATATATTATGTCGGGGTCACCTAGCATGAATGGAGTTGCTGAGAGACGAAATAGAACCCTTAAGGACATGGTAAGAAGTATGATTTGTCATACTAATTTACCAGAATCACTCTGGGGGGATGCACTTAAGACTACAGTCTATATACTTAATAGAGTTCCAACTAAAGCAACAACAAAAACTTCATAAGAGTTGTGGACAGGTAAGAAACTTGCCTTAAGACATTTAAGGGTATAGGGATGTCCAGTTGAGGCAAGGCCTTATAGGCCTAATGAGAAGAAATTGGATGAAAGAACAGTTAGTTGCTATTTTGTTGGATACTCTGAACGGTCACGGGATTACAAGTTTTATAATTCCCAAAACAGAACATTTTTTGAGACGGGAAATGCCCGGTTCTTTGAGGATATTGAGGTTGGGAGGGAAGATAAAGCAAGAAACTTTGTCTTTGATGAGAACTCAGTTCTCATTCCTAGTGTTGTTCTTGAACATGTGCAGGTTCTCGTACCTGATCTTGTTCAAGAACAAAATTCAATACAAGACAATGTTGTGCTTCCTCATAATATAGATCAACAGGCTTTGCCTGAAATTGATCATCCAGTCGCTCCTCAACTTTTTGTTCCTATGGAGCAACCTCAACAACCTCAAGAACCAGTGCCCTTAAGAAGATCCATTCGAGAAAGAAGAAGCGCAATTTCAGATGATTATGTTGTGTATCTTAATGAGCATATGGAAAACATTGACTCGGCAGAAGATGATCCAATCACTTTTTGTCAAGCCATTGAAAGCTCAAATGCTCGTAAATGGATAGGTGCCATGGGTGAAGAAATTCAATCTATGAAGGACAATGACGTGTGGGATCTCGTTCCTTTGCCAGAAGGTGTGAAACCAATGAGTTGTAAATTGAGTTTTTAAAACCAAAAGGGATTCACAAGGCAATGTGGAGAGATATAAAGCTCGTCTAGTCGCTAAGGGATTCACTCAAAAGGAAGGCATTGACTACAAAGAGACTTTCTCTCCTGTTTCCTCGAAAGACTCTTTTAGAATAATTATGGCACTTGTGGCACGTTTTGATTTTGAGTTACATCAGATGGATGTCAAAACAGCTTTTCTTAATGGGAACATTGATAAGACAATTTATATGGTACAACCTGAAGGTTTAGAATCCAAAAATTTTGAACAATTGGTTTGTAAGCTTAAGAAATCCGTCAATGGGCTCAAGCAAGCCTCTCGTCAGTGGTACTATAAATTTCACAATGTAATATTATCTTTTGGTTTTGATGTAAATATTGTGGATGATTGTGTGTATCACAAGTTCTGTAAAAATAAGTACATTTTTCTAGTACTTTATGTGGATGACATCTTGCTTGCTAGTAATGATGTAGGCTTAATGCATGAAACTAAAAAGTTTCTCTCGAAGCAATTTGAGATGAAAGATCTTGGTGAAGCATCTTTTGTATTAGGAATCCAAATTCATCAAGATCGTTCTCGAGGAATTCTTGGATTATCACAAAAGGGATACATCGAGAAGGTATTCAGCGATTTGGAATGCAAGATTGTAAGCCGCTTGATACTCCGGTGGCCAAAGGAGATAAGTTTAATCTCAAACAGTGTCCTAATAATGACTTTGAATCCAAGCAAATGGAAGGCATTCCTTATGCTTCAGTATCTGGAAGCCTTATGTATGCACAAGTCTGCACTCATCCAGACCTTGCATTTATAGTTGGTATGCTGGGCAGATATTTGAGTAATCCGGGTCCTGCATATTGGATAGCAGCCAAGCGGGTCATGAGGTATTTGTAGAAAACAAAACATTATATGCTCACTTATAGGAAGTCAGATAAACTTGAGATCGTTGGGTATTCAGATTCCGACTTAGGTGGATGTCAAGATAGCATAAGATCTACATAAGGATATATTTTTCTGCTATCTGAAGGGGCGGTATCATGGAAAAGTGTCCAACAGACACTCATTGCCTCTTCAACTATGGAGGCAGAATTTGTAGCATGTTTTGAGGCATCAAATCAAGGTATTTGGCTGCGTAATTTCATTACATAACTGCATGTGGTTGATAATATTGATAGACTACTTAAATTATTTTGTGACAACAAAGCTGCAGTCTACTTTTCTACAATAATAGGAGCTCAACAAAATCTAAGTATATAGACCTCAAGTTTCTAGTTATAAAAGAGCGAGTTCAGAATGGTATAATTAGTATTGAGCTTATTGGGTCAGGCTCCATGCTTGCGGATCTGTTAACTAAAGCATTGACACCGAAGGTCGGGTTTGAGTCATTCTCAAGCTCCTGCAATAGAAATGTAGGGGGGATTAGAGTAGCCAGCAAATACATGGGGATTGAGGTGAGTACATCTTTGATCAAGGTACATCCCAACAGGGGACGACCATATAGTCGCCCGTCTAAGGTTTCGGGACAAGAAGAGAGGCGGTTTCGAGTGTTCATGTGCCAATTTCGGGTGAGGTAATGCTAATTGATCCTCCGTAGTTGATGAACCTCTTTCAGAGCCTGTTACTCGTAAGTCAAAATCATTCTATGCCCATTATTTAGCGCTATCACACGTTTTAATTACTTTTCTAGTATAGAGCCGCCAGGGGATTGGAATTGTACGCTTGCCACTGCGGAAAGGCCCAACCAAAGTAAACTGGAACAGAAAAGTAAGTCTTACCTTCTTCGGACAATAAGATCTATTCTTTATAACCTGATAGGTTTCTGTTTCGGGTCGAAGGGAAGTCACAAAGGATAGAAGAATCCGTCTAAGGCTATGCTCTGGGTTCTGGGAAGGTAGTTCAGTCACACCCGATGGATAAGCAGTGAGGACATGGTGAGGAACTGATTGACCATGAGAGGAAGATACCCACGCGCTGCTACAATTGCTTTAGCGAGAGCTGGTCCAGCACCGATTTCTTTGTCTTCTTTTTCTTACGCAATTCAAAGTTCGAATTCAAGTTCGTGTCTAAATCGGACCTTAAATGCAATCAAAAGCATCTTATATTCGTCGCAAGAACCCATTCCATACCAAAACGGTGGATACAGCCCTTTCTTTATTAATAGATTTCCCCACTCGAAAAGCACTTAGCCACTCGACTGACTTTCCTTTTCGCTAGCTTGTCAAAGTTGGAGCTGCGGGCATTCTTTCTGTCCCCGAAGGCGAAGCAGGAGGAACCAACCCAACCGGGTATGCGAGCACTTCCACAAGTTCGAGCACACGAGTAGAGCCAACTCCTACAAATCGGGAAGACTACTACTACCTACTACTTTGTTGTATAGAAGATATCCAGCCCATATGGGCTTTTGCCCTTTATCTTGCTGCACGTGTTTATGGACTTGAGATAAGCCGTTGATGGACAGGTTGGAAGATGCTCCTCAGATACGAGTTATAATTAGGTACTTTACCTCAGAGGAAGTGCCCTATGAACAAGCGCTCCAAGTATCACATCTCCCCTTGCCAAAGACGGGAAATCCCCAACCTTTGAGTCAGAGTGAAGATTATTGGAATCCGCGGGGGACAAATAAGAACAACTATCTCCCGGACAGCTTTATCTGATCAAAGGCCGTTAAGCAACTCAAGAGCAGGGAGTGTGGAACTTTTTACGACTTCTAGATTAGCAAACCCAGTAAGCACACCTGACCCAGACAGATCCACTATTCCTGTACCGGTTCAGGAATTTGGTGCCTTTTCACCAGCGCTTAGGACTAGCAGAAGGGCATGAAAGAGTCTCAAAGCCTTTTCCGGACAAGATGGATATAATGTTTTAGCATACGTTCCGGGTCCCATCCCTGTCTTAGGGAATAGCCCAGACAGTGATAATATGCCAACCCCTCCGTCAATAGATCAGTAGAGATCAGCGAGTGGGGACTTTCTTGAATAAGGAGAAGGTAGAAAGACTTGGCCAGAACTACTTGTCCCAGGGGATGGGGTAAGATCTTCTAGAGCTCGGATAGACCTCTTAGGAAATGCTTTCTTTGAAGTTTCTTCCCTTTCTTTTAGAGACTAAGGTGGAGTGGAGGAACTAGTCATAAAGAGTCAGTCAAGCACCCACGTTTCTCTTAGCCATATGTGCACGATCAGTAAAAGAAAAAGTAAGTCTTTGAAGACGTGCTCCGAGGAAATACCTCCCCAATAAGGCCTTCAAAGGGTTTTATCAGAAATCCTACATGCCCCGGGGAAGGGGCTGAATGCCAACCAGTTCTCAATAATAAGGTGGTGAGATGCTTAGGAAAGATAGAATGGGAGTTTGATCTGCTACCGGCGGAAATCATCTCCTACCGCTAAAGGTCGGACATCAGTACCGCGGAGAAGCCCTGGTACGATGGAAGAAGATGCTTCTTGGGAACCTCTCGAATGGTTGCAGCAAACCTTCCATCAATTCGGTCTCGAGGACGAGCCCGGACTCCTTTAATAAGGGGGAGAATGTCACTATTCCGAATCAGTTGACTGAGTCCCGTACACTGCTAACGGAACTGTGGAAGGAAATGGTAACTAACATCTTGACCGCACTCTTCGCAGCCTTGCTTGCAGGCTAGTGCTATTGCCTTCCTTGTTTGATGGAATTAACCTACATTTTCTTGTTCTGTATTTAATTGGATTTGACTGAGGCTTTCCCCCGCACTCCAAACGGTCGGAGAACCTACCTTTTTATAGTTTTATCGTCTACCCCCCCTAGAAACGTATAGGAAGTTTTCTCCTCGTACGGCTCGAGAAAAAAGAATTGGATTGGAAGATGATCATGCCAATGCAGAGGAAATGAATGCATTTCATTGTAGATCCTGGGAGGCAATTCTGATTGGTCAACTAAAGCCATTAGAATTTTTATTTTATACATTGGAAAAATCCGTTTTGTTATTAATAGATTAGGAAAGGGGAAAAGAATAACGCTTTATAGAATATACTACTCATATGGGTGTTGTATCTTTAGATGGTGTCTAAATTCAGTGGGAGTCTGTATATATTTATGCTCATACTTTATTTATTTATTATTGTTAATGTGACAATAATTTTTTACCATTCGCTCATTAAGACTATGTTGTTGAGTTGTTCATTTCCTATTTATATGTTAAAGTGATCTCAATTATGTTGGACCAGTTGGAAATAGGCATGCATAGATTACATTCACATGTAATTTCCATGCTACAGATCCACACTCAACTCAGGTCATTTAGTTGAATTAATGCATGTGACCAATGTTGGGTTTAACTGTTCTTTTAATGCAGTGAAAGTCCCTTTGATCCGTGTATTAATGAAATTAATGGACAGAGTTGGTTAAAGATGACAAATTAAAGTATGCTGGCTATTACAGTGACAATCACGTAATTGTTTGTTTGAGTATATACATGAATATTAGTCCAAGTGGGAGATTGTTAGATCTTTGGACTTAATTCATGTGCACACGTATTTATATAGCATTTGGACATGTAGACGTACATGTATTGCTTAATTTAATAATGTGTTTGTTATTATATATATATTATATATTTTGAGACCCAATTAAGGTAATCTATATTTATATAGGTGGGTCTGTCATCTTAATAAAAGTGTGGGGTCTTTTTATAAATGTGTAGAAACCTAATGGTTGTATTGCAAAACTATGATGGGCTGTTTAGCAAATACGTCTATATATTAGGGTTATGGTCCCTGATTGCACGCATGCTTAGATCATTAGCCACCTCTAAAAGTTCCCATCTCTTTGAGGAAATCAGGCGGCGTACGTAACAATCAGAGGACCATAACCCTTATATATAGATGTATTTGCTAAATAGCCCATTATAGTTTTGCAATAAAACCCTTAGGTTTCTACACATTTATAAAAAGACTCCACACTTTTATTAAGATAACAGACTCACCTATATAAATATAGATTAACTTAATTGGGTCTCAAAATATATATAATAACAAATACATAATTAAATTAAGTAATACATGTACGTCTACATGTCCAAATGCTATATAAATACGTGTGCACATGAATTAAGTCTAAAGATCTAGCAGAAATAACCATTGTCTGCTATTTGAAAAACTATTTTAATACAAAGTTATTAAAATCTAAAAGGTTTAAGACTAAATATAGTTGAAACCAAAACAAAACATTATAATTAAAGTGTAAATTTAGTCATGAAAACTGTAATGACAACTATTAAAAAAGAAAAAAATTGCAATTGCAATCACACTTAAAGCATACTCAATTAAGTACCTGTAAACTTTTGAAAAATAAAATAAAAGCTTTCTTATTAAGTGTTG
The DNA here is from genome assembly GCA_028651295.1 of Catharanthus roseus. Classification (NCBI taxonomy): domain Eukaryota; kingdom Viridiplantae; phylum Streptophyta; class Magnoliopsida; order Gentianales; family Apocynaceae; genus Catharanthus; species Catharanthus roseus. The sequence continues at coordinate 4,515,992 of JAPQWS010000124.1, read as the reverse complement.
TTACACATTTCAATTCCTCAAAATTGCAATTGATGCCATAACTGACTATAACACAAATTTATATTTAAAAAATGTAATACAATAACTATGGTAGAATACTAAAGAAATAATAAATATTGTTCCTGGTTAGAAGATTAGTCAAATAAATATATCTCAAAAATTAAATTATTTTGACAATAATGAAAAGGGAAATAATTGATATAAATTAATGAACGCCTAAATATTTTGCTCTCATATTTTTTTTGTCCTCGTGAATTTTGTTGAAGTTGTCTTTCATCTAAGATGAATTTAATACTTAAAATTAATTTTAAAAATGCATGTTGTATTTTAAATTTCAAACTTTAATTTAATGGGGAAAAAAATGGAGATACGGGAGTTATCTAATACACTATTTGGTTTAGTTATATATATATATATATAATTATTAACAAATAATATGAGAAAATTAGATTGAAGCCTTTAAAGTATAGGAGAACTCTAAATCTAAACACACACTCTTTATCATATATATATATATATATATAAAGATCCGGTGGAAATTCTTTTTTAGTATTTTATGTGATCCAAACTCAATTTACTTAATTAATCAGATGTATAAAATTTTTATTTAAAAAAATGCAAAAAGTTTCTTAATTTATAATTCTTTAAACTCCATATAATAATAGAATTGCTCCATCGACAAATTGACAATATTATAAATTAAAAAAAAAAAAGTTTGGGCTCATGAAGGTTATGAAAGAAACATAAACTCACTCGCCCTAAAGAAAAAAAATAATCACCACCGAAAGAGCTACTCTTTCATTGCCAGAATCGGAGCCGCCGCCAAAGCAAATTGTATATAGATTAGCCATGGATCGGGAAATGCTATTAACAAAGCGATCTATAAAATTGAAAATTCCAAAAGACCTTGCCAATACCACCAGTCAAAATTCTTTATTACTTTTAATTTATTAAAAAAAACTAGGAATCTAAAAAATTCCCCGAAGGAGTAGATTGAAAAACACTACTATGGACCGTTCATTAAAAAAAAAAAGTTAAGGACACCCCAGCAGTAAGAAGAAAAAAGAGATCGAAATTATGGCGAGTTCTTGAATTTTTTACGCCAACTTCCCAGACAAACCCTAGTGGATCCGGGACGTCACAGATGCCACCCGCGCCCGGTTTAGGATTTGCATCATTTCAATCACCGTATTCTTCAGCCTACGGGTTTTCGGGGTTTCGGGCACCACCTCCTCCGCGCATAACCGGTTCTTCAACGCCACATCAGCCTATATCGCAGGCATCCTCGCCTGATGAAGAGGAGGGGTAGGATGACATGGACGGTGTTCAGGCTCTCAGCTTCGGGCATCGTGTTGGGAAGAAAACTGTTTGATTCAAACCATCCAGCTGGCCTTAGCTGTAATTATTATTTTTTATTTTTCATTGACAGTTATATGTAATTTAAAATAAGTTATAAAGTATTCATCCGATGTTTATATTATTGATTTATTAGGTTTAGGTATATTTATTATATTCTTATTTTGTTATAGGGTAAAAATCTAAAAGTTCAAATTCTTTAGTATAAACATAGTTTTTTTACTTTGATTTGCAAAAACCGTAAACGAAATGTTTTAATTGGTTTGGAAAGAACGAAAAAAAAGGGTTTACGTATAAAAGAAGAAAGTTTGGTGGAAAAAATAAAAAATTTAGAAAACCACTAAAAAGGGATAAACATTTTAAGAAAAAATAATAAAAAAAGGCAAAACAAGTAAGGAAAAAAAAAAGAAAAAACGCCTACTTTAAGAAAATTAAAAAATTAAAAATTAAAAATTAAAAAATTAAAAAAAATTAAAAAAGAAAATGCACAATGGTTGTGCGTTATCCAGGAGATAACGCACAACCATCATGCGTTATCTCCTGGATAACGCACTCCCACTGTGCGTTATCCTTCTTAATCAGCTACAATAATTCACTCACATCCAGCCCTTCAACGTACAATAATTTCACTCTTTCTCAGCTTCCTCCGACAATTGTTGATAAGGAATCCTCCGAGAGTTGGAATTGGTTCCTTAAAAACTTGCGAGAATACGTAGTCAAAGATCGCCACGTATGCCTCATTTCTGATCGCCACAAAGGTATTTTCTCCGCTATTCAAAGTCAACCTTTGTGGCAACCACCATTTTCAGTTCACCGGTTTTGCTTACGCCACATTCGAGCAAATTTCAACAAGACTTTTAAAAATACAACCCTAAATAGCTTGATGTGGCAGGCCAGAACAGAAACAAAACAATGAAAATTTGACCGTGTAATGAAAGAGATTCAAGAAAGAAATGTGGATGCTTACATTTACTTGATGAAGTTGGACGCAGAGAAATGGACACTGTTGCATGATGGCGGAAACAGACACGGTATCATGACAACCAACATTTCCAAGGCACTTAACAGTGTGTTGAAGAAAGCTAGGGTTCTACCTTTAAAAGCCTTGGTTGAACTAATATTCAACAAACTAGTTAACTACTTTTACCAACACCGTGAAGAGGAAGAAAAATGTGTGCATCCATTTCCAACTCGAATTTTTGATAAGTTCTTGCGGATTGAACTGAAATCAAGAGAACACAAAGTTACAACTAACAATCTGCTAGAGGGAATATACATGGTCAAATCTCCAATCCGGATTTCTGGTATGGGAAACAACGTCTATACTTTGCGACTAAATAATAAATCATGCAGTTGCGGAAAATGGCAAACATACACATTGCCTTGTTCTCATATTCTTGCAGTGTGTAGAGAAAATGGGTCAAGAACAGATGCTTATGTACCGGAGATATATTCGCGACAAACGTACAGAAAAACTTACCAAGCGAATTTTCATCCGGTCTTGAGTGAGAACTTTTGGAGGGATGTCCCTTTTAATTTGACATTCTATCCTCCAAACATGAAAAAGGAACGGAGTAGGAAACAAGGCAAGCAATTTCAGGGGGAAATGGATTATAGAAATTCGGATTCTCCCCCAAGATGTGGTAGATGTCGCATTCCGGGACATAATAGAAAAAATTGTAATAACCCCGGACCGAGCAATGTATAAGTTTGACATTTTCTTGAAATAGTTGTAATAAAACATGTTTATATTAATGAAAATTTTCTTTCAATTTCTTCTAATTACTACATCATTGCTTGAAATTTTTACGGTTTCTTTAGTATTACTTCTTCAAATAACTTGCGATGAAATGGTCAAAATGTAAATATAATTTCCAAGAAAATGATATAAATAGCATAAAATAAGTTAAATATAATAAATACAGTCTTCTTAAAAAAAATATACAATTATAGTTTTTGGGAAAACAAATTTTCATTAAAAAAAACAATTCATTAAACAAATTACTAAAAAAAAACTTATACAAATGTAAGTTTTCCCAAAAGAAATTTTAATTAAAAACAAAAAAATGTTCATTCAAAAAAATAAATTAAATTAAATAACAAAATTTTAAACAAAATTAAAAAATTAAAAAAAACATTTTAAAAAAATAAAAAAATAAAAAAATAATTACGTGGCTGATAATGCACAACGAGTATGCGTTATGCCTAGTCATAACGTACACCCATTGTGCGTTATCAGCCACATAGGCTGATTTGCTTAATTAACTGAGCCAGAGCTGGAAAAAAAAATAGCCCAGTTCAGTACACGATTTTTTAAACTGGGCCAGACCCAGAAAAAAACCAAGTTATAGATATCATGGTGATCACTGGAGATTTTAAAATTTGAAATTCTTACTATTTTGAAGCCAACTAAATTGCATTATCATTTTTTCTTTATTAAACAAATTAAAAAATCTGAGAAGTTTTAGAATGAGGGAGAAGTTTTCTCTCTTCTTCTATTATAAGATAGGTACTAAGGATTGTTATGTAGAATTAAAATAGGATTATTCTTATAAAATTCTAAATCATGTATAGTTATGATTTAGGTTTGTAGTTGTAGTTAGTTTTAGTTTCCTAGTCATAATTTATTTAGGATTTGTCATATTGACAAGTATATAATATAAACTATTTTGCATTAATAAGACAGAAGACATTGGATTGTTTTCCTCAATGGAAACTTTTATGGTATCAGAGTCCTTTGTCTAAATTCTCATAATGAGTAACGACGGGAAAGAAGCTGGTCATGTTAACAGCGACATGGTAGAAGAAAACCATGTTCGTATAATGAAGAAAGATTCTTACTATGTAGCATCCTCAGATGGACTCGGACTGATTATAACGACAGTCCAGTTAAAGGTGAATAAAAAAGACAATAATTATGCTGAATGGGTAAAAGCAATGCGCCTCACCTTGCGTTCAAAGAAGAAACTGGGATTTATCGATGGAACAGTCCTCATACCAGAAAACGACCCAGACAAAGAAGAAGAGTGGTGGGAAATTAACACTCTCATAAACTCTTAGATCATTAATACTATTGAGTCCTCTCTCTGGTCGTCTATGAATTATTCTGAGATGGTTGATGAATTATGGACAGATTTAAAGGAAAGATTCTTGGTTGGAAACGGGCGAAAAATATGAGTTGAAGGCGGCATTAGCAAATTGCAAGCAGGGAGGAGATTCAATAACGTGTATTATTTGCATTTGAAAAAATTATGGGACGAATTAGACAACTACTCTCAACTTCCATTCACCATAGACACAGAAATCCAGACTGCTATTACAAATGAAAGAGAAGAAGAAAAAGTTTTTCAATCTCTAATGGGATTAAACAGTGAAATATGGCACTGTTCGCTCCCATCTGATTCAGCAAGGACCCATGCCAAAAGTGCGAACAGTCCTTGCCCAAATATGTAAGGAAGAGCAACATCTTGACCTTGCAAGAATGGTGGATCATGGCGGCTTGCTGTCGCCGGAACAGAAAGGTTGTCTTCAACCTCAAGATTATATTGTACTCATTGCAGCCGCAATGGTCATGATATTGGGTCCAGTTTTCAGCTAGCGGGCTACCCGGATTAGTGGCCAAAAAATACAGCTCTCAATGTCGTCAGCTGTAGAGTTCAGTCCGGTCACGGCGGCAGAGGAACAACGAGCGTAGCTGGAGGTCACGGCGGCAGACCTAGAAACCACCCATTCTCTGGCCGAACAACAGGAGCAGGAAGACAACAGCAGCAATCGACGCCTGGGGAAAGAAGAAACGGCAATGCCTTGGCCAATACCATCGTCGCCCGGCATGGTGAAACAATCACGGAGGAAGGTAGCAGCAGTTCACATAGAAACTTTCTAAAAGGCAGCAGCTGCAATAACGGGAAGATGAAAAATAACTTTCCAAACCTAACAAATGAACAATGGTCAAAATTGTTGACCATTATAAATAATACAAATGCCACTCAATCCAAAAAATTATATGGTATAAAAAAATTATGGATTATGAACTCAGGATATTCTCACTGTATGGCTAGTAGAAAAGATTTTTTGAGAAAGTTAAATAATATTTACCCAACTATTATCGGTTTGCCTAATAGTACTAAGGCAATTGCTCTGCAAGAAGGAATGGTCTGTTTAAATCCTAGACTCAAATTTCTCAGTGTGTTTTTAATTCCTGAGCTTAGATCTAATCTAATTTCTTTATCTCAATTGGCCCAAGCTCTAGATATTTTATTACTCTCTTTGATAATTTTTGTATTATACAGGATCGTATCTCGATGAGGCCGATTGGAGTAGGTGAGCAAAGGAATGTGATTTTCTTCTACAAACCCTTGCAGTTGTCAGCTTGATACGTTTTTTCTAGTAATGTTCCAAATTCTAGCACATTGTGGCATGTACTGTTGGGACATTCTTCGGATGTTGTGGTAAATAATTTTTTGAGACTTTCTAAGAAATGTAGAATTGGAATTGCTCCTTGCAATATTTTTCTGCGTGCTAAACAAACTTATGAATGTTTTCCTTTAAGTAGCAATAAAGCATCTAAATTTTTTTATTTAATTCATTGAGATTTGTGGGGAGCATATAAAACTATATCTACTATAGGGCGTCTCCTATTTTCTTACCATACTACACGATTACTCTAGGGCTATTTGAATATATCTAATTTCTGAGAAAAGTGAAGTTGCATCTGTTCTAAAAGATTATTTTGCCATGATCAAAACACAATTTCACAAAACCGTGAAGGTAGTTCGGAGTGACAAAGGTACAAAATTTGTGTCTAGAGTCGTCTTTTTCCACCCACGGCATTATCCATCAGACCATTATTACTGGCACCTCACAACAAAATGGTAGGGTTGAACGCAAGCATCGACATATCCTGAACGTCGCATTGGCCTTGCGTTTTCGAGCTAATTTTCTCACAAAATTTTGGAAAGAGTGTTTTAACGGCAGGATATCTTATAAATCGGACACCATCTTTATTATTACATGGAAAAACTCCTTATGAGTTGCTACATGGAAGGAAGCCATCATATTCTCACATTAAAAGTTTTGGGTGCTTAGCTTATGTCCATGACCATAATCTACCTAAGGATAAATTTCGAGCCCGCAGTAGAATTTGTCTTTCTCAGGTATCCCTTTAACAATAAAGGATAGTGATTTTATGACTTACAAGCAGAGAAGTTCATTTTATCTAAAGATGTAATTTTTTATGAGACCGAGTTTCCATTTAAAGAAAAATCGAACGCTTCTTCACAAGGTAATCCGGATTTCGTACAAGCTTATAACTTTGGGGAACAGATTTTGTAGGGGAATGGAGTTTTTCATGAACAGAACTAGCTGTAGCCCGCGGTCTAGTCCACTTCTGGCAGCCCAGGTACAACAGTCCAGCTCTCCCAGCCCTCACATGTCTTGGATCGGCCCAATTTGGTTGGCCCAGAAGCAACCACCCGCCTAGAAGGAACTGCCCAACCTTCTCCTCTTCCATCTGCGGTTCAGCCCAGCTCTGTGGTCCAAACGTACCAGCCTAGCCGCCACACGTTGATTCTCCACCTGGGTCTCTTCACCTCGGCCCAGAACCTTCCTCATGCTCTGGCCCAACCGCAACAGCCCCACCTCCAGAACTCATCCCTTCTGGCCCAGTAGTTTCTGGCCTACCAGCAACAGAAATCAACCTCGGCCTAGGCGTGAATGATCCAGACCTTGGTCCAACAAGCTCCACTCCAGCAACAACAGATACCGTCCCTCCTAGCTCCAATCTTCAAGAAATTCAACTTACTAGAAAAAGTACTCACATTAACAGTTACATGCTTCACTCCAAGATTTTGACTGAAATGTCATATGGAAGTCCTCTATATCCCATTCAAACTCTGCTCCCTCACCCTCTTCGGACCTCTCAGGTACATCCATTTATCCTATAACACACTTTGTGGACTAAGAAAAATTTTCTCCTTCACACAGGTAATTTTTAGCATCAGTTGCCATAGACTTAGAACTCACCACTTACTCTGAGGCTGTTTCTAATCCTAAATAGCAGGCTACCATGCAACAAGAAATTGATGCCCTTGAAAAGAATGGCACGTGGTCCTTGACATCCTTACCTCCTAGAAAACGTACTCTTGGCAGTAAATGGGTCTTCTGCATTAAGTATAAAGAAGATGGCACCATCGAGCGATATAAGGTCCGCTTGGTAATTTTAGGTAATACACAAATGGCAGGTATTGCTTTCATAGATACCTTTGCCCCAATTGCTAAAATGGTCATAATTCACACCTTACTTTCTGTTGCTACCGCTCGAAACTGACCTATCCATCAGATGGATATCTACAATGCGTTTCTTCATGGAGATTTATGACAAGAAGTCTATATGCGACTCCCACCTGGTTTTCACCCCTCTTCCCACGAACAGGTTTGTCTTTTGAAGAAATCCTTGTACGGCCTTTGCCAAGCTCCTCGGTGTTGGTTTTCCAAGCTTACTGTCGCTCTTCATAAGTGTGATTTTTCTCACTCTTATGCAGATTATTCTCTCTTCGTATACTCTTGAGAAAATATTTTTTTATATGTTCTCATTTATGTGGATGATTTATTACTTACTGGAAATTCACTACCCATTCTAAATAAATTCAAAGTTTTCTTGAATAAGTGCTTTCATATGAAGGACTTGGGTCCTCTCAAATATTTTTTGGGTATTGAAATTGCAAGAAATCCTTTGGATTTATTTTTATGCCAACGAAAATACATTTTGAAAATTCTCTCTGAGACTGATTTGTTAGCGGCCAAACCGTCATCTACTCCTATTGAACCAATCATCAGTAACCAAAGCTTCTGAATCTTATTTAGATAAACCAGATCGCTACCGCAGACTCATTAGCAAGCTGATCTATCTTATTCTTACACGACCTGAGCTTGCCTACGCAGTCCATACGCTCGCTCAGTTTATGCACGCTCCTCGTCGTGCTCAGGAAGCTGTTATCTGAGTCGTTGAATATCTCAAGGGCAGTCCTGGCCATGGCATTCTTCTTCAATATAAATCTCTACTTTTATTGACTGCATATTGTGATTCTGATTGGGCTACTTATAAATTCCTAACTTATGTATATTTTAGTTTCTTATTTGTAATATAATTAGTTTCCTAGTCATAGCTTGTTTAGGATTTGTCACAATGACAAGTATATAATTTAAACTATTTTACAATAATAAACAGAAAACATTATATTGTTTTCCTTACTGGAAACTTTCATGGTATCAAAGCCAGCCTTGTCTAAATTCTCATAATGAGTTATGACAAGGAAAATACTGGCAACATTGACAACAACATGATAGAAGAAAGCCATATTTATAAAATAAAGAAAGATGTCTACTATGTGGCGTCTTCAGATGGTCCTGGGTTAATCATAACGACAGTCCAATTTAAAGAGAACGATAAAGACGATAACTATGCAGAATGGGTAAAAGACATACGATTGGCCTTGCGTTCAAAGAAAACATTAGGATTTGTTGATGGAACAATTCCTATTCTAAAAAATGATCTTGACAAAGAAGAGAAATGGTGGGAAATTAATACTCTGGTAAATTCATTGATTATCAATATATTGAGCCCTCTCTCCATTCTTCTATTAACTACTTTGAAAGAGCAGATGAGTTAAAGACAGATCTAAAAGAAAGATTCTTGGTTGGAAACGGATCGAGAAAATATGAATTGAAAGCCGCGTTAAAAATTTGTAAACTAGGAGGAGACTCGGTAACCGTGTATTATTCGCGTTTGAAAAAGATATGGGACGAGTTGGAAAATTATACTCAACTTCTAACTACAACCAATACTGCACTATTATCAGTTATTACAAATGAGAGGGAGGTAGAAAAAATCTTCCAATTTTTAATGGGATTAAATAACACAATCTACGGTACGGTACGTTCCCAATTTATTCAACAAGAACCAATGCCAAAACAAAGAACTGTACTTGCAAAAATCCGTAAAGAGGAGCAGCACCAAAACCTGGCACGAAGAGAGGAAGCCTTCAACGACCGCGTTGCTTTTGCCGTCAACAAACACGCCAGACCGCCGACAGCTTCATTGTCTTCTTCAACCTTTGCATCAGCGACAGCTTCTTTTCAACCTCTGCGTCGGCAACTTCAGTAACGTCAGCGTCTTCTGCAACTTCACTGTTCTGCTCCCATTACCAACGCAACAGTTATGATGTCCGGGCATGCTTCTAGATAGTAGGCTACCTGGATTGGTGGCCAAAGAATGCAGTCGGACATGGAGTTTCATCTGGTCATCGCGGCGGTTGTGGAGGCTCCTTTGCAGGCGGAGCTAGAAATAGCAGCAAAAATGGCGGCCGACTGTACCAAACAAATGCAGGCGAGTGGCAGCAGCAGCCAGCGGGATGGGCCAATGCCGCGACAGCTCGGTACGAGAGCACAAATTTGGTTCTGTTGCCGGCAGAGAGCAGCGGCAATCCTGGAAAGAGCAACAGAAATCTTGGGATGTCCACCTTTCCAAGTTTGAGCAATGACCAATGGTCAAGATTGATGACCACATTAACCAATTAAAATTCTAGTCAATCCGATAAATTATCTGGTATGGAAAATTTGTGGATTTTGGACTCGAATTGTTCTCATTATATGATTGGTAGGAAAGATTTTTTGAGATATTTGAATAATATTTGTCCGTATATTATTGGATTGCCTAATGGAGCTAAGGCAATTGCCCAGCTAGAAGGAATGGACTCTTTAAACCCTAGACTCAAACTCCTCAGTATGTTTTTCATACCTGAGCTTAGATGCAATTTAATCTCATAATCTCAACTGGCGTGAGACTCCAAGTATTTTATCACTCTTTCTGATGAATTTTGTGTTATACAGGACCGTATCTCGATGAGGCCGATTGGAGTGGGTGATCAATAGAATGGGGTTTTTATCTACAAACTGATGCAGTTATCAGATTTATATGCTTTTTCTTGTAATATTCTTGACTCTAGTACATTATGGCATGTTAGATTGGGCTATCCTTCAGATTTTGTAGTAAACAGTTTTTTGGAATTTCCAAACATTCTAGAACTGGATCTATACCTTGCAATGTTTGTCTGCGTGCTAAGCATACCCATGATCCTTTAAGTATGAATAAAGCGTCTCAGACTTTTGATCTAATTCATTGTGATTTATGAGGACCATACAAAACTAAATCTACTACAGGCGCCTCTTGTTTTCTTACTATATTAGATGATTATTCCAAAGCAGTCTAGATATATTTGATTTATGAGAAAAGCGAAGCCGCATTTGCCTTAAAAGAATACTTTGCCATGGTGAAAACTCAATTTCACAAAATCGTAAAGACAGTCCGAAGTGATAATGGTATAGAACTTATTTGTCTAAACTCCTATTTTTTGGCTCATGGCATGATACATTATACCACCATTGCTGGCACCCTACAAATAAAACGGCAAGGTCGAACGGAAGCATCGGCATATTCTGAATATAGCTCGTGCCTTACGATTTCAAGCAAATTCGCCATAAAATTTTGAGGAGAGTGTATTTCAACGCTTATTCTCATATTAAAAGTTTTGGGTGTCTAGCTTATGTCCATGATCATGAACTACCAAAGGATAAATTTTGCACTCGCAGCAAAATTTGTGTCTTCCTCGATTATCCATTTAACAAGAAAGGATAGCGATTTTACGACTTTTTTTGAAAGTATATTTTCTCTATTTTGAAAGTATTGGTTAAAACTTTTTTTAAAACAAAAAATATTCGTTGGCCTACTTCAATACATAATTTTTTAAGAGGAATCAATACGTAGTTATTTCTTATTTTTTAGTACAAAAAGTGCTACATGCTAATACTATTTTTTTATAATTCAATATTTGAAAGTCATCTACTAATTTAAGAGAGATCGAAGCACAACATCTCATTAAGCTAATATATGGTATAAAACCGTTCCTAAATAACCCAAACTCATAAATTCACTCTCACTTGACATGGCAGGTGCACACTATTTATAGACATAGTTGTTCCTATCTAATTTGCGTGACTCTGTGCATGCGAGTCATATGTGCTCCTACTTCTCATCAACAAATTAGTTGTGCAGCCAATATATTTTTCTCAATTGAAACTCTCCAAGTCAGCTTTTTTTATTCTCACATGTTCTTTAAGTTCAACGTTTACCTGCATAATTTTTTAAGTACGAGAGTATCGTAGATTTTTCTCATGGTTTGTTTAAGCTTATGGCTATATATACTAAGCTTCATTTAACCATTGAGCAGACGAACTAAGCTATAAACCCTATTTTCTTAATTTTTAATTTCTATAAACTTAATTTAAACTTTAAAGTATATATTGGGTTGTTGTTATTATCTCTGGAGATATTTTCTAATTCATGTTACACTTGAAGGAGAGGGGGAGATTGTTTCATCTTAATCAGACCTTTTAATATGCCATAAAATAATCTTTTACACAAATATGAATGCAGAAACAGTCTTTCAGACAGCAACGGAGCGGACACAAACATTACATAAATATATATATATATATATATATTTTAGTATTTCGATTGCCATGAAATATATTATGTAGGTAGAAGATGTATTATTTTTTTTTGCTTAAGTATTACTTCTTAAAAATATTAGATTTTGCTAAAATTCTTTATTTTAATTCATGTCGAACTTTATTTGAGAAACTCATATATTAAATTCTTTTCCAACGGAAAAAAAAAGTAGAGTCCTACCTCAACCGTGATGCACACTTAGGTTCATCATTGCTTTTAGGACAATATTTATGCACGAATCAAACTACCGTTCATATCTACACTCATAAATTACGTCCATAAAAAAAATTTCATCCATCTGATACATCTTAAACATAAATCGAGACAAAATCAAAAGGTAAAACAATACCTTTATTTAATTAGTCAAAAATAACAAATAGGTAAAACAACAAAAAAAGGAAAAAACTAATTGAACCTTTATTTTGTAAAAGGTGGAAAGAGATTTAAGGTGATGAAGACAAGATGAATGAATAGTTGACAAAGACAGACTAATCGTTAACAAGATGAGGAACCAATTTCAAAGGATACTTCATAATGCAACCAGCACCAAAGTCCTCAGTCAAATCAATTTCTTCTGGTTTTTTACCATCTGCTATTTCCCAATCAAAATGATAAAACATAGCAGCCAACATAAACTCAGCATTTGTCACTCCATATAAAATACCAGGACATCCTCTTCTACCTGTCCCAAATGGTATCAATTCAAAGTTACTTCCATAGAAATCCATTGGGTTACGAATATATCTTTCTGGATCAAACTTCTCTGGTTCGGGCCATACTGTAGGATCCATTTGAACAGCCCAGCAATTTGTTATAACCCAAGCCCCTTTTGGAACTGTGTATCCATCTACTTCAAAATCTTCTCTGCATTCTCTAGGAACTAAAAGAGGAGCAGCTGGATGTATTCTTGTTGATTCCTTCACACAAAGACGCATAAATTCCATTTTTTCAACGTCGTATCCTGTCACTCTTTTCTTTTCTTTACAAATACCTCGTACTTCTTCGTACACTTTTTTCAAACTTTTGGGATCCCTTAGAATTTCAACCATAGCCCATTCTGTAACATCTGCTACACTTAGGGTTGCTGCTAAGATCAACTCCTGCATATATAAATCCCAAAATCAATTGTCATATTTCGCCTAAGTAAAAATGAAAGTGGTGTGGCCAGGGACCAATATTATTGAAAAAACAGTTTTAAAAAATAGACTTGAAAAATAGTTATATTAATTAGAGTAATTTAGCAAGATAATATGAATAAATTTTGTACCTAGTTTAGGAAATGAAATAAAATCAAGATAAAGTAATTAATGAAGGCTTACAAAGATAATGGCTTTGATGTCTGCATTAGTGATTCTGAATTTAGCACCACTTGGATTGTACCATTTATGCCTCAACAGAACACTAAGCATATCTTCATCATCCTTTGCCTCTTTTGAGACTTCAGAAGCCTTTTCCCTTTCAACTATGATTTCTTCCAAAATATCATCCATTTCTTGCAAAAGTCCTCTCAATTGATTCAAAGTTTTACTAAATCTACAAAAAATGCTCATAGAAGGAAAAAGATCCTCCAATCTAAGTGGTGTTCCAGACAGTAACGACGTTTTCTTCACTATCTTAATCATTTTCTCCTTTTCCTTGCAAACACTCCCAAAAATAGTTCTACAAATGGTAGCATACAAATAAGCAGAAGCTTTCTCGTACAAAACCATAGGTTGTCCAACGTTAGACTTAATTGACTTAACAAAAGTATCGAGTTCATCTTCAAAACAACTGTAGAAAGATCGAACTTTTTTCTGACTTAAAAGTTCCAAAGTATAGATTTGACGTAATTTTGTTAAGTAATCTCCATACTGAGCAAAGGTAACACCCAAACTATTATAAGTCATAATACTTGCGACAGTATTTACTGACCGATCTGCAACGGCTAAACCGTTATTATGAAGAACTATTTTTGCCATTCTTGCATCTGATACTATAATTGCCGAACGTTCGCCCATTTTCACGTGCATCAAAGGACCATGTTTATCGGACAAATTTTTTAGGGTACGATGAGGTAAAGGTCCCGAGAGTTGATGAAGGTTTCCAATTAAGGGTAGTGTTCTTGGACCTGGTGGCAATTTTTTCTTACTTTTGGGTTTCAATAATTGCCTTACCACAAAGAAAAGCAAGAAATAAACTATGTAGAGAGCTGGTGAGGAGAAAGAAAACTCCATTGTGTTTTGTTCAAGAGAGGAGACTGAAGAAGGAAGGAAGGAAGGAAAATGGGGAATGATTTCTTTAGCTTAGCATCCCACTCATTATATATATATAATAGGGCGACTCAAAGGTGGCTGAGAATACATAATATTTTATTGCTGTTTTAGTTTTAGTTCAGATTTGGCTGCTATTTCAGGTTAACTTTTTTGTAAATTATAATTGTCCACTTATTTTGACTAGTTGCGAGTAAATGACGAAAGAATAATCATATATTTATATAAGGGCTGCTGCTACGTGTAATGATTCCTTTTTCTCTTTTGGAGGAAAAAACGTTAAATGATTCTACTAATAAGTACACGTGTAATGCACATAATACATTACATTATTTTATCTTATTAATATTGAAATGGCTGCCCTGAAATCATAATTTACCCCCAAACCAAAAAGATATGCGTTCAAAATTTTCTAAGAAGCAATATAATATAATATTAGTGTGTAAATTATTTTTTATCTTAACTTAATATTTAAATTTTGTTTTCATTTTTTAGTTCTGCACATTTATTTTTAAAAAGTTTTAATGTTCGCCATTAATTTTATAAAAAAAATCAGTAGTAAAAGTCATGTGAATCTCACTTGAATCATGAATATGATTAAAAAATTATTTCACTTACTCATTACTCTTTTAAATAAAGCAATGATGTCTAATTGAGTACCTGAAATATTCTTAGAGTTTATGTGATTTTTTCTCTAAATTCCGAAAACAAGTTTAAACCCTAAAAATATTTCCTATATCTAATTAGAGAAATTTCTCAAAATTTAGAGGGAAATTTTCTTGGAGAAAATTTTTATGTATTTAAATAAAATTTCACATAAACCTCAAAAATATTTCAAATATTCAAATAGACCATCATTATTGTGTTTAACAGAGTAATGATGAGTTGAATAAAGTAAAATGTATTTTTTAACGTTGTTCATTAGTTTTGTGAGACTCACAAATTTTTATTGTTAAATTTTATTATGAAATTAATGATAATGATTAAAATTTTTAGAAATAATTATTTAAAGACTAAAAAATTAAAATAAAAATTAAGAATTAAATTAAAATTAAAAAAATAATTTAAAGACTAATATTACTGATTTCTCAATCTAAAAGCTAGTTGGTCATTTCTATGGGGAATAAAAAAGTTTTTTCCATGTACCACAGTTTCTCTGCTCATAACAGTGGATTGCAAGCTGAGCTAGTTTGTTCAGTCAAGTATTTTTTTTCTCAGTTAAGATTTTTTTGTTGAACAAAGACTTTCGAAAGAATTTTAAAATCTGTTTACTATTAATGGGACTAAAAAAAAAAAAAGAAAGAATAACCATCGTATTCAAATTTTCCCTACCAAACAAAATGAAAACATTGAAATGAAGATTCTTATTTCATTCTCAGTGACATTGATTTTTTGTATTTTTTTTAGATGGAAAGGGATTTAATTTCATTCTAACGCATTTATTATAGCCTATAGATAGAGTGGACAGAGGAAAACATGATTTAGTCAAAAAAGACAGGAAACGATAATTTGCTATTTGGATTGCTTATTAGGCTATCTCCAACCAAATCACTAAAAACAGAAAATTTAGTGACTCCTCAATTTCGATCCGTCACTAAATTCATTACGAAATATAGTGATCTTTACAGTTATCATCAAATTTGGTGATCTACCGTAGAGATTACCATTTTTTATAGAGATCACTTATTTTTTGTTATGAGAATTTATTTTTTATTAACTCTTATTTTTATAAATTAGATTTTATAATTTATGTATTTTATACTTTAATCCTATTTTGTATAAATTAAAATTCGTCATATACAAGAATGTGTAATCTGAAGTAACTCTGTTTCTCTAAAAAAAATAATTATATTAAATTTATATGAATTTAATTTAATTTACAATAAATTTGATAATAAAAATAATAAATTATATTAAAGAGAGTAAATAAAAACACAAATTATATTAATAATGAATTACTAATACAAACATGGGATCAAGAAAAGCTAAATAGAAAAATACACTAAAATAACGTGATTTTATATGTGTTTCGTATGTTTTAATGTAATGTCTTTTGTTTTATTTTATTTTATTTTATTTTTTATAAAAATTTTGTGTTATTGTATAATATTTTGTTATTGTATAAATTTTTAATTCAAATTTTGCTTAATCAATTTTATTATTATTTAAAATTAGAGTGTAATATAAAAATAGTATTTTGAATGAATAGGTAATTGGATTGTTTTTGTGAATTATATTATTATTAAAATATGAAAATGAATTTTAAAAAATATTATATTTAGTGTGAAAATGATGTTATGAGTTGGAGATTATTTCACTTTATCAATATCAAAATCACAGGATTTGATGATGAGAGTCATTAAATTTGATGATATGGGTTGGAAATTGGAGATGCCCTTAGTTTGTCCTCCTATGAAAATTTTCTAACTTGGGAGGAAATATTTAGAAAAATCGGGTGACACTTTGCTTTCATTCCCCCACCCCCTCCCCAAGAATGAATGCTTGCATTGAGGGTTGTAAATGGGTTGTATTATCCGTATTCTATCCAAACCTCATGGACGGAACCAGCTCATAAGAAGGGGATTCATCAAGGGGGTTCCTCGTTCTTCATTTGTCGAAAAATATGTTAAGTAGATATATTTTTATGGTATTTAAAATAGAATAAAAAATGCATAAACCTCTCCCTCCTCCCAAATCTTTTAAATCTGATTTCGTTATTGCCAAACCCTATCCATGCATAAAGATATTGTTAAAGTTTTATATCCGAGACCCACACTTATACCTAATTATTTTCTGCTAAATGGATATGGGCAAGGTATTATATTACCTGTACCCATTTATTCGAGACTCGATCAAATAAAATAATAATATATTTATTTATATTATACCTAGGGTTGTAAACGAGGCACGGGTAAGACCCATACCCATGTGGGTCTATACCCTTTTATAGTAGATAAGAGTTAAAATTTTATACTTGAGGACTCATACTCGTACCCGTCTAGATTCTATTAAATTGGTTTGGGTAGAGTATGATAATATCCAGACTTGTACATATGTATACCATTTATAAGAAAATAATAATATATATTTATATATATTATATTTTTTTATTTTTTTATTAATACATAATTTATACATTTATATATTTATCTAGTAGACAAATAGGAGCAAGTGGTCTCCAAATACTCTGATTAATATATAGTATTGAATTAGGACTTTTGTTTTATTGAATTAATGTACTATGAGAATTTTGTGTGTACTTGAACTTTTAATCATTTGAATTAGCGATTTTAAATGATTGTATTTGTTGAAAGAGATATTGAGGAAATTATGTTAATCATGTTATAATTTTTCTTTTAGGGTTATGCATTGTTATATATATATATATTCTTTTATTTAACAGGAAAAAATATAAAAAAATATCATATGGGTACGGGTATACCCAGACCCCACCCTACACCCTGAGGGTCGGGTCTGGGTCCATATTTCACTATAAGAGTATAGATTTGAAAGTACCCAAAGGATTTGGATCCGTTTACACCCCTAATTATTTCCATTTATTTTACTATAATTAGAAAAATTTGCTTGTCACTTATGTGATCAAGTCTTCCATTGATTTCTTTAATCATGTATCATAATATTCTTCCTAAAAATTTTGAGTGTTTCTGTTAATTAATTTTTTTCTTCAGTAAATTAATTTCTATTTTTGCTTCAATTAATTAATTTTTTTGTATATTTAATTAGGATGTTCAGCAGAACAAGAAAAAATATTTTAAAATCTGAAATAATTTTATATTTTTTTAATAAGAAAAAAAAATTTAAATGGCTACTTTAAATGGTATACCTAGACCCTATCCCAAATTTATTAGAATAGGGTCTGGATCAATAATTTATATACCTATAGAATTTTGATTTAGGTTTAGATCGATGTTTATTAAATGATCTAGAATCGATATAGGACGTACTGTACTCATTTAGACCACTTTACAAACCTTTTTGCACTAACTATTTCGAAGGAATGTTCCTCTAAAAAAATTCTAAAACTACGAGTCTATTTTATATTCATTTTTTTGGAACTTCCTTTTACTTGTTTTCACTTTTATAAGTTCTTTTATAAATATAGAATTTAAGTTTAAAAATTTTTACTTTTTTAAAATAAAAAAGTTATCAATTTAAGTAAAGCTTATGTATGTAAATGAGATATAGACAAAAGTGAAATAAATAAATAAAAATAAAAATGTCAATGGTAACCTTCAACTTTTTTATGCTTCTTTAAAAAGTAAAAATAATTTTTGTTTTTAAATTGGAAAAAATAGTAAAAAAATGTCTTAAGACTATTTACATTAAGCAAATAATAGTTTATATCTTTTTCGAGACGTATTCTATCTCTAAAGTATTTATGAACAAATAGTTTATATGTATTTAGAACAACAGTTTTACATAAAATGAGGCACGTGCAATGTTAGTCTCATTTTTTTCTGAGTGTAAATTTCTTCGAACATATCACTTCCTTTAAAATTAAACTCAGGTTTTAAACGTCAAGTATAAAATTCATTTCTTAACCTTAATTTTTTATTTTAGTTTTGGATGCAGTAATGTGTTCAAATAAATTTACCCTAACAAAAAAAATCCTAAGCATTGTGCATCCCTCGTTTAATAAAAAAATTTTCCTTTTAAATAATAAAAAATTGTCATTCTAAGGATGTCATGCTATAGAAGTGAAAGAAATTATTAATTTATATACAATATGTTTAAAAAATAAGCATTAATTACATTTTCCTCTTTTAATTTGTCCAAATTATAATTTCATCCCTATATTTTGTATAAATTATAAAACATCCTTATTGTTTATATTTTTATAACTTATTAGTCCTACTACCAATTTTAATAAAAAATTTTATCAAAAAATAATGATTTTATGGTAAAAAGCTTAAAATCTTCTGAAAATATTAATTTGCAAATTTACTTCATATTTATTATCATATATTAAGACAATAATATCCTTCATTAAGGAAATTAGACTAATTAAAAATTTTTTAATAAGGGTATTATTGTCTTTATATATGATAATAACCAAAAAGTAAAATTGCAAAATGATATTGTAGGAAAGTATTAAACTTTTTACCGTAAAATCATTATCTTTTGATAAAAATATTTCATTGAAATTAGTAGTAGATGTAACATCCCGATTAAATACCTCAAAATTAACATAAGTCGCCAGTAAGTTCAAACAAAAATTTCGAAATTATTTTATAAATAATAAAAATTTTGAGGCTAACGTAAAAAATTTAAAAAATTAAGGGACTATGTATATCATAGGCTAATAGTAACATAACTGGTAGAGATATGTGGAGCGGAGGTTGATGGACATATAGATAGTAGAGACATGTGGAGTGGAGGGTAAAGGACACATGGCTGGTAAGTACCATGTGTCTCTTGCATGAGAGGCAAAACCATGCATGAAGGGTTACATATAGAGGCTCAAGTTGGCTAAAAAATTCCCAATATCTCTCCAATTTCTCACCTCTCTCTCCCTTATTTTTCTCTCCTTGTCTCCAATTTTCCCTCAGATTTTTCTCCTCTCTCTCTCTCTCTCTCTCTCTCTCTCTCTCTCTCTCTACACTTTCTCTTTCTTCTTCTTTTCTTTCTTATTTCTCTCGGATTTTTTTCTCTCCTTCTTTCCAGGTAAGATTTCTTTTGTTATTATTCTTATTATTATTATTATTATTATTATTATTATTATTCCTCTATTTTAGGAGAAATCTTATAATAAGGATACATTCTTCTAAAATAATAGAAAAGTATAGGGATTATTATGAATTTATTTTGGGAGCCCATAATTCTTGAAGAGTTATTATGAATTTATTTTAGAGTTATTTTTTTAGAATTCCTTCGGATTTAGAATATATTTAGGTGAACCCTAGTGTCATCTTGGACGAGTTTATATTTTTTGGTGTTATTTAATTAAGTTTAGAATTGTTATTTGTAAGTTTGTCTTGCTTCGCAACGCCAGGAGAGTTCACCAACCTTTTTCTTTTGAAAGAAATTTGATTATTTTCTTGAAAAGATATTTCTCTGTTGTTGGTTTTGACAAGATACACAAAATATTTACTGATGGTGTATTACGGGTTATGCTAAATATGTTTTGAGTTATTAAAATATTTTTTTTTAAATATTTTTTTAAGGCTTTGAAATATGTTTGAAGTAAACATATTTTCATAATACTTTTATTTTTAAATATTTTTATAATACTTCTATTTTGGGTTTTGAGCTTTACAATTATTTGGAGAAATTATTTTTAAAATATTTATTATTTCTTTTTTATAAATATTTAAAACAAGGTTTTGAGATTTAAAATTAGTTGGAAAAATTTTTTTTTTAAAAATATCTATTATTTCCTTTGAAAATAATATTTTAAATATTCTTATAAGGTTTTGAGATTTAAAATTATTTGAAAAATATATATTATTTCTTTTTGAAATAACACTTTAAATATTTTAAATATTTTTATAAGGCTTTGAATTATTATCATTTTTTTATAATACTTTTATTTTAAATATTTTTATTATGATCTCAAAAATATTTACTATTTTTTTTAAAGAATATTTCTTACAGTTTTGTTCATATATTACTTTAAAATTTTAAAGTATTTAAAAATTCCTTTTGAGAAATATTTATAATGATTTCGGAAAACAAATTAGCATAACTTATTCCATACCCCATAATATGTTTAAAGCTAACATTCCAAGGTCATATATGCATACTTTCATGGTGAACATGATTTTGAAACTATCTGAGAAAATAATTATTTTTTCGAATTTTTATAAAGACATGATTTGAATTGCATTCATGTTTATATTTGTCATGGCTACGAATTTGTGGTTTTGTCCGATAGATAGGGATTTTCGATATATGAAGAGATTTGTGTGACCGAGAAATGGCCTATGATTTTATAAAAATAAATTAAAACCCTAATCCGGCCAAAAAGGGGCTTGGTATATATATTTTTTATCAACATGTCGAGAGGATTGCACTGTGCATGTCTAGTCCCCCGTACGAGAGCCTCTTCCAAACGACATACTTGGTAGGTTTACTCTTGATCTGGATCCAGTTGACAGAGGGCATAATACCGTTGGAGGGTTAGGCCCAAGGCGGTATTACGTTTGACTCCATATCATGCTCTGCAGTAGAGGCTGCTTTCTAGCAGGTTGGGTCAAGAGGGGCTCACCGGCTAGAGTAGCACAGGGCGGCCTAGTAGGTACCCCAGAGCTCGTACCGTGTGTGTTTAAATAGCGTGTGAGGTAGTTTATGGGAAATCGGACGTTCGTGCAGTGTGCTTTGGATTTCAGGCTAGTAATGATTACAAGATGCCGAAACCGTGTGTATAAGGTTTTGAACTCTGCCCGTAGAGCCTATCATGATACATGTATGGTTTTGAAAGTTGGGTGTCGCGGCACTGCCGATGTGTCATGATTCGTTCAAACTTTCCGGCAGTGCTCAAACCCTTCAGAAAGTTTATAACTTGCGTACAAGAGATTTTTATGAAAGCATTTCTTTTCTAGCATGTCAAACTATTTTATAGAGAGTATTTACCCGTATGGGAAACTCACCAAAAACACACATGCATGTGAACTCACTGGGCATCTATCGCTCATATCTTTCAAATGTTTTTTCACTTATTCAGGTGACTCGATAACCAGATCTGGCTAGTTGAGTCAATATGGGCCCACTGGATTCAGTAGTATTGGGGCCTTCCATCTCTAGCAAAAAGGTTTGGATCTATGAAGATTTTGTCCCTCACAGCCTGCAACCTATATATAAGTTTTGAGAAGTTTTATTTTAAAGTTATATTTATCTTATTCTTTCTTCTTCCGTTGTTTAGTTTAGATGAACACGTTCTAGTTCCTTCCGGATATATATTAGCTTTATATTTTTGCAAGTCCAGTGCCGAGAGGTACGCAAGTACCTTATTCAGCCGCAGTTGATCTAGCAAAGGGATAGGGGATATCACAGTAGGTATTCGTAAGTTATAAAATATAAACGATAAAAATACATTTACAATTTATACAAATAAAAGGATGAAATTGTAGTTTGAACAAACCTCGAGGGGAAAATGTAATTAACCCTAAAAATAAAGATTTTGATTACTTTCAAAAACGCAAATATTTTAATATCACTTATTTGCATAAACATTAAAGTTAATTAGAGTTCTCTCTTTAAAATTTTTCTAAATTATAATTTCATTCCTCTAGTTTGTATTAATTACGAATACATTTTTACTGTTTATATATTCATAACTAATTATTTTAACTGTTAATTTTAATGTCAAAAATTATTTGAAAACAATGATTTTGTAACAAAAAGTATAAAGTCTTCATAAAATATGATTCTGTGTATCTATTTCTCATCACTACTACATATTAAGTCTTATATTTTTTGGTAAAACACTTTAAGTCATGTTTTCTTATAAACTATTTAACTTTTACAAAGTTTAAGATTAAAAATATTCACTTTTTTAAAATTAAAAATCAATCCAAATAAAACAGTACATTGTATGAACGAGATGTAGACACAAAAGTGAAAAAAATAAATAAAAGTGAAAATATCGATGAAGAGCTTTCAACTATTTATAACTATTTATAGTTCTTGACCTGTAACAACAATATTTCTTTTTAATTTAGAAAAAAAAGCCAAAAATGTCTTCAAACATTTATGTTTAACTAATTATGGTTTATATCTTTTTCAAGATGTATATCTATTCTTAAACTATTTACGAGGTGCCATTTATGCCCTCACCTCTGAAATCACACCATTTTGGTTGAGTAATTGAGATGTTTGCAATGCATGTCATATTGTTGATGAAAACTTTTATCAGTTTTTTCTTCCTAGAATATGTGCATGTGTTAATTACTAGTAAAATGATTAGATTTCAAACGTCAAAAGTAAATACCGCTATGCAAATAGTTCACGAATAAAATATTTCTTAAAAATATTTAGAACACGATAGCTAAATGTAAATAGCTCGAGCATATTTTGGTTATTATATATATATATATATACACACACATATATATAGACGGATTTATCATGAGGGTACCGGGGAAACGTGCCCCCACTGGCCCCAGTAAATCTTTTATACTATAGTATATTTTAATTTTTTTTAGAAAAAATAAACAGTTGTTTTAGTTTCTAAAGTAGGTCTATCTTATTATTTGGTCTTATAAACTTTTTAATAGTCATTATAGTTCTTAAAAAATATAAATACAATTAAAATACTTCCTTTTTTATAGGCTAATAAAAACAAGATTAGTTGCTTATATATTCTTTAGGAATCGTAATTGATGACTAGAAACAAACACATATATGGAACCAAGTAATGAAATTGGTCTTAACTTTAAGGACTAAAAAGATAATTTTTCTAAGAAAAAGAATTTTCATGATAATAAAAGTTATAGGTAATTTTCTATCAATATATTCAATTATTTTAAATAGTTACTTAGCTATAAAAATATATTGAATTATCGTTAGTGTAATTAGATCAAAACTCTGTACAGTTGAAAAAAAAGTAATTTTGAGGGTTTTTACCACAAAATCGATATTTTCTTGCAAAAAAATATTTAAAATTATCCATATCTATCTTCAATTTGTGTTGAATATGGAAGTTGAGTTTTGAGTTAGAGGGAATTTGGTCAAGGAGAGAAATTTTGACCCAAAAAATAAATTTTTTCACGCTATATATAGAGATTTTTGAGTTATATTTATTGACCTAAATATATATTGTTTGAAAAAATTATAACGTTTCTTTATATAAATAATTCACGATCATTAATTAATTCAGCATTCAGATTCACATTTCAATCTAAGATTCAGAGTTCAAATTTAATATTCAACATTCAGAATTTAAATAATTCATAATTCAAGCTTTAATTTTTTATTTTATCAAATGAGGCCTTACTTAAAAACTTATATTCTAAGAGATGTCATGTTATAAAAAAGTAAAAAAAAAAAATACTAATTTATATACATATATTTATAAATAAAAAAAAAAAAAAAAAAGATTGTGATTATTTCTTTTTAAAAAATTGAAAATAGTTGACTGTCACTTATTTTCATAAAATTTAACAGAAGAAGCATTGTTATGCATCTCAACTTCTCTTATAGTTGCAGTACGCATGGGTTTTCGTTTACCTTTTATAAAATTTATATTTTCTTGTCTTTAAGTTTAATTTTATTTGATATTATGTAATCTTTACTAATAACGTGATATCTAATAGAAAAATTAACTATATATAATATATATAATATTATGTTATTGTCGTGTTACTGTTCATACTCAAAAATCCTTTTAAAAAAATTTTATATTTATAAACTATTTATAATTTTACTAGTATGATAGATAATCCTAAACGTAATAATTTTCGGTATATTTTAAGTATACTCTATTGTTGAGATATGAATCTTCATATTCATGGAAAGTCGTTTATGATATGTATTCATTGTAATTATTCTATTATCATGTATATATTTGGTAGGTGACATGATCTTGGGTTAATTAATATTTCATAAATTAGAAAACTTAATTGTATATAAGTTCTTTTTATCAAGGAGAAACACAAGCATTACAGTTTTCAATTACATCAGTCTTTTTTTTGACATATACGCAGGCGATCTCTTCGGTTTTTCTCTGGATTAGGCCCAGTTAAAATTATTGAGCACTAAAGTGGTTCAAAATTTTTTTTTTATCCGACTCTGGCCATAACACACAATGGTTGTGCGCACAACCATTGTGCGTTATCAATTAATCAGGATTTCTGGCTTATGTGGCTGATAACACACAATGGGTGTGCGTTATGATTAAGCAATAACGCATACTCATTGTGTATTATCAGCTACGTAATTATTTTTTAAAAATTTTTTTTATTTTTTTAATTTTTTATTATTTTTTTAATTTTTAATTTTTTTAAAATTATTTTATTTTTTATTTATCTTATTTTTTTAATGAACATTTTTTTTGTTTTTAACCAAAATTTCTTTTATAATTTTATAAATTTTTTTAGTATTTTGTTTAATGAATTGTTTTTTTTTTTAATGAAAATTTGTTTTGGAAAAACTTATAATTGTATAATTTTTTTAAAAAAACTGTATTTATTATATTTAACTTATTTTGTAATATTTTTATAATTTTCTTAGAAAATATATTGACATTTTAACTATTTCATCGCAAGTTATTTGAAGAAGTAATACTAAAGAAACTGTAAAAATTTAGAGCAATGATGTAGTAATTAGAAAAAAATGAAAGAAAATTTTCATTAATATAAACATGTTTTATTACAACTATTTCAAGAAAATGTCAAACTTATACATTGCTCGGTCTGGGGTTATTACAATTTTTCCTATTATGTCCCGACATGCGACATCTACCACATCTTGGGGGAGAATCCGGATTTCTATAATCCATTTCCCCCTGAAATCGCTTGCTCTGTTTCCTACCCCGTTCCTTTTTCATGTTTGGAGGATAGAATGTCAAATTAAAAGGGACATCCCTCCAAAAGTTCTCACTCAAGACCGGATGAAAATTCGCTTGATAAGTTCTTCTGTACGTTTGTCGCGAATATATCTCTGGCACATAAGTATCTGTTCTTGACCCATTTTCTCTACACACGGCAAGAACATGAGATCAAGGCAATGTACATATTTGCCATTTTCTGCAACTACAAAATTTATTATTTAGCTGCAATGTATAGACGTTGTTCCCCGTACCAGAAGCCCGGACTGGAGATCTGACCATGTATATTCCTTCTCGTGGATTGTAAGTTGTAACTTTGTGTTCTCTTGATTACATTTCAATCCGCAAGAACTTATCAAAAATTCGAGTTGAAAATGGATGCACACAATTTTCAGCCTCTTCACGGTATTGGTAAAAGTACTTAACTAGTTTGTTGAATATTAGTTCAACTAAGGCTTTTAAAGGTAGAACCCTAGCTTTCTTCAACACACTGTTAAGTGCTTCGGATATGTTGGTTGTCATGATACCGTGTCTGTGACCGCCATCATGCAACAGTGTCCATTTCTCTGCGTCCAACTTCATCAAGTAAATGTAAGTATCCACATTTCTTTCTTGAATCTCTTTCATTACACGGTCAAATTTTCATTGTTTTGTTTCTGTTTCGGCCTGCCACATCAAGCTTTTTAGGTCTGTATTTTTAAAATTCTTGTTGAAATTTGCTCGAATGTGGCGTAAGCAAAATCGATGAACTGCAAATGGTGGTTGCCACAAAGGTTGACTTTGAATAGCAGAGAAAGTACCTTTGTGGCGATCAGAAATTAGGCATACATGGCGATCTTTGACTATGTGTTCTCGCAAGTTTTTAAGGAACCAATTCCAACTCTCGGAGGATTCCTTATCAATAATTGCAAAAGCAAGTGGGAACAAGTGATTATTTGCATCACACGCACTTGCAATTAATATCACGCTCTTGTATGGTCCCCTTAAGTGTGTTCCATCCACACAAATCACCGGCCGGCAATATGGGAATTCGTCTACACATGGCGAGAAACACCAGAAAATAAATTTGAAAACATAATTAGGGGGACTGCTTGTTCTATGATGCAAAAATTCGTATACAGTCCCCTCCTATACAGCTTGTAAGTATTTAGGTAGAATACTGAAGGTTGTATCCCAGCTACCAAAAACCCTCTCGATGGCAAATTTTCGAGCATACCATGCCCGCTTGTAAGTATAGCCTGTTTGAAACATTACATGCATTTCTTGAATGATGTTCGAAACAGGTATCTCAGGATCGTTGGCAACTAGGTGTGATATAGACATTGATATAAATTTTGATGACGAGTTTCTGTGTTTGTTTGTTCAATCTGTACAAGGCATGTGTGTTCTTTGACGAATCTGGTTATTTTCCACCGATTGTGTGTGGCTTTCTTTTTTATACAGATGTACCATGAACAATAATTATCGTCACTGTGATGGTAACATCTTGCGGTCCATGTATCAATCTTACTTTTCAAAACTCGGTACTCACGCCCCACACTGAAAGAGTACTTACGAACCGCATTTACTGCTTGCACTTTGTCAACGAATCTCATGCCTAACAGTAGGTCAGTCATTGAGTCGTTCCAATTGAGTAATCGGACAGTACCAGATTCTATAATGTCATCTATAGGAGAACCTAAGTCCATATCTAGGAATGTTCCAGAATGTGTGTAGTCATACCTAGCGTTGCTGAATCATTGGCTGCTCTCCCATTGTTGCACTATATTTTCGGTGACCGGGTTAACAGGATTTTCAGGATTCAGGAGAGGATGAAACTCTCCTTCTTCCGGGTCATTGTCATCATCCGATTCAGATTGACTAGAAATGGCATCATCTCCGTCTGACCCGTCAACCTCGTCGTCATCATTGTTTACGGTACTGTACAACATAGATGGTTCATCAGAAACCATCTGTGTTACGGCCTTAATATGTTCGGGCAAAGTTGTTGTGTTCCTGTCCTGTGTACTTGGAATATTTTGTTGTTCGATAGGCTCAAATTCAACAAGAATATGAATTCCTTCCTTCGATAGGTCGGCCGCAATTGTCCATAAATACTGCATTTCTTCGTCAATGTTCATGCTATATAAATTAAAATAAAACATACGATGCACCTCGTAGTATGAAGGCACCCTCATCGTCATTCGAACATTCCAGAGATTGGGATCAATATCTCGGTATTTCAATATTTTTTTACTAGTTCCGCCTGTGAAATAATTCGGTTTGTTGTCAATGTCCAACTTTTTCGAATTGTTCCAATAAAATAGGGATCGTATACAACCCTTGCAATTTCAGAATCCCAAAATAGTTGTACTCTAACAGGGTTGATTGCCACCATTTCAAAATTATTCAACTGTAAGTGTTTAGGGCAGATGAAAATGAAGATGCTAGGAACTTCGGGAATTGGAAAAAGAATAAATGGTTTGTTAAGGCTGTTTTGAATATGTAAAGAATAATGAATGAATATATGTATTTATAGACTTTCAATATCACTGTATTTTAGGGGAGTAAGTTGTAATTGAATGAGGGAAAAATAATTGGTAGGATGAATTATTGTTCTTCCATCAGCAGGGTTCATGGGAAGCAAGAAATTATTGTCCTTTGAGTTACTGTTGAATATGAAATCATTATCCTTGGAAGCTGTTTTGGATGAAATTATTGTCCTTGGAAGAGCATGTGAGTGAGTAATTTTTACAGGATTAATAAGGATAACGCACAATGGTAGTGCGTTATCTAGGAGATAACGCATAACCATTGTGCGTTATCTGCCTTTATTTTTTTTTTCAGACTGCGTTTTTCCTTTACTTGTTTACCCTTTTCTTTTTTTTTTTTTTTTAATTCCTTCTTAACACATTTATCCCTTTTTATTATTTTTATAAATTTTTTATTTTTCCACCAAACTTTATTCATTTATACACATATCCCTTTTTTTTTCCTTTTTTCAAACCAATAAAATTAAAAATGCTATGTTTATACCGGAGAATTTGAAATTTTGGATTTTTACCTATAACAAAATAAGAATATAATAAAGATACCTAAACCTAATAAATCAATAATATAAACATCGGTTGAATATATTATAATTTATTTTAAATTACATATAACTGTCAATGAAAAATAGAAAATAATAATTATAGCTAAGGCCAGTCAGATGGCGTGAACCGCACAGTGTTCTTACCAACACGATGCCCTAAGCCGAGTGCCTGAACACCGTCCATGTCATCCTGCCGCTCCTCTTCGTCAGATGAGGATGCTTGCTATATAGGCTGATGTGGAGTTGATGAACCAGCTGTGCTCGGAGGAAGTGGTGCCTGAAACCCGAAAAACCCGTAAGCTGAAGAATACGGTGATTGAAATGATGCAAATCCTAAACCGGGCGCGAGAGGTGTCTGCGACGTCCCGGCTCCAGTAGGGTATGGCTGGGAAGCTAACGTCAAACCCAAACTAAAGGAAGGCATATCTAGGTGTGGGCTATCAAATGGGTCGACATACGGTTGACCACTACCAGATCCCTCACCCCTCTTAACCACTCTGAGCCGGGGTCGACATGTTCCTGCCTTTGTGGAGCAAGAGATACAGGAGGACGTCCACCTCCTGCTCCACGCCCAGGATGTCTCCGAGCATTTTTTTTTAACTGCACGAGCACCTCAATCCGGTACGTGCTCCCGGGGACGGCGACGCGACGGCTGAAAAGGGAACGTCTCCTGGATATCGTGCTGTGAAGGAGTGCATCCCAAAGTACCCCCGATGGAGACCATAAACCGCTGGATAATCGTCTGTACTTTCTTCATAACCGCGGCCACCGGTGAAGGAGATGAAGGTGGCTCCCGAATCGCCACTGAAGCCATATCATCCACCTCCGGCAACATAGAAGCTAAAAAAAAGAAAAGAATTTAACAAATTAAATAAATTAGAATTCAAAATAAATAACTGAAATGCATAAGAACTTACCATCATCCATCTGTCCACACCGGCAGGCTAATAACTATGTGAACAGGTATCACGGTTAGCTGGATTACCGATGTAAATCCGTGTGATGCCCCTATACCATCTGATGTACTCATCACTGGGTATGACAATGCCGCAACAGCTACAGTAGGACCATCTCTAACACGAAGTCGCCACTGGTTCCAAGCATCGAGATGGATAGTATGTTGTGTAACCCAGGATATGTTATCATTCCCTCTTAGCTGGATCCGGTGCAGGTCCAGACGAGTATCAATTCATTTGGAACCATCTGAGCCCGTGCGAACTGACGCATCACACGCCCGGGATAGTGGAACTCCACTATCTCGTAATATATGAGCGGGACCTCTACCCTCCACAAGTCGGATAGAACCAGAGGACGGTCATAATAAGGAAGCCACATAAACTGTTACATCAAAATTCAAAATCAATAAAAATGTAAGTACGTAAAAAATACACAATTAATCACAAATAATACAAGCTATTGTAAAGCGAACCTGATCAGATGACATAAAATCTAACTGGTCCCTGTATGTAACCAGAGTGTGCGTAGGCAGCTGGCTACAGTAAAATGTTGTGCACCATATTGCGCCAAGAGGAGCAAAAGGGTTGGCCTGAATCTCCGTCATCAGCTGAGGCAGCAATTTAGGTATACGCGACACGCCCAAATCGAACTAAAACTAAGCCCCCCCAACTCGTCGTGCAGCTCCCAAAGCCGCCGTGCGCAGCTGCCTATACAAAAACCCAAGAACGGAGCTACCCCAGCTATATGTCTTAATAGCATCAAAATCCTCTAATAAACTGAGGTAGCACACGTGAACCAAATTCCCGGAGAAGTCGGGAAGCATGTGTCCGCCAATAAGTAAGAAAATAAATCCACGAGCGCATAGGATTAGATCATCGTCGGTCTCTGAACCGGTGAACGCTCTCAGGATCCATGCTTTCAATGGTTCCTTCTTCACCTTGTATCCAGAAAAGTGGCTGAGAGACAACCGCACACTAACAAGTCTCTCGATAACCTCAATCTAGTATTGTTTAGGGTGTACACTCCAGCTAGGCCCAGTAACGACCGTGCCGTCTATCCTTAAACCCCACAGCGCCTGTACATCTTGGAGTGATATTGAGACTTCACCACACGTTATATGAAATGTGTGGGTCTCCGGTCTCCACTGCTCTACCAATGCGGTAATAAGTGCGTGGTCCAACCCAATGTAACCACACTTAAAGACTCCCCCCAACTCGGTTTTGTCAATAATCTCAACCAATCTACGGGAGCCGTACTATAGCACTGGAATAGGTTGCGCCCAAAACGCCTACACTGAAGGTCAGTATAACACATCTCGCGATCCCCACTCCAGATCAAACCTGATCTGCGCTCGTGCTGTCTGGATAAGACATCAGTGACAATGGGCCCCGGATGCACATGTGCTGCACTTCTTCCATCTACATTAATTACTAAACTATAAATTTCCAAGTATCGGTTCTCATATTTTCTACTCGCAAAATTTATACGAAATATTCAGAATAATTATCTAAGTAATTAAGAAATTTTCTAGTAATCATAAAGTATGGTAAGAAATTAAACCTAATTATCCAAATAAATTCATGAAAAAAATCCTAAACCCTAATATCACTTTTTAAATAATTTTTTTTTTTAATAATTACAAGTTTAAACATAAATCCAAACCCCACTTTTAGAAGAAAAAAAATGTAAAATTTTGGATTTTAATAATAGATTTTTAAGTTTTGTATTATTTAAATTTTACAGTTTTTAAGTTACCAAAAAAAAAAAAAGTTTCCATATTTTCTACTTTTTAAAAAAATTAAAATTAAAAATACCGAATTACAGATTCCCATATTTTCTAAAATGTAATTAATTATCTAAATAATTAAAAAATTTCTAATAATCATAAAGTAAGGTAAGAAATTAAACCTAATTACCCAAATAAATTCATAAAAAAATCATAAACCCTAATATCACTTTTTAAATGAAAAAAAAAATTATATACATAACATTATCAAATTCGTACACATTTATTAATAACTACAATTTTAAACATAAATTCAAACCCCACTCTCACCAAAAATATATATATATATATATAAAATTTTAGATTTTAATAATAGATTTTTAAGTTTTGTATTATTTAAATTTTACAATTTTTAAGTTACAATAAAAAAAATTTTACATATTCTCAACTGTTTAAAAAAATAAAAATTGAAAATATCGAATTACAGGTTCCCATATTTTCTAACATGCAAATTAATTATTTAAATAATTAAAAAAAATCTCTAATAATCATAAAGTAAGGTAAGAAATTAAACCTAATTATCCAAATAAATTCATGAAAAAAATCCTAAACCCTAATATCACTTTTTAAATGCCAAAAAATAATTACATACATAAAATTATCAAATTTGTACAAATTTATTAATACCTACAATTTAAACATAAATTCAAACCCCACTTTAACCAAAAAAATAATAATAATGTAAAATTTTGGATTTTAATAATAGATTTTTAAGTTTTGTATTATTTAAATTTTACAATTTTTAAGTTACAACAAAAAGTTTTCATATTTTCTACTGTTTAAAAAAAAAGGTTAAAAATATCTAATTACAGGTTCCCATATTTTCTACTCAATAATTTATACGAAGTATGCAAAATAATTATCTAAATAATTTCTAATAATCATAAAGTAAGGTAATAAATTAAACATAATTATCCAAATAAATTCATAAAAATAATACATCACCCTAATATCACTTTTTAAATTCAAAAATAATTATATACATAAAATTATTACATTTGTACAAATTCATTAATAACAAACATTTTAAACATAAATCCAAAACACAATTCCACAAAAAATAAATTAATTCAAGTTAATAAATAAAATACATAAAAAACATTAACAAACAACAAATAACGAAATAATTACACTTAATAAATAATACACAAAAAATTTTAAATAACTAAAAACTTACAGAAAATTAAAAATGCAGCTTTAATCTACCGTTTTCCACTCCAAATCTTTAATAGCCTTCGTACTCTAAAGAAAGTCTCCAAGATTAACTAATTTTAACTGTAAATTTCAAAATAAGATACACATTTATTAGAAGAAGAGAAGTCAAAGAATAATAATAAGAAGTAAAAATAAAATAAGAGTAAAATAATTTACCTAGCAGTTGGCAGAGGCGGCAGTAAAAAAATTTTTGAAGGAGAAGGATGAAAAAAGGAAGAAGAATGAGATGGGAAGGCTGAAAAAATGATGAAAGAATGAAGGAGGAAAGAGAGAGGGGTTGCTGGAAAAAAACAGTAAGGAAATAAGGGGGAAGGAGGGGGAAGAATAAGTAAGCTGGAAAAAATAAAATGGGAGGAAGGGGGCGGCGGCTCCCTAGGGTTTTTTTTTATAACATGATAATGCACAGTGACTGTGCGTTATCAAGATTAATAACGCATAATGGTTGTGCGTTATTAAGCTTGATAACGCACAACCTACATATCAGCGCCAGATGAGATCCACGTCAGATTTTTATGCGATTAGCGCGGTGATTAGGGATAACGCACAACGGTTGTGTGTTATCATCTGGGATAACGCACAATCACTATATGTTATAACCAGACTCAGAGTTAAAAAAAATTGAGCCACTTTAGTACCCAATTACTTAAATTGGGCCTAACCCTGAAAAAACCGATCTCTTCACTAAATCTTTAACTCTAATCCCGGGTACCCTTGACATAACAAGCATCATTAATGCTTCTTAACCTCTCTTGACGTTATGAAAAGAAGAGAAAGAAGAAATGTTACCGTTGGAAAACCAAGTGCTACAATTGGTAACCCTAATCACTTCCCAAGTCCAACGGCTACTTTCTGCCTCCTTCCTCGGTGTATAAAGCCAGAACCTTCACCATCTCCATTCCCATTCCAACTCCAATCTTTTCTTACTCACAAAAAAATTGTCCATCACTCTCTCCCAAGCATAAAAAAAAATGGCTTCACTTTCACTTTCACCAGCTTCTTCCATCTCTTCTCTGCTACTTATTTCTCTCCTCTGCTTCTTCAGCAGCTTCTCTGAAGCTCGAGACCATTTGGTTGGTGGCAAATCTGATTCATGGAAAATCCCTTCATCCCAAATTGATTCTCTTAATCGTTGGGCTCAAAATTCCCGTTTTCTCATCGGCGATTCACTAGGTACTTACTTACTTACTTACTTACCTATAAAATTTTGAACCAAACCATTTTTTAATTACATACTTTTTTTGCCCCTGAAATTCTAAAGAATCCTCTGATTTTGCAGTGTGGAAATACGATGAATCGAAAGACTCTGTTTTGCAAGTGACAAAAAGGGATTATGTGAATTGCAACACATCAAGTCCTATTGCAGCCCACAATGATGGAAATACAAAGGTGAAGCTTGAGAATTCAGGGCCATATTATTTTATCAGTGGTGCTAAAGGCCATTGTGAAAAGGGACAGAAATTGATTGTTGTTGTTTTATCTGAAAAGCGCAGAAGATTTATGGGTATTTCACCGGCACCTTCTCCATTTTTGGAGATTCAAGCTCCTACTCCTGCTCCTACTAGTGATGCTGCAAGTTTCAAAGCCAGTTTCTTGATGGTGGTTATGGGGGCTTTCTTCTTCGGGTTTTTGTTGATTTGAGATAGCTTTTTCTTTTTATTTTGGGTTTAGAGGAATTTGGGAAAACGGGGGAAATTTTTGTGTGTTTTTTGGAGGTTAAAATTCTTTGATTCGTTAGTTAATCTGCTGTTTCACTTTGTCATGTAAGTGAAATTTATTTGAGTTCTGTGGGCAATCTTATTTCTGGTATATATTTTTTTTTATTATCCGTCTGTTATGTAATACTAACACAGTTTATTACTTCTAATTTGCATGCCTCAAAGAAGAATTCTAATTACTGAAAACATAAATCCCCATAATTACCCTCAACAATTTAATTTATATTCAAATACGTTATTTAGGTATTGGGAATATCAAAAGGAATGAATACCTAGAGGGAGATGGAGGGGTACTTTGGTCCATTATACAACCATGAATGGACAAAAATACTCTTTGGCGGGATGACACACATCTTCACTAATTTAATATTATAAAGTAAAAAATGTATGTCGATTAAATGTGAAATGTTAATGTGTACAAGGGTAATAAATGCAGTTTATTAGTTCTAATTTGCATGCCTAAAATAAGAATTCTAATTACTGAAAACATAAATCCCCATAATTACCCTCAACAATTTAATTTATATTCAAATACGTTATTTAGGTATTGGGAATATCAAAAGGAATGAATACCTAGAGGGAGATGGAGGGGTACTTTGGTCCATTATACAACCATGAATGGGTAATAAATGCAGTTTATTAGTTCTAATTTGCATGCCTAAAATAAGAATTCTAATTACTGAAAACATAAATCCCCATAATTACCCTCAACAATTTAATTTATATTCAAATACGTTATTTAGGTATTGGGAATATCAAAAGGAATGAATACCTAGAGGGAGATGGAGGGGTACTTTGGTCCATTATACAACCATGAATGGGCAATACTCTTTGGCGGGATGACACATCTTCACTAATTTAATATTATAAAGTAAAAAATGTATGTCTATATTAAATGTGAAATGTTAATGGGTATATAAGTAGAGATGGAGGGGTACTTTGGTCCATTATACAACCATGAATGGGCAATACTCTTTGGCGGGATGACACATCTTCACTAATTTAATATTATAAAGTAAAAAATGTATGTGTCTATATTAAATGTGAAATGTTAATGGGTATATAAGTAGAAGGGTAATAAATGCAATTCGAGAATCTATAAGAATAATTCGAAAAACTTCATCATCAATTTCACTTTCTCTCTCTACAAATTTTCTCTCTAACTTCGCTTTAAAAAAAATACTTAACAACATTGAAGAACATATGGATCCCTTTGAAGATTTTGGATAAGAAAATGTTGATTTTGAGGTAAGAAAATTAATTTTTTTTTTTAGTTTTTCGAGCACTTTCGCCCCATATGAGTGAAAAAACAAGCAAACTTTCACCCAGATGGGTGAAAATATAGTAACATTTTCGCCCAGTATGGCAAAAGTAGGCTTGTTTTTTTCGCTTATCCAGGCGAAAGTGTTGGGTTATTTTGGGTTTAGGAATTTTTGTTTTTATTTTTTTTTTTGTATTGCTATTTTTTTTGGGGGTACATTAACAGGGTAATAAAGATGCAAATACGTTTGAAGAATTTTTAGAACCGGAAGAATATATTGATCATGGATATTATTTATTCACAACAGACCGAATTTTTAATTCGAATGATAAGTTGGTGGACTGGACAAAAAAAACTACGATGAAGGCCAACACATATTTGATTGTCAATCGGTATCAGAAATCAAGAACATCTTACCGTCGACTGTATGTTACATTGGCTTGCGAGCGCGGAGGTTCAGTTAGAAAAAAGATAAAACAAATAGTTGACGATGCAGAAGAAGTTCCAATCAAAAGACGGAGACCTCACAGGACAAAAAAATGTCAGTATCCATTTAAATTAAAGGGAGAGCAAATGGCTATAAGTGAGAATTGGCAATTGTTCGTACACAACGGAAAGCACAACCATAAACTAGCTGTTTACAATGACGGTCATGCTCAGGCTGCAAGATTTACAGAGGAGCAGTTGCAATAGACAGAGCAGTTCAGGAAGAGTCATGTGCCGCCTCGAAACATTCTACGATTTTTCCGTGAACAAGACGTTGGTTGTGCACTTAGGTAAGTTAGAAGGGAATTATGTTTAATAGTTTATTAATATATTCTAGAATTTTTGTTAATTCTGTTAATGTCACGAATTTTATAATATATGCAGTGCACAAAAAATATAATGTTGTTGCGAAGATTAAGAAGAACAGTATGCAGGGTCGAACATGGTAGAGGAAGTACTTTGCCTTATTACAAAATGGGGCTACACGGTCTTTTATAGAAACTGTGAGGAGAGCATCGTACTTAGTGATATTGTCGTTGCACACGCAACATCAATTGCAATTATTAGAACGTGGTCACATGTACTGATAATGGATGCTACATATAAAACGAATAAGTAAGTTCTCTAGTGGATCATTGTGTTATTAAATCTCTTTATTATATGTTATTTGTATATCTCTTATTTATCACTTTTTTGTTTTTTATATAGTTAAAAATATTGACCCTGATATCTTACTTTTTTAGAACAGTTTCCGTATTATTAAATAAATATTCCGCTTTATGAATATTATATAGGTACAATATGCCACTATTGGAAGCAATAGGGATGTCTCCGACCGGAAAGAACTTCACAGTTACAACCGTGTTTATGTGCAATGAACAAGCTACTACTTATAGATGGGTACTTCAACAAATCAAGCACACATATGTTTCTTTGTTATGTCATTCGGGAACGGCGCAATTCTTAATAATGGTGAGCCAATCATTATTATTACGAATTGGGAAAGTGGACTCATGCCCGTCATTAATGATGTGTTTAGAAACTCATATCATATGTTATGTAGAATGCACATCGATTAGAATGTTTTGGCGAAGTTAATAAAGTTGAGTAAAGATGAAGAGGTTGCACAGCGGTTTGTGAATGGATCGTGGCACAAATTAATAAATGAAATTGATGAGACCAAATACTGCAACAAATTAGAAGTTTTGAAGACAAGTGGAAAAGCAGGCCAGACTTTTTACATTATCTATTTAACACATGGTTGAATCTACTGGCACATAAATTTTGCCATGTTTGGACATCTGAAGTTTTGCATTTTGGTGTTGAGATAACCAACCGTGCCGAGAACGAACATTCTGGTTTTGAAGTTGTGGCTGCCAACATGTCATGGAGACCTGGACACCGTTTTCTTGAATGTTGAGACTTTTTACATTATCTATTTAACACATGGTTGAATCTACTAGCACATAAATTTTGCCATGTTTGGATATCTGAAGTTTTCCATTTTGGTGTTGAGACAACCAACCGTGCCGAGAACGAACATTCTGGTTTTGAAGTTGTGGCTGTCAACATGTCATGGAGACCTGGACACCATTTTCTTGAATGTTGACTCTGTCATCGAGATCAAATAGCTGAAATTAAAAGCTCCTTGGAGTTTTCCAAATTGAAGGAAAAGTACGATGCGAAGAATACTCCCATTTTGAAAAATTTATATAATCGAATCAGCCATATGGCTATAAAGAAGATATGGCTTGAGATAAAAAGAGCTAGCGAGATAATTGATGATCCGCAGAGTAAGTGCGTACATTACTTAAGGAAATCTCATGGATGACCTTGTGCATGCGAGCTATTTCATTGGTACCAGCATTTACGTCCACCGATACCGGAAGATGTTTATATTTTTTGGAAAAAACTAGAAATCAGTGCTGACATTCTATCTGTCTACAAGAGAGATTTGAATTTCGAAATGCGTGATCTCACCTGCTTGTTGGAGGAAATAAGTACGGGTCTAATATCCAAAGTTAGGGAAGTGCGTCGTCTCGTGAAAGATGTCATTAGTCTTGTTTTTCCAGATGATCCATGTGCTCTATTGACTACCCCTCCCGAGACTGCTGTTACCAAGGGTCGACAGAAGACCAATACAACAAAAAGGACTAAGTCATATTGGGAACATATGTCCATCGCACATAGGAAGATATGAAAGTCAAACTGTTCAGGGTCTGTGTCGGGTAGCGATTCGGGTTCAGTGTCAGGTGCTAGTCTGCGTGATAGAGGTAGATCTCTCCGTTCCGGTAGGGGTAGGGATAGAGGACGTACTAGTAGTGGTCACAGCAGTTTATCTTCTGTTGTAAGTCCAGATGCCACTTCAACGCCATTCCCGTTCACCGATGCATTTCCAAGATTCGTGTACGAGTTCATTCAGGATTGGAAGAATGTTGTTGGCGATGGTAATTGTGGGTTTAAAGTTGTAACCAATTTTCTATTCGGGGATGAGAATCAGTGGCCTGAAATTCGTAGAAGAATATCATACGATTTGCACCATCATATATGAATATGTATGTGTCAGTTTTCAGATCAGTGGAACGTGTTTATGAACTAATAAGGAAGAGCAGCTGGGAAGAGGCACCGGCCCCTTATGAGTACTGGTTGGATACATCAGATCATCTTTATGTCATAGCCAACACTTTCAATTTCTGCATGGTATTAACTGCACATTTAGAGTCGACCATTGTCCTTCCCCTATACTCTAACATAAATTGCACAGTTGGAATGCTATGTATTGGATTCATATCGGACCAAAAACATTTCATACAGTTATACGGTCGGTTTTTTTATTATAATATTATTATTAATATTTGTTAATTATTATTTGTTTATTTATTTTTTTATTATTATTATTATTTAGGGTTTAGGATTATTATTAATATTATTATTTGTTTATTATTACTATTATTATTTAGGGTTTATTATTATTTAGGGTTTACTATTATTATTATTAATTATTTCCTTTTTTTTTTTGCCAGCTACAGATGCGAGAAGAATGCCTGCTGCCTCCAACGCAGGTATAATGGCAATATCATCGAGATGTAAGTGTTAGTGGGTGGGCAGATCCTTATTATGAAGAGTTTGCAGAATGGGTTAGGAGGTCACGAACAGAACATCCAACACGAGATGCTGCTCATGTTGTTATTCCCTAGTTACTTAAAATTTTTTGTCCATTTTTTATTATTATTTATGGATTATATTGAAATTTTTTGTCCATTTTTTATTATTATTTATGGATTATATTGACATTACTATATCCGAGG
The DNA here is from genome assembly GCA_028651295.1 of Catharanthus roseus. Classification (NCBI taxonomy): domain Eukaryota; kingdom Viridiplantae; phylum Streptophyta; class Magnoliopsida; order Gentianales; family Apocynaceae; genus Catharanthus; species Catharanthus roseus. The sequence goes on along the minus strand of JAPQWS010000124.1, from coordinate 4,476,516 downwards.
GTTCATTTTTTAAATATCTGATAAGGTTTCATTCTTCCCTTTATTAATAAATAAAAAGGTAGATAAAAGAATTAACAACAAAAACTTGGAAATAAATGAATAAAACCAAATATTAAAAAAAAAGTCCAGCTACACATAACATAAAAAACGTCTGAGTAAAAAAGTCATACAATATACTAAGTGCCACAGTAATGCCACGACAGTAGATTGGCAATCCTATCAAACTTCTCTTCTTTCCCGGCATCCTCTCTCCTAGCCTCGCGGGCTATCAAGTCTAACAGGGCCCTGTTAGGCATCGGGGAATCAACTAGAACGTGAAAGCCACAAGAAATATTCACTGGATTTTGTAGCCGAGGATGACTACGAGGGAGGAACCACTGCAGATAATCATCGGTGCAAGCACTGGGAGGAGTAGCAGGTGCACTGGTCCATATCTCTGTCAATAGATGCGACGGTGCCTCAAGCCACAGGACCTCTCTCGGCTGGGCCTGTCTGCTCCCAATCTAAAGCCTTCACTCTCTTCCTCTGTGTAGGAGCCGGTAATCTCGAGCCTTATCGGGTCTTTTATTATGATACCCTGTAATCTTACTCATGACCAACATAAAACTGCCAGTCAACATTTCCCTTTTCCGTAACGTGGTCATCCATCAAATCCACTAGCATAGGCCCCAGGTGCCAAAGAGACGGGCTGCTCCTCATCTCCAGCATCCTCACTATCATCATGATCATCATCGTCACCATCACCATCATCCTCATCATCATCAACTCTCTCATGGCCCTCTAACCTAATATGTACGGATCGAACCCTGTCAGGCTCCTCGCTTAAACCTCTATCAACTTCAGCACCTAAATCTGCTAAATGCCGCCTCCCAATGAAAGGCTCGGAAGATGAAACTCTACAATCTCTAGTAGTATAACCGTGAGAGATGTATGAAGAGTCGGGCTGAACGGCACCAACCATCTGCTCAAAAAACTCTGCCCCTAACTATCTCGCAGGACCACTAAACTTAGTCAAAGACTCCTGAGCTGAAGATCTGTATGGAATATGTGGGCGTACAGTAAGAGCAGCAAGGTAATGTGGATATACAGATCCGTATGCCTCATAGGGTACAGAAGTATGAGAAAGGTGTGATGGGTGAGAAGCTCGAGATCTAGAAGGTACAGACGGTGGTTGGGTAGAAGACTCGGGTGCACCTGTATCATGGTAAAAACTAGCAGGAAGAGGGGTAGGGGTAGACAGGAGGTCTGATGTACTATGTCGCCCTCTCACGCCTCTAGACGAAATTGTGATAATGCGACCCTGAACTCGACATATCTTGTCCGTGACAAGACCTAAATCACCATTTCCTTTACGGCCGCTCGGATGAACCATCTATTATTTATTCAAACACAAGAATAAAATTTTTACACATTAGAACATTTATTTTTCATGTAACATTATTTTATTATTTATTATTATTAGAAGAATGTTAGTATTTCATTTCCACTATTTTATTTTATATTGTTTACTAAATCACCGTGTATTTTCGCCCAGCTTAGCAAAAGTTTACTGGCATGACCACCACCAGCAGCGAAAATGACGATGGAGTTTCACTTGACTGGGCAAAAAACACTATGATTTTCGCCCCGACCAACGAAAGTCCACATTCGGCCCAAAATTTTTTTAATTTTAAAATTACGATTTTTAAGTAATTTAAAGCATATTTTCATGATGTAAACTGTTAAAATTGTAAATAAATGAGCATAGATTGAAGAACTAACCTTTTTTCTGAATTTCGACGGTCGGATATTCCAAGATCTAAGATTGAAGTGGAGAGTCTTAGAGAGAATTCAGAGAGTTTTTTCTAGAGAGGAAATTTTTGTGAAAAAATGAAAATTTTTAAATTTTTTCGAGTTATCCTTATAGATTCCCGAGTTGCATTTATTGACCCCCAAATAAAATAAAAAACTGGTAATAGGGTCTTCACTAATTTAATATTATTAAATAAAAAATGTATGTCTATATATTAAATGAAAACTGTTAATGTTATAACTAATTAGAGAACTGTTGATGAGCAATTATTATATGGGCTAGTTTGAGAGTGGAGAATAAAAGAAATTTGGAGTTACAAGAGAGAGGGGGTAAGGAGTGGGATAATTTACTAGAAACAATATTTGTGAGTTTCAAATAAAAAAGAAAGGAAATATATATATATATATATATATATATAGATCTTTTGTTTTTGGGAGTTTTAGATGGAAGAGTGAAGAAAAAATATTTTTTTATTAAAACAAAACTAAATAAAAATAACATAATATGTGATAGTAATGTTATTCATAGAGGCATTTTAAGGGTTTTTTAAAAGAAAAAAAAATCCCTAATGGACGATACAATTTGAGCATTAATACGAGGAGAAGTTTCCCAACACTATCCCTAATGGACCTTACAAAAAGTCAGTGTCAATACTACTCCAATCATTCACAAAAATAACACTCTTCCTTCCTATGTTTCCACAAGGCAAAAATGGTCTCTCTAAAGACATATTTCCACTCTCCCTCTTGAATGCCTCTTCCCCAATCTCTTCTCCAAGCTAAGCATTCAGTATGGGAGTAGAATTCCCTCCAAGCGCTTGGCTTTACCATGAGTTCCAAACTGCCTTAGCAACAGCTCAAACTATAAACACATGAAGCTCCTTGTAGGTCCTTTGAAGTTCCATGACATTTTCCAACCAAAGTTTCTGTAACATCCCGACTAAAGACCTCAAAGTTAGTTTTGGTCATGGTAAGTTCGAATAAAAGTTTCAGGGTTAGTTTATAAAGAATAATAAGTTTTGGGGTCATTTGATAATTTTTAGAAAAATTAAGGGCAGAATTTTTTCGGGGAAAAACTTTTCGGACATGTTTTAGAATTATTTGGGTTTAACGCATTAAAGTGGAAATGGAATTTTAAGTTTAAGATGAGTTTTTGTCATTTTCAAGATTCGGGACCAACGTGGAAGTTTTAGAAAGTTGAGGAAATACTTACTTGGAGATGTAGTAAGGACATGGCTGGTATGAACATGTGGACAAAGGAGTATGTGACACATGGCTAGATGGTTCCATGTGTCTCATGCATGAAAAGTCAAACCATGCATGAATAGCTATTTAAAGAGGTCCAAAATGCTTTAAAAAATATATATACAATCTTCTTTTTCCTTTCTTCACTCTTTCTCTCTCCTATTTTTCTCTCTCCCCTCTCCCTCTTGGTCAACACTACAGCAGCCTTTTCTTTTCTTCTCTCTCTCTCTCTCTCTCTCTCTCTCTCTCTCTCTCTCTCACTTTTCTCTTTGGTTTTCTTTCTTATTTTTTTTCTCTTCTTTTTTTTTCTTCTCTCGGCTCTCCTTCTCTCCAGGTATATATATTTCTTTTCTTTCTTTTTCTTTGTTTATTTGAGAGTTTTATTCTATTTTTTCTATTATTATTATTAGATAATATTAAGGTTTAATAGTTATTAATTTATTTTGGAAACTCATAATTTTTCTTAAAGAATTATTATAAAATTATTTTGGAGATGGTTTTACAATTTCTTTGGGTTTAAAATAATTGTAGATACACCCTAAGATTATTATGAGGTCCTGGTTATATTTCTTTTGGAGCTACTTGATTAAGTTTGGAATGATATTCTTTGTAGGTTTAACTCATTTCGCGGCACAAGGTGAGTTCACCGATCCCTTTTCTATTAAAAGAAATTTAACTATTGTTCTTATAAAGCATATTACTTTGTTATCAAATCTTGACAAAATACGTAAAATAATTATCAGTGTTATATTACGGGTTATGCTAAAATGTGATAAGTAATAAACGTATTTATATTTTAAATATTCGTTTATGATACTAAAAAAAATATTTTAAAGGTTAGTGCCATATCCTTATTATTGCTTTTACTAGAAACATTTCTTTTAACAGTCCTTTTATTTTGAAACTTGAGTTTAAAATTATTTTGAAAAAAACATTTTAAAAATAAGTGTTATTTCTTTTTGGGAAATAATATATTAAATATTTTAAATTCCCTTAAGGTTTTAAGTTTTAAAATAACTTGAAGAAATTATTTTCAAAATATTACTATTTTTTTTTAAGAAATAATACTTTTAATTCTTTTAAAAAAATTTTTTGAGTTTCAAGATTATCTTGAGAAATTATTTTTAAAATATTTATTATTTCTTTTTAAAAAGAATATTTTTACATATTTTATATTTTCCAAAAAAAAAAAGTTTTTGAGTTTTAAAATTATTTTGAGAGATTATTCTTTTAAAATTTTTATTATTTCTCTTGGGAATAATTTTTTTTTATATATATAAATACTTTAAGTTTCCTTAAAAGGATTTTGAGATATATTATTTATTTGGGAAAAGTTATTCTTAAAATAGTTATTATTTATTACTTCTTTTGGAAATAATATTTTAAATATTTTTATAGGGTTTGAGATTTAAAATTATCTTTAACATATTTATTATTTCTTTTTGAAAATAAAACTTTACATATTTTCTAGATATTCTTAAAAAGGTTTTCTTGAGTTAAGAGAATATTTTCATAATACTTTTAATTTAAATATTCTTAAAGTATGATTTCGAAAAATGTTTACTAGTTATGTTTAAAGAATATTTCTCTACGGTCTTATTTACTTTAAATATTAGAAGTATTAATAATTTCCTTTCAAAAAATATTTATCATAATTTTTGACACGCATATTGGCATAACTTATTTTATACCCGGTAATGTGTTTCTAAACTTACATTCCAAAGTCACATCTGCATGGCTACGAGTTTTGCACAGCGGATAGGGATTTTTCGATATATAAAGGGTTTTATGTGGCCGATAGATAGCCTATAATTTTATAAAAATAGATTAAAAACCCTAATCCAGCAAAAAGGAGCATGGTGTATATATATATTTTTTTATCAACATGTCGAAAGGACTTGCACTGCGCGTGGCTAGTCCCCTGTACGAGGACCTCTTCCTAACGACATGCTTGGTAGTGTTACTCTTGATCTAGATCCAGTTGATAGAGGGCGTAATACCGTTGGAAGGTTAGGCCCAAAGCGGTATTGCGTTGGACTCCGTATCATGCTCTGCGATAGTGGCTATTTCCTAGAAGGTTGGGTCAGGAGGGGCTCACCGGTTAGGGTAGCACAGGGCGGGCTGGTAAGTACGCCAAGGCTCGTTACCTGTTAATGTATATATTGTGTGAGGTTGAAAAATCGAACGGTCGTACAGTGTGTTTTGGATTTTTGGTTGGTATTGACTACGGGATGCCGGAATTTGTCCGAAGACCCCGTTTCAAGTTCCGGACTCTGTCCGTTGAGCCTATCATGGTGCATGCATATTTTTCTTAAAAATTTCAGGTGTCATGGCAGCCAATGTATCTTGATTCGCTCTGACTTCCCGGCTACGCTCAAACCCTTCAGAAAATTTATATTTTGCATAAATGTTTTGAAAGCACGTGCACGTGAACTCACTGAGCGTCAATCGCTCATGTTTTCCAAATATTTCTCCCTCCATTTTCAGATGACTTGGTAACTAGCTCAGGTTAGAGGAGCCATGGTGAGCCATCGGAGCCGGTATATTTGAAGTCTTCCATCTCTAGTCAAATGATTTTGATTATATAGACTATGGCCTTAGCGGCCTTAAACTGATGTATAAGTTTGAGAAGCTTTTGTTATAAAGTTATGTTCAAACATTTCTTTCTTCTCACATTATTTAATATAGAAATATTCATTACAGCTCCTCCCAGTTGTACCTTAGTCTTGTATCTTTGTAAGTTCAGTGCCAAGAGGCACGCAGGTACCTTACTCCGCCGCAGTTGATCTAGTGGAGAGGTACAGGGTATCATAGGTGATCTTAGATGAGTTTTAAAGAGATGACTACTTTGACTCTATATTTTGGGATTTAGAAGTTTATTCATCTTGTCTCGTTAGACAGTTAGAGACTGTAGGTTTGAGTGACAACCAAGAAAACACAGATGAGAGGAACCCTTGAGGCTTAACAGTAGGTTATGACTCGACGACGTTAGGGTAGGATCAGTGAGCGAGTCGGCAAACAAGACCCCGGTCGAGGCCGAGGCTCGCTGGAGAAACTTTAGTAGATGTTTTTTTCCGGCAGAGTTAGAATCTTGATAAGATATCCTATGATTTTGATATTTGAAGTAGTAGTATTAGTAAGTTTGATATTTTCATATATTGGTGCAACTGTAACCTGATTGGTATTTAACTTTCTTTATCAGCCCGTGTATTTTGAGTATGTAAGGCTTAGTAAAGTATGATGCCTTTCCAGTTATTTTTGTGTTTTAAGTTTGATATTTCTTTTAAGTATGGGATGTTACGTGTAAGCTATAACTATAAACTCAAGGATAGCATTCCTAAGTTTTTTTGACATTCGAACTTATCTTTGGTTTAGGAAAATGTCAGGACCACACTCTCCGGATCACGAAACTGAAGCTATGCCAGAAAGTTCATCACACGGACAAACAAATGTTGCATGTCATGAAATAATAGGAAATTTCATGACGAAGATGACGGAGTTGCTAGAAGCCCTGTTAGCAAACCGAAGAGGAGAGCGGGCACAGAATGCTAGCAATGATGAGGCTTTGGAAAGATTCCTCCGATTTCGGCCCCGGAGTTCCATGGCAAAGTGGAACAAGAAGCTAAGGCAGAGTTGTTTTTAGAATAGCTAAACAACATTTACGATACACTGTAATATGAGGGCACCAAGAGGATAACCTTCACCACTTTTCGTTTGAGGGGAGCAGCGAAAGACTGGTGGTTAAGAATTTCCGAAGCTCGGGTATTAAGAAATCCATTGTGGACATGGGAATACTTCTAAGAGGAATTTAAACAAGAATACATACCCCATTGGCTAAGGGAATGTCGTGAGGATGAATTCCAATAACTGAAGCAAGAAGGGATGATGGTAGCATAGTATGCTGCAAAGTTCAATCGTCTAGCCAAGTACTGTTTATGCCTTGTAGACACGGAAGAGCACAAGACTTGCCAGTTTGTAAAAGGGTTGCAAGTAGATCTGCAACGTGCCCTAGCCTTTTTACCACCAAGAAGCTTCACTGCTACGGTTGAAACTGCTACCAAGACTGAAATAGCAAACCAAATGACAAAACAAAGAACGACGGCACTAAACGCTGGAGACCCCAATATCCAAAGAAGCCACAAAACAGTAACCAAACGGGGAATGGGAACCGTCAAAATCCTATGATAAGGAACCCTCATCCGAGTTGCACTTACTGTGACGTGAGGGACATACGGCAGAAACATGCTATAAAAAGACAGGAACGTGTTATCTCTATGGAAAGACAGGACACTTTGCGAAACAGTGCCCTACAACACAACCAACAACATCTAAACATCCAGAGGAGTGGGACAGCCACCAAATACGGTAGGGACGTCAGTAGTCCAAAACAATAAGCCACAAGTCAAGGCCAAGGTCTACACCCTAGATGGGCAACCCGTGAATGCAGAAACCGAGGTAGTTGAAGGTACTATTTGTGTCTTCTCTCACCCTGCTAAAGTATTAATTGATCCAGAAGCCACACATTCATTTGTGAACATGCATTTTATAAGGCATATTCCTAAAACTTCCGTTAGTATGCCCTACCAATTGATTGTTTGCACACCTATGGGAGTAAGTTGAGTCACATAGGAGAAGTACCCCGATTGTGAGATTTACATAGGAAGCAAGGTACTATCTGGGGATCTGATTACCTTATCCTTTGAGGGTTACGATGTAATATTAGGAATGGATTGGTTGTCTAAGAATTATGCTTAGGTAGATTGTCAAAAGAAAATGGTTAAGTTTACCCGGCCGGATATGCCTACCCTAGAATTTCAAGGAGATAAAATCAAGGGGGAAAACAATTTGATCTCCGGTATTAAGGCAAGAAAATTGATCAAGAAGGGATGCCAAGGATATTTGGCATACTTGCTCAACAAAACAGAAGAAGAAAAAGAACAAATGGAGACTATCTCGGTGGTGAAGGACTTCTTAGATATTTTTCCTGCCGAATTAACAACTTTACCACCTGAACGGGAGGTAAACTTCAGCATAGAACTAGTACCTGGTGCTGCACCAATATCCCGAACACCGTACCGAATAGCTCAAGAGGAGTTGAAGGAGCTACAAGAACAACTACAAGAATTATTACAATAAGGCTACATACGACCGAGCACATCACCATGGGGTGCACCAGTGTTGTTTGTCAAAAAGAAAAATGGAGCCCTTAGAATGTTTATCAACTACCGAGGGTTGAACAGTGTCACTGTAAAGAATAAATATCCTCTTCCCTTGATCGATGAATTGTTTGACCAACTTCGTGGAGCAGGTTGTTATTCAAAGTTGGATTTAAGGCAAGGTTATTACCAAGTGTGGATAAAAGAAAAAGACATCCCAATAACCACTTTTAACACTCAGTATGGACATTATAAGTTCGTGGTGATGCCTTTTGGTTTAACCAGCACCAGCAACATTCATCGATTTAATGCAAAAGAATTTTCCGCCCATACTTGGACCAGTTTGTGGTCATTTTCATCGACGATATCCTGGTTTACTCACCGGACGCAGTGACACATGAGCAATATCTTCGAAGTGTGTTGCAAACTCTACAAGAACACAAACTCTATGCCAAGTTCAGTAAATATGAGTTCTGGATGGAGAAAGTGAATTTATTAGGACATGTGGCCACACGTGAGGGCATAATCGTGGATCTGGCCAAGGTGAAAGTCGTGACTCACTAGGCCCCACCGAGAACTCCTACGGAAGTACGAAGTTTTTTTAGGCTAGCTGGATACTATCGATGGTTTATTAAGGATTTTGCTAAAATTGCTGGACCTCTAACACAGTTAACTCGAAAGGCTGTTGAGTTCAAATGGTCGAAAAAATGTGAGAAAAGTTTTTAGGAGTTGAAGCATCGGTTAACATCGGCACCAGTTCTAACTTTGGCTGATCCACAGAAGGAGTTTACCTTGTATACTGATACATCTGGAGAAGGATTAGGGGCAGTGCTTATGCAAGACAGGAAAGTGGTTGTCTATATCTCCCAAAAGTTAAAGAATCATGAGAAGAACTACCCAACGCGTGACTTGGAGTTGGCAGCCATTGTGTTTGCACTGAAAAAGTGGCGGCATTACCTTTATGGGGCCAAGTACAAGATCTTTACTGACTACAAGAGTTTGACTTGTTCTCCCAAAAAGATCTAAACATGAACAACGAAGGTGGATGGAACTGCTTGAGGAATATCGGTGCCCAATCAACTATCATCCCGGAAAAGCAAACGTGGTAGCTGATGCTCTAAGTAGAAGTGCAAAGTTAACAAGCCTCACTGTAACTTCAACCTTGCAACAAGAGATTAAAGAAGCGCAAAGGAGTAATGAGGAATTTCAAAGATTTAAAACTCAAGTGGAGGCAAAGAAATTAAACGATTTTCAGATCTTGGGTATTGAAGGAAGCTTGTATTTTCGAAATCGGTTATGTGTACCAAATGAGGCAGAAATTAAATGAAGGATATTAGAGGAAGCGCATAGAAACAAGTATTCCATACACCCCAGTGAGACAAGATGTATCAGGACCTCAAAAGAAAGTTTTGGTGGAACGGAATGAAGAGAGATGTGGCAGAATATATGGCTACTTGTCTCACCTGCCAAAGGGTGAAGGCAGAACACAAGAAGTCTGCAAGAGTTTTACAGTCATTACCCGTCCCCGAATAGAAATGGGATTATGTCACGATGGACTTTGTCACGGGATTGCCACGGACAAAAGGTTACAAGGATGCCATCTGGATCATAGCTGATCGATTAACGAAGGTAGCACACTTTATTGCCATCAACATGACGTACTCCTTGGAAAGGCCAGCTTAACTATATGTGGAAGAGATTGTAAGATTTTATGGGGTACCGGTAAACATTGTGTCAGACCGAGATCCGAGGTTTACTTCAAGATTTTGGCCTAAATTCCATATTGCATTGGGAACTAATTTAAGCTATAACACCGCCGCACACCCCCAGACTGATGGACAATTAGAAAGAACAATCCAGAATTTGGAAGATATGTTGCGAGCATGTGCTTTGGAGTTGGAAACAAATGGATTGATAAGCTAGTCTAGGCGGAGTTCACTTACAACAACAGCTACCATACCTCAATCGGAATGGCACCGTTTGAAGCTCTATATGGAAAGAAATGTAAAACGTCTTTATATTGGGATGACACCGGAATTCGCTCTCTTTGGAATCATAATACTTGGATGCCAAAGTTGGAAGAGGCACAGAAACAGGTAAAAATAATTCAAGAACGGCTCCAAGCTGCTAAAAGTCAACAAAAGAGCTACGCTGACAATCGACGATGAGACTTGGAATTCGAGGTGGGAGATCGAGTTTTTCTAAAACTCACACCACACCGAGGAAATTCCAAACACCCAAGAAAAGGAAAATTAAGCCTCCGATACATTGGACCATTTGAGATAAGTGCTAGGATCGATGAAGGTAGCTTACCGGCTGATATTACCAGAAGAACTGTCGGGCATCCATGACGTCTTCCACGTCTCCCAATTAAAAAAATATCAACCGTCACCTGAGCATGTTCTGAATGACGATCCGTTGAAATTGCAAACTAACTTGTCATACAAGGAAAAGCCTAATGGGATTGTGGAACGAAGCGTAAAGGAGTTACGTGGAAAGAAAATTCTGATGTACAAAGTATTATGGAGGCACCACGGCATCGAGGAAGCAACATGGGAAACCGAAGAGTTTCTACGTAGAAAACATCCGGAGATTCTAGTTACATGAACCTTAAAATTTCGTCCTCAAAATTGTTCTAAGGAGGGTAGAATGTAACATCCCGACTAAGCACCTCAGAGTTAGCTTTGGTCATGGTAAGTTCGAATAAAAGTTTTGGGGCTAGTTTCAAAGAACAATAAGTTTTGGGGTCATTTGGTAATTTTTAGAAGAATTGAGGGAAGAATTTTTTTGGGGAAAAACTTTTCGGACAAGTTTTAGAATTATTTGTGTTTAATGCTTTAAAGTAGAAATGGAAATTTTAAGATTAAGATGAGTTTTTAGTCATTTTCAAGATTCGGGGCCAACGTAGAAGTTTTTAGAAAGTTGATAGACTACTTACTTGGAGAGGTGGTAATGACATGGCTGGTATGAACATGTGGACAAAAGAGTGGGTGACACATGGCTGGTTGGTTTCATATGTCTCATGCATGAAAAGCTAAACCATGCATGAATAGCTATTTAAGGAGGTCCAAAATGCTTTAAAAAAAATGTATACAATCTTCTTTTTCCTTTCTTCACTCTTTCTCTCTCCTATTTTTCTCTCTCCCCTCTCCCTCTCGATCAACACTACACCAGCCTTTTCTTTTCTTCTCTCTCTCTCTCTCTCTCTCTCTCTCTCTCTCTCACTTTTCTCTTTGTTTTTCTTTCTTTTTTTTTCTGTTCTTTTTTTTTTTGTCTCTCGACTCTCCTTCTCTCCAGGTATTTATATATATATATATTTTTTTTCTTTCTTTTCTTTGTTTCTTTGAGAGCTTTATTCTATTTTTCTATTATAATTAGATAATATTAAGGTTTAATAGTTATTAATTTGTTTTGGGAACCCATAATTTTTCTTAAAGAATTATTATAAAATTATTTTGGAGATGGTTTTACAATTTCTTTGTGTTTAAAATAATTGTAGGTACACCCTAAGATTATTATGAGGTCATGGTTATATTTCTTTGGGAGCTATTTGATTAAGTTTTGAATGATATTCTTTGTAGATTTAACTCATTTCGCGGCACAAGGTGAGTTCACCGATCCATTTTCTGTTAAAAGAAATTTAAATATTGTTTTTATAAAGCATATTACTTTGTCATCAAATCTTGACAAAATGCGCAAAATAATTATCGGTGTTATATTACGGGTTACGCTAAAATGTGATAAGTAATTAATGTATTTATATTTTAAATATTCGTTTATGGCACTGAAAAAAATATTTTAAAGGTTAGTGCCATATCCTTATTATTGCTTTTACTAGAAACATTTCTTTTAACAATTCTTTTATTTTGAAATTTGAGTTTAAAATTATTTTGAAGAAAACATTTTAAAAATAAGTGTTATTTCTTTTTGAGAAATAGTATATTTAAGTATTTTAAATTCCCTTAAGGTTTTAAGTTTTAAAATAACTTGGAGAAATTATTTTTAAAATATTACTATTTTTTTTTAAGAAATAATACTTTTAATTCTTTTAAAAGTTTTTTTTGAGTTTCAAGATTATCTTGAGAAATTATTTTTAAAATATTTATTATTTCTTTTAGAAAGAATATTTTTACATATTTTATATTTTCGAAAAAAAAAAGTTTTTGAGTTTTAAAATTATTTTGAGAGATTATTCTTTTAAAATTTTTATTATTTCTCTTGGGAATAATTTTTTTTATATATATAAATACTTTTAAGTTTCCTTAAAAGGATTTTGAGATATATTATTTATTTGGGAAAAAGTTATTCTTCAAATAGTTATTATTTATTACTTCTTTTGGAAATAATATTTTAAATATTTTTATAGGGTTTGAGATTTAAAATTATCTTTAACATATTTATTATTTCTTTTTTAAAATAAGACTTTGCATATTTTCTAGATATTCTTAAAAAGGTTTTCTTGAGTTAAGAGAATATTTTCATAATACTTTTACTTTAAATATTCTTAAAGTATGATTTCGAAAAATGTTTACTAGTTATGTTTAAAGAATATTTCTCTACGGTTTTATTTACTTTAAATATTAGAAGTATTAATAATTTCCTTTCAAAAAATATTTATCATAATTTTTGACACGTATATTGGCATAACTTATTTTATACCGAGTAATGTGTTTCTAAACTTACGTTCCAAAGTCACATTTGCATGGCTACGAGTTTTGCCCAGTGGATAGAGATTTTTCGATATATGAAGGGTTTTATGTGGCCGATAGATAGCCTATAATTTTATAAAAATAGATTAAAAACCCTAATCCGGCAAAAGGAGCATGGTGTATTTATATATATATATATATTTTTTTTTTTTTATCAACATGTCGAAAGGACTTGCACTGTGCGTGGTTAGTCCCCCGTATGAGGACCTCTTCCTAACGACATGCTTGATAGTGTTACTCTTGATCTAGATCTAGTTGATAGAGGGCGTAATACCGTTTGAGGGTTAGGCCCAAAGTGGTATTGCGTTGGACTTCGTATCATGCTCTCCGATAATGTGTCTTGATTCGCTCAAACTTCCCGGCTACACCTAAACCCTTCAGAAAATTTATATTTTGCATAAATGTTTTGAAAGCACGTGCACGTGAACTCACTGAGCGTCAATCGCTCATGTTTTCCAAATATTTCTCCCTCCATTTTCAGATGACTTGGTAACTAGCTCAGGTTAGAGGAGCCATGGTGAGCCATCGAAGCCGGTATATTTGAAGTCTTCCATCTCTAGTCAAATGATTTTGATTATATAGACTATGGCCTTAGCGGCCTTAAACTGATGTATAAGTTTGAGAAGCTTTTGTTATAAAGTTATGTTCAAACATTTCTTTCTTCTCACATTATTTAATATAGAAATATTGATTACAGCTCCTCTCGGTTGTACCTTAGTCTTGTATCTTTGTAAGTTCAGTGCCAAGAGGCACACAGGTACCTTACTCCTCCGTAGTTGACCTAGCGGAGGGGTACGGGGTATCACAGTTTCCTTGTATATCTTCAAAATTGCAGAGCTTGGTACATTGACTTAGAAATAAATTCCCCTCTGGATGATCCCTTCCACCATATCTGATCCTCTTGTGTATTAGAGCATACCAGATTTTCCCTCACAAGTCTCTGCATGGTATCCTCAGAAAGCCACTGTCCCAGTACTTCCCAGTTTCATGTCATAGGTCTCGACTCCCAATAGCTAGTCGGTCACCTTCTTCCTCTTCTCTTCATCAGGTAGAACAGTACTGTAGCAAAGCAACAACAGTGTTTCCCCACACCGTTCATCGAGCCAGAAGTTTATAGTATTGCCATTCCCAAGTTTCCAAAGCAAAAAGTTTTTCAGCTTCTTAGAACTAGAGCAAATCGTCCTCCAAACAGGTGATCCATCAATCTTCCTCCCACGACATAGTGTGCAGCTTCCTTTAAATTTCTTCTTTCCCCAAAAATACTCCTGTAGATTTGTTTCACTTGCTCGATCACCGATACCAGAAGTTTGACTATTTGCATACTGTAGGCTGGTATAGCTACAATGGTCGTTTCAATCAAAATGCTTCTAGTTGATTTTGATAAGAACTTAGTCTTCCACCCGCTTAACTTTTTCCTCATCTTTTCCACCACATAACCAAACATTCTACCATTCATCCGATTGTGCATAAGGGGAACACCAAGATATTTTCCTAAATCCCCTGTAAGAGGAATTCCAAAATTTGCACTTAACACTCGTGCGGTCCTGACTAGGATGTTGGCCAAGATAAAGAGTTTAGATTTCTCCGAATTAACTCTTTGGCCAGACATACGTCAGAATTTTGACAGAACATCTTCCGTACATTTTGCTTGAGTATTCGTTGCCTCCCCAAATAAAATTAAGTCATCAGCAAAAAATATATGTGAGAGAATCGGGCCTCTCCTAGCAGCCTTAACTCCTTTCCATTTTCCATTCTCAATGGACTTGGAAATCATATGGCCTAATACTTCCATGCTAGAGGATCTCTCTGCTCCTTTACTTGGTTGTATGTTTTCAGATCGTCCACCATTCCAAATAATTGATAGAGGTGTTGAAGATCAAAACATAATCAACTTTATTAGAAAATCTTCCAACCCCACTGCTCTAAGAACTTTTTCCAAAAAGACCCACTCAATTCGGTCGTAGGCCTTCTCTAGATCCACCTTCACCATAACCCAACCTTTCCTATCATTTTTCTTTCTCATATAGTGAATTATTGCTTGGCAGGCACTACATTATCCAAGGCTTGACGACCCGAAATGAAACTTTTCTAGAGTTCTCCTACAATCTTCGGCATGAGATGTTTAAGTGTATTCACCACTATCTTTGTCACAATTTTAACCAACACATTACATAGTGCAATGGGTCTAAAGTGTGCCATATTAGATGGCGAATCCTCTTTTGGTATCAATGAAATGAGGGGACTAGTTTAGACTTCTATCAAATTCCCCTTGACCAAAAGCTGTTTGGACAAAGTGTTACAGATTCACCTAAGCAGCCCCCCAAAACTTCTGATAAAAAATAGGCAAAGTCCCATCTGGTCTTGGCGCCTTAAGAGCACCCATTTGCATAATAGCATTCTTGACTTCCAGGGCTAAGACATGTCGATGAAGCTGTCGACTGTCTTCTCTTGATAATGTTGGAAAGCACCACTCTCCTATCCTATGTTAGCTTCCTCCGCCAACTCGGCCTTTATAATTTTGCATAGAAGTCCATTGCAATCTGCTTAAGAGTCTGCAGAATATGCCTCCTAGCACGTTTTGCGACCACCAAAGTGTGGAGGAATTTGGTATTATGTTCCCCCTCAGTCAACCACTTCTCCCGAGCTCTTTGGTACCAATAAATTTCTTCTTCCTTTGAAATGCTTTTATATTCTTGTATTAAATCCAACTCCAGCTATTTCAAACTGTTTGAGTTTCGTCCTTCCAATGCTCTATGAACTCCCAACATCCTAGACAAGCATCTTCTCTTCCGCCTATAAACACCACCATAAACCTTCTTATGCCACCATTGCTCCCTCTCTGAGAATTCTGCAAGGGCCTTAGGGTGGTTATTTTTCCAGTTCTTCCAGATGTCCTTAACTAGCATTTTGAATTCTAGCTTATGGAACCACTCTAGTTCCATTCTGAAATTACCGTTGTTGACTCGATTTCTCATATGTGGATCACTAATGGCCAATATTGGGTGGTGACCCGAGTGCACTTTAGGAAGATGCTTAACCACTGCGGATAGGGGCTTTCAACCGCCAAGAGCTATTACATCATGCCCAATCAATACGTTCCCAAATTTTTGCCCTTCCCTCACTATTGTTGGACCAAGTGAAGCTTGGGCCTGAGAAACCCGTGTCTAACATTTCACAACTTTGAATTGCATCCCACAAAGCTTGGCTTCTTCTCCAATTCCCCTTCCTCCCACCTTTCTTTCTCTTTATCTTTAAGTGGTTGGTTGGTGTCCCCAAGAATCAGCCAACGAGATGAAATACACCTACCTAAGGATTCCAAATATCGTGAGGGCATTACGACGTTCTGGCTTCGGAGATGCATACAGGGGCGTAAGCACCCAGTCAATCCGTCCCTCCTTCAGCACAAATAACACCATCATTTGCCCATTGATGCCCACCACTTAGATGTTCAAAACACTACTGTTCCAAAATATCCTGAGTTCACCTGCAAACCCCTTTGCTTCAGACGCTACAACTGAATCGAACTCAATTTGTCTCAAAATATCTAAGGCCCGTTAACTTGTCTTTGTTTCAACCAAAATTAAGACGCCTGGTTTATATTCCTTCAGGAAGTCCAACAAGCAATCCAAGAATTCCTCGGACACAGCACCACCACAATTCCAAAAGAAGATTTTACAATTCATAATATATACATATTGGGGAAATTGGTGGCCTTCGAAGGCCGGTAGACACATCCTGAGGTGGGACATTAGCTCCACCAGTATTCATATCAGTATAAATTCTCATATTAGAATCAGGACTCATACCTACTGCTCCCCCCTTTGTAGTATACCTACTGTGTTTGGCTGCACCTCACTCACAAGGCCTCCTCTTAGGCCTGCCTGAATCTCCTCCCCACCTTGGGCCTGGCCTACAGCCTGTGTATTGGATCTCAATTGCACTTTTTCCTTTAATTTCCTTGGGTCTGCCAGTACTTTGATGTTAGCAGGCCCCTTACTGGGCTCCTGGTCTTTACCCCACCACTTTTAGGGAACCATCACCCCTTTTCTCTGCTCCTCCTCCCTCCTCCTAAAACTCACAAAACTAATAAAATCCAACCAAACTCCCAAAAGAGGAGGAGAAGAGAAATACTGTCCCAATAATGTCATTTCAATAAAAATTTGCTCTGCCCGGGAAAAAAAATATACTCTGACAATATCGGTAGCCTTTCTCAATAGGATGTCAAGAATACATCAAAAATCCACCTATCCAAAAACGAATTAGATATGGTTTGGAGGAGAAAAATGTATACAACAACTAGGTAAAGAATTCACATTTGCTTTAAAAAATAATAAAAATGAAAGAGAAAATAAAGATTCACAGAATCGATAAAGACTAAGAAGGAAAAACATTATTAAGCTTTCATTGCCTGCAAAACTGCAACACCATACATATTCATTGATCAGCACATCATCACTTCATTCCTTCGGAAAGCCCTTGTGGCATCCCTAAGCTTTGGGCAAGATCACTCATTCTTGCTTTCATGGCCTGACAAAATGCATATACATATATAACTCCTATTAAGCCTCAAACGAGAAAAAACACAGGAAAGAATTGCAAATCCATATGGAAACACTCGTCACCTGAACGCTCTTTTGATGCGCATCCTTATATGCTTCTGTAACTAAAGCAGACAATTCCTGCATTCAATGAAAATCAATTGAATAGCCTTTATTATTATGTTCAATATTAGTATGTTCAACAAAGAAAGAAAACAAGGCCCAGCAGCACATGACAAGTTAAACACTTTAGAATAGTAACGACTAACTAGTACTACCACTTCTGTTTCAGTTTTATTTTTACCCATCAGGCATTTGATGACTCCGGAGATATTTCCAACACCACAAATAAATGTTCTATCTGATAGATATCTTCGTTGAGAAGTGTCTCAGATGTAGTCAGTAGCAGCAGATTCATTACTAACTGCTTTATACTTTAGCAAAGCTATCAGAAATATTCACAATGTTAAGGTTTAAATTGCATGAACTGGATGAAATAATTTGAATCACCTCAGCTCCCAATTCCATTGCAGCTTCAGTAATCTCAATCCGCACAGGCTGTTGGTTACCAGAAAGTGTTGCCTGAAGAAAAGCCAAAGAGCAAGTCCTTAATGAAAATTAATATGTGAAGCATAATTTGGAAATTGATTTCCACACTGAAGAAGCTTTTAACCAATATGAAGAAATCTTCTACAACAAATAGCTTCTTATTGTGCTCATTAATTTTCCAGATGTTTTGTTTATCTTCAATTTTCTTAATAAATCAAATATTTCTCGTCAAATGATTCCTCTTAGACATAAATATTTTAGACATCAGCGTCATATACATCAACCTAACCTTTTTTCTTTTTTTTTCTTTTAAAAAAAAATGTGCAAAGGTTACTCATAAGAACTCAAATCTACATTCAGCACAAGGATTTCTCATCTAAAAACCATTTTGCCAAACAGAACATTGGCCTTCCTTGATTTAAGTCTTTTTTACTAAGATCATATTTTAATGGCAAAATACCATTTTCCAGAATAGATCATGAAATGCCACCAAAACTCCTCAGGGGTGTTTAGCAAGATTTAAGTCTAATACTTATATCATGCAAAATAACATTTTCCAGAATAAATCATGAAAGAAGGTCACCAAGCACCCCATGGGGAAAACAAATGCAAGCAACACGACATGAATCTGACAGATTCTGGAACCACCACAGGATGTTACACTAAAGATGCAATTCAAATATTAAAAAAATTATGCATAGACGGAAATAGCTCCAAGATTTTATTTATTTTGGAATAGCGTCTGGTTGTCCTCATTGCGAAGATACTGTGGCTAACAACTACCAGCTTTTTGTGAAGTGACACTCCCAGAAAAAGGGAACAAATAATAACTGTGAAAATAAACTGCCCAAGGACATGAAATCTGCATACTGTACCTTAATCAGCTCACCTTCACAATAACCATCAAACTCTGCTCTGTTAATATCCAAATTGGAAAAGTTAGGATACAAGAAACATACCACATATCACATTAAACTGAAGCAATAAGTCATTAAAGTGACACATACGCAGAAAGTTCCTTTTGCACACGTACTGCCTCTACTTGAACAACCATCTGGGCCTTCTTTACGGTCTCATACAGATTCTGCATGTTTCCCAAGATTCCAGCCTGTGTTTAAGAAGCACAGTTATGGTAGCATAAGTTAATTCTCAAGTTTGTATGAAGTCCAGTAGAGAAATAAGAATTCCACAGTCTAATAGAAATAAAATGAAGAACCAGTGAAATAATTAAGATATATCTCAACACAAATATCTGCAAACACCGCGAACTTCTAGATAATGAAGTAAACTCTGATAGAGAAATGCCAAATTAGAATTAAATATCATAACACCTATACATCGAGGATTCTGACTGAGAAAAGACTACTGAACTGAAATAGAACTCGTAAGACTTATAGAACAAGACTCCTTCTGCCCCGCATCATGATATCATATGTGGAATCAAATAAAATTTACATCAGCCACCCATCGAAGTAATTTAAACAGCAGAGCCCCAATTACTGCTTAATGCTATTGCAGGAAGGCTACGGTATATCATCATGCTTGCATATACTAAAATCTTTTTTTAAGAAGGTTCTAGAAGACAGTAATTCTAATACAGTATCTGTTAGAAAGAGAAAGTCGGTTACACATTTTTCCTTTAAGTTTTAAATCACAAGAAAATTTGAACCCAATCTATTGATGCATTCCAAAAGCATCAGGGATTGTTCGTATAACGACAACAATACACTTTTTGACTGTTACATATTGATTTTATCTAACTTACAGGATTATCAAACAGTCTACGTATTCTTAAACCCAAATGTTTTGCAATACACTGATATAATTCCTTGACCATTATTACCTCATCTTTTCTCCATGCTACCGACTTATGTTTACCCTTGACAGATTATCCTTCTTAAGTACTGCACTGCTGAGTCTAGGTCTTGGTGAAGGATGCCACTCCATTAGCATCTTTAGTGCTTGCACAGGCTCCAAATGACAATAAATTAACCTACTCTTACTACAGGATCAAGGAAATATTTGATATAGAATTTTTCAAATATGCCTGGCCCTTAGAAAAATATGAAAGCACATCTTCCAAATGGATCAAACAATCCATAAGATTGAAAAGTAAATAGTGTATTAATCTATAATCACAAATTAACTTCTTAACAACTAATATCAATATAGATCTAGCCCTATGTGTTCAAATAATTGATATATATTTCAACTCTAGATTGACAAGATAGGTCAATAAACAAGGACATTTTCCAAAAGAAAGGAGATAACCAACCTTCGAGGAGCTATCATCACTCTTATCGCCATTATCCTTTTTTCCACCAAATAAGCTATACACACGAAGAGATCTACTAGTTTTGTGTATGTTTCCACCCGGAGAAGGCAAAACTAGTGGAACAACCGGATTGACATTTGGACTTAATTTACCTGAAAGCAACAGTTCAGATTATTGAGAGATCAATAAGAAATATCACTTACATATCAGTACACATGGAAAGGTTCACAAGATGGTCAGATGAATCATGCAAAGATAATTAGATCCAAAAGGAAAGTTACCAAAACAAAACGAAAGGAAAAGGCAATGAACACTGCAAGAAGCACAATCTCATGTTTAATTGAGAAAACTCTTCCTCAAGGATAATCAGCACATCATCTTGATAGCAGCCTTGAATCTTATCCATGACACACTTTTTAATATCATTATTCCCTTGGGTTTTTACTCCAATGAGCATACTAGGAGCACAGACCAACAGAGAACCAAACCCCATCTCATGTTATGAGCAAAACAGAGCAAATGATTAACTCAAACCATTAGCATAACGCAATCTTGTCGCTTTGATGCTGACTCTAGGCATACAGTGCGAATGTCAACACCAGTAAGATATTTTATCTATACTTTTCTAGCATCCCAAGATGAAAGATTTCATCCACAAATTAGGTAGTTAGCCATAGTTTTCCAGTTATTCTCCCAGAAATTCCTAGCAACAGGCACTTCAAAACTAGCAATATAAAGGACTAAAAGTGTTTACTCTCTATGAGACAAATATATCTTTGCTATAACCTATGTTATGGAGACACTTTCACGTCTTCAAGTTTCTCGACTTACTACTTAAAGAGTGTGGTGCAATTAATCAGTTTGTTGAGAAAACTTCAGCTATCAGTCTGTAGAGAGAAACTTCTGATTAATTGCAGAATTATTCTGCAGGAATTCATGACATGCAAAGAATTTAGTCAGCAAAACAAAAGCAGCAAGTTACGTTTCCTTCTCTTGTTTTTCTTCTTTTCTTTTTCAGCTTATTTGTTTGTAACAGATAATAGATGAATTTGGTACAAAGGCTTTTGATAACAGTTGCAGGCTATGACTATCTATCCATTCAAAAACATTTTGATTTCGACTTCTCTTCTATACTAATCTGTATTCAGATTCTTATGCACTGATCCATTAAACATTAATATCAGAAAGATGAAAAGAAGTGATGGAGAGGTGCGTCCATTCTATTTTATTTATCCTGTAAACTATCATTGTACACTAGTCATATAATCACAATCTATAGCAAAAAGCTCATTGTCACAGTATTGTCATAATTTTCGCCTTCTTGATAACCTATAGACCGATGACATAGAAACAGGAAATATGAACCTGACCCCAAAAAACTTATAACTTATCATCTTTGATGTCACAAAAGGCCAATGCACCCACCAAGAATTAGAAAATGCACAGAAGTTTCAGATATGAGAACTTCACCAATCAGATAAAGAACATTTAAAAGGAGTCAACTCCACAATTAAAACTATACCTAATATTCAAAAACCATTTACTGTATTCTCACTAGCAGAAATTATGAAACTAAATGAGTAATCCAGGGAACCTCTTATGCTGAATTACTAGCATACAAAACACAGTCAGTGCATATGTAAAAGAGATAGTGCATATGCCACAACTAAATGCTTGTGTACCAGCATCTCGTCCACGCAAAATGACAACCAAAAAAAATTTTTTTTTTAAGAATGATTATCCCTTTGTCTGGTACCAGATATGAAATTAGAAACTCAGGAGCCAAGCAAAGGAAACCCACTCACTTTATTCCTCCGTGCCTTGCTCCCCTCCCGCAAAAACAAATAGGACCCAAACAGAAAAGGTGAATAATATCCTTCAATTCATATCTCCATTAACAACCCCCCACTAGAGGAAAGGCAACAGATGTCCCAAACTGATTTCCACAAAATTGCAAGAACCCATCAGGTTTTTCTAACTATAAATTCGAGAAAAGTGGAAAATAAACAGAAATTATACAGCATTACGACTGAATTGAACAGATGTCATATCAATGAAAAATACGAAGCATCACGTAAACCTAATGCACCAAACCATGCACTAACACGGACTAAAAGAATTGACACGCAGAGAAAGATAGCACTGAAAGAATTCTTACAGAATGACAACGAAGAAGAAGAATTCGGGTTTCCATGGTTAATTGAAGGCTGTAGAAATTGAGTTGAGAGAAAAGAACTTGGAGACAACGCCATCTCAGAATGGGGAAAAAACTGTCGAAAATGTGTGAGCAAAAGAATCGTTATAGTTTTTCTTTTTTTTTTTTTTGGAAAGAAAAAAATCTCTTTTTTGGCTAGATAAAGAAATAAAATCTATAGTTTCAAGCTAAGAAAAAACATTTTCATTTTCTTTTTATGAAACAAAAAAGAACACACATGTGTGGAAGACATATTCCCCATATATTTTGGATCCCTAAATCTAACGTGAAAAAAATTATTATTTTCCCTACTCTTTCTCTCTCTACACAATTTTTCTCTAACTTCTCTCTACTCCTTCTCCACTCTAAAACCTAAATATTTAACATTGAACTTAAACTGGATGTAGATATAGATCATTATGAAAAATATTTGTAGAAGAAAATATTAATTTAGATGTAAGAAAAGTTAAAATAATTTTTTTTTTCAAAATTGGGCTCGAATCACCCGTACGGGCGACCTGAACATGTGCGGATCACTCGAATGGCGACCAGCACATGTCCGAGTCGCTGGTCCGGGCGACTCGTGCCCCTTCTTTTTTTTTTAGGAATAAAGAATTTTTGTAGGTATTTGGAAAACTTGAAACATGAATAACTCTACGATCGGAGGTCCGTTTCACACGTATGACCACTCGTTTTGATGGTTCTCATAAAGATAAACGCAACGGCATCGTCAAAAAAGTGATCTGGACGCGTTTCATGGCAAAAAAATTGTCCCGTATAGTCAAAAAATTTGACGGGGCATAACTTTGCGCTCGGACATCCGATTGAGGCGATTCTTGTGGGCATTTCGGATATTTTTTCGAGATCTACGCGTTGGAAATAGCTTTAGGCAGTTTCCACCAACCGTTCCCACAAAAACCTCCTATTTTCGTTTTAATTTACGTTTTTGTAATTTTCTAATATTTTCTCTCTTATTAACTAAAAAATTACGGCACCAATTTGAAAATTAAACAGAGGAGCAATCTTCTTTTTGCTCTAATTAAAAATTCAAATGATTGAAGTTGGTAAATATTGGAATTCTTTTTGCACGTAAATTTTTTGTCCCGAAACGCGTCTGGATCACTTGTTGGTAAATATATTTTTTTCCTTTTGTTGTTGGACGGTTATCTTCAAACTTGACCTGAACTTTATGGAGATTTTTGGTTAAAATTTTGATTTTTAAGATGTTTTAAAAAATAAATTGGATCAAGAAATGCTTTAATTAAATTGAGCTCTGTGAATATTTATCTCCCGACATAAACTTTTTATACGAAATATGAAAGAATCACTACGAGTGACGAGCGTCTTTTCTCAAACCACCAAAACTTGCAAAAGGGAAAGAGCTACCCAAAGGGCAAAATTTAGTGTAGATGATTATATGACACATATACAAACTAAATTGGTAACTTTTTATATGTTATTTGTAGAGTAAATGATACTTTTATCAACTCAAATATTATCTTCGACTACTGCTTAATGTAGGAATTACCCTTCTTTTTAATAGAGTTGTAACTTCCTTTAGTAGGATTATGCTTAAATGATTTATTCTGATTATGATGTAATTTTCACCAAGTACGGCACCTTTTGTATTAAAAAAAAAAAAAAAAAAGCTCCATATTTCAATATAGACTATTTATTTATCGAATTAAAACATATATCATATCTACATGGTTTAAATAATAACTGCAATAAAGAGAAACGGAAGTTAGAATTTATCTAGTCGATCTCGAGATAAATTTTTTTTTTCGAACGAAAATTTTTTTATTCGAGCTCGAGCCTTGGCAAATTTCAAACGAGTTTGAGCTTGATACGCTAAACCTCGACTGATCTCAACTTGTTTGCAGTCCTACTATACCCATAGTAAGGAAGAGTTTTTAGTTTCGTTATCAATTTAGCTGGAGACATTCTAACTTGCAAGGACTGGATTTTGTTTTAAATCAGAGGCTTAAACACAATAGCCATTTGTTAATGGAGATTATTAATCATCTCTCTCTTATACTGTCATCTATCTACTGCCTAATTGCGGACAATAAATTGGATTAGTTGTGGATGCTAATCTTAAAGATTACCATATTTCCTTCCATGTTTGAGATTTCTATCTCGAACCTGAATTGTATTCAAGATACTTGATTTAGTCTCATTGGGCGTGTCAATTAATTATTGCTCTAAATTTTCAGCTACCTTTCGCTTCTCAAGTAAGCTACTTAATTGAAAAATCAAAGATTGGAAGAACACTTATAAATACATTGAGTTGAACTAATCAAATTCTAAAGTTAGAACATACCTAAAAGCCTTCGTGACTCTCGTTGATGTAGAGAAAAGTATTTAAAGTTAAGAAAGCTAAAAAGTACATTAAAATAAGTAGTAAATAGACTGAATAGATATAATGAAAGATTTATATAAATATATTGTTGTAAAAATGAACACAAAAGCTAAAAGACTATTACAAAATGAAAACTTAAAGACAAGCATGGAAAATGTCTGTATTAAGTGTGTTTTGATTCAGCTTTCTTAGCATTTTATCGTCATTTTCTTGTGATATAAATCTCTTCATACTCTCTATGATCATATCTATGAATACTGCATTTGAAGCTAATCCCCACTTCAAAAAATGGTTATAAGATTATAAGGAAGTTATTGTCGAGTAAAGATTTTTTCGGTTTACCCATTAATCTTTCAGTGATTGCTATTCCAACTCTCAAGTCAGTCATCTAATTTGGTGTAACAAATGACCAACTTTTTAGCTCGGCACGTACCCTAACAGGTCATTTAGGATCTTAGTTGTTCGCCCTTCCAACTTTTCTAGAATGTGGTCTTTTAGTATAGAGACATTTTTTACCTTTAACCCAGTCCAACAAAAATGGACTACCCAAACAAGAAAAAGAAGGAAAATTATTGACTATTACCTATTAATTTAAGAAAATAGCTTTCTCTTTCAGTAATTTTCTTTGATATAGAAAGAGATTTCACATTGATCTCTAAGAGAAATTTACCTGTTATAAAAAATATAATTAATATAGAATATAACCTCATGTATCGATTAAATTAGTTAAGTATTTTAGGGGAATAGAATGAAAACGAATAAGGGAAAAAAAATATTACGTCATATATTGATTAAAAAAAAAGTTTAAAGTATTTCAAGGGAATAATATAAAAAAAAAAATAGAGAAAAAGAGAAGCACAAAAAAGAGGAAAAAGAAGAAGAAAAAGAAAAAAAATATCATTGCAGACCTTATACTACTATATAGTGGGAAAAAAAAAGTACAATGAAATAGAGTAGAATATAAATTAGGGTTGACAAGAGGTGTGATCCCCTCACTTAGGATTCACCTAACATGCCAAGTGGGATGTTATAAGTTCGAGTCACTCAAGGATGGTTTGATTCCTCATGCCAGCCTAGTATTGTTGTTTGGGGCTCATACATCATCCGATTCTTTCGGGTTGGTTGATAACTCTCGAATGTCGGGTTACTAAAAGAATACAAGTTAGGATTAATTATATTTTCTGTTTAGCCAAAAAAAAAGTTAATTTACATTTTTCCTAGTGAGGTTTGACCAAACTATAATTTCATCCATTTATTTTATAAAAATTACAAATTCATACTTATCTTTTATATTTTAATAACTTATTAATCCCTACCACTAATTTTAATAAGATAAATTATTAGAAAATAATTATTTTTACGATAAAAAATTTAAAATTTTCATAAAATATTATTTTGTGAGTTTATTTTCCTCATCCCAGGAAAAAAAAAATGCAATTTTCCTAAATTTGAATTTATTTTTCCTTAATGCGAAACAAAATAAAAGCTTTTTCAAAGAAAGAAAAATGATCCCCTTTTATTCTCCTTTTACTTTGTTTTTCTTTCTGTTCTTTGCTTGTTAGGTTTTCATTCACAGTCAGACTAAGTAACTACCTCTTAGCCATTTTACATCCTTGTTGTTTTTAATCTTTTACGCTTGATTAAAAATGCTGCATTTTTTTACATCGTTTACATGGATTAGGAATGCTGATATACGCCTGCTTTGTCAGCAAGGTTATTCAATTTATCGCTCTAATACTATTTAATGCATTTTTTTTTCCCTGAAAAAAACAAAAAATAAATTGTTTTTTGACACTAAAATTCTGGAATCAAACTGGGCCTTAATCAAGAGATGCCAACCGTGTGCAGATCTTTTTGTAAGGAGCACAGAACAGAAGGTTGATGATGCATGCATATGCATTCAGCTCATGTGCTGCTACTAGTCTTATCACTCGCAAACAAGTTGTACAAAGGGAGTTTCTTCAGAAGCACAATGGAGAGAGAATCTTTTACGTAAACCAAGTTCCATTCCATCAGTGGGTTTTTCAGGAGGGTGGCATGCAGAATATACATACATACTAGTATTTCAAAACACATATCTATCTTGACTAACAACTCCCAGCCCCCCAGCCTTCAATCTCATTCTCTTAAGAAACAAAGGCAAAAAACTAAAACTATAAACATAAACTACTAACTAGTCAAGGAATCATTTATAACTTTCTATCCCACAACAATCCTTTGTAAAACCATTAGCAGTTGGCAAATCTTTTTCTTACTTGTTCCTGATTTTCATTTTATACATGCCAGACAACTCAAACACTTATGGTAATATTTTATCACTCAACACAGATGAGGTTTCAAAAAAGGAAAGAAATGAAGTCTACTTTAAGGCCGACGATGATGAAACATGAATAGCGGCATGAGAGCAATCTACATTTCTTTATTATTCTTTTGTAACCACCATTTAGTGCCTAGCAACTATTACTATGTTTTTAAGCTACGAGACTACAGTTGAAAACCATGGTAAAATCTCTTAACTTTATTTGGTCACTTTGTACTCACCGAAAAAGCAATCACCAACATAAAAAATTAGCCGCAGTAAATTTTAACAACAAACATGGAGAGCATAAGATAGAATAATTTTAGGTATGATGATCCATGAATGTCTACTTGAATAGAGAATGGTCTCAGCAAACTATTATCCACAGATCATAGCCACTAGAAAAACTATTTAAGTTTCAAAAACCTTCATCTATAATTCAATAAAGATCAGAGAATTCCACACAACCATAACAACAAATTACAAGGGGAAAGGAACTTAAACCCTACCTAAGCATCAGTCGGCAGGTTACCCATCTTAATCAGAATCATCAATGACTATAGGTTCACTGGCATCATTGCCTTTATCGTCACCAAACATCGCATCTATCTCATCATCTGTGTTTGTTTCCTCCATGTGCACGGGTCCCTTAAAACCACTTTTATTTTCACCAAGAAGCTCACGGGCTGCTTTCTGAAGAAACTCCTGGGCAGCAGCTTGAACAGATTTCTTCTCAGGGGATTCATATTTTCGCTTCTTATTCATACTTCTTTCAAAAGACTTACTTGCAGTGCCCTCTCTTCTACCAATCTCCCTCAGGCTCTGCTTCTGATCTGCCGAATTAAACCATCTTTCAGATATCAAGTAAAAAATATTGGGCAATATGCTGAATGAGTAACTGAGAACCTACCCCGGGAAAGATCAGGCAAAGAATGCTCAATGAAACGGGTAGCAGCCTGGGAATTTATGGTCGCTGATGGACGAAGTGGTGCTACAAGGGTAGATAAACAAGTTTATCAGCCAAAATGTTATATTTTATAAGTACTTCTGAGTAAACATATTAAAGTAAATTATGCATTTACATTGCCAATCAGACTTTTAACCATGCAGGAAATAATTTGGAATACCTTTTAGGTTTTAACTCAAGATGGTGAACTAATGTACTTAAAGATCACCTTCCATAAGCTTCAAAGAATCCATACCAGAAAGGAGACATGATATTAAACAGTAGTAAATAATAATGAAAACTACATAACTATTGCTTCAGGTTGGGTGTTTCATCATTAATTCGCTGATAGAAAGCATAAAATGCAAAAGTTAACAAAACAATTTTTTTTCTAGCCCAGAGTTATTTTTACATTAATTCCACGTCTGGGGGAGGAACAGTACTACCTTTACTCAGATCTATGCACCTCTGCACTTTTTCCTGGTACAAGCTCAATCTCTCCTAAGCATAGGAAATAAACAATACAAAGTTATGAATTTAGTGAAAAGAAACCATAAATGATGAAGCGCAAAGCTCCTGTACTAAATCATGATGAAAGTTAATTGGCAGCAGTATGAATTACATCTAGACATCATGTTAGGGTCAATGGAAGAAATAACCGATCAGTCTTTCTCCTGTAGGCCAATACACACCCAACTGATCACACACCGAAAAGGTAGAGAATGAAAAGGACACACAATCAAAATAAACATCAGGATAAGCCTCTCGAACATCTTGATTAAGGATAGTAAGCCATGTTAAAAACTAGATATGTGAATTCAAACAACCAGGAAATGCCCCATGAATCTTCATCCCCAAATAGAGATGTACTGTCCATCAAACGGGCAAAAAAATAAGCTTGACCCGGCTAATTAACCCCAAAGTAGGATCTTTGAATATAAAAGCTTTCCATAAACATTAAAACAACCCTAATATTACATCATCCTGATGCAATAGATCAATTATAAACACCAAATTTCTGATGTTCTTTGAAGGCGAGAAGTAAACCAAAGTACAGTATCAGGAAAGGTAAGATTTAAGAACACATACAAGCTCTGACTTGACAGGATGATCATCTGGGTTCACTCCATTGCATCTCAACCTTACTGCAGCATCACCAAAAAATCAAAATCATAAATTCACTTAACCAAAAGATAAAGAAAGCAAAAAAAAAAAAAAAACTTTTGGGGGGGAATTAAAGTAGAAAAATAGGCATGCATACATGCGAAGAGATTAGTAGTAACTTTGGCGAGCAAAAGAAGAGATTGAGCCCTTTCCAGAGGGTCCAATTGGGCGAGAACATCAGCGTCACAAACACTCAAGAACTCATCAAAATGGGCTCGGACGTCTTCAATGTTCTTCGAAGTTCTATTCACAGCATCCATGACTGAGTCTGGTATAATTTTTCCACCATCACCGCCGCTGCTCTTTTTCACTCCCCCGATAACTTCCATTTTGCTATCAACCAAACGAAAATTCAACTCCCTTCTTAGCCCTCTTTTTACCTGCTTCGAAACAAAAATCTAAGTAACATAAGATTCACAGGAGTTCACAATTCAGCTTTGAATGGCATATAGTTATGAAGGGATTTTCTTTTGTGTTCGGTCAGCAAAAGGGAGAATCTTAAGGGGTGCCTCAAAGAGAAATGAACTGGATTTGTACGAAGAAAACGAGGCCCTCAAACCCTGACGGAAGCCCACGTCTTTGCTTCAAACCTCATTGGATTCAAATTGTTGAAAAATATAAATTTTGGTCCCTGAACAATTTTTGGATTGTAAATCAATCTTGAAACAACTTTTACTATTTCATCATAGGTCCCACTTTTTTCCATCAACCACTCAAAGTATATACTTCACAAATTACCTCACTTTCCTAGGTTTAATTACAATCCAACTAACTAAATAAAAGCGGAGTTATTGCTTTGGAATAAGATAGTCTTTGCAGATATGTTCAATCACATTTGAACTATGTGGAATAATTAATGACAATTAATTTAAGTCACGCTGAATTGAAAAGTTATCCTTCTTAATAATGTGCAGTTATATAATTAATTTACCTTAATTTTAATATATACCACATTTATTTCATAGTGTAAGATACATTGAGATTTTCACACAAGAAACTTTATCAATGTATGTTTTGAGATAAAGTACCTCAAATACCTTTGTTTGAAAAGGAGAGAATTACATTGAGAATCAAAAAAACTTTTAAGAAATCTTTAAATAGTGATTAGATTGATGGTAGAAGAAAAAAACGAGCGTAAAGCTTTAAAATTAATTGGATAAGATTTGAAATAAAGTGATTGATGATGATTAATAGGTAATGAATTTAATTATATAGAGGTATTATTGGATAAAATATATTTAAGTAAAGGAAACTATATTATATTATGAAACTCCAAAAAAGAAATTAATATTTTATAATATGAAACGGCAGTATTACCTTTGTTCAGAAATATAAAACTTTTTGAACTTGTGTGCAAGAATTAAAAGTATTATAAATAAGACGAATTTTAAATTAAAATACCCTTCATGTTTTTAATAAATAAGGAGAGAGATTAATAATAAAAGTATAATAAATTAATAAAATGTGGGTAAAACTAGAAAACAAGCAATAAATTCTCATTGAAAAGTATTAAAAGATTTATATTTTCTACGATTCTCAAATCCAGTAAAAAGACTAATATTTCTAATGAGGTAGTAATATATACTTATTCAAGATCGCTTAATACATAACTTTATAAAAGGAATGTGCTATAAAGTATATTATAAAATGTAATAGATCCAACCGGTTATAGTAACAAGTAAATAGATGATGAAGAGATAAGTTATAAAAAAAAAAAAAAAAAAGGAAAAAGATGATGAAGAGAGAAGTACTTCATGGTGGAAACAAATAAGCATATTATTCCAATCAAAATTATGCAAGAAAAAACTTTTCTCATCTATAATATTGATCAAGTGTTGCAGTACTTTTTTTTAAGTTTTGAGATTTTCTTTTCTTTCAGTCAACACATCAAACATCTTCAACTCATCAAACATCTTTTGTACATTTCGAATCATTTAAAATAAATGTTTATGGAATGTCATAAATTATCTTCCTTGCACCAGATAATTATAACATTATAGATAGCAAAACTCAAATGACACAAATTTCCAAGTAAACGGTGGGAGTGAGTGGCGTCTGGGACTAACGAGTGCATTACAAAATATTACGTGAATGTTACACATGATTTCTGCAACACTTTAATGGTTTTAAATTAGATATTTTATTTGCTCTTTAAAAAAAATACTTTATTTGCATGGCAAGGACTTTTATCTTTATATAATTATTTTTGTAAGCCCTAAGGGCATACTTATAATGTTTTGATTATGATTAACTTGTACTTTTTGCTAGTAGAAATAGTTTTGTAAAAATAACAAAAGATGCACAAAGGAGTCTCAAGGATAATATACAACGAAGCAAAATATCACTCAAGTTAAAGACCTTAAAGACAAGAAGAATAGTTAGAAATAATTTTACAAGATATTTATGAAAAACTCCATAACTTGTTTCTTTGATTTTTTATCAATTATGTTAAGCTCCTTAGAAGAAATATTTTTTGAGAAATTATCCTTGAAAAACTAATTGTTCTAGATAAAGCTTTAAAGATTTAAAGTTGTTAAATATTTTATAAGCTCTTACATTAAGAATATAAAGTGAAGGAAAATCTATTTTTTTACTACTTTTCACAAAAAAAAAAAAAGGAAAATCAGTCGTTCGAAATTTTCTAAGTATAAAAATTGGTCATCCGATTTTCTATTCTTTAGAAAATTGGACATCCATAAATTTTAAGCATACAAAAAAATCGATATTCCTACTTTTTCCCTTTAAGAAAATTGGTCATCCGATTTTCTGTTATTTAAGAAAATCGGACGTTCAATTTCTGTTTTTACTTGTAAAAAAAAAAAAATGATCATTGCTGCTAACAGTAACGACTTGTTTTTTTACTTTCAAATATAAAAAGGATATTGATCAGCCATAAATGAGTAGTAGTTGAAGGAGTTTTTAGAACACATTTAAGAGCATTAAAAGATATTTTCAATCACTAATATATTATTCAAAAGAAAAACTTCTTGGAGATATATTGTTTGATCTTTTTTTAAAGAGGAAGAAGGAAAGTTTGAAGAAGTACTTCAAAAAGTTGTATTCTATTTATCTAAAGCTCTTTTGGTAATATTGTTTCAACTGTTCTCTCACATCTAATTTATGATCAAAGGTTTTGTGAAACCCTTTGGGTGATCCTTTGATATTTTGATTATGTTGTATTGTTTTATAAACTTTGAGGTTTATGTGAAAAACTTTTGAAAGGTGATCCTCATTGTGGTATTTTTGTAAAGACTTGTGACTAGTGAAATTTGTGAAATCGTTGAGTTAAGTCTCAAGATAGTGGATGTAGTTTTACTGAGAGAGTGAACCACTATACATTATTTGTTTCTCTCTTTTGTGATTTGCTCATTATTTCTATGTCTATTGTTTGATCTTTCTTTATAAAAGAAATTTTGTTTGGTTAGAAATTTTATTAAAAAGAGTTATTAAATTCTTTTTCAAACAAAATCGGAGGCTCTATATTTTAATTGCATAAAAGTTTTTAATTAGTCAAAAATTTTATTCACCCCTTCCCGCAAGGTTTTTCAATTTAGATTATGCTGACACTTATGTATAAATACTTGAGTTTATTGCTTTTGGGATGCCACATTTTCTTTATTTAAAAAGTCCACCCTAATTAACACATTTTTAACAAATGTCAACAAGAAGGACAAAAATGTTATCAAAATTAAACCCGAAGGTCATTTTCGTAATATATATAAAAGAAGAAGGGTTTTTTTTTTTTAGTAGTTGGATAAATATTAAGGATATTTTGTTACTAGCCATATATTGCTTTTCAAAAAAAAAAAAAGCGAAAGTGTTCCTGTGCTTTAAGAAAGGAAGGGGGAGGGGTTGTTAATTCTAAGGAGATAATCTTTAGTTTGAGGGTTTTATTAACTACGTACCATGTCTATCAAGTTGTCAAATAAGAAACAAAATTTGATATGCAGTGGAATAATTTATCTTGAAATTTGAAATATCTAATTTATCTTTGAATAAAAATTAAAAAATAGATTCTAACCACTTATTAACAAAATAAGTAAAAAATATTTCGTTTATTTTTCTTCTTCTGTTTATTTTATTTTTTTTCTTATTCCCTTACCTCCCCCACGCTCCCTATTCACAACCCTAGTTGGCCATTGCTCTCTCCAACCTACTTGTGTTATTAGGTCAGGGAAATAGAAAATGAAGAAAAAAGCTTGTTGGAGCAATAGACAAAAGGCATAGGCTCCGGTCGTCGAGGTTGGAGAGCCGATTGGTAAGGCTGGCAATAAGCAGGATGGGGGCAGCAACCCCTATCCCTAGCTCCATCCCACCATCCCTACCTTGTTCTTATTCATAATCAATTTATGTGATTTGGGTATGAAAATTATCCCTATCCTCTATCCAACTTCTCATAATTAATCTCTTTCCTCAATCCAACCTGTGTACTCAAGTGGGGAATTAAGTGTATATCTTTAATAAGCCTATTAAACACAAAATAATAATATATATGTTACAAAACAAATAAATTAAAATTCTAAAAATAATACAAGTAATAATCATTTCAAAATAAAATATAACCATTATATATATAATGACTATATATATATTTATAGGGATGGGAGGAGACAAATGGGATGGGGAGAACCTAATCCCTGTCCCCAATTCCATCCCCAAATTTATGTAGAAAATTCATCCTCATCTCCATCTAAATCTTCAATTAAACTGGAGTCACTTGGATTGTTTATGGAAAGTAGATGAGAGGTAGGGGAAAAGAAGGAAATAAAAAAAAAAAGAAAAACAACATAAATATTATTTATTTATTTTATTAATGAGCGAGTAGTATTTAATTTTGTAATATTATGTATTTATTTTTATTTAAAAAATGTGTACAAGAAAATGATAAATGACATTTAATTTTTCAGACTAAAATGATTCTATTATAGATTAAATTTTGTCTCATTTGACAATTTGAATCGTGTGATACCCAATTAACAAAATCTCAAACTAGAGGGTATATTTGGGATTAATCCTTATAAAAAAGATAAAACTATTCTCAAACGGCCAAAATGGTCCTAAAAGAAGAAGAAGAAAAAAAAAAAAAAAAAAAAAAAATCTCTTGCACAGCATTGCTAATTATCCAAGGAAACTAAAAACAAAAAAGATCTTCTTAGATGTTAGCTATCTGGTACAACTTCGCCAATTCTGTTTATGCAAGTCTTCTCTACTCAACCCAGAAATCTTCCTCTCTTATTGGCAAAGGCTTCGGTAAGTTGATTTAGTAATTGCATTTCTCTTCAGCAATTCGCCAGTGAGATGTGATAATGTAATTGAATATCATTTTTTTACTGCGATTATCTCTTGATTCTTGAGCAAATTTCAAGTGACAACTTCTAAATGGCTGTGATTGTACTCAATTCCTCAAGAATTTGTGTTGGTAGTTTCGGTTGTTTATCTGCAACTGAAATTGTACCATTTAATTCTAGACAACGTAAGTTAAGTTACAATGGAATTCTGGGAGGTAAAAGGGTTGGAAATTTGAAAAATTTGCCTTGTCTGTCTGTGTCAAAACGGAAGAGAACCAGGAAAAAACGTGTTGGTCTTTGTGGGATTGCGATGAAAAGTTCATGTGATGCTGTGGTTGTAAATAAGAAACCCAGGAAGGGCATGTCTTCTGAGGAAGTTTTGGGGGCTCTGAAGTCTTTGTCTGACCCTAGTCAAGCTTTATCTTTTTTCAAATCGGTTGCTGATTTGCCTACTGTAATTCACACTACGGAAACATGTAATTACATGCTTGAGCTTTTGAGGGTGCATAAGAGGATAAATGACATGGCTATGGTGTTTGATTTGATGCAAAAGCAAATTATTTATAGGAATTCGAATACTTATTTGACCATATTTAGGGGTCTTGATGTGAAGGGAGGGATTCGCCAAGTGCTGTTCGGTCTTGAAAGGATGAGAAAAGCAGGGTTTACTCTGAATGCATATTCATATAATGGGTTGATACATTTTGTTATTCAAGCAGGCTTTTGGAGGGAGGCTTTAGAAGTTTATAGAAGAATGATTGAGGAAGGGCTTAAGCCTAGTCTTAAGACTTACTCGGCATTAATGGTGGCATGTGGGAAGAGAAGGGATACAGGAACAGTCATGAATTTATTAAGAGAGTTGGAGAGTTTGGGATTGAGGCCTAATGTTTACACTTTCACCATTTGCATTAGAGTGCTTGGACGGGCAGGTAAGATAAAAGAGGCCTATGATGTGTTAAAGAGGATGGATGAGGATGGTTGTGCACCTGATGTTGTTACATACACAGTTCTCATTGATGCACTTTGTGACGCTGGAAAGCTTGACATTGCTAAAGATGTATTCATAAAGATGAAATCTGGCAATCAGAAACCTGATCGTGTAACTTACATAACATTACTGGATAAGTTCAGTGAACATGGGGACTTAGATTCTGTTAGGGAATTCTTGAGCAGAATGGAAGCAGACGGTTATAAAGAGGATGTTGTTAGTTCCACAATACTTATTGATGCATTGTGCAAAGCTGGTAAACTGGATGAAGCATTTGCTAGTCTAGATGCCATGAAAGAGAAAGGAATTACTCCTAATTCTCACACTTTCAATACATTGATTTGTGGCCTTCTTAGGAAAAATAGATCTGATGAAGCATTTGAAGTTTTTGAAAACATGGAGTCATTTGGTATTGAACACACTGCATACACTTACATCCTTTTTATTGACTACTATGGAAAGCTAGGTGAGACCGATAAAGCTCTTGATACGTTTGAGAAGATGAAAGCCCATGGGATTGCACCTAATGTTGTTGCTTGTAATGCATCTCTTTATGGTCTCGCAGAGTTGGGCAGGCTTAGGGAGGCGAAAGATATTCTAGATGGAATGAGAAGGAGTGGACTTGCACCTGATTCTATAACATATAACCTGATGATCAAGTGCCACAGTAATGCAGGAAAAGTTGATGAAGCTGTTCAGTTATTTTATGAAATGATGGAAAATGACTGTGATCCAGATGTGATTGTTGTTAATTCTTTGATTGACATGCAATACAAGGCTAACCGTGTGGATGAGGCTTGGGGAATGTTTTGTAGAATGAAGGAAATGAATCTTGCTCCGACAGTTGTGACATACAATACATTATTGGCTGGACTAGGAAAGGAAGGCAAATGCCAAGAAGCTTTTGAGTTGTTTAAAAGCATGACTGGACATGGGTGTCCTCCAAATACAATAACTTTTAATACTCTTCTAGATTGCTTTTGCAAGAATAATAGGGTTGATTCAGCGGTGGAAATGCTCTATAACATGACAGAATTGAATTGCTTTCCAGATGTCTTTACGTATAACATAGTTATCTGTGGATTAGCTAAAGAAGGTAGATTAAGGGAAGCATTCTGGTTCTATCATCAAATGCGAAAGGTTCTCCACCCGGACTGTGTGACTTTGTGCACTCTTCTTCCTAGTATTGTGAAAGATGGTTCAGTTGATGATGCTTTTAGGATAGTCAAGAATTTTCTTCATCAGACTGGAAATTGTTCTGAAAGATCTTTCTGGGAAAATTTAATGGAGGGAATTGTGGGCGAAGCAGAATTATGTCATTCCATCTCTTTCATGGAAACCGTAGTACATGATGGTCTTTGCAAAGATGACTCAGTAATGCTACATCTTATTAAAGTTATGTGCAAGCAAAAGAAAGCCCTTGATGCTCATCGTTTGTCTGAAAAAGTTTCAAAATCATTAGGCATTCAACTGACACAACAAACATATTATTCTTTAATTAATGGCCTTCTGGATGTTAATTTAACAGAATTGGCGTGGGATCTTTTCAAGGACATGAGAAATACTGGTTGTTCTCCTGATGTTTCTACATATAATCTGTTACTTGATAATCTTGGGAAGTCAGGGAAGGTCAATGAACTTTTTGAATTGTATGATGAGATGATCCGTAGAGGTTGTAAACCTGACACAATAACTCACAACATACTCATTTCTGGTCTTGTTAATTCTAGTGAAGTAGAAAAAGCCATAGATCTGTACTATGATCTCATTAGTGGAGGCTTTTCCCCTACTCCATGCACATATGGTCCCCTGATAGACGGTCTTCTAAAACTTGAAAAGTTGGGTGAAGCGAAGAATTTATTTGAAGAGATGACTAATTATGGATGTCG
The DNA here is from genome assembly GCA_028651295.1 of Catharanthus roseus. Taxonomy (NCBI): domain Eukaryota; kingdom Viridiplantae; phylum Streptophyta; class Magnoliopsida; order Gentianales; family Apocynaceae; genus Catharanthus; species Catharanthus roseus. The sequence goes on along the minus strand of JAPQWS010000124.1, from coordinate 4,439,123 downwards.
CCCTAACTGTGCTATATACAATATCCTTATAAATGGATTTGGGAAAGCAGGTGATGTGGAAACTGCTCTTCTTTTGTTTAATAGAATGCTTAAGGAGGGAATAAGACCGGATTTGAGATCATATACCATTCTTGTAGATTGCCTTTGTATTGCAGGAAAGGTGAATGATGCTGCTTGCTACTTTGAGGAATTAAAATCAGCTGGTCTGGATCCTGATTTGGTAGCTTACAACCTTATGATAAATGGTCTGGCAAAATCAGGAAGGTTTCAAGAAGCTTTTGGCCTTCTTGATGAGATGCGGAGTAGAAGAATATCTCCTAACCTATATACATACAACTCCCTCATTCTTAATCTTGGGGTAGCTGGAAAGATGGAAGAGGCTAGAAAGATGTACGAAGAACTCCAACTGATTGGTCTTGAGCCAAATGTGTTCACTTACAACGCTCTCATCCGAGGATATAGCAACTCTGGAAATCCTGATGGTGCATATGAAGTCTTTGAGAAGATGATGGCAGGGGGCTGCAAACCTAATAGTGGAACATTTGCTCAGCTACCTAATTAAATTTTGCAGTCACAGTCGCAGCTCTGCACAGGAAATTTACTTTTCCTCTGTGCTCACTGGTACTAATTTATGAGACTTCAATCCTCCTTCCCATATTTGTACCTATTCCCATAAAAGAAGAAAAATGAAATCCTCAGAGAATGTCACTTGTACTCATTGAATGTTCCTCCTAGTAACTCTATTTCCATGTTTTAAGATGTGTTTACTTTGTTGAGCTTTTCTAATTTAAGTATTTGCATTTTTGCTGCAGGATAAACTAATAGTACGATTATTTTCTGGATGCTTTTTCATGCGGGGCAGATTGATCAATTCTAAGCAGCCATATTGTATATTGTCAACTGTATATTCTAGTTAGGTTTTGTTTACAGCTATGGTGTCTGAAAGGAGTTTGTCACACTGCTGTTCAATATTGAGGTGCTCTGTAAGTCCTACGGTCCGAGCTGATTGTTGATATCTGTATTATGGAAACATATTTTTCTCAGCTTACGTGATGCAATGTGTAAATGTCATTTTTCTCATTCATGTTCAAAATTTATGTTGCAGAAGAAGTAAGAATTATCTTTATTCTTCTATTAACCTTTGTATTCTGATTTACATGTCAATTATGTTAGTGTACTTGCTTTCAGATATATTTGTTTACCTGTATTTATCTGCTCTTATGGTGTGCCTCCTTGACCAAATAAATTTCCTTCATTTGTTTCACATCAAGCTTGGGTAAAATTTCCTTGACCAAATAAATTTCCTTCATTTGTTTCACATCAAGCTTGGGTAAAATTTCCTTGACCAAATAAATTTCCTTCATTTGTACAATGATGAAGAAAATGTGCAAAGCATGAGTATGAGAGGGAAGAAGACTGGCACAACCAAGTCCCACCACTGGTTGAAGGAAAAGTTGGAAAGAGGATAATTCTAGAGTGATTATTGTAGTAGCTATTGCATGAAGTTTGATTCCAGCAACGGCAGTTCACTTGAATATGATTTATACATAAATAGCTCAATAGAGATCTTCAGTTTTCTTCTTCTTTGTAATCTTGTGCCAATTGATAGAGACATGCTTGTTACCATTCCCCCGTATTTTCATTTCAATGTTGCCAAATAGATTTCCTTGAACCAAAATTAGCCGTTTGATATTTCCTCCTTTATAGATGGAGGATGGTGTATCTTTGAAACATTGGAAATCCACCTTTAGTGTTCTGTGTTTTGCTCTTTGTATAGCAGTTTAGTAAGCAAGCTGATGCAATTTTGCTTCTTGTTTTAGGACGACCTTTTAGTGTTTATATTATGCGGTTAAATTTGTTCAAATTCTTAGAAGTATTTGGTCTGGTGAAAATTAGATGCAGATCTGGAGAAACCAGATGAAAGTATAGACAGAGTTTGAGTTCCTTTTTGAAGGTATATGCTTTAACAAGACACATAGAGGTATGCTGACTACTGACAGAAACTTTTGTCTCTTTCTAGGCTTGTCGCGTGCAGCAGTTAACAACAGGTTCTTTCCTCTTGCAGAATGTTGCCGCTCTGCTCTCATCAACGAAGAAGAAATGTAAATGAAGTGAAATTAAACCCATCGGATGGCCATCATGAAGCAATATTAACAACACCTAGTGAGTGATGGGTCTAGCATATTGATGAAAGAAGAGGATGAACGAATTTCTGTTTCCAAAGATAGTGTTATATTCTTATAACAGAAGAATAAAATTAGTAGAAAAAGATAAAGTAAAATTTTTGTAATTGTATATGAAAAAGTTAAAATAATTCATGATTATTTATAATTATCTTTATTATTTATTAATTTTCTTCTATGGATACTCACGGTGAATTTATATTATCATCAAAAGGTGATGTAAATAGATCATTAATTCCATCCTTAACACAATAATTATAACAGCAGGGTAAATAAATATATCCCAGTACAGAATTGTTAATAATAGATATGCACTGTAATGATAGATCCTGGAATGGAAACAAACTCCACTTTACAGCATGCCCGCTTCACTAAATAAGCTTTACCCTCCTCAATCAGATGTTTTAAGGATGACTCTTGCAGGCCTTGATGATTGCCTTATGGAGCATCAGTTCATGTACAGCTTTTACTGCCAAAGAAGCCTCCTGCATTGGCTTCTGTCTCTTAGTCACTTCAGACCTGTGTTTTCATGTATGGACTTTCATGTTTATCTGGCCAATGCCAAATTTAGCTGTTTGGGACTTTCAACATCATTCGTGATACTCTTTCTCAAAATTCAAATTACATTCATTAGTTTCTTGTTTGTCCATCATCATTCCAAATTGCAAAAACAAATATATAACGTTCCTCCTAAAAACGACACTAAAATAACTCCAAAAAATTCATTCTTCAGGCTCCAATAACTTCAGTTTGCTCAGCTACTGGTTCCTCCGCAGGCCTATCCAACTTGGTACCAATATCTTCATTGTAATCACCATGAACCTAAAACGAAAAACAAAAGTGTCCATTAATGTATGTCAGTTTACATGATGAGGTTACAACCAGTTAATAAAACAAGTAGAAAACTTACTTCCATCAACTTGCCAAGATCAAATTTAGGTGCCTTCAAGATTTTGACTTTACGGATGTACACATTCTGCAAAGGATAAATGCTTGAAGTTGCTTTCTCAATCTCTCTGCCAATAGATTCTGGAATGAACTTCTGGACCAAGTCTTTGAGGTCACAAGATTGTGCTTGGTTGACCATTATCTCTCGCATCTTCCGACGAATCTAAAAGAATAAAAACAAATATTGCGCCTCTAAGATCTCTCAAACAAAAGGGAAAGAAATAGGACCCAATAAAGAAATATTATATGAACTGGGATTAAGATGGAAAGATTAGTGCAACGCCAAGTTGTACGAGTGTGTTTAGAATAGGTTTACTCCAAATAATTGCCCAAACTATAATGAATAGGTAGAGACCTCACATGCTCAAAAATGTAAAATGAAAGTGGCAGGCAAGCACTTGTATTACCGAACAAAATTTGCCCAAAAAGTTTCAAGTGTTGCGCATTAAGATCGAGCATGTAACTATGAAAAGTAGAAAATGAAATGCAAAAAGAATAACAAATCATAGCACAACATAATCACCTGGCGAATCTGACTTGATTGTGCATAACAGGTCCTCTTTTGTTGGTTCGCACGCTTTTTGGTGAAGCCAATACAGAACATCCTCAAGGTGTAGCTATCAGTTGTCTTAACATCAACATGAGCCTCTATCAAGGACTGCCACTTCCTTACAAGAGACCTCAACTTATCTGTAGTAAAGTCCATACCCTACATTTTTGAAAAGATAGAATCTATGAAAAGCACAAGGACACTCATAAATGAGGGTAAACTCAGTATTCACTGGATAATCTCCAGCATACCCAGAAATTAGTGAGGACATTTTTTCCCTGAATATCCTCGGCCCTCAATCTGATCTTTCTGAATGAATGGTCTTCATCACCCTGAAGATCCGCTAAAGAAACTTCGAAAACTCGATGCTTGAGACCCTCAGAAGCAATCTGGATGCATAAATAAGATTTGGGTTATTAAATGTTTCAACTCCTGGGCATTGCATAACAGGCTTAAATGGATAACCAGAAACTCATCTCAGCACAAGAACACAGAAACTAAATAACCAGAAGCAAATAGGCGGAGGGAGTAAAGGCAGCATGAATAAACTATACGAACTCCAACAGTTAGCATTTATCAGTAACAGTAATTTACCAAAAAAATGAAAAAAGAAATAAAAAAGAAGCCATGGATACAAATAAACATGAATGTTTCTCATCTGATGCTAAATTTTATTGTAGAAGTTCTATGTTGAACAACCAGAAGAGCAACAGCAACGGAAACAATCAAGCAAAACTCAAGTCTGTTATAATTGCCACCAAATTTACATCCAATAGAATTGTATGTTCAACCTTTTCAATCCCCAAATTTTCTTTTTAAGCATAAACAACAAAATCCAGCAGAGATCTCAGTCCATCAACCTATTTGCAGGAAGAAGCACGTTGAAAATGCATATCTTCAAACTGCTACTTCTAAGATTGTATCAATAATACAGAAGAGAACAACAGTATATACCATAAGGTTATACTCTGAATTAATCTACACTTACATTAGTTGTGAAGTCCCTGGCAGTATTAATTTAGTTTAACGTGGCCACAAATTAATAAAGCCTAACAGGCAATTGAGTAAACCATGGACACGCTTTTCTTTCTCACTTGTCTTGTCTCAGAAACAATTATCTCTAACAAAAGCGAATAAAAAACATTTTTTTTCAAAACTAAAAACTAATCCAAAATAGAGCCTGATAAGAATTTCTAAAAACAAATTCTTAAAGCAACATCAACAATGCAGAAAAACAGGGTACCCGAGAAAATAAAAATGGAAAAATACCTTGGTACCCTGGGTACGTGTGACAAGGGTTTTGCCAACGTTTCGGACACTGAAGACAGATGGAGCCTTGATATCATACCAGTCCTTCTTGGCAAACGGATCCGCACTACAATGAATAAAAAAAATTCACACTCAAACCACCCATAGAAAAATCCTCCAAAGATCAGATTTTACACAACAAAGCAGTAAATACTTACGCCTTCTTCTTTCCACCCTTTTTGCCCTTCGATATCCTCTTGTTCTTACTGCATCACGGAAAAAAAACACAAAGAAATGAGTCTCTGTTGACTTGAATCATATAATTAATTAATGTGTTTATAGGGAAAGAAGGTAATAATCACCCGACGGCCATAGTTGAAGCTCCTGAGCTGCAGCTGTGGTGCTGAGAGAGAAAGAGCAAAGGCGATGAGAGAAAACGGCCTCGGCCAAAACCCTTCCCGCATAGATAACATAGGTTTCAAGATATGGGTATGATCTTATCCATAATGGGCTCAATATTGAAGGCCCATATTCTAGTTTAGTGAACCCTTTTGAGGCCTGATATATTATTATAATGGTTTTTTTCTGGGTCTGGGCCCACTTTAAAAAAAAGCCAGACTGAAGTTGACTTTTTTTTTTTCTCAGTTCAGGTCATAACGCACAATGAATGTGCATTATCTGTAATCAGTTAATTAAGCTAATTAGCTAACGTGGCTGATAAAGCACAATAAGTGTGCGTTATGACTCGGCATAACGCGTACTTGTTGTGCGTTATCAGCCACGTAATTCTTTTCTAATTTTTTAAAATTTTTTTTTTAATTTTTTTATTTTTAAAACTTTTTTAATTTTTTTTTTTACAATTGTTATTTAATTTATTTTATTTTTTTGGAGCAATGATGTAGTAATTAGAAGAAATTGAAAAAAAAAATTCATTACTATAAACATGTTTTATTACAACTATTTCGAGAAAATGTCAAACTTATACATTGTTCGGTCTGGGATTATTACAATTTTTCCTATTATGTCCCGGCATGCGACATCTACCACAACTTGGGGGAGAATTTGGATTTCTATAATTCATTTCCCCTGAAATTGCTTGTGTTGTTTCCTACCCGGTTCCTTTTTCATGTTTGGAGGATAGAATGTCAAATTAAAAGAGACATCCCTCCAAAAGTTCTCACTCAAGACCGGATGAAAATTCGCTTGGTAAGTTTTTATGTACGTTTGTCTCAAATATATCTCCAGTACATAAGCATTTGTTCTTGACCCATTTTCTCTACACACTGCAAGAACATGGAACAAGGCAATGTATATGTTTGCCATTTTCCGCAACTACAAAATTTATTATTTAGCCGCGATGTATAGACGTTGTTGCCCGTACCAGAAACTCGGATTGGAGATTTGACCATGTATATTCCCTCTCGCGGATTGTAAGTTGTAACTTTGTGTTCTCTTGATTTCAGTTCAATCCGCAAAAACTTGTCAAAAATTCGAATTGGAAATGGATGCACACAATTTTCTGCCTCTTCACGGTGTTGGTGAAAGTACTTAACTAGTTTGTTGAATATTAGTTCAACCAGAGCTTTTAAAGGTACCTTTCAACCAGGGCTTTTAAAGGTAGAACCCTAGCTTTCTTCAATACACTGTTAAGTGCCTCGAAAATGTTGGTTGTCATGATACCGTGTCTGTGACCGCCATCATGCAACAGTATCCATTTCTTTGCGTCCAACTTCATCAAGTAAATGTAAGCATCCACATTTCTTTCTTGAATCTCTTTCATTACACGGTCAAATTTCCATTGTTTCGTTTCTGTCCTGCCTGCCACATCAAACTTTTTAGTGTTGTATTTTTAAAGGCCTTGTTGAAATTTGCTCGAATATGGCGTAAGCAAAACCGGTGGACTGCAAATGGTGGTTGCCACAAAGGTTGACTTTGAATAGCCGAGAAAAACCTTTGTGGCGATCAGAAATGAGGCTTACGTGGCGATCTTTGACTACGTATTCTTTCAAGTTTTTAAGGAACCAATTCCAACTCTCGGAAGATTTCTTATCAACAATTGCAAAAGCAAGTGGGAACAAGTGATTATTTGCAACCCACGTACTTGCAATTAACAGCACGCCCTTGTATGGTCCTCTTAAGTGTGTTCCATCCACAGAAATCACCGGCCGGCAATATGGAAATCTGTCTATACACTGTGAGAAACACCAGAAAACAAATTTGAAAACATAATTAGGGGGACTGCTTGTTCTGTGATGCAAAAATTTGTATACAGTCCTCGAGTTTATATCCTGTACAGTTTGTAAGTATTTAGGTAGAATATTGAAGGTTGTATCCCAGCTACCAAAAACCCTCTCGATGGCAAATTTTCGAGCATACCATGCCCGCTTGTAAGTACAGTCAGTTTGATACAATACCTGCACTTCTTGAATGATGTTCGAAACAGGTATCTCAGGATCGTTGGCAACTAGGTGTGATATGGACATTGATATAAATTTTGAAGACAGGTTTCTGTGTTTGTTTTGTTCTATCTGTACAAGGCATGTGTGTTCTTTAACGAATCTGGTTATTTCCCACCGATTGTGCGTGACTTTTTTTTTATACGGATGTACCATGCACAGTAATTATCGTCACTGTGATGGTAACATCTTGCAGTCCATGTATCAATCTTACTTTTCAAAACCCGGTACTCACGCCCCGCACTGACAGAGTACTTACGAACCGCACTTACTGCCTGCACTTTGTCAACAAATCTCATGCCTAACTGTATGTTTGTCATGGAATCGTTCCAGTCGAGTAATCGGATGGTACCAGATTCTATAATGTCATCTACAGGAGAACCCGAGCCGATATCTAGGAATGCTCCAGATTGTGTGTAGTCATACCTAGCGTTGCTGAACAATTGGCTGCTCTCCCATTGTTGCACTGTGTTTTCGGTGACCGGATTGATAGGGTTTACAGTATTGATTGGAGTTTGGAACTCACCTTCTTCCGGTTTATTGTCATCATCCGATTCAGATTGACTAGAAACGACCTCATCTCCGTCTGACCCGCCAACCTCATCGTCATCATTGTTTACGGCACTGTACAACATAGACGGTTCATCTGAAACCATTTGTGTTACGGCCGTAATATGTTCGGGCAAAGATGTTGTGTTCATGTCGTGAGTATTTGGAATATTTTGTTGTTCGATAGGCTCGAATTCAACAAGAATATGAATTCCTTTCTTCGATATGTTGGCCGGAATCGTCCATAAATACCGTATTTCTTCGTCATTGTTCATGCTATATAAATTAAAGTAGAACATACGATGAGCCTCGTAGTACGTAGGCACCCTCATCGTCATTCGAACATTTCAGAGATTGGGACCCATATCTTGGTATTTCAATATTTTTTTACTAGGTCCGAATGTGAAATAATTCGGTTCGATGGCAATGTCCAACTTTTCCGAATTGTTCCAGTAAAATAGGGACCGTATGCATCACTTGCAATTTCAGAATCCCAAAATAGTTGTACTCTAACAGGGTTGATTAATTCCATTTCAAAATACAGTAAAATTTACGTGTTTAGGGCAGATGAATATGAAGATGCTAGGAACTGGGGGAATTGAAAGAGAGTGAGTGGCTTGCTGGATTGTTTTGAATATGTAAAGAACAATGACACTTTGCTGGTTTTATAGATTTTCAATTGCATATGAATTATTGTATGTGAATTATTGTATATGAATTATTGCATATGAATTATTGTATATGAATTATGGTCCTAGAGGTTTACATACATTATTGTCCTTGGAGGGAATTGAAATGTGTGGTGATTTTCCTGCATACTGAAAAAGCCTGATGGAGTGAAATTATTGCTGAGAAAGCTGCTTGAAATTATTGTACGTCCACAAGGATAACGCACAGTGGTTGTGCGTTATCCAGGAGATAACGCCTGACGGTTGTATTTATTTTCTGGATAACTCACAACCATTGTGCGTTTTCCAATATTTATTTATTTATTTTTAAAAAAATTTGTTTTTCAATCTTACTTTTTTTTCCTGTTCGTTTCCTGACTTGTTTTAAGTTTTTTTTTTTTAAAAATTTTTTCTTAACATATTTATCCATTTTTTGTGGTTTTCTAATTTTTTTATTTTTTTCCACCAAACTCTCTTCTTTTATACATAAACCCTTTTTTTTCTTTCTTTCCAAACCAATTGGAATATTTCGTTTGCGGTTTTACAAATCAAAGTAAAAAAACTATGTTCATACCGAAGAATTTGAATGTTCGGATTTCTACCCTATAACAAAATAAGAATATAATAGAGATACATAAACTTAATAAATCAATAATATAAACAGTAAAATGAATACTTTAAAATTTATTTTAAATTACATATAACTGTCAATGAAAAATAGAAAATTATATCTGTACAGCTAAGGCCAGTCAGATGGCTCTCAGAATCCATGCTTCCAATGGTTCTTTTTTCACTTTGTAACCGGAAAAGTGGCTGAGAGACAACCGCACACCAAGAAGTCTCTCGATAACGTCAATCCAGTATTGTTTAGGGTGTAAACTCCAACTAGGCCCGGTAACAACCGTGCTGTCTATCCCTAAACCCCACAACGCCTGTACACCTTGGAGTGTAATCGAGACTTCACCGCACGTTAGATGAAATGTGTGGGTCTCTGGTCTCCACCACTCGACCAATGCGATGATAAGCGCGTGATCCAATCCAATATAACCACACCTAAGACTCCCCCCAAACCGGTTCTATCAATAATCTCAACCAATCTACGGGGAGCCGCACTATAGCACTGGAATAGGTTGCGGCCAAAACGCCTACACTGGAAGTCAGTATAACACGTCTCCCGATCCCTACTCCAGATCAAACCCGATCTGTGCTCGTGCTGTCTGGATAAGACGTTAGTGACAATGGGTCCCGGATGCACATGTGCTGGCACTTCTTCCATTTACATTAATTATATTGTCCAGATATTGTCAACATCTATATGTTAAAATTAAAAAATTTTAAACATATTCTAATTCCAAGAATATTAAGATTTAATTGTTATTACGTTTAATGGTTGTAAAGTTTATAGTTTTACGTTCTAATATTTCCAAATATCAGGTATATTGTTAACACAATTAATCAACGATTTAGGGATTTTTAAATAAATAAGATTTTAAAGTTTTCAAGGTTTACTGTTATGTAATAAATTTTACTGTTACTGTTAGTTTTTAAGGTTCACTGTTAAAAAATTTCTAGTTCGACGGTTTATTGTTTGGTGTAAATTTTTGGATTTTGGTAATAGATTTTTATGTTTTCTTGTATTTAAAATAATAGATTTTTGTATTTTGGTAATAAATTTTCTTGTGTTACTTATAGTATATTTTATAGTTAAGCATTTTGCTACTTCATAAATTCACTATTACGGTTTTACAGTTTAGATAAAAGTATTAATTACTAAACTATAAATTTCCAAGTACCGGTTCCCATATTTTTAAATGAAATCCTAAAACCTAATATCAGTTTTTAAATGAAAAAAAAATTATATACATAACATGAAAAAATTCGTACACATTTATTAATAACTACAATTTTAAACATAAATCCAAACCACACTTTCACCAAAAAAAAAAAAATAATGTAAAATTTTTGATTTTAATAATAGATTTTTAAGTTTTGTATTATTTAAAATTTACAATTTTTAGGTTGCAAAAAATAAAGTTTCAATAATTTATACTGTTTAAAAAAATAAAAATTAGAAATACCGAATTACAGATTTCCATATTTTCTAACATTCAAATTAATTACCTAAATAATTAAAAAAAATTCTATTAATCATAAAGTAAGAAATTAAACCTAATTATCCAAATAAATTCATGAAAAAAATCCTAAACCCTAATATCACTTTTTAATGAAAACAAAAATTCGTACACATTTATTATAACTACAATTTTAAACATAAATCCAAACCACACTTTCACCCAAAAAAAATTGTATAATTTTGGATTTTAATAATAGATTTTTAAGTTTTGTATTATTTAAATTTTACAATTTTTAGATTGCAAAAAATAAAGTTTCAATAATTTATACTGTTTAAAAAAAAATTAGAAATACCGAATTACAAATTTTCATATTTTCTAACATTCAAATTAATTACCTAAATAATTTGTAAAAAAATTTCTATTAATCATAAAGTAAGAAATTAAACCTAATTATCCAAATAAATTCATGAAAAAAATCCTAATCCCTAATATCACTTTTTTAATGAAAAAAACATTCGTACACATTTATTAATAACTACAATTGATAACTACAATTTTAAACATAAATCCAAAACCGCAATTTCACCAAAAAAAAATATATATATAATGTAAAATTTTGGATTTTAATAATAGATTTTTAAGTTTTGTATTATTTAAATTTTACAATTTTTAAGTTACAACAAAAAGATTTGTTTTCATATTTTCTACATTTTAAAAAGAATGTTAAAAATATCGAATTACATATTTTCATATTTTCTACTCAATAATTTATACAAAATATGCAAAATAATAATCTAAATAATTTCTAATAATCATAAAGTAAGGTAATAAAGTAAACATGATTATCCACATAAATTAAAGAAAATAATACATCACCTAATATCACTTTTTAAATTAAAAAATAATTATATACATAAAATTATCACATTTGTACAAATTCATTAATAGCAAGCATTTTAAATATAAATGTAAAACTCATTTCCGCAAAAGGTAAATTAATTCAAGTTAATAAATAAAATTCATAAAAAACATTAACAAGCAATAAATAACGAAATAATCACACTTAATATGTAATAAATAAAAAAATTTCTAAATAACTAAAAACTTACTGAAAATTTAAAATGCAGCTTTAGTAGCCTTCGTACTCCAAAGAAAATCTCCAAGATTTACTAATTTAACTGTAATTTTCAAAATAAAATACACATTTATTAGATAAAAAGAAATCAATACATAATAATAAGAAAAAAAAATAGAGTAAAATACCTAGCAGTTGGTGGAGGCAGGAACAAAAAATTTTCTAAAGAAAGAAGGATGAAAAAAGGAAGAAGAATGAGATGAAGGTGGCTGAAAAAAAGAAGAAAGAATGAGAGAGGCTGAAAAACAGTAAGGGGAAGGAGAGGAAATAGAGAAATAAGGAGGAAAGAGAGTTAAAAAAGGGGTGGGGGAAAAGGTCCTGAAATAGGCTAGGAAAAAAAAAAAAAAAAGGGGGTAGGAAGGAGGAGGGGGGGAGGGGCGGCTAAGCTGGGAAAAAAAAGGGGGAGAAGAAGGGGAGGGGGCGGCAGCCGCAAAGCTAGAGTTTTTCTATAACATGATAATGCACAGTCACTGTGCGTTATCAGCTTAATAACGCATAATGGCTGTGCGTTATTAAGCTTGATAACGCACATTCATTGTGCTTTATCTATAGCTCAGCGCCAGCTGGAATCCACGTCAGATTTTTATACGATTAACGTGGTGATTAAGGATAACACACAACGATTCTTCGTTATCATCTCTGATAACGCACAATCATTGTGCGTTATGGCCTTAACCGGGAAAAAAAAAAAAAAGGTCCACTTCAGTCTGGCTTTTTTTAAAGTGGGCCATATCCAGAAAAAACCTATTATTATTATGGTGAGTCAAGCCGCTTGCAAATTGTTTGATCAAATTATTAGGTCAAAGTTCGATTTTAGTTTATTGTTCATGGAACACGAGTCGAATTCGAGCCGACTTACTAAATAAACGAGTCGAGTTCAAGCCTTATTAATACTGACTCGATGATTCGTTGAGTCTATTGAATCAGAATATATTAAATTTTTTATTTTATTAATTATTAGAATAATATCTCTTTAAAAAAATTGAATTCAAGCTTGAATTCACAAATAGTTGAAACCATTTTTAAAATGCGATCAAGTTCGAAATGAATAAAAAGTATCAAGTCGAGCTTGAGTATACGAAGTTCGTTTACGCCCATAATCTAAAGTTTTTTAGTGGTTTTATTCAAGTGTTGGTTCAATTTATTTTTTTCTAATGGCCCAATTTATTTTTTCTTCCAAGCTCTAACAGGCCAACTCATTTTTTTAACAATTGAGTTTTCGTTAAAAAAAAAAAAAAGAAATTAGTTACGAATAGCCGTGAATAATTTTTTTTCCTTTTCTAATCATAAACTTCTTGCAAGTGGTTCCATAACATAATATTTATTATTTCGCACAAACTAAAAAGAATATAAAATTGATGTATTTTTATAATAAAATATTTTAAATATTCTTATTCTATTTAATAAACTTTATCTTTTAAAATTTTATTTTTTTCTCCTCTCTTTTTAATTTAAACTTTTATCAAATGTGAATAAAATTTTGAGAATCACTAGATAGTTATGCATTATTGAATAGTGAAAAACCTTAGAGGGGTGAATAAGATTTTTGGTTAATTTTTAAAAAATCTTGTGTGATTAGAAAGATAAACTTCAAATTTGTTTGTGAAAGAATTCTAAAACTCTTTTTGACAAGAATCCACACCAAACAAAATCTTATAGTTTTGGCAATCAAGCAATGAGCATAGAATTAAACTTTAAAGAACATGCACAACAATTTATAGTGGTTCACTCTCTCACAGAGCTACATCCACTACCTTGAGACTCAACCCAAGGATTTCACAAATCCACTAAAGTTGGTTACACAACAATACAATGATGAGCTTGAGAAGAGGAAGATACAACTCAATGGAATACTTCTACAATCTCCTATTTATTTCTTCTTCGATGGATGATCAACAATGAAGGTCTAAAAAGATTTTTCTAATTATTTTATGAGATGAAGATATATGAAAGAATGTACTTTTAAAGCTCTTTAAATGATCTAAAATGATCTCAATCAATTTTCAATCAACTTCCATTTTTTTGCAGCTGATCAAAAATCAATATATATGAAGGAGAGAGAAAGTTACCGTTGCACTGTGTGACAATAATATTTTTCATAGTAAAAAGGAAAATCGGATGATCGGTTTCTAAAAACTGACATCCGATTTCCTTATACAAGAAAATTGGATGAGCCCTTTTCTCAAATAGGACGACCGATTTTTTAGAGAAAGATTCAGACGCATCCTACAAAAATCGGATGATCCCTCTTAAAAATCGGACGATCTATTTTTCTAAAGCTAGAAAAATCGGACGACCGATTGTAAAATAGGACGTCCGATTTTGAAATTCGGATGACCTGTTTTAAAAATCGGATGACCATTTTTTTCAGAAGGATTTAAAAGCCAATTTTCCTTAAACAAGCTAGTTTTCCTTAAACAAAAAGAACTTTCCTTCACATAGCTTTCGAAGGCATAAAAAATTCTATCAAGAATACTTGGATTTTTCAAGAATAGTTTATAAAAAGAAATTTATCCAAGAAGCTTCACATTTGATCAACAATAAAAAATGAGAGTTAGGGAGTTTTATAAAATACCTTAGCATATCCCTAACTAATACGCAAGTTTTCAAGGTCTTCAATGGCTTGATCTTTTCTCCTTCATTTTGCATTGATCACCAAGATCTTTTGCTTCTAAGAGCGTATGCTTGAGACTCAAATATGCTTCTTTTGTTCTATAGAGACTAAGCTATACTCATCACACAAACATATGTTAATCATAATAAAAAACATATACAATAATGCCCTTAGGGCTAACAAATAGGTATATTCTTAGAAGAAAATATTTATAAAATAAAATCACTTATATTATGAAATTTTAAATATAACAATTTAACTTTATATTATGAAATAGAAGTAGTAACTATTTCTGTCAAAATATCCAAATATGGGATGAACTCCGACTTCAAACTCACCTGCTATGTATATTATGTCAGAATTTATAATAATTTTGTTATTTTACCAGCAAAATAAAAAGTAATTTTATCACTTGACCAAACTTAATACATTCCACATGTTTTTTTAATTATACTTAGACTTCATTGCACTTGAAAAATACTAAAATTACCATCAATTCCGGCATTATATCAAATAATTTTTTGAGATTTTACGACATATTAAAAAAATTTATAATTATAAACTAAAAAAATATGTTTTTCTTTTTCTTAAAAAAAAAGTATTGTACTTGCCGAACACTCCTTCATCCATCCCATGTAAAGACACTACTTGAGTGTTCACTTGTTCCAACTCTGCCAATGCACTTAAAGTAAATTGTTCGTGAACCGTTCATATTCGAATTCATTATTAATCAAGTTTGAATCAAATTTGAATTGACTCGCTAAGTAAATAAACTGAATTCGAATATTGTTAATATAGATTCGATATAATTCGTCAAGTCTACAAATTAGATTAAATAATTTTATTTTAATTATTATATATATAACATTTTTTTCTAAAAAAATTAACTTCGAACTCCAATTCGAGAGCTCGAATCGGGAGTTGAGTTCAACTCGGCTTGTTAGCTCCATGCAAAACTAAAAACGCCATTCTGCACCAATCTTATATGCCCACTTCTTTCTCGGCCATATCGAAAGCCTCCAAGGAAATAAACGCATTATCTCTGTCTTCAATGGCACAGTTGGCCTCAAATAATCATGACCCCAAAAAAGAAAAAAAAAACAAGGAAAAATTAGTGAAGGGGGAAAACTATGGCGATAGATATAGAAGGAAGAAGAAAGGTTTAAAGGACAATATATATGTCTTCTAATGTCTTCCATCCACATTCCCTTTTTACTTCCCACAATTATCTTTTTTTTTTTTTTAAATTTTCCTTTTCTTGGGGGGGGGGTGGGGTTGTGTGGGGGAAGGGTTTATGGAGGTCACAATTCAGAAAGAGGGAAAACAGAGTCATCAAGTATTCCTTCATCTTTGTTTTCCCATGATCTGAATTGAGTGTGTTTTTAAATAAAAAAAAAGAATTTGATATGAGAGATTTAACAGAAGATGAAGTGTCGTGGATGAACAGGCTAAAGCAAAGCTGCAACATCAACTCCATTTGAATGAATATTTGGAATTGCTGAAGGTTGGGTTTATTTCTTTTATAATTTTGAAGAAAAAATCTTCTTCATAGAGGCTTTCACTTATTCATAGGTTATCACTACTAAATTGTCTCCACACTTGTTTATTTCTTTCGACATCTTTTTATTCCTGATGAACAATCAATTTCATGGTCTATTAAAGCTCATTCTGACAAATAAATTCGTTTTTTATTTTTTTTCTTGAGTTTGATGTTTTAGGGAAAATGGTTTGATTATTTTCCTTCTATAAAAAATATTTTCTTCAAAAATATGAATGTCAATCAGTTATATTATAAGTGGGTATTGATTTGTGGAATTTTGCATGAGGAATGTGTTTTAAAGAAGAGGAAACTGAAGAGCCTGAAGCAAAAAAGAGAAAATATTTCTATCTGAAGTAAGGTACGAAACCTTATCCTTTAATATTCCAGGAAACGTCTTTTGTTTTTTTTTTATCTGGTGTTTTCCGAATAGACTGAACTTATGATTTACTCAAAATCAGATTTTTGAGAGGTAGGAGAAGATATTTGTGGCAACATCAATATGCAACTAGTGAATTAGATAAAGATCCTAAATCACTTGACAAACCAATCATTGAGGGGAAAAGAACTGATCCTGCCAATGAAACTGCTGTAAGAAGCAATTCATGTTCGATGGACCCAAAGAACTTAAAAGACCAAAAGAAGTAAAAAATATTCTTGATGGACCAACTCAATCTGAGAAAACCTTCAGCCACGAAAATGGCTAATTTTCTTCTTGTCAACCATTTATGAGAAAATTTGCTGACTTTATCCCTTGGCCTTGATGTCATTTAGTCCGACATATCTTTAAGGTTCTGTTTCTCTCTCTCTCTCTCTCTCTCTCTCTCTCTCTCTCTCTCTCTCTCTCTCTGTGAATTTACTTTTTTGAGATAAGGCCTAGTGGAGCTATTATGAATCGATTAATACAGTGCACATGTTTGTTTTACAGAATTGGTCATTGTAGCCTTTATCTGTTCATTGTAACTGGCTTTTTGAGCTGTAGATGTGAATATAATGCTTGAAAATGTTACCAAGCAAAGCATATAAGTCTAACTCACCATTTTTCTCGAACTATAGGAATGTTCATTTTTCTCTGTGGTGTTTGTTTTGGCAGAGCATTCTGCTGAATAAGTGAACGAGTGGAATAAGGAAACTGCATACGTTTGGTATTTGTTGCTACTCTTTGATTTAGTTTTCTTTTCCATTTTTCCTTTCAACTATAGTTTAGTTTTTTTCTTCTGTTACTATGTTCACTCTTCGTTTCCAACAAGTAATGTGTCTGCTGTGTTCTTAAAGTGTTATTCCGACATAGTTTAGGAGATCTAATTATTGAAGAACATGATTTTGGTTGGTTTTGTATCTTATGGTGCTATAGTTCTTCCTATTCTCCCCCTCACTTCTAATGAAAAATAAGCATTACTAAAAGTAATTCAATAACCTAAATTGATTCTTTGCAACATTAACATCTGAATACACACAAAACAAGACAAAATTCTGCTGAAAAAATGACAATACCTTCTAGTTTGCATCTTCTTATGGTATCATTTTTCTGCCCGCTGAGGGGTGGGGGTTGGGGGGGGGGGGGGTGGTGGTGGTTGGGGGGGATGAAGCTATGGGGAGACCCATAGGAAAAGGAATTATTGAATCTTTGACTCGGGCTTAATACTCAAGAATCTCTAGGAACTAAATCCTCCATGTTATTATTGGGTCAAGCTCTTAATGGAATTTATTCTGTTTATTCTAACCCCAAGAAAAGCCTCCCTTATAAGATGTAATTCTTTTGTTACACAAGTTATAGGGATTCTGTTTCTTGTTGATCTCTCTGAGCACCTCAGTCCAACTCTCAGAATGGAGACGAGGAGATTCTCCAATCTATCTGTTCCAATTTCATCTTCCATTTCTTTTATGTGAATGTGTTCTTCATTTGCTAGGCATTGGTCTACTATCTTCAGAACTTGTTCTGGGATTGAGGTTTTAACGTAGTTGTGCAAATCAAAGCTATCCCTAAACATATAATGGGTTGGTCTTTTTCCTGTAAACATCTCTAGCAATAGAATTCCATAGCTGTATACATCGCCTTGGATTGATACTTTACCACCCATCCCATACTCTGTAATGAAAGAATCAGAAAGATACAAAGTATATATTCATTAGTTCATTGATGTCAAGGACGATTAAATTCTTGTAGTTTATATTTATGTCTCAACTGCTTGCAGTAATAGCTCACCTTTTTGTATTAAAATGATGGACTGGATGACTGATTGAATTGGCAGAAATAAAATCACATGGACTACTATATAGTTACTGAGAAATCTGAGAATTGTTAGTTTGTAAAACTGTTACCTGGAGGGATGTAGCCAATTGAACCCTTTATCCCGATTGAACTACTTTGTATTTGAGAGGAATTCTGGGAGGATTTAGGCAGTAGCCTTGCCAATCCAAAATCGCTGACATGAGCAGTGAGGTCACTGTCGAGAAGAATGTTACTTGACTTTAGATCACAATGTAAGATTGTTGGATCACAGTGGTTGTGAATATATTGCAGTGCGGAGGCTACATCAATTGCAATTTTTAGTCTCTGAAGAAGACTTAGAGTTCTTGACCTCGTCATTTCAAACGATTCAGGATGCAGCCATGAATCAAGATTCCCATTTTCCATGAATTCATAGACTAGAGCTTTGAATTCACGACCTCTGAAGTCAATGCTGGAGCAGTAAGTTAGAAGGGGAAGTATATTTCTATGTCGGACACTTCTTAGGGCTTCACACTCTGACTTGAAGCTCTTAGAAGCTCCATTCTTTTCCAGGTCAAGGACCTTAATTGCAATTGTTTTGTTGCCCAGTTGCTCCAAGCTTCCTCTGTAGACAGATCCAAAACTTCCTGATCCAATAAAGTTTTCTGAAGAGAATTCAGCAGTAGCTTGGAGTAGGTCGGAATATGAAAGTCTAACAAGCTTTTTCATTCTTAAAGGTGTGGAAGGCGAGGGCATTTCAGATGAGTCCTTTCTTGCATCTTTCTTACGATGTAAAACATACAGGATTGTTAAGATGATAAATATCAAAAGCACTGTTGAAAGTGGCGGTGTGACTTTGAGAGCAACAGACTTGACCTTATTTTTCCTTTGAAGAGGACATGCTGGCAGCTGAAGCTCAGGTATTCCACCACATAGTTTACTGTTTCCTGATACTGAGATTGTGTTGACATTCCTGAAAGCACCTACGGTTGGTACTTGACCCTCAAGATTATTGAAAGAGAGATTCATGTATTGCAGGGACTGAAGCTTCCCAAGATCATCAGGTATTTCCCCAGTTAAGTTGTTTCTTGACAGGTCCAGAAACTGGATACCTCTCAATGAAGCTAAATTCAAAGGGATTGATCCCTCAAAGAAGTTGCCTTGCAAATTGAGGTACTCCAAGCTTGAACAGTCAACTAACGATCCAGGAAGTTCTCCACTCAATTTATTGTTGGAGATGTCTATACCATTAATATGCTTAAGTTTTCCGACTTCAACAGGTAAGGGACCAGTCAATGAATTGTGAAATAAATTTAGTGACATGGATATGCCAGAGATGTTAAAAATCTCTTGGGGTATGGTGCCTTCCAGGTTATTGTTTGAAAGGTCTAACACTTCCAAATTTTGACAGTTCTCCAGACTCGAAGGTATTCTGCCTTCTAACCTGTTGTTCTGTAGGTAGAGATTGTATAGAGAAGTCAAGTTGCCCAAGGAGGAAGGTACGTGGCCTGACAATTGATTTCCCCAGAGATAGATAGCACGCAAATTCTGGAATTTCCCCATGTAATCAGGTATGGGGCCTGAGAAAAGATTTCCTTCCAAGCCTAACAAGATCAAGTTGGGAAAATTTGCAATTCCATCTGGAATTGGTCCAGATATTTGGTTTCTACCTATACCCAATCGCATAAGCTGGTTGGAAAGATTGCCTACAGCATTTGGTAATTGACCTCCTAAATTGTTCCCATCAAAGAAAAGTCTGTATAGATTGCTGCAGTTTCTCAAAGAAGGTATGAAATCTAAGTCACCTGATGAATTACTTCCTAGGTGGTTAAATTCAAGGTTTAGCCACTGAAGCTTTTGCAGATTTCCAAGATTTGTTGGAACCTTTCCTTCAAAATCATTTAAAGGGAGATCTAGCAGCTGGAGCTGGGAAGCATTGGCAAACGAAGCTGGAATGGTGCCATTGAATTTGTTAATACCGATGCCAAATTGACGAAGATTGGGAAGAGTGAGTCCATATCTTCTGGTAGTCTTCCGGAGAGTTGATTTTCTGCTGTTGAAAAAACAGTCAGCGATGA
This sequence comes from Catharanthus roseus, assembly GCA_028651295.1. NCBI lineage: Eukaryota > Viridiplantae > Streptophyta > Magnoliopsida > Gentianales > Apocynaceae > Catharanthus > Catharanthus roseus. Next base: position 4,418,870 of record JAPQWS010000124.1, on the reverse strand, counting down.
GATATTGAAAAGAGATGGAGGGAGTATACCTGATAGTTTATTAATTGCTATACCCAAAAAGGTTAGGCTTCTTAGCTTTCCTATTTCATCTGGTATTCTTCCCTCAAAATTATTATCTCCTATAAAGAATTGCTTCAAAGCTGATAGATTCCCAATGGAACGGGGAATCTGTCCTGTTATTTTATTTCGTGGAAGAATCAATCTCTCAAGATTCGTTAGAAGACCAATCTGACGGGGGATTGTTCCTGAAAACTTGTTGCTCCCTAGCTCAATTACCCTGAGCTCTGAGCAAAAGGTCAAGTTAGCTGGAATTTCTCCTGTCATTTTATTGTTTGTCAAGTTAAGGTATCTCAATCGAAATAATCTACCGATTTCTTGAGGAATTTCACCATATAATTTATTGTCTTGCAGGCTGATAAACCTCAGAAAAGTGAGATTTCCTATTTGTGGTGATATTGAGCCAGAAAATCCCTGTCCAGATAGATTCAACATTGTCACTCTCCGGTGCTGCCTGCTACACGAAACTCCTTGCCACTCGCAATGACTTGTCGAATCATTCCAGGAACTCATAATCCGGTAAGGATGAATAGATATCTGGTTCTTAATTTCAATTAGAGCAAGTTTATCTGTTTCTTGAGTGTAACTTGCAGCTGTTTGTGTTGAGCAAAGGAAAACTAATAGTAGTAGCACATTGAAAAGCTTCATATTTGTCTGAGAGAGGTTTTTCTTTTCTGCCTGCAGATGCAGATGGGATGGATGACATGACAAACAAGAAATGAATTCATCCTTCTATATTATCCTTTAACATAATTGATTAAAAACACTGTTTACTTTCTTTATTCTTGATTTGTTTTACTATGTAATTCGTCAAGAGAATGGAATGGGAGGTTACCTAAATTATATATCAACTTTATTTTCTATTCTCATTATATTAATGTGACTCAAGGAGGAGGAGAACGATCGATGTAACAAAGCCATATTTATTGTTATTATTATTTATTTATTTGTGTCCAAGATTCCTCAATTAATTTAGAGAAAATTATAGGAAAAGACTGAAAATTTGTCATAAGGAAAAGGTGCTTTGCCATTAGAGGGTGTATACATGTAGGGGCTAAATTTTCTGACAGCACAGTTGTTTATGGGGTTACAAAGCTGATATAAAGAATTAATATTTAAATCATGATAGTGGCAGTGTGATCAGTACTTGGTATTCAGTTTGTACGGTCGTTGAATCACTATAATTTATATCCTCTATTTGACATAAGAAGGCGAGGAATTTTACATTTTGATACCGAGAAATAAAAACTCTCTTTCATTCTCCTCTCATGTTGCCGTGGGTAGACTGCTGACTTACAACGTCCCTTTTCTTCGCCAATGCTTGGTTGCGCATATCTTCATTCTTCTCTTTTTTTTTTTTTTTTGTCTAAGATTGTATCAAGAATACAGAAGAGGACAACAGCATAATAGCTCTCAATCAATGTACACTTATACCCAGCTGCCAAAAAAATATTCTACTCTTATAATAGCTGCCAAAAATTTGGAGGAAAACAGTTATTAATATACATAAACTATTTCCAAATTGTTATTTTTACATATATTCTTGACTTTCGGATTATTCATTAGATTTATTTTTTCACATAATTGTTATTAATATACATGAATTTTTTCTTCCTGAACGTTTTTTATATTCTACTTGTCTGCCCAGCGAATTCATACGTATTGCCTACTGCTCTTCTCAAGTGGGATTGATTTTTTATAGCCAAAACAGTTACCCCTATCCTTCCCTCTATTAAATATAAGGTTCTTTTCTGGGTCGGGTCCATTTTTAAAATACTTAGACTGAAGTGGGTCAAAATTTTTTTTTTTTCGATTCAAGCCAGAACGCTCAATGGTTATGCGTTATCAATTAATTAAGCTGGTCAGCCAACGTGGTTGATAACGCACAATCAGTGTGCGTTATGACTCGGTATAACGCATACTTGTTGTACGTTATCAGCCACGTAATTATTTTTAAAATTTTTTTTTCAAATTCTTTTTAAATGTTCTTTTAAAAATTTATTTTTTTGTTTACAATTGTGTTATTTAATCTATTTTATTTTTTTGAATGAACATTTATTTTGTTTTTAAGAAAAATTTCTTTTGGGAAAACTTATAATTGTATAAGTTTTTTCTTAGTAATTTGTTTAATGAATTGTTTTTTAATGAAAATTTGTTTTGGAAAAACTTATAATCGTATAATTTTTTTAAAAAAACTGTATTTATTATATTTAACTTATTTTTTGCTATTTATATCATTTGCTTGGAAAATATATTTAGATTTTGACCATTTCATTGCAAGTTATTTGAAGAAGTAATACTAAAGAAACAGTAAAAATTTAGAGCAATGATGTAGTAATTAGAAGAAATTGAAAGAAAAATTTCATTATTATAAACATGTTTTATTACAACTATTTCAAGAAAATGTCAAACTTATACGTTGCTCGGTCCGGGGTTATTACAATTTTTCCTATTATGTCCAGCATGCGACATCTACCATATCTTGGGGGAGAATCAGGATTTCTATAATCCATTTCCCTTGAAATCGCTTGCCTTATTTCCTACCCCGTTCCTTTTTCATGTTTGGAGGATAGAATGTCAAATTAAAAGGGACATCCCTCCAAAAGTTCTCACTCAAGACCGGATGAAAATTCGCTTGGTAAGTTTTTATGTACGTTTGTCGCGAATATATCTCTGGAACATAAGCATCTGCTCTTGACCCATTTTCTCTACACACTGCAAGAATATGTGAACAAAGCAATGTATATATTTACCATTTTTCGCAACTACAAAATTTATTATTTAGCCGCAATGTATAGACGTTGTTGCCCGTACCAGAAACTTGGATTGGAGATTTGACCATGTATATTCCCTCTCGCGGATTGTAAGTTGTAACTTTATGTTCTCTTGATTTCAGTTCAATCCGCAAGAACTTATCAAAAATTCGAATTGGAAATGGATGCACACAATTTTCTGCCTCTTCACGTCGTTGGTGAAAGTACTTAACTAGTTTGTTGCATATTAGTTCAACCAGGGCTTTTAAAGGTAGAACCCTAGCTTTCTTCAATACACTGTTAAGTGCCTCGGAAATGTTGGTTGTCATGATACCGTGTGTGTGACCGCCATCATGCAACAGTGTCCATTTCTCTGCGTTCAACTTCATCAAGTAAATGTAAACATCCACATTTCTTTCTTGAATCTCTTTCAGTACACGGTCAAATTTCCATTGTTTCGTTTCTGTCCGGCCTACCACATCAAGCTTTTTGGGGTTGTATTTTTAAAGGCCTTGTTGAAATTTGCTCGAATATGGCGTTAGCAAAACCGGTGGACTGCAAATGGTGGTTGCCAGAAATGTTGAGTTTGAATAGCTGAGAAAATACCTTTGTGGCGATCAGAAATGAGGCATACGTGGCGATCTTTGACTACGTATTCTCGCAAGTTTTTAAAGAACCAATTCCAACTCTCGGAAGATTTCTTATCAACAGTTGCAAAAGCAAGTGGGAACAAGTGATTATTTGCATCCCATGTACTTGCAATTAACAACACGCCCTTATATGGTCCTCTTAAGTGTGTTCCATCCACAGAAATCACCGGCCGACAATATGGAAATCCGTCTATACACGGTGAGAAACACCAGAAAACAAATTTGAAAACATAATTAGGGGGACTGCTTATTCTGTGATGCAAAAATTCGTATACAGTCCCCGGGTTTATATCCTGTACAGTTTGTAAGTATTTAGGTAGAATATTGAAGGTTGTATCCCAGCTACCAAAAACCCTCTCGATGGCAAATTTTCGAGCATACCATGCCCGCTTGCAAGTACAGCCAGTTTGATACAATACCTGCACTTCTTGAATGATGTTCGAAACAGGTATCTCAGGATCGTTGGCAACTAGGTGTGATATGGACATTGATATAAATTTTGAAGACAGGTTTCTATGTTTGTTTTGTTCTATCTGTACAAGGCATGTGTGTTCTTTAACGAATCTGGTTATTTCCCACTTATTGTGCGTGGCTTTCTTTTTTATACGGATGTACCATGCACAGTAATTATCGTCACTGTAATGGTAACATCTTGCAGTCCATGTATCAATCTTACTTTTCAAAACCCGATACTCACGCCCCGCACTGACAGAGTACTTACGAACCGCACTTACTGCCTGCACTTTGTCAACAAATCTCATGCATAACTGTATGTCAGTCATGGAATCGTTCCAGTCGAGTAATCGGACGGTACCAGATTCTATAATGTCATCTACAGGAGAACCCGAGCCAATATCTAAGAATGCTCCAGATTGTGTGTAGTCATACCTAGCGTTGCTGAACCATTGGCTGCTCTCCCATTGTTGCACTGTGTTTTCGGTGACCGGGTTGACAAGGTTTACAGGATTGATTGGAGTTTGGAACTCACCTTCTTCCGGTTTATTGTCATCATCCGATTCAGATTGACTAGAACGGCATCATTTCTGTCTGACCTGTCAACCTCATCGTCATCATTGTTTACGGCACTGTACAACATAGACGGTTAATCAGAAACCATCTGTGTTACGGCCGTAATATGTTCGGGCAAAGATGTTGTGTTCATGTCGTGAGTAATTGGAATATTTTGTTGTTCGATAGGCTCGAATTCAACAAGAATATGAATTCCTTCCTTCGATATGTCGGCCGGAATAGTCCATAAATACCACATTTCTTCGTCGTTGTTCATGCTATATAAATTAAAGTAGAACATATGATGAGCCTTGTTGTACGTAGGCACCCTCATCGTCATTCGAGCCCTCCAGAGATTTGGATCCATATCTCAGTATTTCAATATTTTTTTTACTAGGTCCGAATGTGAAATTATTCGGTTCGTAGGCAATGTCCAACTTTTCCGAATTGTTCCAGTAAAATAGGGACCGTATGCATCCCTTGCAATTTCAGAATCCCAAAATGGCTGTACTCTAACAGGGTTGATTGATTCCATTTCAGAAAGCCCTAAAATGTAAGTGTTTAGGGTGAATATGAAGATGGTAGGAACTTCGGGAATTGAATTTAACAGTGAGTGGTTTGCTGGATTGTTCTCAATATGTAAAGAATATAAGTGTTTAATGTATTTATAGACTTCCTGGATTGCTGCAATAAGGGGTAAGTTTAGGGTTGCTGCTTGAATTATTGTATATGTATTATTGTACATGAATGAATTTTTAATGGTTCACGGGTTTACATACATTATTGTCCTTGGAGGAAATTGAAAGAGGGAATTATTCTCCTTACTTTTGAGAAAGCTGTGAAGGAGGACGGTGAAATAGTGAAAAATCAGTGCAATTATTGTTCTGTGTGCTTGACTGAAGAACAAGGATAACGCACACCCAATGTGCATTATCCTTCTTCATTCGTCACGTTGTGCATGTGCATGCATGCAGCTTTTTCCTTTTTTTTTTTGTTTTCTTGTGCAGCATTTTCCTTTCTTTTTCTTTCTGTTTTTTTTATTATTATTTTTTATTTATTTCTTATTTTAATTTGCATGCACATGCATAACTTTCTGCTTTTTTTTTGGTTTCTTTTTTTTTTATTTTTTATTTTTCATGCTTTTTCCTTTTTGCTTTTTTTTTTGTTTTCTTGTGCAGCTTTTTCCTTTCTTTTTCTTTCTGTTTTCTTTTATTATTTTTTTATTTATTTCTTATTTTAATTTGCATGCACATGTAGAACTTTCTGCTTTTTTTGGTTTCTTTTTTTTATTTTTTAATTTTTGCATGCACATGCAGCTTTTTTTTTCTTTGTTTTCCTTTCTTATTTTTTTGGTTTAGGGTTTATTATTATTACTTTTCATTTATTAAATAAATTTGAAAATTTTTTTACTTTTTTTTTCTTGAGTATTTAAAGCATACTAATTCGTTTGTGGTTTTTGCAAATCAAAGTAAAGAATCTATTTTCATACTGAAATAATAAAAAAATGTACAATGAACACTGTAAAGTTTATTTTAGATTACATATAACTGAACTATGAAAAATAGAAAATTATGTCTGCACAGCTAAGGCCAGTCGGATGGCGTGAATCGGACGGTTTTCTTCCCAACATGATGCTCGCGGAGCATCCAGCCCCTCCTCTTCGTCAGATGAAGATGCCTGCGATATAGGCTGATGTGGCGTTGATGCACCGGCTGTGCCTGGAGGAGGTGGTGCGCTAAACCTCACAATCCCGTAGGCTGAAGGATTCGGAGATTGGAATGCTGTAAATCCTGAACTGGGCGCCGGAGGCATCTGCGATGTCCCGGATCTACTAGGGAGAGATTCGGGATCTGGCGTTAACCCCAAACTATAGGACGACATATCTAGGTGGGAGCTGTCGAATGGGTCAGTATAATGTTGACCGCCACCAGATCCCTCACCCCTCTCAACCACTGCTGGGTAGGGGTCGACATGTTCCCGCCTTTGTGGAGCAGGAGGTACAGGAGGACGTCTAGCACCTGCTCCCAGGCCAGGATGTCTCTGAGCACCCCTTTTAACTCCACGAGCCCCTCGGTCTGGAACGTGCTCTTGGGGGCGGCGACGCGAGGGCTGAACAGGTAATGTCGCCTGTATATCATGCTGTGAAGGGGTGCATCCCAAAGTGCCACCGATGGAGACCATGCACCGCCGGATGATCATCTGCACTTTTTTCATAACTGCGGAAATCTGTGAAGGAGATGAAGGTGGCTCCCGAATCGCCATTAAAGTCATATCATCCTCCTCTTGCAACATGGAAGTCTAAAAAAGGAAAATAACTAAATAATTTAAAATTTAACAAATGAAATAAGTACTTACCATAAATTAGAAATTAGCAAATGAAAATAAATAAATAAATTAGAATTCAACATAAATAACTGAAACGCATAAGAATTTACCATCATCCGTCTGTCCACGCCGGCAGGCTGATAACCATGCGCACAGGTATCACGGTTAGCTGGATTGTCGATGTAAACCCGTGTGATACCTCTATACCATCTTATGTACTCATCACTGGGGTACGACAATGCCTCAACATATTCTACAGCAGGACCATCCTTAACATGAACTAGCAACTGGTTCCAGACATCCACATGGATAGTATGCTGTGTAACCCAGGATGTGTTGTCATTCCCTCTTAACTGGATCCGATGAAGGTCCAGACGAGTATCGACTGCATTTGGAACCATCTGAGCCCGTGCGAACTGTCGCATCACACGTCCGGGATAGTGGTACTCTACTATCTCATAACATATGAGGGGCACCTCTGCCCGCCACAAGTCAGATGGAACCAGAGGATGGTCATAATACGGGAGCCACATAAACTGTCATGTCAAAACTCAAAGTCAATAAAAATGCAACAAGGAAAAGAAAAACAATTAGTTACAAATAATACAAGCTATTGTAAAGCATACCTGGTCAGATGGCATAAAGTACAACTGGTCTCTGTATGTAACCAGAGTGTGCATAGGCGGCTGGCTACAATCAAATGCTGTGCACCATATTGCGCCAAGAGGAGCAAGAGGGTCAGCCATAATCTCCATCATTAGCTGAGGCCGCAATGTAGGTATACGCGACCACGCCCATATCTGAACTAACACCAAAGCCGCTCCAATCTGTCGTGCACCTCCCAAAGCTGCGGTGCATAACTGTCTATACAGAAACCCAAGAACGCCCATGCTATATGTCCTAATAGTATCAAAATCCTCCAACAAGCTGAGGTAGCGCACGTGAACCAAATTCCCAGAGAAGTCGGGAAGCATGTGTCCGCTGATAGGTAAGAAAATAAATCCACGAGCGTGCAGTATTAGATCGTCGTCGGTGTCTGAACCGGTGAACGCTCTCAGAATCCATACTTCCAATGGTTCCTTCTTCACTTTGTAACCGCAAAAGTGGCTGAGAGACAACCGCACACCAAGAAGTCTCTCGATAACGTCAATCCAGTATTGTTTAGGGTGTAAACTACAACTAAGCCCGGTAACAACCATGCCGTCTATCCCTAAACCCCACAGCGCCTGTACATCTTGGGGTGTAATCGAGACTTCACCGCACGTTAGATGAAATGTGTGGGTCTCTGGTCTCCACCGTTCGACTAATGCGGTGATAAGCGCGTGGTCCAATCCAATATAACCGCACCTAAAGACTCTCCCCAAACTGGTCCCATCAATAATCTCAACCAATTTACGGGGAGCCGCACTATAGTACTGGAACAGGTTGCGGCCAAAACGCCTACACTGAAGGTCAGTATAACGCGTCTCCCGATCCCCACTCCAGATCAAACCCGATATGTGCTCGTGCTGTCAGGATAAGACGTCAGTGACAATGGGCCCCAGATGCACATGTGCTGGCACTTCTTCCATCTACATCAATTATATTTTCCAAATATTGTGAACATCTATATGTTAAAATTAAAAAGTTTTAAACATATTCTAATTCCTAGAATATTAACATTTAATTGTTATTACGTTTAACGGTTGTAAAGTTTATAGTTTTACGTTCTCATATTTCCAAATATCAGGTATATTGTAAACACAATTAATCAACGATGTAGGGAATTTTAAATAAATAAGATTTTAAAGTTTTTAAGGTTTACTGTTACATAATAAATTTCACTTTTACTGTTAGGTCGACATGTTCACTGTTAAAAAATACCGGTTCACATATTTTTAAATGAAATCCTAAAACCTAGTATCAATTTTTACATGAAAAAAAAAATTATATTCATAACATTAAAAAAATCGTACACTTTTATTAATAACTACAATTTTAAACATAAATCCGAACCACACTTTCACCAAAAAAAAAAAAAAAACATAATGTAAAATTTTGGATTTTAATAATAGATTTTTAAGTTTTGTATTATTTAAATTTTACAATTTTTAGGTTGCAAAAGATAAAGTTTCAATAATTTCTACTGTTTAAAAAAATAAAAATTAGAAATACCGAATTACATTAACCCATATTTTCTAACATTCAAATTAATTACCTAAATGATTAAAAAAAATTTTCTATTAATCATAAAGTAAGAAATTAAACCTAATTATCCAAATAAATTCATGAAAAAAAATCCTAAACCCTAATATCACTTTTTGAATGAAAACAAAAATTCGTACACATTTACTAATAACTACAATTTTAAACATAAATCCAAACCACACTTTAACCAAAAAAATAAAAAAAATAACATAATGTAAAATTTTTGGATTTAATAATAGATTTTTAAGTTTTGTATTATTTAAATTTTAGAATTTTTAAGTTGCTAAAAAAATTTTTTCTATAATTATCCGCTTGTAAATTCATGAAAAAAAATTATTCCTAATATCACTTTTCAAATACAAAAAAACAATTACATACATAAAATTATCAAATTGGTACAAATTTATTAATAACTACAATTTTAAACATAATTCCAAAAATTAAAAAAAGGTAACATTTTTTATTTTAATAATACATTCTTAAGTTTTGTATTATTTACGTTTTACAATTTTTAAGTTACAACAAAAATATTTGTTTTCATATTTTCTACATTTAAAAAAAATATTAAAAATATCGAATTACATATTCTCATATTTTCTTACAATAATTTATATATATTATGCTAAATAATAATCTAAATAATTTCTAATAATCATAAAGTAAGGTAATAAAGTAAACATAATTATCCACATAAATTAAAGAAAATAATACATCACCCCAATATCACTTTTTAAATTAAAAAACAATTGTATACATAAAATTATCACATTTGCACAAATTCATTAATAACAAACATTTTAAATATAAACATAAAACGCATTTCCACAAAAAATAAATTAATTCAAGTTAATAAATAAAATTCATAAAAAACATTAACAAACAACAAATACTGAAATAATCACACTTAACATGTAATAAACAAAAAAATTTCTAACAAACTAAAAACTTACTAAAAATTTAAAATGCAGCTTTAGTAGCCTTCGTACTCCAAATCCTTAATAGCCTTTGTACTCCAAAGAAATTCTCCAAGATTTACTAATTTAACTGTAATTTTCAAAATAAAATACACATTCGTTAGATAAAAATAAATCAACACATAATAAAAGGAAAAAAAATTACAGTAAAATACCTAGCAGATTGCGGAGGCAGGAACAAAAATTTTTCTGAAGAAAGAAGGATGAAGAAAGGAAGAAAAATGAGATGAAGGTGGCTGAAAAAATTAATAAAAATTGAAGGAGAAGGGGGCTGTAAAAACAGTAAGGGGGAAGGAGATGAAATAGAGAAATAAGAAGGAAGAAAGGTGGAAAGGAGGAAAGAGAGTAAAAAATGGGGTTGGGAAGAGGCTGGGGGAAAATAAAAAGGGGGAGGAAGGAGGAGGAGGGGGGAGCCGCACTGGGGTCGGGGGGAGGGGGGAATATAAAAAGGGACAGGAAGGAGGAGGGGGGAGCCGCACTGCGAAGAAAGGGCGGCTAGGGTTTAAAATTTTATAACATGATAACGCACAATCACTGTGCGTTATCAGCTTAATAACGCATAGTGGCTGTGCGTTATTAAGCTTGATAACGCACAACCATTGTGCGTTATCTACACCTCGGCGCCAGCTGGGATCCAGGTCAGATTTTTACGCGATTAACGTGGTTATTAAGGATAACGCACAATGGTTGTGCGTTATCATAATGCACAACCATTGTGCGTTATGGCCTGAATTGGAAAAAAAAATTGGCCCACTTCAGTCTGGGCTTTTTAAAAATGGGCCCGGCCTAGAAAAAAACCTAAATATAATCAGTTCCTCATGAAAGTATACATTTGTATCAACTGAATTCTCTAACTTTTTGAGTTCTGTTTAAAGAATCTTTGAAAATTTCTGATTTATCTCAAAAAGATCCTTGACTGACTGATTGACTACTTTGAATGGGTTAAAAAAGACCACCAATAAACACATACACAAATTTGAAGAATTGAAAAATAAATAAAAGGAAAGTATAGTCTTCTTTCTAGATATCCTGGAACCAAGATTGTTGCTCCTGCTCACTCCATTTTCCCTCTTTCAAAACTTTCAGACGTATTCATATTCAAAATCATCCAAAAACAATGTTAAGGGAGAAGGAATGGAGATAGATCTCATGAAATTTTTGCCACGGTTGGATTGAAAGAGCAGACGGATCGATTCTGTTTCTTTTTCGTTAACACAACAAATAGGATACTTAAACTATATACCTTTTATTTGCAAGTAAGATTTGCCATGAGAATCTAAATTGTTTTTTTTTCAAGTATATGTTGATTTCTTTGATCTTTTTAAAACATAATGTCATCTTTGAAGAAATTATTTTGAGATGAATTATACCAACAAACAAACAATGATGATGATCATCATCTTGTAACACCATATGTTTATTGGCATCCCACAACTTTGCCTATTGAAATCAAGCTTGAAAATACAATTATTGGGTTAAAGCAAACCTTCACTTTTCATTGGGAAATTCCACCAAATGGACAAGAATACAAATTTCAGATTCGTCAGTATAAACTAAATAAAGAGGTAAAATATGTAGTTTTTTTGTTCTAAATTAAATTTTATGAGTTTACTAATGAATGAATGAATATGTAGGCATTCACCAAAGGCCTGAAGGAGGAGGTTTGGAATAATGATGTAGAAGATCATCATGAAGGGATAGCGTAGATGATGAAGATTGGAAAAATTGAGTGTAACATGTTAAGGGTGATGTAGTCTTGAGTTTTTTATATTTTAATGAATTGGTAATTCATTGGTCTAATATTAAGTTATATATAGTAAAAACAAAAGATAAATTACTAATTGATATTAAAATAAAATTATTCGGATACTGCGAATAATACTGATTTTTTCTTCTTCTTCTTCTTCTTTTTTTTTTTTTTTTAATAAGGAGATTTGTAATTACTATTTTAAGATGTGCACAATTCATAAACTATATTCATGGCTCGAACCATAAGATATGCTTGAAACTTTGTGGTAGACAGTAGATTGGTATGTAGTACAACATTCATTAACCAACATAAGTATTAATATCGAATCATATTCCAACTAGGGGTATAAACAAGCCGTCTAAGTTTAAACTTATTTTGGCTGGAGCTTAACTCAAACCTTTTCTAGTGAGTTTGAAATCAAACTCGATTGAGTTAATTGATTTTGGCTTGTGTTTGAGCTCAATTTTTTGTATTGCAGTCACAACAAATCCAGTAGTTGTAATAGTTGGAGATATTCTTTGTCTCATAGTTGAGATCTCACCAAGTATAGCCTATTATAATTATAATAGTTTCAGCACCAAAGGATATAAATTTCATAAGAAAAAATTTTAAAATCTTTCGGAAAATATATTAAAGTAGAATGAAGCATTCGAATTAGCCGAAGGAGTACTAAGCACCAACGACGATTGATTGCTATTGATGTGGCCCTTGAGAGGGGGTTGTATATATAAAAAAAAAAAAAAGAATAAGCATCATCAGAATCATCCAAAAAACATAGGCAGGGGCAAAGACTAAAGAAAGAGCAAAGGAACTCAAATTCACCTAGCGAGAGTATATGGATTTTATGTCTAAGTTCTGATGATTCTGTAGAATTATGTAACAAAGGAAGCAATGGGGGAAGGCAGGTCGGTAGAGGTGTCACCGATAATCTACTTGAAGAGTTTTCCCTTTCCTTTCTTGTGCTTAGAATGAAAATGTAAAGCTCGAGTTTTGTTCGACAACTCATATTTATGAGTTGGAGTTCAAATTTTTTTAGTATATATAATATGTTTATACATACTAACTCGATATGTTCAACAAATTATTGAACCATTATTAAAATGGTTCAATCTTTGTTCATTTTCTTAATCTAGAATTTGTTTTATTTTGACTGAGCAGCTCGCAATTGTTCATGAGTGACTCGATTCATTTACACTCCTAATCACAATTAGATGTAAAATACTCAAATTGTAATTGTACCATTAGTAATTCCACCTAGGTTGATTATCCAGGTGATTTGGATAACAATCAACAAAATAATCAATCGGAATAAGAAGAGACAGACACAAACAACATTCATTATTCACAACTCACAACACAACCTCCCTTTGGTAGATAAAAGATTAAATTGAACTCTTTCTCCCATCCTAGTGGAATTCCCAAAACAATTATTCAACCCAAAAAAAAAAAAAAAAAAAGAATTCCCAAAACAACCATTGAGTTCCCAATGAGATAATAAGAGTCCATGTATGTCCATCTCAAAGGTTTTTTGAGGCCTAGAAAATCAGGGGGAAAAAACACTGAAAAAAAAAAGCAAGGTTTCATTTCACAATGGCTCTTGATCAATCTTGTGATGATGATCTTTTCTTATTAGCATTTGTCAATGATGAAATGGAACTTGATCATCATGATCCAAACAATCCTATTTCAGATCTCAACTATGCCCATGGATTAAATTTCCAAGAAGCTCTAATGGATTATAATATAAATATATATATATATATATAAAGACAACAATATTTTTGTCAAAAAAATTTTAATTAGTCTAATTTGTGTAATCAAGGATATTATTATCTTAATATATGATAATAAATAAGAAATAAACTTGCAAACTAATATTTTAAGAATAGTTTAAACTTTTTACCACGTAGTCATTATTTTCTGATAAAATTTTTTCATTGAAATTAATAGTAGGAATTAATAAGTTATAAAAATATAAACGATAAGGATATATTTGTAATACATACAAATAGAGAAATAAAATTGTAATTTAGACAAACCTTAAGGAAGAAAATATAATTAACCTACTGTCTTCAAAAATATTTACTATTTCCGATCAATAATAAAAGTCTTTTTGGACTTTGCATACGAACTAACGATTAAGAAACAATGCAACATTTTATATAAGGCATCTATTTTACCCTTAATAAATAAGGGAGGAAAGAGAGGAAGGAGAGATAATAAATGAATTAAAAAAGGATAGAATTAAGAACTATGCAATAAATATCCATTAAAATATGTAAAAGACTTATAATTTCAACTATTCAATTTTAACTAAAAGAAATTATATTTTTGACAGGAGGTAGTATTTAATATTAATAGTGATGTTCCTATATGTGGGAGTAATATACAATTATAAAATACCTATGGGTAAAAACATGGACAAGCTTTTAATTAAAAAATTTCTTGTCTGTTTCTCCTACTCTTCTTTTCCGTGTTTTTTCTCTTCTTTCATCTCCTCCTTCCTTTCTCTCACATCATTGTTGCCAAAGCTTTCCTTTTTGTGTGTATTTATTGGTTAGAATTGTATTAGTCTTTTCTACATTTCTATCTCTTCATTCTTTAGGTGATAGGAAAACAATCCTAGACCTTTACTAGAAGAGGTCGTGGAAATTGAGCTTTAATGCTTGTTCTTCAAATAAAAGTCCTAGTTAGGAGACCCATTTTCATTATCTTCTTCTAACTCTAAATTGAACCTTAAGTTTTAATTGAGATTCAAATAATTGTAGTAGAAGATTCTACAATAAATTTAAAAAAGAACCTTTGAATTGGAAGAATCAAAAGACCCATTTGTAAGACATTCGAGAAATCTTTCAAGAACTCATGAAAAAAAATTTAAGAATCCAAGAAATTAAAAGAACATTACAAGGTCGGTTAATTCTTTGAATTAACTTCCATAGAGAATCAATCTTCTTCAAAGAAATGGAAGAACCCTAAGGGCTTCTTCATAAGAGACAGCAAATGCTCAAATACTGAAATTTTTCATAAAATATTGTTCAAAGTTTTTCAATTTAGACCTATAATGTGGTATTTATACATACCAAGCTTACTACTACTTAGACCATAGTCAAAAGGAAATGAAACCCCTTAAGTGTATCTATACATGCCTCCAATTATGTGATCTTGCAGTAGAGTTTCTTTTAGCCTTATCATGTAAACTATATAATGAATAGATCGATCTACTTCAATAATTGGATATCACAGAACAAAGATGATAACCCCATCTTGAAATTGTTGAAAATTTTAGTTTATGAAGCAAAAAAATATTGAAAAGATCTTTGGCTGCAACTATTGATGAACAATTGTGAATTTTAGTTTCAAATTGAATGGTTGTGATTGCAACTCTTGATGAACAGTTATGGACTGAATGATTGTGCCTATAATTATTAGTGAGTAGTGAATTTTGATTTCAAATTGAATGATTGTTAATTCTGGTTCTGATTGATAACCAAAGAGTTCCAAAAATTGTTTAAGCGAGTATCTATAAATATGTGATATTCTATAAAGTTTTAATTAATCTTTTCTTAGCATTCCCAAATTCTTAAAGAGTATCAAATAATTGCAAAGTTATATGTTCTTGTTCTTCTTTGTATCCTATAGACATTTTTCATCCCAAACCTGTATGAAAGACAATGTTTAACATGCTTATAACACATCTATATTTCCCATTATTGTTCAGTTTACTTCAATAAAGTTCATCTTCATTCTTGTTCTTTTCTTTTGATGTGGTTTCCAATTCTTCTACTTTAATCTTCAATATAGTTAAGACATTATTCATCATGGAAGCAACAAACGAGCCTGCCATCAAAATGATGAAATAAGATTTTTGATAATTTTTCTCTTATTGATCAAATTCACAATCTCCCAATCATAGTATGAAAAAAGTAACTATAATCACCCGACGACTATAGTTGAAGCTTTTGAGCTATTACTGTTAAGAGATAACAAGCTCGGCCAAAACCCTTATCGTATAGATACACAAATTATATCTTGCACTCGGGTATCGTTTGCAAGGTACATCCCTATTACGACATCATTTTGTTTTAAATGGACACAAAATGATACCTTCGTACTTAAATGAGAATTAATAGAGTTTCATCTTCTCATGTGCATTTTCTCCTCTTTCTCCTTCTTCTTCTTCAACCACATCTCCTTCTTATTTTATTCATTGTCACCATCTCCTTTCTTTTTCAAAATAACAATTTTTACAGCGGTAACAAATTCCAAATGATAGCAACAGTCTCTTTTCATCTTGTATCATCGAGGACAATAATCTTTTAGTTGTTTTTTTTGCGTTTTTACATGATCTTTCATCTTCTTCGGTGTGTGTAAGGTAAATCTATGAAGGATTGTGGTAAAATTATTATTAAAGGGAATGAGAAGGAAGAATTGTTTTTTTGTGCAATTGATTTTTTTTTCTGGTTGTTCAAGTTATATCATCGGACTTTCATAGTTCAATTACTTGAGTTCTATGTTTCTATTGTGTAGTTCCATAATTATATAAGTAGAAGTCTATGGGAATATTTTTTGTTTTTAAATATATGTGGATGATAAAGTTATATTTTATCGAGAAGAGATAAGGAGGAAGAACCATTATTGGAGGAGATGGGGAAGAATAATTGTTTTGCTGTCTTTATAATATTTATCGAATATAGGAAAAAGATATCTGAAACTTATAAAACACGAATTTTGTTTGTATGGAAATTATTATAAAATACATTAACTTTCACATGTAGTAGGTATAATTTCATATTGTACGTAAAACGTACAAAAATTTTTTTTGGAAAGATATACTCCTTGGTTATAGATATGTATATGTATCTAAAAAATATTAAATAAATTGCACAAAATTATAAATCTTTCAACTTTTTTTATATGTATTATAAATCTTTCAATACCACCTTCAGAAAAGCAAAAGATTCTTTTAGTATCTAACTTATAAAATTCATAAATGAATGTATTTGGAAACAAGGAAGAAATTTTTTTTATCCAAATATAGATTCAGAGTCCCACCTTTCTTCTCTAAAGAAAAAAAAAAAAAAATCAAAATTCATCCTTCATTCCTATGGAAAAATCTACCTTTATTCCAAATTGAATAGAAATGTATATATAGAACATTAATACATAATTCATTATCACTATTTTTATGAAGTCCTAACATAATGATTAATAAAATATTAATATTATTTTAATAAAATCCTAATTAAGCACGCATAGAACCTAATTTAGAGTGCGTGGATGAGTCACCATGATTTACATCCTCCACCTGGACGTCGGACAGTCTGGTGGGGGGCCCTGAGGGCGAGGAATTTCGCCTTTTGATCCCTAGAGTGCGGGGATGAGTGAGTGAATACGCGCATGTATGTATATATATATATATATATATAAATGTAGGGTACACGTCACGGAAAGGTATAATTACAATATAAATAGCATAGGTTTCAAGATATTGGGTATGGCTCTTATCCATAATGTGCACACTGTTGAAGGCCCATATTTTTGTTAACCTTTTGGGGTCCAAACTGTTGCACTATCTGAAGTCTGGATTTTGTGAGCTTATTCAAGTGTTGTTTTTTACTAATGGCCCAGAAATTTTTCCGAGCACTAATGGCCAAGTTATTTTATGAAGCTTTCAGGCCCATTTGGAATTTAATTTTACAATAGAATTTTGTTTACCTAAATTCTAACTTACTAATAATTTACCTTTTACGACTACTTTTTAATACTTAAAATCTAATCAAAATGCAAGTTTTGGAAATACAGGGTCTACTTAGATAGTAATTTCGTTTTTTCTTTCCTTTTAAATATAAAAACATATTCTGTTACAGTCAATTTAACTTACACAAATTTTTATAAAATATAAAAATTTAAACTAAATTGCTATTCAATTTGAGCCGGGATGCAAATGGATTGATTTTTTTTAAAAAAAAATATATTTTTGTACTTTAAATGAACCTTACCTTCTCATACAAATAATTTTAAGGGAAAAAAAATTTAAAAAAAAAGATAAGGCAAAACGCTAAAATGACGTTCTGCTACATTATATAACAAATTTGATGTGATGATGTAAAGGACACCGTATTACGTAATTTCGCACTAATTCAGGACTTGCAGTATCTTAAATTGATGATTGATTTATAGTACTAGTTAGAGATAGTCTAAAGCTTTAATTATTTAAGTGACAAAAGATGATCTCTCGTATTAAAGATTGTTGGTTAATTTATACCAATTTAATTATGTATAGGATGCAATGCAAATGAGCAAATGAGGACATACATTAATACATATAACTTATATATATAAACTAGTTTAAGTTTAATAAATATTAAAAATTTATAAATCTAATGTAATGGAATTACTTAAACTTTAAAGAAATTTATATCTTAAATTAAAAATTAATTGTATTAATTCTTACTAACAAGTATATATTAAAAAAACCTTTTAACTATTATTTGTGAAATCTTTACCAATTTGTAATATTTCGAGTACTTCTTCAAGAAAAAAACATTTCGGCTAAAAAAATAAAACCTAAAAGAAACGTACAATTGAGTGCCAATCTAGCTGGGGAGGGGAGCCACATACTCAGTGTACAAGTTGGTCCTATAAGGGAAGCCAATAATGACTTCCCCAAATGATCGAGGCATTTTTTTTTTGTAAGGCCTTTATGTCACACACTTACTTTTTCTTATAAGTAGACGTGCGGCCTTAGCACTCCCACAAATGCTAAGAAAGTTTTAATTCGCTCAAAATCTCAAAGGCTAGACGAAAACGTTGGAAAGTTGTAGGTAAAGAGTGGGTGTTTATGAAAGAAAAGAGCTTACAAGTCTTTAGAACTCTAAGTTCTGAGCACCTCCTCAATGGATGGCTAAGATTACTACATGTGGCAATGATCCAACGGTTGCCTTACATTATTCCAAAATTCTACATAAAGATCTAGATGGAGTGTTCTAGAGAATTCTACATTAGTCTACATAATGCTTTCTCTACGGTTCTAGAGACTTCCAGAGGATTCTAGACTTGCGTAGAGACTTCTAAAGTTTTCTAGGATCTTCTAGACAAGTCTAGATTATAGTAGAACCTCCTAGAACGTTCTAGGACTTTGTGATCTTGTCTAAAAATGTGAAAAACCCTCTTGTCCTGTAAGCAGGACGTGACATTTAGCCTAGTTATATTTTGCTATTTTCTTATTAATGAAAATCGATCCCCTTTTGACAAGAGATTTTTGGTTTAATGACGCGATCTATATTTAAATACCTTCCAATTTCATGTTAAATGAGAATTTTTGAATTTGAGTTATACAAAGAGCCGCTCAATATTATATGCTAATTTTGTATTATTATTTAAAAACTTTATACATTTCGGTCTCTTCCAAATTCGTCTATTACTTTCGTATACCAATTAAAAAAAATGAGTACCTTTTTAGGCCAAAAATCTAGTTACGGAGCATCCCACATGGCGGAAAGCTGCTAAAAGCCTAGAAGGCAACGTCCAAGGCATCCATAATAACCTTTCCAGGAAAAAAAGAAAATTTACTCCATTAATAATATATCAGGTCCAATTTCTACCAAAAAAGAAAAAAGAAAAAAAAAGGGTGTCCGTAATATTTTGGGGATAAAAAACGACATTTAGACTTAATAGAGCCTTAAATTTATAGCAATCAATAAGTTGGTAGAAATTACATCAATATAGATCAAATTAAGCACAATCTCATTCCTCATCCTCTTCCAAAAAAGGACTAATCTTATTAAATGAGAAACAAGAAATAGTTTTTTTAGTACAAAATGTGCCTCACTGTTGGTGAAGATTACGTCAATATCGATCACATTAAGCACAACCCTAATAAAGGAAGAAAATAAACCATATAAAAGATAGCAATAACATGTAAGGTGTAGGAGTTCAACTTCAAACCTTCTTCTGTTTGGGAACAAGAAATAATTTATAACATTATTTCTAAAAATTCTTCAACAAATAAAAATTTTAATATCTTTAAAAAAAAAAAAACTACATTTTAACTAAACTTATCAAAATTTCAAGTACAATTTTCATTAATACATGACCAAAATCAAGACATAGCCCTAATTCAACATATTAAACATATATAGCTCCAAGTTATGTCAAATGTATCATGTATGTATAAAAATAAATTATAATATAAAAAATATTATTAATTTATTTGACAGGTAAACGTCGAGTATGATATTATAATATTTTACTTAAACTCATTTAATAAAAAGTTAATGAAGTAATACGTAGACCCTGCTATATATATAATTAAATGTATCTCTATCTTTTTTCCAACAACAAAAATGGAAAATCCTCCTCGTCGTTCTGCCAATTACCATCCTAGCATTTGGGGAGAATACTTCCTTGCATTTGCTAGTTTTGATGATGCTGATGATGACAAAGTAATTAGTTTTATAATTAGCGAAGAAGAGAAGAATCAATTGGAGCAACTAAAAGAAGAAGTGAGGAAGATAGTAATAGAGACTCCAAATAACTCTTTGGAAAAATTGGAGTTCATCAGTGCCCTCCAACGTTTAGGTGTGTCTTACCATTTTGAAAATGAAATTGAAGAATCATTACTAAATATTTATGACCAAAATAAGAGCAAATTAGATGAAAATGATGATGATGATGAGGACTTGTACACAGTTGCTCTTCGTTTTCGATTACTCAGGCAGCAAGGCCAGCCATTATGTCTCCTCTGGTAAGTAGTTCATTTTTTTGTTTTCCTCTTATGGTGTTTTTCAAGGTTTCTACACAAAATATAAAAGTAAAAAAGATTTTTTTCACGGTTTAGGAGATAAAAATCTTGAGAAATTGTCAATATGTAGATATATATTAGTATTTATTAGTTTCGCATTATATTTATATACATTTTATTATTTTTAAGTTTTTATTTATATTCTGCTATCGTTATTAGTGACAAAAATTAAACGAGGCAAATCACCTGAGTCTAATATATATGTACAAGATGTTTCAAAATTACCATTACTTTTGCGGGAAAAATTGGTTATGTACTCTTAAATTATTTTTATTTTTTTATTTATAGTCATGAACTTTTATTTTATTTATAGTTAAGAACTATTATTTTATATTTTTTAAGTACATGAACTATTTTTAACATAACAAACTTATAACAATTTCATGATTTTATGGTAAAAGTCGATGAATTTTGACAAACTTTTATAACGTAACTTAAAAGATTTAGTTATTTTTTACTGTTCAATTGGCGAAATGTGTAATCCCAAAAAATGCACTGAATTTTCTATCATGAAATCTTTAAATTATTATATATACAATTAATGTAAAAAATAACTCATGCATATGAAAAGATTAAATAAAAAGTATTGACTATAAACAATAAAGTAAAAATTATTTAATACTGTATATATCTAATTTTTCATTTCGCATATTACTCTTTTTACTATTTACATCCAAAATTTTGCAATCTGGTTCCATTGATCTGAATTCTTTATAATATTTTCTGTGATATTCTTAGTAAGATGCATGCTATGTTAATAAATTAATAAATCAAAATATAAACACTAAATTAAAAATATTTTCCTATTAACTTCTTTTTTTTTTTTTTTTTTTTTGGGAAAAACCAATACAGATGTATTCAACAAATTCAGAAACTGTGATGGAAAATTTAAGGATTCATTGATAAGTAATAATTTGCAAGGAATGTTAAGCTTGTATGAGGCAGCACATTTCAGAGTTGATGGTGAGAACATTTTGGAGGAAGCTCTGATTTTTACTACTAATGCCCTTGAGTCCACGGTTTCCAAATTGGGAAATTTCTTTGCAAAACAAGTTGATGAAGCCCTAAAGATGCCAATTCACAAAACATTGACAAGGCTGGGAGCAAGACTTTATATGCCCATTTACCAACAAAATGAATCACATAATGAAGTTTTTCTCAAGTGGTGCAAATTGGATTTTAACAGTTTGCAAAAGCTGCATCGAAGAGAGCTAAGTGGATTGACCAAGTGAGTAATTTTACTAAAAATGAACTTTCCACTTTCATTTGGAGACATAAATTAATTAACTCTAAGGGGGAAGTCATACATGAATGTTGCAGGAGCCAAAATATGTACAAAAAGTTTGACATATAATTTACTTTATAAGAATTCTTCATAATTTTTGTTTACTTTTTAAAAAGTAATATTTTTTTTAATCTAGTTCTATTAAAATTTTTAATTTTGTGAATAATTATCTTCCTTACATTTTTAAAAGTAACTCTGAATTAATGATATTTAATTATTACTTTTTGTATGTAATAAGTATCAATATTAATTCATTTTGGAATACCAAAATAAAGGATTTTTTTTCTTATTTAGCCAATTTTCAAAAATGGGTACTAAATAAGCCCAATTTTTTTTAAAATCCGGAAGAGGCCGTAACGCACAGTCATTTTGCATTATCAAATGAGATAACACACAATGGTTGTGCGTTATAGCTAATCACGAGCTTAATCCGCATTAAGTGCTGAGGTGGATTATAACGCACAATGATAACGTTATCTTGTTTATGTTGATTAGCAAGAAATAATTTTTGTAGGTATTTCAAAAACTTTAAACATGAATAACTCTATGATCGGATGTCCGTTTCACGCGTATGACCACTCGTTTTGATGGTTCTCGTAAAGAGGAACGCAACGGCATCGTCGAAAAAGTGATCTGGATGTGTTTTGGGATAAAAATTGTTTTGTATAGTCAAAAACTTTGACGGGGCATAACTTTGCGTTCGGACGTCCGATTGAGGCGATTCTTGTAGGCATTTTGGGTATTTTTCTAGATCTACGCGTCGAAAACAGCTTTAGGCAGTTTTCACCAACCGTTCTCACAAAAACCTCCTATTTTCGTTTTAATTTACGTTTTTGTAATTTTCTAATACTTTCTCTCTTATTAAGTAAAAAATTACGGCACCAATTTGAAAATTAAACAGAGGGGCAATCTTCTTTTTGCTCTAATTAAAAATTCAAATGATTGAAGTTGTTAAATATTGGAATTCAATGAAGATACGTTATCTGCCACCTAGGATATGGTTAGTGATAACGCACGATAACGCACAACTGTTGTGCGTTATGGCCAAATCAGAAATAAAAAAAAAATTTTGGGCCACTTTAATAGTCTGTTAAAAAAAAAAGGCTTGTTTAAGAAAAAAACCAAAATAAAGCATACTAATCTTCGATACAAAATAAGTTCCCCTAAAAAAAGTAAAAACTAAGTATATGTTTAGAAATACTCACTCAGTCCAATTTCTATTGATATTATATTGTAGAAAAATGGTATATTTGGCCTCAAAAGTTTAGTTCTTGAACATGATATAGTTCTCAAATTTTATTTTTTAAAATCATGGTTTACATAAAATTTATGACAATCTAACAATATAAGCACACGATTTACTTACGTAAGATAAAGTGAAGGGTAAAATAGATATTATAAGTAATTTTCTCAAAATGAAATGCATTTGAGGCTTAGTTTGGGTATGGACAGGGGAGAGAAAAAAGCCGCTCCCCTCTTAAAATTGCACATCATGTGTGTATTTTTTCTTAAAAGAATAATTTATAATACATATTTTACTCTTCAGATTACTTCATGTGAGAGAAATTTCGTGTGATTTCTTTTGTTAAGTGTTTAACGATAAAAGACGTTTTGAGGATCATATTATGTCAAGACTTAAATATTAAAGATTAAATAGCTATTTTCCCATTTTTTTTCTTTTCTTTTTTTGGAAAACCACCATTTCCCCATATTGTAACTTTGAAATTGAATTACAAAGAGCAAATTGTCAACATATAAATTATAAGAATGTCTGGCTATATAGATATACAATTTGATCTGATTATTACTATGTGAAACTATTTAATTTTAATTAATGCACCAAACATTTCACAGATGGTGGAAAAATTTAGACTTTGCAACCAAATTGCCGTTTGCAAGAGATAGATTGGTAGAGTGCTACTTTTGGATGTTGGGAGTGTACTTTGAGCCTCAGTATTATCTTGCCAGAAAGATTTCAACAAAAGTTATTGCCATGGCTTCCATTATTGATGACATTTATGATGTCCATGGAACCCTTGACAAACTCATACTTTTGACAGATGCAATATCCAGGTTAATTAATTAATTGGCTTCTTTTATCATTTTATTTTTATGGTTTTCAATATTAATTTAAATAATTAAATTATATTTTAAATGTGATGGGACTAGAGATCTTTCCTGTGTGACCGTATAAAATTCTCTCCATATAAAAGATAGGTCTTCGTCTACTTTCATTGATCATATGGGTCGGACTTGTAACTAGTCATCCCATCTGTTATCAAAGTTAGCTTTAATTTTAAATTTTTTCGGCTAAAAAAGTAAGATTAAAAATTCATAACTGAAATGTTTTAAAATTTAATTTTATCAATGAAAATCTAATAAGTATAGCAACCTGATTTGTGCAGGTGGGATATCCATGCCAAAGATCAACTACCATCCTATATGAGATACTTTTTACCAAGCCCTGTTGGGCGTTTATTCTGAAATGGAAGAACACTTGGCAAAACAAGGCAAACAAAATCTAGTAAACTATTCCAAGTTACAAGTAAGTTTTCATTATATATATGGTGCAACTTTTGAATATCTTGTTCTTTTTTGCTTAAAGCACTTGGTATCTATAGCAATTGAAAAGATTAATCCGAAGCCAGAATTATAATGTCAGTGGAGATAATTCTCTTCGACATAACATATAGTTATATTATTGTAATTATGAGTAAATCACAATAATTGTCTACGTACGATTTATATTTTTTTTGTTTTACTCAAAAAGAATTTTTCGATAAATTTTCTACCAAAATATTTTATGTGTAGCATCAATTTATCATCTATACTTTGGAATTTGGACAGATGGTGTGAGAAAGGATGGAATACAAAAATGCCTTAAAAAATATCACACACCGGCTGAACGTGTGTTTCATGACGTGTAAGAAATAGCTGGATTCTGCCGTGAGATTGATAAATAAATATTATCAGCTATACATAAAATTTTTTTAGATAGAAATTTAACCAAAAAATATTTTAAAGTAAAATTAGAAAAGTATAAAATTTTCATAGGTAATTATAGTGATTTAATCTTGTAATAATTATAATATTATGTTCTTTATAATAACTTAATTATGTATACGTGTTAATTAAGGAGAAATATAATTAATTATAGTTGTTATTGGATTTACGATACATGATATTTTTCAGATGAAAAACTTAGTGAATGCATATTTCCAAGAGGCATATTGGTTTAACAAAGGATATTTAGCAAAGTTTGAAGGATACATGAAAGTTGGAATTGTGTCGAGTGGATATTTGCTTGTGGCAGGGCAGCGACTTCACTTGTTGGGATGGGAGGATTAGTAAAAGAAGAAGGGCTTGTTTGGTTGACGAAGAGGCCCTTGATTGCTGAAGCTGCAGCAACCATTGCCAGATTAATGGACGATATGGCTGGACATGAGGTATATTCCTTCTAAATACTAAATATTGCAACTGCATAACACTTCATCTATTTTCATTTGGGCATGGTGCATTTATTTATGTTTTTTGAGGGGTAGACATGGTATATTTATTATTCACAACGTTTTTTTACTTGTCATATTTCAAACATTAAATTATTTAAAAAATTAAGAAATTTTAAATTTGTTTACTGTATGGATTAGAATGCCCTTCATAACTTTTCTCCATCCTCATTATTATTTTTACAAGTTTTCATATTTTTAATAAGAAAAAGGTATTTTATTTCACAATGTCATTAATCATCTTATAATACGTGAATTTATTATTTTAGAATATATGTGTTCCATTTATTTTTTTTACTTGTCATATATATATATATATATTATATTTTATCATTATCTACATTTTTTTTATTAATTACATTGTAAAAATAATACAATCATTGATGAACTTTTTCTCATTATGTCTTTCTATATAAATAAGTTCCAATCTCCCTAGTTAATCATTTTACTATATAAACTTGTAGAATTAATAATAAAAGTGAGAGATAAATTTGAAGGGCATTATAATCTAATTATAATAAATAAAAATATTTAATTTTTTCATTTTCTTGAAGAGTGTGATGTGATAATTGTAACGAGTGAAGAAATGGAGGAAATGTAAGATTATACTCCCTCTTTTTTTTTTTTTTTTTTTCCTTACATATTACATTCACAATACCATTATTTTTTTTATTTTTCATATTGCAAAAATAATACAACATTTAATAAAATATTTCCCATTATAACCTTCCATAAAAAAATTTTAACCACTTTTACTTATATGAAAACTTGTAAAAATAATAATGGGTATAATTAATTTGAAGGTCATTCTACATATAAAAAAATTTAAAATTTCATGTCTTTTCAATGGATGTGTTAGAGAATTTCATATGGCTAATTTGTAAGAAAGAATTACTCCTTATAAGACTTGGAAGACTTGGGTAATTCTCCACTTTTGAGGTATCTTTTAGGATGAATTAGACCCAAGTCTAAATTTTAATAGAATGTGATGTCGGAAATGTTACAACTAAAATAAAGGAATAAAAAACTTAGTGAATATAAGTTTTGTTGATTTTCGTTTCATAAATTTGAACAAATTCTCAATCCATATGTCTTGCCTTTTTCCCTTGCATCGTTTTCTTTTTATTTTCCCTTTGCATGATCTTATTTATTAATATTTATGTATGTAGTTAGAGAAGAAAAGGGGAGATGTTGCCTCTGCTGCGGAATGCTACATGAATCAATATGGTACCTCAAAAGAAGAAGCATTTCAAGAATTACAGAAACAAGTAACAAATGCCTGGAAAGATATAAACAAAGAATGCCTAAAACCAATTGCAGTACCAATGCCCCTCCTCCACCCAAATGCTAATCTTGCTCGGGTTATCCATCTTTTATACAAAGATGAAGATGGTTACACTCATTCCACTACAAAATCTAAAGAATTCATAACCATGTTGCTCGTAAATCCTGTCACCTAGCTAATTATGTGATTGTTAGTCATGCAGAAATATATGTACTGATTAAAGCTAGCCCTTGAAACTATTTGAGCTTTTATAAAGCAGATATAAATAAATGGGTAGTTTTGAGACTAAGTAAAACATGGTTTCCTAAATTACAGGCGGAAAATGTGAGCTAGCAGTCCTGAAATATTGTTAATCTAGTTTAGTACTAAAACACGTATTCATTTTATTAAAAGACTGTATCGTTTGTTATGTTTGGAAAATGAGTTAGAAAATTTATTCGGACCTTAAAGGCATTGGATGTACACTACGGCTATTTTGGCGGCACTTAAATTGTGACTTTTGATACATATGCTACAAAATAGTGCTATATATGTCAAAATATCATTTTTTTTTGTGACATTTATGTCAAAATGTCATTCTTTGTGGTATTTAGGTTATATGCCACATTACTTATGATGTTTTTTACAATTGCCATTTAAAGTTTTATAAAATTATAACACTATGTAATAATGCCACAAAAATATAGCACAAATATAAAACACCAAAAAATTACGACCATGTGTGAAATAAAATATGCCACCAAAATATGTCACAAAATCAAATAATGTCACAGAATATGACACAAGCTCAAAGCCACAAATAATGCTACCAAAATATTACGCAAGCTCAAATGCCACAAATAATGCCACCAAAATATCACACAAACTTAAATGCCACTAAGTTATGGCACATATACCATGTGTATACACGTGGTAATAAATAAGTATAACTAAATTTTATATATAAAAAGTTACAATTCAATAATATGTATTATATAAGTTTGTATTAATAAATTTATTCACTAAAAACAAAACATAGAAAAACTTAAAGTATTATTTTATAAAATATTAATTTTTAACAAGAGATTGAACTTTATCTACTTAAGAAATTTACTAAGGTTCATATGTTATTTAAAATTTATGAAAAATAATTTTTAGATAAAAGATAAGAAAAAATGTAGTGATAATTAAATCACACATTTTGTAGGACAAATTCATAATATTTTCGATTCTTTTAATCTCTCAAAATTAAAAATTTACTAATAACTATTTTAATGGTTATTTATCAAAAATATTTTCTATTACGATATTGATAACAATATTATAATATTGAAATAAGAGTGGAAACATATTAATTTATAAGTTATGTTAGAGATAGAAAAATTTGTACTTAAAAGTTGTATATGTTTATTGAAAATCTCTATAATATAAGAAAATTAGAATATAAGAAAATTGGTATTTATCTAACAAAATTATTTTTCTTATTTAGTAAAAACCAACTTATTCAAATAAATACACTGATAATTAGACTAATTCAATTTAGCATATTAATATACAATATAAACAAAATTTGTTAATAAATTATCACAGAAATGTATGTTGTCCATTAATTGAAGTACTTGTTGCTGATATGGATCACTTTGGAAGGCATTTTCATGAAGTGCTACAAAAGATATTTTGTTTCATTTAAGTGATTTGATGGCACTTATTATGTGCCAATAAAGTGCAATTTTGTCGTGGTGTGTAATCGGATCATTTTGTGTAACACTCTCTGTACTATTTTTTTAATTTAGTATATTTTATTAATAAAACATAAGGAAAAAAGATAAATCCTAAAGAGAAAATATATTATAAAAGAAAATGGTATAGAGAATGGTACACAAAATTGTGTAGGCGATCTTGGGTGGTACGCAATCCCGTAACTACCTTTGGCACTTTCGCTTTTCGATTTGGTTATTGATGGCTTAAACCACTTGGTCCTAATAATATAAATAACAAAGAAAGTTTTAACCTTAGTGATATTATTAAAAACCTGCTGTTTATTCCCGACCGTCCTATCAATTGCAAGTCGCAAAAAAATCTATTTGCAATCGGTGGTGAGTGACAGTGTTGGTCGCCTATTTGCAGTCACGAAAAAGTGCTCGCAACTTAGCCATCAGTTGGAATCAAAAGTTTGCGACCATTTCGCGATGGCAATTTCGCGATGGCAGCTGATCACAAACATGAGCCGCAAATATTTTCGCAACGGAATAGCGACAACGGTCATGAACTTTTAGTGCCAAACATTCGCTATCGCTAGTTGTGGCACCAAAAAAGTTGTGACTAATATTTCA
Source organism: Catharanthus roseus (assembly GCA_028651295.1). Taxonomy (NCBI): domain Eukaryota; kingdom Viridiplantae; phylum Streptophyta; class Magnoliopsida; order Gentianales; family Apocynaceae; genus Catharanthus; species Catharanthus roseus. Next base: position 4,389,975 of record JAPQWS010000124.1, on the reverse strand, counting down.
GTCGCAATGCAATCGCAACTATAATTCATTATTTAAATATTCACTAAACCACCCTAAAAATCAAATAAAACTCCAACAAACTTATATAAAATCATTGAAAGCAGTATGTAATAAAATTGTCATTCATTATCCCCTACATTAATTACTCAACATCAAATACACTGACAATTTTTGGCTTTGAATTTGGTACCTAGCTGATGGTACTTATTATATGTGCCATTAATTTGTGTACTTCTTGAAAATGTAAAATTCTAATGGTACTTTTTAATGAGTGCTACAAATTTTATGGCAATTTTTAAAGTGTTAAAAAAAAAGGCCAAAAATTTATAGCAATATAAGAAAGGGGGTCAATAAAGATAACTTGAAAATCGATAAGGATAACTCGAAATAATTCATTTTAAACATAAACCTTTCTCTCTCTACAAACTTTCTCTCTAACCTCTCTTTAAAAAAAACTCCAACTTTGAACATTAAAATGAAATTAGAAGAAAATATGGATTCTTTGAAGAATTTTTTCAAGAAAATGTTGGTTTTGAGATAAGAAAATCGTTTGAATTTTTTTTTTTTGCAGTTTTTGGGCCACTTTCGCCTATATTGATGAAAATACAGGGCAACGTTCGCCCATCTGGGCGATACCTCAACGACATTTTCGTCCAGACAGGCAAAATTTCCTTTGCGAATTCGCTTCCCTGAGCGAAAGTGTTCCGGAATTTTTTTTTTTTGGTTTATGAATTTCTTTTTTATTTTTTTGTATTGCTAATATTTTTATTTTACATTAACAGGGTGATGAAGATCCAAATACATTTGAAGAATTTTTAGAACCGGAAGAATATATTGATCTTGGACATTTATTCACAACAGACCGAATTTTTAGTTCGAAAGATGAATTGGTCGACTGGGCAAAATAAATTGTGATGAAAGCCAAGACATATTTAATCATCAATCAGTATCAGAGATCAAGAACAGCTGACCGTCGACCGTATGTCACATTGGCTTGCGAGCGCGGAGGTGCAGTTAAAAAAAATACAAAACCAATAGTTGACGATGAGGAAGAAGAAATTCCAATAAAAAGGCGGGGACATTACGAGACAAAAAAATGTGGGTGCCCATTTAAACTAAAGGGAGAACAAATGACAACATGCGAAAATTGACAAATTGTTCGTACACAACGGGAGGCACAACCATAAAATAGATGTTTACAATCACGGTCATGCTCAGGCTGCAAGACTTACGGAGGAGCAGTTGCAACAAATTGAGTAGTTCAGCAAGAGTCATGTGCCGCCTCGTAATATCCTACGATTTTTCCAAGAACAAGATGTTGATTGTACAGTTAGTTATGTTAGAAGGGAATATTTTAATACTTTATTAAAATATTTTAGATTTGTTTTTCTTCCATTAATAAAAAGAATTTTATGATATATGTAGTGTACAGAAAATTTTACAATATTGTTGCGAAGATTAAGAAGAACCGGATGTAGAGAAGAAACATAGTAGAGGAAGTTCTCTGCCTAAGTACACAACGAGGTTACATGGTCTTCTACAGAAACTGTGAGGAGAGCAACGTACTTAGTGATATTGTCGTTGCACACCCAACATCAATTGCAATGATTAGAATGTGGCCATATATACTGATAATGGATACCATGTATAAAATGAACAAGTAAGTAGTCTAGTGGTTCATTGTATTATTAAATTTCTTTATCAATTTAAATGCATATTGCTTTTTAATCATTTTTTTAATAGATAGTTAAAAATATTTGGAAGTTCGTTTAAAACAGTTGCCATGTTAATCATTAATTTTCCTCTTTATTTTTTAAGTAAGGTACAATATGCCACTATTGGAAGCTGTAGGGGTGACTTCGACCGAAAAGAACTTCACAGTGGCAACAACTTTTATGTTCAATGAACAGGCTACGACATACAGATGAGTTCTTCAACAAATAAAACACTTATATGTTACATCTGCTATGTCAACTGGGCACAGTTCAATTCTTAATGACGGTGAGCCAATCATGATTCTTCCTGATAGGGAAAGAGGACTTATGCCGGTGATTGATGATGTGTTCAGAAATTTATATCATATGTTATGTAGAAGACCCATCGATCAGAATGTGTTGGCAAAGTTGACAGAGATGGTTAAAGACGAAGAGGTGGCACAATGGTTCATGAATGGCTCGTGGCACAAATTAATAAATGAAATTGATGAGGCGAAATACCGAAGAAAGTTGGAAGTGTTGAAGACTAGGTGGCAAAGTAGGCCGGACTTTCTACATTACCTGTTTAGCGTATGGTTGAATCCATTTGCACATAAATTTTGCAGGGTTTGGACATCTCAAGTGCTGCATTTTGGGGTTGAGACAACGAACCATGCTGAGAGCGAACATTCGGTGTTGAAGCTATGGTTCTCAATGTATCATGGTGATTTGGACACCGTGTTTCTTAATATCAACTCTCTCATTGAAGGTCAAATTGCTGAAATAAAAACCTCATTGGAAATTTCTAAACTTAAAGAGAAGTATGTCGCGAAGAGTAATGCCATATTGACGAATATAAGTAATAAAATCAGTCATTTGGCTTTGAAGAAGATATGGCTGGAGATGGTTGAAAATCCGGAAAATAAGTGCTTGCATTATTTAAGGAAGTTGCATGGTCTACCATGTGCATGTGAACTGGTTGGTAGGTGCCAATATTTACTTCCGCTCCAGGAGAAAGATGTTTATATTTTTTGGAGAAAACTAAAAATTGGTGTTGGTATCCTGCCCGAATGTACATGAGAGATATGGATTCCGGGATGCATGATCTCACCTCAATATTAGAGGAAATTAGTATGGGTCCAATTTCGAAGGTCCGGGAAGTGCGTCATCTCATCGAAGGTGTTATATGTCCGGTGTTGCCTAAAGATTCTTGCCCTCCGTTGACAACCCCCTCCCTTCGAAACTGCAGTCATGAAGGGACGACGGAAGACGAATTCAACCAAAAGAGATAAGTCTTATTGGGAACACGTGTCCATCGCACATAGGAAGATAGAAAAGTCAAATGGTTCAAGGTTTGGTTCGGGAAGCGGTTTAGGCTCAGGGTCTGGTCCTAGTACACGTGGAAGAGGTAGGCCGCCCCGTTCCAGTAAGGGTAGGGGCAGAGGATGTAACAGTGGGAGGTCTAGTTTATCTTCTGTTGTAAATCCGGATTCCCCATCAACGCCATTCCAGTTCAACAATGCATTTCTCGGGTTCATTTATGAGTTCATTCAAAACTGGAAGAATGTGTTAGGTGATGGTAATTGTGGATTTAGGGTTGTAGCCAATTTTATGTTCGGGGATGAAAATTAGTGGCCTAAATTCGTAGAAGAATGTCTTATGATTTGCACCATCATATGAATATGAATATGTATGTGACGAGGTCGGATGTACTATGTCGCCCCCTCAAATCTCTAGATGTAGCTGTGATAGTGCGCCCCTCAACTCGACCTATCTTGTCCGTGACAGGACCAAGATCATTATCTCCTCTACGGCCACTAGGTCGAATCATCTATTATTTATTCAAACTCATTAATAGCTGTTTATCATATATTTGAACATTTACTTTAACATCTATTATTATTTTATTATTTATTATTATTGGGATTTGTTATTTCATTTCTACTATTTCTTTCATACGATTATTATTAATCACTAATATTACTTAGTAATAGTTATTAATTTATATATTATTTGATCTTATCTCCTAAACCCTAAACCTAAGGCCAAGAATAACGGTGAATTAAAATTAAAATTCAAATAGTTGAGCAATTACATAACATATTTTCTTATTAAACACATAATTATAAGCAAACAATTTTAAACTAGTTAATTTACCATACATAGACAAAATTAAATAACATTTGAAATAATATTTATTATTACTTTATTATTGACCTTAACGGGATTTATTATTTCATTTCTATTATTTTATTTCTTCTCACTAATAATAATTCATTTCATATTGTTCACAAAAACATAATTCATAATTATATTAATAATAAAAATTATAACATAAAATATTTTAAACAACTAGTTACACTCATTGTACATATACAAAATTAAATAACAATTCAGATAAACATTTATGAAAAAAAAATGTATAATTAAAAAAAAAATCAAATTTAATGCAGGAATTTTCGCCCCGGTTGGAGAAAGTCAATGGTGATTTTCGCCAAGCTTGGAGAAAACGTTACCTAGGACCGCCAGCCCTAGAGAAAGTCTGGGTGCATTTTCGCTTGATCGGGAGAAAGTCACCAGCGATTTTCTCTAGCCTGGGCGAAAATGCACCATTTCGGTAGAAAAAACACAATCTAAAATTGCGATTTTTTTTTCAAATTAAAGACATATTTTCATGATTTAAACCGATAAAATTGTAAATAAATGAGAATATATTGAAGAACTAACTTTTTTTTTTTTTTTTTAATTTTGACGGTTGGATCTTCCAAGATATGAGATTGAAGTGAAGAATCTTATAGAGTGTTTAGAGAATTTTTTTTAGAGAGAAAATTTTCAGATAAAAATAAAAATTTTTAAATTTTTTCAAATTCTCTTTATAAATTATTAAATTATCTTTATTAATTCTCTACAAAAAAATACCGTACAAGAAATTATTAAAATATGACACAAATTTAAACACTACAAATAATATTACTTAAATATGACACAACTTTAAACGAAACAAAAATGTTTATGACTTTCGGATGGGGAGTTTGTGGTAAATAAGAATGAGCTTTGGAACCTTTGCATATGGCATTTCTCTTTTTCTTGAGATGAGAGAGTATGCTGACAGAGATTATGAGAGAGAACAGAGGAGAGTAAGTGGAGGAAAGTAGCAGTGAAGTGGGTCATCACATCAGATAACTCTCTTATTTGATCAGCTTTTTGGGCATCAGTACTAAAATCAAATCATGAGTCATAGACTTTTACGTATAGTGCAATGTGTTGTATAAGGAAACAAAGGTAATTTGATGTTCTAAAGTTGGCAGGAGATGGCTTTTTTTATTTTTTATTTTTATTTTGACTAGCTACTTTGCTAACTATAGTTTATGTTTAATTTAATTGATCACAGTTCAGCTTCCGTAACTATAATTTATAGTTAGAGTTTAGTTAATTACTTAATAATATAAGTTTTAATGAAAATATAGGCATAGTGGATTATTTCATCAATAAAATGCTAAACATAATCATAATATTAGTTATTAAGGCAAATAAATTGATTATATGAGCTTATTATGTTATAAGAACTCGTACAGTATATACTTACAAATTAATATGAGTTATTTCTGTTGAGAATTATATACAAAAAGACTTCTATTTAATATAAACCTCTGTATTTAATGAAATTAATATGAAATAATTTTATGATGATGTGTTTGTTTGGATGCATTTATTTATTGTACACACATAAGGATTTATGTATTTTAAATAGGCAATCTATGTATTGAGTTGTATTTTATAGTAATGTGCGAATTGTTGTTACTTAAAGTACAAACAATACTATTACTTGGCCAATTAATGGAGTTGGACATTTTATTGAAATTAAAAACCATTATATGATAGTTTCCTTCATGAATGATCATACCTTAGTCAATTAGTGGTCTTCTCATGACCATTATACAAGTATGCTTGCAGCATGTAGAACTGGACCCTGTGATAGAGGTTTTTTTATAAAGTGCTATAAAGGAAAGGAAACATATTCTAACATAGCTATAACGTGGACGAGTACTCTATGATTAGAGTATGAGTTGGGGTCTAGCGAAGCTAAGCTCCTTCTGCTTAGATATGCTATAGGTAAGACTTCTAACCATAATGTCAATAATCCTTATACGTTGGGTAGTTGGGTTGTTAGTGAAGATGGACTCTAATACCTTCTATGGAAACCACCCCTTGTGATTTTTTTGGATAATCGATAAGACCAGACCTGAAATAATGTCTGGATATTTGCTTTATGGTAATTTCCTAAGATAAGTAAGAAATATCTTAAGGAGTCATTGGTTATTGGACTATACATCTAAGGATGGTAGACGACATTGAGGAAGGAGTTAGTACAACCACTAACGGATCTAGCACAAATTATTAGTGGCAACACAAGACATATCTAGTTAAAGTTTATGAGATCTTAAATTTGAAATTTGTATTTTTATTCCAAAAAATTCATATTACTAATTTTCATGAAATTCAATATTCTCATTGTTACATAATATATAAGATATTTTAAAGTACAAATATACTTCCTCTAATTAATAATAAGTGTAATTTTTTAAAGTTATATATGTTTTCAAAATAAGTATTTTTTTTACTACTTTCAAAGAGCCTTTATTATAATTTTATCCTTGTTTATTTCTTTCATATCTATTACTTATATTGCTAATTATGATCTATGAAGGATATATAAGACAACTTGTGCAAAATACTTTATTGATTTCAAAACCCTCAATATTTTTGCAACAAGTTAGAATGACACTTAATTTTAATCCGAGGGAGTATTAAATATTCTAAAAATGAGAAAATTGAAGAAAAATTTATTTTATACCTTTAATTAATAAGGAGAGATAACATATTTTAAGAATTGAAAATAAAATTTATTACTTAATAATGTAAAACAGATTAACAAGTTTTTTTCAAAAAATACATTTTTATAAATTTTAAAGTAAATCTATAAAACAATTGAAATATATTTATATTTTATGGGGTTTTCTCGAAGTTGGGGGGAGAGGGAAGGGGGCAGGGGGGCATGTGCCCCCACCCTAAATCAGTCCAGGCACTCAACCTATAAATGATGGGTGTTATGTACATGGGTATTCTCATCATTACACTTATAAGGCAAAGACCTATTTACACAATATTGCTATGGGCGTCAATATATCCATATGGTGATAAATGGAGATATTTAAAATAACGAATAATTCTATTTTATAGCTAGGATATTTTGATAATTTTAATAGCCCAAAAATTTAATCGTTGGTCCTTGGAATATCTCATAAAAGCTGGGTGACTTAATTGTCGCAATGCAAGAATAAAAGGACTAGAGACGAAATAAATATTATTTGATTAATAGGACTCTAGGTATTTATTAAGTAAATTATGCCAAGATATTTATTTAAATAAGAAGCCTAAAGACTTTATTATATATGGGTTGGTAGTTATAAGATTTTTAACTAATTCATTTAATTAAAAGAAGCTCAAAATAATTGGACAAAATAAAGAGGACCAGGCTTGTTCTGAGTTGAAGCAAAAAGTCCAAGGCCCAGAATGGAACTCCATGGTTGAAACTCTGAGGACTTTTCAGCCATGGGTGGCAGCCACCATGTGGAATAATTGACTCCTTGGAGTCTTAATTGGAAAAGAAGAATCTGAGTTGGTTGTTATCACTTATGAGTTGGATCCTATCCAAAACTCATAGAAGTTGATCCATATTACCAAGACCTCTCTCTCTCTCTCTCTCTCTCTCTCTCTCTCTCTCTCTCTCTCTCTCTCTCATTAAGCCACCATTTACAAAAATTTTAGTTCTTCGATCTCCTATTATGGCTAGAATTTTTGAGAAAATAAAAACACAAAAGGTTCTTCAAGCTTTCTAAAAAACAATTCAATAATTCTTCTCTTATCTTCTAGTTCTTTGTTTCTTTTTCACTGGAGACTCTTGCGAGCTCCAAGAATACTCTAGAAGGCCTTAGAAGCCTGTGAGATTGATGAGGAATAGTAGGATATTGGATGGAAAGATCGTCGGAAAAAACACACCAAAAAAGGATGAAAAACTGATTAACGGAAGCGAAACCAGAGACTACTCAATTTCCGGACGGCAATCCTTTAAAATCATGCTCCAAAGGTATAAGATCTTTTGTTTTGCTCTCTTTTTGTATTCCGTTGTTCCTATGTAACTCTTCAATTTCATTGATGAGATGTTAAATATAATCATAATACTAAGTTATTGTATGAGCTATTATCTTTTGTTTGACTTATTAATACGAATTCAAATAAAATGATTATATGAGCTATTTTGTTAATAAGAACTCATAGTATATTCTAACACACTAATATGTGTTATTTCGTTAATGAGATGCTAAACAAAATCACGATACTACATTATTATTTTTTTTTTTGAAAGGAAAAAGTGAAGTCATTGTATAGATAATTTATCAATCATAATGACCGGAGTTACAAAATCTTGAGTTTCCTCCATCCAAACTATAAATTTAGACAACTCACAAGGATATTATGCTAGTAATTATGTTGGGATATTGAATTTCCAATTAATGTACCTCACTCTAAAGCAAGGATTATGATGTGATTTAGGATCTTCAATGAAACCAAATCTTCATATTCATCTCCCAAGGACCTTGCCTTCAATAGGACTTGATCTTCTTCAACAAAAACCACCTATAATTCAAACCAAACTATGAATTAAGTGCATATGAAGAGGATCTTTCCCTCAATTTCTAATCAAAGAATAGGGCTGGTTACTCACTACCTAATTAGATCAATTGAAGAAGGCCTAAGTTCTAGAACATATTACAAGGATGTTATCATAATAGAATTAGGAATTGTGATCAAATTAAGAACCCTTGGATCAACCAATCCAAGTATTCAAATAAAATCAATCTAAGGAATGATTAAACCCTAGATGAAGTTCAAGGAGAAAGCCTCAAAACTGAAGCACCCTAAGAGACTCTCAAATTTCATATATCATCAAATTTAGTCTTACAATTAGGCTGTAAAGAGGTATTTATAGAGTTTAAACTAAACCCTAATCTAAACAAGATCTTGGGTCAACCTAAGATCTATTAGGGACTTAATTAAAGGTTGTAAATTGAATTAAAATAGCAATTCCCGCCTAAAACAACACATTGGGCTAAAACAGTAGCCTACCGCTTGCGATAGGTCTTTAGCTCACAATAGAGGATTTTATCTAGAAGCCTACTATGGCCGGTAAGTACAGAGCCTACAGCCTGCGGTAGGTTTTGTTATTCACTTTTCTTGGTTTCTTCATCTTCCAACTTGTTCTTTTGGTTTCTCTATGTTTGGGCAATGAACCATGAGCAACTTAGGAGGATTTCCATCATCTTCCAAGCCTTCATTCTTAACTTTAATCCTTCTTTCATGAATTCTTCAATAAATGCCATCATTCCTTTGCCATTCCAGTCTCATATCTTTTGATCCTCTTTTATCTTGCTCTAGTGGTTGGTCCTTGAATTAACTCATTAGCTTCTTAATTATCCCGATTCATATCATACCCCCTTTCTTAAAAGGATTTGCCCTCAAATCCTGTCTTTCGAATATCTACAAAAGGCAGCCAACAATAGAATGGACTCAACAATCTTATCATTGCTAAGAGTTAAACAATTAAATCTAGTAACCATCTATCAACAAAACAAGAAAGGACTCCAGGACTTGTTTAAAAGGCCTATGAAACCAAAGCTAACATTATCATTGAATCTCGTAGAATAAAAGAAGAAACTAGAACGTTTAAGATTCCACAAGATCAAAACAGATTGATGTGTTTCAAAGATCCAAGCAATTGATTGAACATCATAGAAATGAGTAAAGAACGGATCAATAGAATTTCTCGTTAACAAGTTTAAGGAACCACAAGGAAAAATTGTTTCAAAGAGACATTCTTTAAAAGAAAGATGGTAGTACAAGCTTAGATTCTAACCCTTCTCAAAATTCCTTCATGGATTCTTGATAATATATTTTCAAAACCCTAGAAACACATTGAAGAATCCAATAAGTCTTAATTACAAGACTTTCAAGAGCATAGACATTTTTAGCTTAAAATTTTCTTTTGAAAATCAAAGGATTGGTACAGAAAAGTTTAACATCATTTTGTACCTCATTTGCAAAACCAAATTTCCAAAATAACTCTTCAAATGACAAGTGAAGATACCAAATCTTTTCTCTTTTCCATTTCAAAGAAACTTGAAAACATTTTCTCAATTCTTTGACAAAAAACTTTAGACAATGAAATTCAAGACTAACACTTCGAATCCGCCAATAAATCTCATAAAAATCCTTAGAAGTTCTAACTTTTCATTTTGCTAAATCATGTTTCCATAACATTTCCTTGAAGGGAAGATGGTAAAATAGGAAGTTTTGATCTAAATTCTTCCAAGATAGTTCTAAGAAACCATTCAACAAAGAACAATATTGGTTTATCATCAAAACATGAAGAACTTTAAATCCCCTCTTAAGAGTCAACTCGTCCAAAAGCTCCGTGAAGATTAGATAATAAAGCAAAGTACCACCAATAGATTGATTCAAAAGCTTGACACAAAAACTCGTGTTTTTAACTGAGAATACGTCTAAATTACCATCGTTTAAAAGAAAGTCAATAAAAGAAATAGAACAAACAAGATGTTTCTCAATAAGATTATTCAAAGTTAGTTAAAAAATACCATCTTCAAAGTTAGTTTTCACAAAATCACGAAGATGGACTTTAAGCACTTTTAAACTACTATTATCTTCTTTTCCACAAATTAGCAACCGCTTGAGTTCCTCAAACTGAAAATGATAGAATTCAAATCCATGAATGTTTTCAAGCAACAAAGCTTTCAAAAATTTATCAACAATTAAAACGTTTTGGTCATTATAAGGAAATTCAAATTGATGAGTCACAAAGCGTAAGAGTTGAATGAAAGGACTAAATCTATCAAAATTTTTCATAAAGCATAAAGGAAAGATGATTCATAATCACAATTCTCAACAAACTTCCTTTTAAGCTTACCATAAAAAAGACCACTTAGAGAACAAGAGAACCAACAAACTCTCTTAACATAACCATTTTCAACAAGAAATCCAAGGAATATATGAATCTTACTCTATATTGATGTACAAGAGTTCTTCCAAAATCACTCCTTGAAAGGTTTATAGTAATAAAGATGCCCAACAACAAACTCTTTTCAAACTTGTTCAAATGTTTTTTTCCTCAAGAAAGACTTGATAAATCTCAAAGGATTAACTTTGAACATCTCAAAAGATGTTCCCATTTGATTTTCAAAATCCTTCAATAAAAGTTTCTTGAAATGGAAATAATAAAATTGGAAACAAATGTATTTTCAAATAAAGTGTTCAGGAGTTTAATGACATCTGAAAGCTTTTGTTCATGGTAAAAAAATTCCACTTGTTTGCTCAAAAAGGGCAAGGAGAGGTTTAAAGAAATAGCTCCAACAAAGTCATTCATGAAAGTCTCAGAAAAGGATAAAATAGGATCACAATTTTCAACACACTTTTCTTTAAACTTTTCATGAAAAACATTAAATGAAGCACAATCAAACTCTAAGGAGCCACCGGCTGTAGCATCAAAGAAAGAATCATCATGGACCAAGTCACAATCAAAACAAGCTGGTTCACCACTAACATCATTAATTACAAGTTTGTTTTTCAAGGAATTATAAGAAGAAACAAACTTAGAAGTAGAAGGCACAACTAGAAAGAGACCATCACCAAAAGAGATAGCACAAGAATCTCCAATTATGCTCACAAGGGAAAGATAAGACTCTAGAAACAATTCTAATTCCACAAAAGAAACTTCATGCCACATAAGAGAAGAGTTGAGAGCTGGGCTTATTGGTAAGTCTTCAAGATTAGTGCCAAGCTCTTTCTCCATGCTCCTTCCTTTGTCTTCAACTCCTAGCACACAAAAAACATAATTAGCATATTGAAATAGTATTCATCAACTCTAGGAATTGCACAAGAAATGGAATTAAACTCTACGAATTATTTCTTTTCTAATAAAGTTCCAAGAGAGTTGAGAAAGCTAAATTGATATCCATTTTTCATAAAAACAAGTGAAAACAACTTAATTTCCTTAAAATAAATCTCAAAGCTCAAGTAGGAATTAGAGGAAAAGAAGTTTATGGTCTTGATGGACTTGTAGGCAAGCTTTCCTCCTTCATCTTTGCTTGAATCTTCAAAATTCTGTACACATAGGGATTCACTAGTAAAGGAATAGTTAGTTCCATTAGCATATAAATTCACTTCCTCACTCTTTTCAAGTAAAACTATCTCTTTTTCTCTTTGCTCTTCTTTTCCACTCTCTTGATTTTTAATGAAGCACTCATTTTCTTTTATGTTCTCACTTTTCTCAAGTTCACTCTCTTTCTCTTTTGAGCACTCAAAATATTCACTCTCTTTTGAAAGAATAGAGTAGGAATCAAAGATACATTATCTCTCAACTAATATCTCTTTTTCTTCTATTCTTTCTTTTTCTTTAGTTTCAATGCTCTTCTAGCTCATGATACAACAAGTTTCCTCTTTGGATGTCTCTTCCGGAATATGGATTTTTATGACTCTCTTCAATTTTAGCTTGTGAAAACTCTTTGATCTTTGGAAACTCTTCAACCATTGATGACTCCATGAATTTAACCTTTGATTGACCTTTTCCTTGTCTTTCATGGTTTACAACTTCAAATTTAATCCTCAATGCTTGCTTTATTAAGCTCCAAGTCTTGATTGGTTTCAATCCCATTCTCCTTCTATTTTCACAGTTACAATCCCACCAAACATTGGCTTCATAAGAGAGATTTTAGCACCAATTGAAACTTTTCGTCTTCTCTTACACAATAGGAATAGAACAATGATTCCACTTCTTGCTCCCATATTTCATAACATAAGAGATCAAAAGTACCCCAAAAAAGAGCGAATTTCAAATTGTTGTAACTAAGAGGTCTTGATGTAGTTCCTAAAGTTGGTGAACTTCTTTTACAATTATACCCTCCATAGTAATAACTATCATTATGCTCATTATACATGTTCTTACTACCATAGCTATGCTTATAATGATCCTAACTATCATGGTATCTTTTAACATCCCCTCTTCTTTTATGGAACCTTCATACCTTTTCAAATAATTCCCTCCATTTCTAACTTTATTCCTCGGAACTCTCTTATAAGATCTATCATTATAACTATTTCTAGCTATAAGTCTATTGTCCCCATAGCAATAATAAGAATTATGCTCATAAGATCTAGCATAAGGAGATAAATTACCATATGCCCATTATGTATTATGCATTGAATGCCCACAAAGATTTTCTACTACTTTGCTCCAAATTGCTTTCTCTTCTCTTTTTAAGTCCCTCACACTCTTTGCTAGGCATGATAGTTGTTGCTCCAATCCTTCCATGGCTTGTATTAAACCAAATACACTTTGTATATATTCCTAATATTACATAATAGGGTGGTCTTTTGGGCATAAATCCCACCAACTTCTTCCCACTGGACGCTACAATTGGCTCCCATAACGACTATTGAGACTGCACTAGATATCTTCAAAGCTCTTTACATGATAAATTCATATTTTATATATAAATTTCATATTTTTTCGCTTAATGTTTGGTATAAAATATTTATTTATTATTTATTAGAGTTAAAGTGGTTTAAAATTCATAAACTATTTATCTAGACTCTATTATATAATTTTTGAAAATTTGATACTAAAATGGGTTAAAATTTGATGAAATCAATGAAGGTCTTAAAGAGTGAAGAAAAAGAAATAAAAAGGAAAATGGTGGTCTAATCATGCAAGCATGAAGGAGAAATTTGGAAAGTTGGAATCAAATTTCAATTAGATTTTCAAATTCAGTAAAAAAAAGGAAAATGACAGAATTAGAAGTAAGTGGGAATCAACTCTTTGATTCCAAATTGGATTCAATTATAATGACCGCGAAGAGCACAAATTGCACCAATGTATAGAACCTCAATCAAGAGAATGAGGGGTGGCCGAGGAGCCTGTCTCGGCCTCTAGAGACGCAAGACAGAGAGAGAGGGTCGTCCTCTGTTCTTGGTATAGTTGCAAAAAAATCCAAAGCTTTGGAGAAGAGTTGCATGGAAAAGAATGAACTTTTAAGAGGAGATTTGTTCTCTAATTTTTAATCTTGTTTTTCATGTAATTCTTCCATGTTTTTAATGATTATTATGATTGTAATTTTATTTATGCAAGGTTAAATTTTTATTTGATTAGGATTTGAGAACATTTTGTTTGAACAATATTTTAATTTATAATTTTTTTTAGAGCAATTGGTTAAAAATAACTATGAACTATTTTAACTTTTCTATTTATAACCGTAAATTTTTATTTTATCTTTTTCTAACAATGAACTATTTTATATTTTCTATTTATAACCATGAACTATTTTTGACATCTCAAATATAGCCATCAATTCATGACTATATTCGAGAGGTAAAAAATAGCTCATGACTATTTTAAGAAGAACATAAATAGTTCATGGTTAAAAAAGATAAAATAAAAGTTCATGACTATTTTCAAAAGAACAAAAATAGTTCATGGTTAGAAAAAGATAAAATAAAAGTTCATGATTATAAATAGAAAAGTTTAAATAGTTCATGGTTATCTTTTCTTTATTTTATTGTACTCTTTATTTTCTTATCCCTAAATTGTTAATTGTTGTTATATTATTCTTAATGCTTGTGTAGATTAGATCACTCTATGCATGGCTTCATAATTAATTCCGAAGGATCGGAAGGTGAAGTTAATTAATTAGGAGTTAAGTAACAATAACTCGTAGAAAAACTGACTGGGGATAAAATTAGTTTCTATTAAGCGGTTTCTAAAAGTAAACTATTGCGATGGTTGAGCTTAGGGAATTTCAGAAATCGGTAACGTAATTTTAGTTAATAGAATTCACATGGAGATATGATTTTCATTAATTTAAATTAGGGGGTTTACACCAAGGGATTAGGTAAAACTTAAATAAGGAGATTCTATCGTTAATGAATTTAGGTCTAATTTAAGGGAATATGTCATATTAAAAGGGCGAATTTAAATTAATCATTGGGATAACAAGTGAGATGAGATTCCTAATCAACGCCTTTCTCATAATTTGTTTAGTTTAATTTTTATTAGTTTGATTTAGCTTTGAAAATATTTTTCCTTAACCATAAATTATTTAGGTCTAAATTAGAATAATTACTAATTTTGGTACTTAGTTATAATCTCTGTGGGATCAACACTTGATTCATCTAAATACTGAACTAGATACTAGTTCACTTATTCGGATTTTGTGCATCAAGTTTTTGGTCAAAAATAAAATATTTTTTTAGTTGATTAGGATTTATGAACACTTGGTTTGAACAACATTTTAATTTATAATTTTCTTTATTTTATTATATTCTTTTTTTCCTTATCCCTAAATCTTTAATTGTTGTTATGTTATTCTTAATGATTGTGTAGATTTGATCATACTATGCATAATTTCATAATTAATTGCGAAGGAGCAAGATGTAAAGTTAATTAATTAGGAGTTAAGTAACAATAACTCGTAGTAGAACTGACTAGGGATAAAATCGATTTCTATTGAGCGGTTTCTAAAAATAAATTATTGCGATGGTTGAATTTAGGAAATTTCACAAATCAGTAATGAAATTTTCATTAATAGAATTCACATATGTATATGGTTTTCATTAATTAATATTAGAGGGTTTACACCAGAGATTGTGTAAAACCTAAATAAGGAGATTCTACTATTAATGAATTTAGGTATAATTTAAGGGAGTATGTCACATAAAAAGGGGGAATTTAAATTAACCATTGGAATAACAAGTTGAATGAGATTCCTAATCAACGCCTTTTTTCATAATTTGCTTAGTTTAGTTTTTCCTAGTGTAATTTAGTTTTGAAAATATTTTTCCTTAACCATAAATTATTTCGGTTTAAATTATGATAATTAATAATTTTTGTACTTAGTTATAATCTCTGTGGGATCGATACTTGACTCGCCTAAATACTCAATTTGATACTAGTTCACTTGTTAGGATTTTGCGCATCAAGTTTTTGACGCCGTTGTCTGGGATTATTAATTAGTATCATATAGTTATTAAAAGTCTTGAGATTAGGCCATTTTAAAAAAAAATTTTTCCTGTTTTTCGTTTTTATTATCTATTTACTTTTATTTTGTGTGTATTTTTCTCTTTATTTTTCTTAGGAAAAATAATTTAGGGTGCTTTTATAATTTCTAATGGAAATTAAGAGTGACCAAACTACTCAAGCTACTCTATCTCGATTAGAATACTTAGTCTCAACTTTTTTAGGGATTGTTTTTAGGGATTGAAAGTAATGTTGATTATGGAAATTGTGGTAGTGATCACTTTAATATAAAATTACCTACAAAACAATTTTATAAACCCGAATATTCAAAACTTTTATGAAGAGATAGATTATGTAGGTCCTAATCATGTAATGAATAATCCTTACTTGAATACCTACAATGCTAGTTGGGAGTATTATCAAGATTTTTCATGGAATCAAGATCCAAATCTTTATATAATTTCTAGTGTGATACCTTCCCCACCCTCTAATTTTCCTCCTCCACTCAAGATAAGTTCAAATATGGAAGACATGTGTTGGAAACTAATTACTATTACGCAAAACTATTTACTATTACAGAACCCAAATTAATAAGCAGTGGAAATTAAAAATCTAACTCTATTACATGAAAGATCTTCTTCCTTTCCCCTTTACTGATCGGTAAAAGCCGATCTTAGTGCCAAACTGTTTTTCCTATAAAAATGGTTAGCCGAAATGGAAATAAACAGAAAAACCACAAAAGAAGAAAGTTTCTTACCCACCGCCGCGGGTTGGTTCCGCTGGCGGTTAAATGACTGCAAGGATAGCGGTAGCGAACAACGAAGCGTCGAGGCGCCGGTATGGAGGTTAGATCGGGTAACCTCAGTCCAAGAGGCCTCAAAAATAAGAGTCACGGGTGTCTCCCTCTTTCTCACCTTCTCGGCTCTCTCTCAAGCACTCACTGGAAACAATGGTAAAGAAGACCACCAAAGGACAACCGCTCATAGGAAGGCAGCGTTGCGTAGAAAGACCGAAGGTCGGAGAAGAGCAGCGGTGCAGCGGTCCGCGAAGAAGAAAGGGAGAAAACAGAGATTGAGATGGCACTCCCAAAAGTCAGAGACGGGGAAGAGAGAAAGACAAAGAAGAAGAAGAGTCAGAGTATACTTTGGAAACTGAGGAGTCACAATAAATAGGGAGAGTCACAACGGGGCAGCCTGGGTTGGCCCAACCCGGCATCTCTGACCCAGTCAAAATAGATCACTTGCTCTTCAGCTGAGGCCCATGGTCATCATTGGGTTGAGAGAAGTAGGCTGGAAAATAGGAAAATATTGGGAAGACGAAGGCCCAAAAGGCCTACAATCTCCACCTTGAACAATATTTTTCAATCATTGTTTTAACTTACCAAGAATCAGACTGCGTCCAAATGAAGGAAATCCCTGCAAAATATAAATTTGTCAGCATTTACAAATTTAGTACCAAAATCTGCGGGATTATTATCAGTATTAATCTTGTCTATATCAACTAAACCACTAGAGACTTTTTCTCTAATAAAGTGATATTTGACATCTATATGTTTTGTCCGTTCGTGATAGACCAGATTTTTACATAAATGTAAACAACTTTGACTATCGGTGTAAATAATAGCTTTTGAATGTAAAACTTATAATTCATTTAATAAACCTTGAAGCCAGATAGCTTATTTGATAGCTTCCGTTGCTGCGATGTATTCAGCCTCGGTAGTTGATAAGGTAACTACCGACTACAATTGAGATTTCCACGAGACGTAATTACCCGCTAGGGTAAAGAAATAGGATGAGGTAGATTTTCTACCACCCTTATCACCTGCAAAATCAGAATCAACAAATCCAATTAGTTCAAAATTAGACCAATTATGATAGTGTAAGCCTCGATCTAAGCTTCCGTTAAGATAACGCAGTAGCCACTTGAGAGCAGCCCAATGATCTCTCCCACGGTTAGACATAAATCTTTTGAGAAGGCTTATAGAAAAAGCAATGTCTGGTCGGGTAGATATCATTGAGTACATGACTGAGCCTATGGCCATTCTATAAGGGATATTTGCCATATCTCTTTTCTCACTTTCGGTTTTAGGACAGGTTTTGTCAAAAAGTTTGAAATGGCTCGCAAGTGGAGTTATAACGGGCTTACATAGATGCATGAAAAATTTGGATACAATTTTCTGAAGGAAGGGCTTTTGAAATAGAAAAAGTAAACGATCAATTCTATCTCTCGAAATACTCATCCCAAGAATTTTGGATGCAACACCAAAATCCTTAATATCGAATTCAGATTTTAATAGAGATTTTAGATCATCGATCTTAGCTTTATTCTGCAATCAATTAGCATATTTTCTACATAAAGCAATAAGTAAATAGCAGAATCAACGTTATTACCAGAAAAATAGAGACAACATCATAGTTGCTTTTAGTAAAGCTAACTTTAACATGAAAGAATCAAACCTCTTGTACCATTGTTTGGGTGATTGTTTAAGTCCGTACAAGGACTTTTTCAAAAGACATGCCATGTGTTCTTTATCTTTAACCTCAAAACCCGGTGGTTGTCGCATATATATAGTCTCTTCGAGATCACCATGCAAGAAAGCGGTTTTAACATCAAGTTGTTCAAGATTAAGATCATGAAAAGCAACAAGAGCGAGAATAATCCTAATCGTTTTGTAATTAATGAGAGGAGAAAAGATTTCGTTAAAATCAATGCTCTCAACTTATGAAAAACCTTTTGCAACTAGCCTGGCCTTGAACCTTGGTGGTTCATTAGAAGACTCAGGCTCTTTTATTTTGAAAATCCATTTGCAATCAACTAGCCTTGTTTTGAGGGCTTTGGAACAAGAATCCAGGTTTTGTTTTTGTTTAAAGAAGACATTTCCTCATCTATAGCACGAAACCATAAAGCGTGATTAGGGCTTTTCAAAACATCAGAAAAACATAATGGTTCTTTTTCTTCCACATAAGATGCAACAACAAAAGCATATGAAACAATGTAGGAGTAACTATATTGAGGATGTTCCTTAGGTACTCTTATAACCCTATCTCTCGCAAGCTGGTAATCCCTACGGACTTGTGATTGGGCCTCAGGGTGCTCTTCCTCCTCATCAAAACTTTCTAAAATAGGATCAAGGGTTTTAGGAATACTAGGAGGATCAGGTGTGCTACTGGATGATACAGGTAACTCTTGGTTGGTTTTGGGTTCCTGAGGTGGTTCTAAAAAAGGTTCAGAGGTGACCTCAATCTCTACAATAATACTACTAGGAGTGGGAACGCTTGGTGGACTATCGGAGACAGGTTTATCTTTAAGACAAGGCATCTCTAACTCTTTGAAGATAACATCCCTACTAATAACAACCCTTACTCCTAGTTCACCTTTTAACCATACTCTATAACCCTTCACCCCACTAGGATATCTTATGAACACTCCCTTTCTAGACCTAAGATCTAATTTACCCTCCTTCCGATGTGCAAAGGCCGCACACCCGAAAACTCTCAGGTTGGAATGGTTAGGGGGTTTACCACACCATAGTTCTATAGGAGTCCTAAAGTTTATGGCTGTAGAAGGGGATCTATTGATAAGGTAGACAACTGTACTAACAACTTCCCCCTAGAAAGGTTTTGGGAAACCAGAAGAAACAAGGAGACATCTAACCTTATCCATAATGGTACGGTTCATCCTCTCAGCAACTCTGTTTTACTAGGGGTTATATCTAACCATTCTATGGTGTAAGATGCCATGCATGCACACAAATTAGAAACTTCCGGTTACAAAACTCAAGACCGTTATCGGTCCTAATAGTTTTAGTTTATTTCTAGAATGATTTTCGGCAAAACATTTCCATTCACAAAACTTTTCAAAAGTTTGATCTTTAGTTTTTAAAAGAAAAACCTAGACATGCCTTGAAAAATCATCAACAAAAAAGACAAGAAATAAACATTACCACAATAAGTTGGAACCTTTTCAGGTCCCTACAGATCACAATGCACATAATCAAGTATAGCAGAAGACTTGTGTGTGCTAGTTGAAAAACTGATTTTGTGTTGTTTTCCTAAAACGTAGTGGTCACAAAAATCTAAGGAATCAATTTTGTTACCACATAAAAGATTTTGTTTTTGTAAATAATAAAGTCCCTTCTCACTAATGTGGTCGATCCTCCGATGCCACAACATAGTTTTCTCGGGAACAGTTTTTGAATCAATGCAGTGGAGTTACAAATTGTTTTACTAATGAGAATGTATAAAATTTCTCTTTTAAAACCTTTTAGCATGACTAGTTTTCCTTTGCAAATACGTAAAATACCATTTTTGGATTTAAAAGAAAGACCAAGAGAATCCAAATAACCAAGAGAGATAAGATTCCGACGAAGGTCAGGCACGTATCTCACCTCAGTGAGTTTTCTAGTCACTCCATCATGCATTTTAATGAAAATATTTCTAATGCCTTTAACATCACAAACTTGATTGTTTCCCATGTAAACATTTTCTTGATTTAAGGTTTGAAATCAGAAAACCACTGTTCGTTGGGTGTCATGTAAAATGTACAACCAGAATCAAGAACCCAATGATCAATAACTTTAGAACACGAAGGGGAAAGGGAAACACACGAAACCTCTGAAAACATAGAATTACTATCTGAATCAAAATCGTGAGTTTTTTCGATTTTATTACTCCTTTTACCATGTTTATGTTGTTTTTCATCTTTAATTCATTTAAAACACTTGTTTTTCATATGACCCTCTTTACCACAACAAAAATATTTAACTTTATTCTTATCTCGAGTTTTGGATCACCCTTTACTTTGAGAAAGGTAACTAAGAGGTTCCCTCCGGTCAACTCTTCCTCGCACGTAAAGGTTTTCACCGTGTGATTTATTTACTTTTTGTAAATCCGAATCTTTAGATTTCAAAGCGTTTTTAACATCGAAAAGAGATAAACCATCTCTGCCCTATTTAATAGCATATTTTACATCATTAAAAGAATCGGGTAAGGTATTTAATAAAATGACTGCAATATTTTCATCAGAGATTTTCTCTCCAACGTTTTGAAGTTCCAAAAAGATTTTATTTAAATCATCCATATTTTCTAAAAGTATTTTTGACCCGTTCATTTTAAAACAAAAAAGATGCTCTTTTAAATAAATTTTATTTGAAAGTGATTTTCCCAAATATAGTTTTTCCAGTTTAGTCCAAATTTCAAAACCATTGTCTTTTTCGTCGATTTCTCGTAAAACATTGTCGGTTAGATGTAAGGTGAGGCAACTATGTGCATCACCTAGTTTTTCTGAAAGAACTTCACCCTTCCAAGATTCCGAATACTCTTTGGGGCTACAGATAGCGGGTGCAATTTTATTTTGTACCAAAACTGCTTTCATTTTCCTCTGCCACATTACAAAGTTAGATTTTCCATCAAACTTATTAGTTCAATTTTTGGAACTAACATGTTTTGAAGGCAAATGAGTGTAATTAAGTGACTGGGAAAATGAAAGATTTGAAAAAGGTTTGGTTAAAATTAAAATACCCGGATTTTTTGTTAAAAAAATATTATTTAAAGAAAAATGGCGTTGGTTTTCGTTTGCTTGATTTGTTTTCTTTTTTTTTTTTTTAAAAACGGCGCAACAACGTGTGAGGCACGAAACCTAAGTAAACAACAAATAATATATAACTGAATAACAAGAAACATGGCAGAAACAAAACTGTCTCAACGAAGAGCAGAAAAAGACAAAACAGAAGGAATAAAAATACTAAACATTTGAAAAACAGAAAAATGCGCCAAGACACACATACTTGAAATCTCACTGATTCAAGCCAGGCTTGGGTTTTATAGTTTTGTAAAAAAAACTGAAAGAAACCCAAAGAAAAAAACCCAGAACAGCAGCAGATGTACCAGAAAATACTAAACATTTGAAAAACGGAAAAATGCGCCAAGACATAGATACTTGAAATCTCACTGATTCAAGCCAGACTTGGGTTTTATAGTTTTGTAAAAAAAACTGAAAGAAACCCAAAGAAAAAAACCCAGAACAGCAGCAGATGTACCAGAATAGTATAAACAGAAGCAGGTATAACACCATAATCATAAACAGAAAACTCTGAACCGTAACGTAATTCAGAGAAAAACAGAGTAATAGTAATCACAGACCGGCGTCAAGTAGAAGCAACAAACAGAACATAAATAACCGGAGACAGACCGAAATGAAAACAGAATAGAAATAATCGGCGGCAAGCTGAATCAAAAGGAAAAATAGAAGAAGTATAAAAAAAATAATGATAAACGAAAAAGAAGTTTAGCAATACTTCACTGGCCAGTTCTGAGGAACTCAACAGTTCCCTCAGATTTGGATTCTTCCGAGGTTGCTGGCGCCGACGAAGAGCCGTGGCTCTGATACCACTTGTTGGAAACTAATTACTATTACACAAAACTATTTACTATTACAGAACCCAAATAAGTAGCGAAAATAAAAAATCTAACTCTGTTACATAAAAGATCTTCTTCCTTTCCCCTTTACTGATCGGTAAAATCCGATCTTAGTGCCAAAAGTTTTTCCTGTAAAAATGGTTAGCCGAAATGGAAATAAACAAAAAAAAAAAAAAAACCACAAAAGAAGAAAGTTTCTTGCCCACCGCCGCGGGTTGGTTCCACCAGCGGTTAAATGACCGCAAGGATAGCGGCGCCAAACAGCAAAGCGTCGAGGCGCCGGTATGGAGGTTAGCTCGAGTACCCTCAGTTCAAGAGGCCTCGAAAATAAGAGTCACGGATGTCTCCCTCTTTCTCACCCTCTCGGCTCTCTCTCAAGCGCTCATCGGAAACAATAGTAAAGAAGACCACCAAAGGACAATTGCTCACAGCAAGGCGGTGTCACGGAGAAAGACTGAAGGTCGGAGAGGAGCAGCGGCGTAGCGATCTGCGAAGAAGAAAGGGAGAAAATAGAGATTGAGACGGCACTCCCAAAAGTCAGAGACGGGGAAGAGAGAAAGACAAAGAAGAAGAAGAGTTAGAGTGTACTGTGGAAACCGAGGAGGCACAATAAAAAGGTAGAGTCACAACAAGCAGCCCGGGTTGGCCCGGCCTGTCATCTCTGACCCAGTCAAAACAGATCACCTACTCTTCAGCTGAGGCCCATGGTCATCATTGGCTTGAGGGAAGTGGGCTAGAAAATGGGAAAATATTGGGAAGACTAAGGCTTAAAAGGTCTACAATCTCCACCTTGAACAATATTTTTCAACTGTTGTTTTAACTCACCAAGAATCAGACTCATCCAAATGAAGAAAATCCCTGCAAAACATAAACTTGTCAGTGTTTGCAATTTTAGTACTAAAATCTGCAGGATTATTATCAGTACTAATCTTGTCTATGTCAACTAAACCACTAGAGACTTTTTCCATGATAAAGTAATATTTGACATCTATATGTTTTGTCCGTTCGTGATAGACCAGATTTTTACATAAATGTAAACAACTTTGACTATCGGTATAAATAATAGATTTTGAATATAAAACTTGCAATTTATTCAATAACCCTTGAAGCCAGATAGCTTCTTTGATAGCTTCCGTTGCTGCGATGTATTCACCCTCGGTAGTTGATAAGGCAACTACCAGCTGCAATTGAGATTTCCACGAGACGCAATTACCCGCTAGGGTAAAGAAATAGGATGAGGTAGATTTTCTACCACCCTTATCACCTGCAAAATCAGAATCAACAAATTGAATTAGTTAAGTCTTAATGTGGTTATATTCTCTATGCCAAGCTTGATCTGAGAGCAATTTTTTTCAAAAAATTTTCCAAAACTTTGTGCTTAAATAGTTATGTTTGGATAAAATTTGTGATTTCGAATTTTTTGGAAGAAGGATTCTTTATTTGATACATCTATTGTTTTTCTATAAGTTTAATTGAGATGGTTATTTATGTATATAAAATGAAAAGCTATTGATGAGTATGACATTTAGTGATTCTATGACTAATTTTGCTTAGTTATGAAACTTGAGAATACTAACTCTTTTTTTGTCATAATCTTGTAAATTGATTTAGTGTTTAAGTCTAACTGTGTTATTAATGAAACATTTTGGTCACATTCTTTGCATACAAGAACTTCTTTGTTTACATGCTTGAGACGAAATAATAAGTTGAATTAGTTGGCTTAGGAATGGCATAAGGCCTTCTTTGGATCGTTTGACTCTTTCAGGTTTACCTTATTATGCATTGTATCTCTAGTTTACCTTCTGAGCCTTATTGAGAAAAATAGTTGAAACCTCTATTCGCTAATTGTCTTTCTTTTATCTTCATTTACCTACCCTTTTAGCCTCTAAATTTTCATTATCCTTACCCTTACACATTTCTTTTGTATGGATGTATGGTTGTTCTTTCTTGTGTTTGAAGCTAAAAGCAAAGTGATGAGGTGAATTCAGGAGTCTTGGGATTAAAAAAAATAGAAAAAAGAAAAAGAGAAAAAAAGTAGATAAAGGAAAAAATCATGAAAAAGAGAAAAGAAAGATCAAAATATGAGATTCTGGTGTACAACGGATAGAAATAGGTGAAACTCTTATATTTTGATAAATTTATAATACTTCCCAGGAGTTATATTGAAAAAATAATAAAGTGGAGAGTTATATTGAGAATGGTATGGTTGAAAAGGATGGAAAAATGCTTTTATGATGATGGAGAAAAGTGAACTAAAGTGTAATATCATTATCACTTTCTTGTATTTTGTCGAAATTCTTTTGTTTCGTTTGATGGTCATTATCCTTGAGTCGAATGTTACGTGTTTTAAAGTCCTATTGGACACAAGTCGATTAAGTCTTCTTCATTAGTGGAGAGTGTGTATGCTTACAAGCCTATAGATGTGTTATTTTCTTTCTCATAAGATCAAAGTTGTGTTCGTTACTTACATAATTTTTCTGAAATACTAGATTGACACACTTAGTTTTGATTCATACATGTTTTTCACCTCAAGTTTTCAAGACTAGAATTATAATTAGTTATATTCTGATGGACCTTTTCTATCTGTATGTGTGGCTAATTATTAATGCTTATAGGATTTCAAAATTGGTAGAGATATTAAGAATTTCTTTGTTTGGTAGTAAATTATTTTCTTTGCTCAAGGACGAACAAAAGGCTAAGTGTGGAGTAGTTGATAAACTCATATTTTATATAGAAATTTTATATATTTTTTGCCTAAAGTTTGGTATAAAAATATCTATTTATTATTTATTAGGATTAAAGTGATTTAAAATTCATAAATTATTTATTTTGACTCTATTATATAATTTTTGGAATTTTGATGCTAAAACGCGTTGATTTATTACCTATTTTTGATAATTTTTGTGAACTTTATTACCTTCATTATTTGATTATATTTTGCAGAAATTATCAAAATCTAATTAAATCAATGAAGATTTTATTGAGTGAAGAAAAAGAAATAAAAAAGAAAACGGTGATCTAATCACGCATGCATGAAGGAGAGATTTGGAAAAGTTGGAATCAAATTTCAATTAGATTTTCAAAGTCAATAAAAGAAGGAAAAGGAGCGAAGTAGTAGTCAGTGGGAATCAACTCTTTGATTCAAAATTGGATTCAATTTTAGTGATCGTGAAGAGGACTAATTGCACCTATATATAGAAGCTTAATCAAGAGATTTAGGGTTGGCCGAGGGGCCTGTCTCGGCCTCTATAGACGCAAGACTGAGGGTTGTCCTCTGTTCTTGCTGTGGTTGCAAGAAAAGCCAAGCTTTGGAGAAGATTTGAATGGAAAAGAATGAACTTTTAGGAGGAGGTTTGTTTTCTAACCTTTAATCTTATTTTTTCCTTGTAATTCTTTCATGTTTTTAATGATTATTTTGGTTATAATTTTATTTACGTAAGGCTAAATTTTAGTTGATTAGGATTTGTGAACACTTAATTTGAACAATATTTTAATTTATAATTTTCTTTATTTTATTTTATTTTTTTATCCTTAAATCGTTAATTGTTGTTATGTTATTCTTAATGCTTGTGTAGATTTGATAACTCTATGCATAATTTCATGGTTGAATTTAGGGAATTTCACAAATCGGTAATGCGATTTTAGTTAATAGAATTCACATAGGGATATGATTTTCATTAATTAAAATTCAGGGGTTTACACCGAGGAATTGGGAAAAACCTAAATAAGAAAATTCTACTATTAATATATTTAGATATAATTTAAGG
This sequence comes from Catharanthus roseus, assembly GCA_028651295.1. NCBI lineage: Eukaryota > Viridiplantae > Streptophyta > Magnoliopsida > Gentianales > Apocynaceae > Catharanthus > Catharanthus roseus. Next base: position 4,363,955 of record JAPQWS010000124.1, on the reverse strand, counting down.
GAATACGTCATATTACGAGGGGGAATTTAATTTAATTATTGGGATAACAAGTTGGATCAGATTCCTAATTAAGGCATTTCTCATAATTTTCTTAGTTTAATTTAGTTTTGAAAATATTTTTCCTTAACCATAAATTAACTAGGTCTAAATTAGGATAATTAATAATTTTTATACTTAGTTATAATCTCTGTAGGATCGACACTGGACTGACTTAAATGCTCAACTTGACACTAATTCACTTGTTAGGATTTTGTGCATCACTATACCATGCGTGATCGCTATCAAATTGTTGCCTCCTTCTGTTTATTGGCAGGTCGGACCTAACTAGTTAAAAGAAAAACCCACCGGGAGCTTTAATTACGTCACCCTGAGCATAGCCTTGACCAGTTTTTGGTTGCTTGAGAGATCTTGTATGGAACTAGGTTAGTTGGTCACTACAGCAAATCCTCGTACAAACCATACAACCTGTACTTTTTTGCTCAGAAGTTTGGACTCACCAAGGACGTCTTGCCAATCCCATGTTGAAACTCCCCATTTAAACAGGCCGAGCTGGGTTATATAGAGCTTCTAAATAAAAAGGCCAATGAGATTCAACAAAGGATAGCCGAGTTTCGATGATGTTGGAACTAGCTCGGCTGTAACAGGTAACAAATAACTTTATGGGCTAGTGGAGTATGATCTTCACTAGCTTCTTCACTCATCCTCGGGATGATGCTCTATCAAGGGCTACCCCAAAATCGAAAGAGGGAACCGATGATGTTAGAACTAGCTCGGCTGAGATCAATCTATCTTCCCCAGCCGTGGGGGTGACCTCTAGAAAAAAACCACCAGGGAACCAGCTCTTCTGGTGATAAATATCTTCTTTTGTTTTTCCAAACTTCCCCATTTGTGTAGCTACTCATCTCTATTTTTTCGTTCTTCAAGCTAACTAAGAAGACTACAAGGAAGGGATCAAAACGGAATGCAGCTACTCCTGATCTTACTTTTGTTTGACGAGCTACGGTATTTTTCATCTTCCTGATTGTTTCATTCTTTCTTTCTGTTAAGGTTTATTACCAATATCTTCCTCTTAAAACAAAAGGAACCCCAAAACTACAAACCACTAATGACCTCATCTTCTTTAGCCAAGTAGAAAAAAAAGTTTACTTCTGAGTTCTTGTCGCCCAGCATCGAGGAGACACCACCTCCAAGTACTTTATTCACACTCCCTTTAGTAATGTATGACCTCCTCCAACAGCTGTAGCAATTACTCCAACTATAGTAGCACCTTCTCTAACTAGTACGGCACCTCCGGTTTTTTACATGTTCAGTCCATTTTTTAAAAATTGATACTAAAGTGGTCCAGCTTTTCTTTTTTAATCCTAAAGGGGTTATAACCTTGATAATGCACAACAATTGTGCGATATAAGTATCAGTTGCTTAACATACATTTAAATCTTGTTTAGTGACGTGGCGAGATTTGTAAGTGATGTGGTGGTGAGTTAGCAATAATGCACAGTGATTGTGAGTTATCTTGATTAATAACGCACTACGGTTGTGCGTTATTAATTCGGATAACGCACAATCACTGTGCGTTATCATCTTATAAAATATACCCTAGCCGCGGCCGCCTTTCTTCTTCTTTCTTCTTTCTTTCTTTTTTCTTTCTTTCTTTCCCGACACAGCTTCTCCTATTTCCACCGCAGATATTTTTTTTCCGCCACTGCTCTACCTCTTTCTTCTCTTCCTCCTTTTGGTTTCTTCTTCTTCTTCTCTTCCTCTTCTACTCTTTCCTTTTATTTCGAAATTTACAGTGGAAATCTCGAAATATTTTGGTTCCATTTTTTAAATTCAAGTTTGAATCAATTACAATTTTCTTGGAGTACGAGGGTTTTTAGAGTTTTGGAGTGGAGAACGGTAGATAAAGCTCAACAGTACGAAGGTTCATTTCAATTTTTCGGTAAGTTTTATGTATTTAAAATTTTAATGTACTATGTATTAATTTTTATTATTGTTTATTTGGGCTTGTTTATTGTTGTTTGTGAATCATTTTATGAATTTTATTTGGATTATCTGTCAATTTTTATTAATTTACTTTTGTAAAAGTGGGTTTCGAGTTTATGTTTAAACTTGTCTGTCATTGATAAATTTGTACAAATTTGATCATTTTATGTATCTAATTGTGTTTTATATTACAAATGTGATTTTAGGGTTTAGGATGAATTTTTTGATGAATTTTTTTGATAATTAGGTATTTATTTTGTACTTTATTTTATGATTATTTGAATTTATTTATTTAATTGGATAATTATTTTGCATCATTCTTATAAGTTTTTTAGTAGAAAAGATGCGGACTTGGAAATTGGGTTTTTTTTCTTGCTGTTCTTATTAGTAGAATCGAAGCTTGGAATTTTTGGTTTTAGTATATTGTTAATTTTATGCTATTAGCAATATGAAGACTTTTATTTAAAAAATAAAAAAAAAAGAAAAATATGGACTAAGCTATAAAACACTAATATTGAATTTACCAAATCGTAAAACACTAAGCTATAAAATATAGCATTAATAACCCTAAAACCCTAAAATTATATTATTAAAATCCTAAACTGTAAATCACAAAAACCTTAAAAACCCTAAACTTGACAGTAAGCATTAAACTGTAAAACTCTAAACTTTTTAACAGTAAACCCTAAAATCCTAAAATCTTAATATTAAAATCCTATACTGTAAATCATAAAAACTTTAAAAACCCTAAACTTGATATGTTAAATATTAAATCGTAAAACTCTAAAATTTTTAGGAGTAAACCCTAAAATCCCAAACCATGAACATTAGAAATTGTGTAATAATTATTTACTTTAAATATTGTATTTGAAGTTCTAAACCCATGAAGATTTAAACTTTGAAAGTGTTATAATACTTCAGTATAACATTGGAATTCTAAAAATCCTAAAACCCTAAATCACGAAACCGCAAACCCTAAAATAATTGTACCATAAACAACAAACCTTAGAAAGTTTGGAATTATACTTTATAAAATTTTTTACTTTAAATTATAGATATGTACCATAACTCAAACTGTAAATAATGTAGAAGGAAGAAGTTCCAGCACACGTGCATCAGGGTCCTATAGTCTCTGATATTTTGACGAGTCAGCACGAGCATAGGTTTGGCTTGAGTATTACCGATCTTCAGTATAAACGTTTCGGTCCCAATCTATTCCAGTATTACAGTACAGCTCCCCATAGGTTGGTTGATATTGATATGACTGGTTTTAGGGGAGTTTTCAGATGTGGTTACATTGGTCTCGACCACACACTTATTACCGTATTAGTTGAGCATTGGAGGCCTGAGACTCACACATTTCACATGACTTGTGGTGAAGTCATAGTCACTCTTTAGGATGTGCACGTATTATGGGGTTTACTGTTAGAGGGTTGCCTATTAAAAGTCCTAGTTGGAGTATTCATTTAAAGCAGTATTGGATTGATACGATTGAGAGACTGATTGGTTTGCCGTTGTCCCTTACACACTGCTCTGATATAAGGTTAAGAAGGAACCTCTAGAGGCTTAGATCTTGAGAGAGTTTACCTGTTCAGAGATCGATGATGGCCTAATTCTGCATGCCCGTGGATTTATTTTCTCACATCTTGGAGGATATATGCTCCCTGATTTCTTAAGCAGCTTGGTTCACGTCTGCTACCTCAATTTGTTGGAGGATTTTCAGGCCATTAGCACCTACAGTTGGGGTAGTTGTGTTTTGGGTTTTTTATATGGGCATTTGTGCACGGCAGCTTTAAGGGGGGCACGATAGATAGGGGAGCCTTTGTCCTTCTTCAGATTTGGGCTTGGTCGCGTATTCCTATATTGCAGCCTCAGTTACTCTGGCATGTTCAACAAGACCCTCTTGCTCCACTTGGTGCAATGTGGTGCATATCGTTTGACTGCAGCCAGCTGCCCACTCACGTCCTTTTTACGTACAGAGACCAGTTAGATTTTATGCAATCAGATCAGGTTTGCCTTCAAAATCTTTTGCATTAGAGGCTTATTAATACTTTTAAATGATTTTTTTAAATATTTTAATTTGTTGAACAGTTTGTATGGCTGCCCTATCATAATTGTGGTTTGGTTGAATATGAGATGTGATGGGCAGAGGTCCCACTCATATGCTATGGATAGTAGAGTATCACCATCCCGAGCGTGTGATACGTCAGTTTGCACGTGAGCAGCCCATACCGGCTGCATGTGATACTAGGCTTGATCTCCATATAATACAATTGAGAGGAAATGATCACACCTATTGGGGGACACATCATGCTAGCCATTTGGAGGTCTGGTATCACTGGATGCAACATATTAAGGATTGCACTGTGTTGCTTGTTGAGGAATTATCAAACCCCAAAGACGATTACATTAGATGGTATCGGGATATGACACGAGTCTACATCGATAATCCAGCAAATGTGATATTTGTACCGTTAGATACCAGCCTGCTGGAGTCGACAGATGGATGATGGTAAAAAAAATATTTTATTTGTATATTACGCATTTCATTTACTTTTGATTGACTCCTAACTATTTTTTTAAAGATTTTCATGCTGTACGAGGTAGATGACATGGCTACAGGGGTGATACAGAGGCTACCTTCATCTCCGACATAGATCGCTAGTTTTGCAAAGAAAGTCCAGACAATCATTCGGAAGTGCATGGTTTCTATTAGTGGTACCTTGGGTTGCACTCCATCTCAGCCCGATATTCAGCAAACATTTCCAGTGTAGCCATCGCGTCACCATCCCTGCGAGCCCGAACTGGACTGGGGTGCTCGTGGAGTTAAGAGAGGCGCTCGTAGATTGCTTGGTGGCTGGGCACGTGGAGGCTGGGCTCCTACCCCTCCTGACATGGGTAGAGGGGGATATGCAGACCCCGGACGTGGAGGAGAGAGGGATGAGGGATCTGGAGGATGTGGACGTGGGGATTTAAGGTCTTCTGATCATGTTGACCCGTTTCACAACCCAGATCTTGGTATGCCATCTTCTAGTTTGGTTTTGATGCCACTTACCCAGTCCCATCCGCCTACATCATACGCGCCTCCCCCTCTGGGTTTAGGGTTTTCTTCATTTCAGTTACCTCACCCTTTGGGTTTAGGATTCTCTTCATTTCAAGCACCATCTCCTCCGGGCACTGGGAGTTCTTCATTTCAGGCACTTCCTCCTCCAGGCACGGTTGGTTCGTCTACACTATATATGCCTATATCGACAGTATCTTCATCTGATACAGATGAGCATGATGATGAGCAGACGGATGTGATGACACCGGCACAGCAGCTTGGATTTGGTCATCGTGTTGGGAAGAATACTACTAGGTTCACACCATCTGATTGGCCCTAGTATTTTTGAGATTATTGTTTTTAGGGTTTTATAAACTATATTTAACGTTAGAGTTTTTAACTTTTTGTATTTAGGGTTATTTTCTTTAAATTGTACTACCCTTTTATGTAATGAAATTATTTCTTCTACTTTAGTGTTTTCATTTTATGTATTTATAATTTCATTTATTTAGCTTTTAAACCCTTCATTTTATGTATTCAATGTTTTTTTCCTATAAGATGTACCTTCATTTCTTGAAATTAGGGTTTTCATTCTAATCATTAGGGTTTCATTTCTACATATTAGGTTTTTCATTCTACTAATTAGGGTTTCATTTCTTGAAATTAGGGTTTAGGGTTCTACCAATTAGAGTTTCATTTCTTAAAATTAGGATTTAGGGTTCTACTAATTAGGGTTTCATTTTTTGATATTATGTTTACGGTTCTACTAATTAGGGTTTCATTTTTTGATATTAGGGTTTATGGTTCTACTAATTAGGGTTTCATTTCTTGAAATTAGGGTTTTCATTCTACTAATTAGGGTTTCATTTTTTTTAAATTAGGTTTTACAATTCTACTAATTAGGGTTTCATTTCTTGAAATTAGGGTTTAGGGTTCTACTAATTAAGGTTTCATTTTTTGAAATTAGGGTTTAGGGTTCTACTAATTAGGGTTTCATTTCTTGAAATTAGGGTTTAGGATTCTACTAATTAGGGTTTCAGTTATAGAACATTAGGGTTTTATTCTCACACTAATTTGCCATATTTATTTCCGTCTTGTCATGTCATCAAATGGCATGGTCGACAATAATTCAAGAGCATGCGAATTTTGACAACTCATAAGTAATGACATCCGACATGGCCATGTGGACGAAAGTGATGGCTCATAATTAATAACACATGACATAGCCATATGGACTCTTTATCTCGGCAATAATTCAAGACCCACCCTCAACAAGACCCTTATATATACATACATCCTAACCTAAACTTCAGCCATCACAATGTCAACCCTTCTACTTCCATTCCTTTTCAATTTCTAAATTCCTTATCTTCAAAACTTCACATCTACGTACACTTTTAATCAATTTGACATGGACACAATCCACCCAGTTAGAGTTTTATTATTTTGGGATTCAGAGATTGCAAGAGATGCATATGGTCCCTATTTCACTGGAGTGGTGCAGAAAAGTTGGACATTGACAACGAGCCGAATGATATCACATGCCGAACTGGTAAAAAAAATATTGAAATATCGAGATATAGATCCCAATCTTTGGAGCGTTCGAATGACGATGATAGTGCCTTCATACTACGAAGAGCAGCATATGTTTTACTTTAATTTACTCAGCATGAACAATGATAACGAAATACGTTATCTTTGGACCATTGCACCCAACTTAGTAAAGGAAGGGATTCATATACTCGTTGAATTCATTCAGATTCAACAACAAACTATTTCAGTTACATGGGCCAGAAATATAATAAACATGACGGAACATGTAACAGCAATAACACAGATGGTTTCTCATGAATCGTCTATGTTGTATATAATTGTTAATGATGACAACAATGACATTGACCATTCGGACGAAGATTATGTCGAATCTAGTTAATCTGAATCAGATGATAACAATGACACAGAGGAAGAAGAATTACAAACTCCTGTAATCCCTGTCACTGAAAACACAATGACTCAATGGGAGAGCAGCCAGTGGTACAACAGCGCCAGGTATGACTACACACAGTATGGAGCATTCCTAGTTAGGTACTTTCACCAACACCGTGAAGAGACTCAAAATTGTGTGCACCCATTTTCAACCAGAATATTTGACAAGTTCTTGCGGATTGAAATAAAATCAAGAGAACACAAAATTACAATTTACAATCTGCGAGAAGCAATATACATGGTCAGATCTCCGATCCAGGTTTCTGGTACCGGCAATAACGTCTATACTTTACGAATGAATAATAAATCATGTAGCTGCGGAAAATGGAAAACATATACATTGCCTTGTTCTCATGCTCTTACAATTTGTAGAAAAAATAGTACGAGAGCAGATACTTATATGCTGGATATATATTCGCGACAAATGTACAGAAGAACATACCAGACGAATTTTCATCCGGTCTTGAGTAAGAACTTTTGGAGGGATGTTCCTTATAATTTAACATTTTATCCTCCAAACATGAACAAGGAACGGGGTAGGAAACAGGGCACGCGATTTCAAGGGAAATGGATTATAGAAATTCGGATTCTCCACCAAGGTGTGGCAAATGTCGCATGCCGGAATATAATAGAAAAATTTGTAATAACCCCGATTCAAACAATATATAAGTTTGTTTTCTTGAAAGTGTTGTAATAAAACATGTTTTTATTAATGAAATTTTTTTTTCAATTTCTTCTAATGACTACTTCATTACTCTAAATTTTGACAGTAAAATTTACAATATCTTTATTTATTACTTCTTCATATTTTTTTCATGAAATGGTTACAAGTTAAACATATTTTCATTAAAAACGGTTATAAATATTATCGTAAAAAATACACCAAAATAAGTTAAATAATATAATACAATCTTTTTAAATAAATTATATAACTATAAGTTTTGAAAAAATATATAGAAAATTTGAGTTCTTAAAAAAAAAAAAAACTGACGTGGTTGATAACGCACAATCATTGTGTGTTATTACTAATTATAACGCACAATAGTTTTGAGTTATCCGCCACATCAGCGGATTAGCGATGAAAAGTGGGATTAAGTAATAACGCATAACCGCTGTGCGTTATAGCCAGAATCCGGAGAAAAAAAAAAGATGGACTACTTTAGTACTTTTTTAAAAAAATTGTATAATAAAGGAAAAAAACCAACACCTCCTCCAACTACAGTATGACATTCAGAGCTTTTCGTTCCGGAATCCGTCTCGAGTTCGACCCCTCTTTGCTGTTATTCCTTATATTGAGGACATGGGAAACTTCTTTTCCCTCCACTAGCTATGCCAGCTTGTTGGATCCTCATAAACAGCTCGCCACCTTCAAGAAATACTGTAGGGGAGAGTTTCCATCTACTGAAGAGGAGCAGGCCTTTCTCACTACAATGGAGGCTCTAGAACATATACCATATGCCCTTCTGACTTGGGAGCTCCGACAGTTCTGTAAAGACATGGAAGCCAAACTTCATGATTCAATTTATGAATATCGCTTCAATCCCCATAAGTTGAACATGCTGAGGAGTATTTGGATTTGCTAAATACCCTTACTAGAAGAAACTGAAATTGCGAGAGACCTTCCAAAAACACAGGGCAGAACACCAACAAGCGTAACCGTATATTATCACACAGGGTAGTCAGGCAATGAGATTAGAGTTGAAATGGCAAGGCTGCAGATCGAGTTGAACACTGCTGAAGCAGCGGCCGATCAAAGTAGAGCTCCTATAGCAGAGCTTAATGGATTATTACGCCGTGAGTATGCCGACTCCTTGGTCTTCAAGGTTGAGTTAGACAACTTGAGCATTGGGAAACCTTTTATGACTGCTAATCACTTCGGGACCCAACGATCTAACGAAAAAATTAATGCTGAATGGATAGAGCTCCAAGCTGAAGTCCAGGAAGCCTTAGTATTTGTTATAATCTTGGCTTCTGCTGAAGATCCCCCAATTGTGGCCGATCAAACTTCCTTAACTTTCCCAACCTTGGCTGATCAAACTTCTCCAACTGTGGCCAATCAAACTTCCCTAAATTCTCCAACCATGGCCAATCAAACTTCCCTAACATTCGACCTTCCTACTGTCGAGAAAAATGGTTAGGCTAGCCACTGTTCACCTCTTGTATATGACCAGCTCGCTCTAGAGTCAGCTCAGCTTCTTTATTCATTCTCTCTCTCTCTCTCTCTCTCTCTCTCTCTCTCTCTGGCTAAAAGTACTCTAGCTAATCATCTCATGATATTAGTCTCTTATATTAATATTATGTAATTAACATTAGCATTACTCTTATATAAGATATCTTATTATGAATATATTACATATATTACTCTCTTGAATAGATTAATATTAACCATTATACTAAGATTATATGATTATTTAAGTACTAATGGTATTCTATACCTTATTAAGTTTTGTATTCTATAGCTGAAAAAATAACAAAAATACTTGAATTGATGGCTTAGAATGACTAGCTTTCTCACCCAATGGAGAGAGAGAGATGGGGTTGGAAAGAAAGTGAGTCCTGGTTTGCATTATGAAGAGACACAAATATTAAGCCAGTTAACACACAATTTCTCTCTCTTCTAAACTCTTTATTCACTTAAATTTCTTATTGACAAGAAAAATTGCTCGTGAGACCAGTCCCAATTCCCCTATTGACCCAGCTAAAATCCCACTAAACATACCCAGGAGAGTTTCCTTCCTGCTTCACTTTTGATGTTACACACCATGTACAAGCAGCGGCAAAGGTCTGCCTCGAGGCGAAGAATAAACTTCACCTCTTATTAGAGTGCCTTGTAAGGGAAAGGGGCTCTCAGGTTGTTAAGACCATTGTCCTTATGGAGCCATCCATTCTAACTTCTTTTGAGCTACTGATATTGATGAGAAGGTCATGGAGCCTTCGAACAAGAAAAGGAAAGAAAGTGAGTCCTGGTTTGCATTATGAAGAGACACAAATATTAAGCCAGTTAACACACAATTTCTCTCTCTTCTAAACTCTTTATTCACTTAAATTTCTTATTGACAAGAAAAATTGCTCGTGAGACCAGTCCCAATTCCCCTATTGACCCAGCTAAAATCCCACTAAACATACCCAGGAGAGTTCCCTTCCTGCTTCACTTTTGATGTTACACACCATGTACAAGCAGCGGCAAAGGTTTGCCTCGAGGCGAAGAATAAACTTCACCTCTTATTAGAGTGCCTTGTAAGGGAAAGGGGCTCTCAGGTTGTTAAGACCATTGTCCTTATGGAGCCATCCATTCTAACTTCTTTTGAGCTACTGATATTGATGAGAAGGTCATGGAGCCTTCGAACAAGAAAAGGAAGCTAGGAGCTAATGTTCATCAGTTCTTCCAACTCTGTTGGGAGCCCTTAATGAACTACTTTTGAGGGGATTTTCTTGGTGAAGGTCATGATGCTAGCTGCTGCTAATTAAGAACAGGAAAGCAGAGTTGTTGTAAAAGTAGAATGTTTGGTTTTCGTTCTAGTTTGTTAAAATGTTATATCTTGTCTCCTTTTCTTTTTGCCTTTTTTTTTTGTGTTTACGTTTATCTTAAACAGGTTCAACTAGTGCTTGGCTATATTTTGTGCTTTTTTATGAAGAAATGACCTTCATTGTGTAATTTTCATGTAATATTTCCTGTGTTTAGTGTTTTGTGCTTCTCTTAGGGAGGTTATAAGGTTACATTTTTTTGCGGTTACGGCTAAAAAAACTAAAAATGTTTGGCTGATATTCTGATGCCAACATATGGATCTTTCTATTTGCGACAACCCCCAATCATCAATCATACATATTAAATAGATAACACTCAAGCTTTCATGTGAAAGAGTATAAAAATGTACAAGGTTAATTTGGGTTTCGTTTATGGCCATTTTGGAGTTTACAATTTATTTAAGTCCATTAGGGTCAATTTATCCCACACAAATGTCTATTTTCCTTAAATTTTACATCACACTCAATTTTTTTATCTCACTAAAAAACTAAGTGTTTAAATGAATTTAGTGTTTTTAGGGTTTAGAATTTATTTAAGTCAATTTAGGGCAAATTTATCACACTCAACCCTTTTTTCCTTGAATTTTACACTCAAATATTACAAATCTTTTAAAGGTTTACAATTGATGATTTAGGTCCAACTAGAGCCATTTTATCACACTCAAAATTTTTTTTTTGGGAAATTTTCATCCCACTCAAAATTAAAATATAGGTTTTAGGGTTAATAATGGGAATTTTAAGATAATTTTAGGGCCATCAGCACTAATATAAAGGGACCTAGGTTTCAAACAAAGGATTCTATACTAAATTTCAATTAATTGTAAAGTTAGGGTATAAAGGAATAAAAGATAGAATTTACCTAAGACAAAATTTACCTTGCATTCTCAGGTTTTTAAAAATTTTTAAAAAGTGCTCGACTACTTTTATCACAACTAAATTAAATGGTGTCGTATTGTTCTGAGAACATCTAAAATGACATCGTATTATATTATTTGATTAAAATAACAAAATAAAAACCAAACGCATTAGGGTTTCTCAAAGCGTGATACCCCTCATCATTAATTTTATTGCCCGAGATTTGAGGTGTCACTAATGGGGAAGAGTGCTCATAAAACTCAACCTCAAATCACCTGGCTTTCGTCTTCCCTCCTCAAATCCTCAGGCTCCCCATCCTCCCTCCACCTTCCACAATCTTTTCCCTCACGCTCGCTCATGACACCTCAACTATTTATAGGTGTTCTTTGAGCCGCGAAAGCTCACACCAGATCAACCAGACAACCCACTATACGTATCCATCATCTTCCTTCCTCACTTTATTCGCCTAAATAACCCTCTACCTAGAAATGTCGGCACGTCGAAGTCTGGCTCTCTCACCCTACCACTCCGGGAATCCGACAAGCTGGTAGCAGTTGCTCATCTCGTGCCCGGGCTTGAGACAGCGAGCGCATGTCGATTGAAAGGAAAATGATTGAAGATTGGTAGCATATGGATTTGGTGTAGGTTTGATAGCAGCGAAGGCCACTTCTCTATTATTACCAATGTCATCCACTACAACTGTCTTTCAGATGTTTCTATGCTGTACTTCTTTTGCATATTTTTGCAAAGACAATTTTAACCTTGGGAAGAGGTTCTTCTTATATGATAATAGAACGTACAGTACCATAAAAGGAGTCATTGAGTCCCATAAAAAACTGATAAACATGTTTTTCCTCTCTCTCCTTGATGATAATAGGAATGACATTAGATGTCGGTATCTGCGGTTATTCTACAACTCATTCCATAACTTTTTTAAACGAGAATAATAAACATTCACACAGTTTCTCCCTGTTGCTTACAATTTGCTAAGGTCATCTTTTAACTCGTATTTTCTTGATTCATTACCTACCAAGAATCTTTCTTTCAAATATGCCCATGTATAGTTCGTTTACTCATTTCGTGTAATTCATGGATGACCATAGACTTGGTTCGATTGTGTTGAGTAATTGGAAGTTAACTGACATGTTAATCTCCCACTATTCCTGTTTGTTTGGATCATTCTCTGGGATTGAGATTGTTCCATCAATGAATCCCAATTTCTTTTTCAAAAAAGGGCTAATCATACAGCTTTGGGCCGTTTAATTTAGTTGTGTGATTTACTTTGTACACATTCCTTCAATTGAACTTGGGTTATGATTGTTCCAAATTCACCTATGATGCCACGTAATAAGCATCCTTCTTATTCATATTTTTTTTTGTATCGGACTTTCTTCAGTGTCTGAAATGGCATTGGTTTCTTCTTTTTCTTTGTCTCTACTCATTTTGAGAAAAGACAACTCTGTACCATGAAAGTTTTAATGAGAAAACTATCATTATTTTCTTATCTTATTACTTTATGTAAATTACAATATATATTGATTACATGATCCTTCCTAAATACTTGCTAATACTAAGAATTACAAGAGTACATGGAAAAGTAAATATCCTAATACAATTATGAGACTAATTAGACGGCGAAGGACTAAGAATACCGTTAGGAAAAGGAAACTACCACTACTAAAACTGTACATGCCAAAAGTCCTAAACGAGAATGAATCCTTGCTATGCAAGAATAAATCAATCCAAAGATATGATATAATATGCTCAATAATATCTCTGAAGATATGAGAAAGATATAATATGTTCAATATGGATTTATCAATTACCTTTGTTTTATCATTTTTATTAGAGGCATTATGGTAGTGACTTGTGGATCCTGGTCTTGTATATGTTGTTGGAAGTGCAAATGTTCTAGACATATTTGAATAAATTTGTATAAAATAAAAAGTTGTAAATTTTTTATGTAGAAGATATTCTATGTTGTAAATTATGGAGAAGATAATATATGTATTGATAAAGTTGTAATTTTTTTATGGAAAAGATAATATACGATTGATTAAGGATTAATAAAAAATTGTGTCTTATAATATAGGTTAATTTGGATAAAACATAGTATATGTGAATAAAATATATTGTATAAAATTTAAAAACTTAATAAAAATAATTTAACCCTAAAAAATGTGTATTTTCATTTGAAAAAATTATTTCATATTAACGAATACCTTAGGAATACATGTTAGACAAAGCCTTTGGTTAAATATGAAGGCCAAACTAATCAAATATTTTCAGAAAGAGTAGTATTAGTGATATAGGGCTCAACATTGAATAGATTAATCTATTCAATGCGGGATAAAATGGTTATTTTCATCGAAAAGTTCATATACTAGTAGGGGGCAAAAGGTATCTTTTTATTGCCTTTCCAATTTTACCCTTAATTGACTCTATGTTGAGCCAATTAATCACAGTTGTTTCAGAAAATAGATATATAGTATGTTTTTTATGAGTATTGTGTCTATAGTATTTTGTGTGAAACTCAACTACCATATAACACTTGAGTTAATAAACTAACTCGGGAATCTAAAAGTTTAGCATGAAAACATTTTATTTTTCCCTCCACTTTCTCTCTCCTCACTAATTTCTCAGTTCGTAGGGAGTGATTTTGAAGATTATAGGTAAGAAAATGTTAATTTAAAGATAAAAAATACCCTGAATTTAAAAAAAATGAAAAAAATAAAAAGCATAATTTCCATCCACTATCTTACTATCAAGAGGATTAGCTGCCAAAATATCTATCCAGCAATAAATTCTTTAGATTCAACATCAACTTGGACAAAACTTTTTGATGAATTTTGTCCGGTTGGCCGAAGCTTACCAAAATGTTTCGTCCAAGTGGGCGACAATCACAATGTTCTTCATATATGTTTGTTCTCGAATCATGCCAAGTTCATAATTTTTTTTAACCAAAACTCCAAATCTAATTTCTAATAATATCTAACAATATATAATTTCTTTAATTTCTTTAACTAATAAAGATAGTTATTTTTTAAACGATTCATTAGCAATATCTAAATTAACATACAAATATCATTAATTTCTAACAATAAAAAACTAAAAAAATAACATAACAAAGAACTGTGATGAATATTTTTTAGATGGGCAAAATCCTTCAAGGAATTTCATTAGTTTGGACGAAATTAATCAAAAAAATTACGCTAGACTGAGAGAAATTCCTTGGAGAAACTCATACCAGTTTTGAATCTTTTTTTTTTTTTTTTGTATTTTTTAACCTTAAAATTGATATTTTCTTGTAAAAATTCTTCAAAATTATTCATATGTATTTTCGATTTGTGTTCAAAGTGAAAATTTTAAAAAATATTTTAGAGAGAAGGTGGAGAAAACGGGAATAGAGAGAGAAAGTGGTTGTTAGACATATATTTAAAATAGGATTACTATTAATCCTAAAATGTGTATAATTGTGTTTCCTAGTTGTATTTAGTTAGGACTTCTACTTCTAATGTGTTTCCTAGTTCTAATCTGCTTAGGATTTGTCACTTGGACAAATCTATAAATTGTACACTATTCTCACATTTATGAGACAGAAAACATAAGATTGTTTTCCCCACTGGAAACTTTCATGGTATCAGAGCCAATTGTCTGAAATTTCTCAAAATGAGTAACGACAATATTGGCAATGTTGATAATGACATGGTGGAAGAAAGCCATGTTCACAAAATAAAAAAAGATGCTTATTATGTGGCATCCACTGATGGACCTGGATTGATTCTAACAACGGTCCAGTTGAAAGAGACAGAAACAGATAATAATTATGCAGAATGGGCAAGAGCCATGCGCATGGCCTTGAGATCGAAGAAAAAATTGGGATTCATTGATGGAATAATTCCAATTCCTGAAGGTGATCCAGATAAAGAAGAAGAATGGTGGGAGATCAATAATCTTGTAAACTCTTGGATTCTCAATACTATCGAACCCTCTCTCCGATCCACCATATATCATTCAGAGAGAGCTGATGAATTATGGATAGACTTGAAGGAACGATTTCTAGTTGGCACCTAGCCCACGAATATATGAATTAAAAGCAAACGATTGGCAAATTATAAGCAAGGCGGTGATTCAAAGTACACGTGTATTTTTTCACGCCTAAAAAAATGTATGGGACGAACTAGAAAACTATACTCAACTTCCGCCACAGACATGATACATGATCTCGTTGAATTTTATCATAAAAGAAAGAGAAAACGAGAACGTTTTCCAATTTTTAATGGGATTAAATAGTGCAATTTATGGCACTGTTCGTTCCCATATGATCCAACAAGAACCTATACCCAAATTACGTACCGTTCTTGCTCAAATATGTAAAGAAGAACAGCACAAAAATTCGACACGAAAAGAAGATTATTCTGGAGATGGCCCGCCTTCGCCGCCGCAGGAGACGCCGCCGCCAGAACCGAAAAATTTTCCAGAAAATTTTCTTCATCAAATTTCTGCTCCCATTGCAGACGCGCCGGCCACGATGTCACCGGATGTTTCCAGCTTGTTGGCTATCCGGATTGGTGGCGTCGGAATCCTCCAAAACCCGCCGGCCGCGACTTCTCACCGGCGCATCACGGCTCTTGGCGAGGAGGAAGGTCTGGGCCTGGGCGAGGCGGCAGACAGCCACCGGCGATGCCCAGACCGCACGAAGGAGGAAGATCGACCGAGGAGTGGGCCTATTCTGCAACAACCGCGACGCAGAAACAACCAGCGGTCGCCGGCGCGCTGGAGAAGGAGGAGATCGCGGGCTGATCTACAGTACCGGGCCAGGCATCGGGCCGAGCTCCAGCAGAAACGGGCCGGGCCTGGGCCCCTTACCAGCCTTGACTGTTGACCAGTGGTCAACCCTATTGACTGCCCTCCAAACCTCAAATAATATGCAATCTGAAAAGTTATCTGGTATGGAAAATTTTTGGATTTTAGATTCAGGGTGTTCTAACCATATGACTGGTAGGAAATTTTTTTTACAAAATTTACATCCTATCTGTTCGCATATTATTGGATTACCTAACGGTGCCAAAACGTTTGCTGTGCACGAAGGAATGGTCTCTTTAAGTCCTACATTACAACTCCACAGAGTGTTGCTAATTCCTGAACTGACATGCAATTTAATTTCTTTGTCTCAATTGGCAAGAGATTTGCAATGCTTTATCACACTCTCTGACAAATTTTGTTTTATACAGGACCGTATCTCGATGAGGCCGATTGGAGTGGGTGAGCAGAGGAATGGGATCTTCTTCTACAAACCTATGGAATTGAAGGAATTATACACCTTTTCTAGCACAGTCCTTGATTCAAGCACACTATGGCATATAGGTTGGGACATCCTTCAGATTATTTAGTCAATCATTTTTTGGGTAATTCTAAAGACTCTACAACTAGAACATCACCTTGTAATATTTGTCTACGTGCCAAACAAACTCGTGATTGTTTTCCTCTTAGCATCAATAAAGCATCTACAATTTTTTACCTAATTCATTGTGATTTATGGGGCCCATATAAATCCAAATCCACTATAGGTGCTTCATATTTTCTTACTTTCTTAGATGATTATTCTAGGGCTATTTGGATATATTTACTATCCGAGAAAAGTGAGGTTGCCTCTATTCTTCAAGATTACCTTACCATGATCAAAACTCAATTTCACAAAACTGTCAAGACAATCCGTAGCGATAATGGGACAGAATTTGCACCCCTAAAGTCGTATCTTGCTAACCATGGCATCATCCACCAAACTACTATTGCTGGCACACCACAACAAAATGGAAGAGTTGAACGCAAGCATCGCCATATCTTAAATGTAGCTCGGGCATTACGCTTTCAAGCAAATTTACCTATAAAGTTTTGGGGAGAATGCATTTTGACGGCTGGCTATCTCATCAATCGAACTCCCTCAAAATTGTTACAAGGTAAGACTCCTTATGAATTGCTATACAATGAGAAACCATCCTACTCTCACATCAAAACTTTTGGGTGCTTAGCTTATGTTCATAACCACGATATCCCAAAAGATAAATTTCGAGCCCGTAGCAAATCGTGTGTCTTTCTTGGCTACCCTCTTCATAAGAAAGGATGGAGATTTTATGACCTGCAAACAGAAAAATTCCTTGTGTCCCGAGATGTGATATTTGATGAAAGAAAGTTTCCATTCCACGAAAATTCAGGTACTTCCATTTCTACAGACTTCACACAATCTTACAATTTTGGGGAACAAGTTTTGGGCTCCAAGCAACATAGTATGCAAGAGAGGGGGAGTTTAGCACATAACACACCTAGCCCAGATCAAATAAATCCTACCCACAGCCCACCTGCAAACCCAGCTCCACCAATCTCTTCCCGCAGCCCACTAACCCACGACCCAGCTCCACTATACCCTTCCCACAGCCCATCTCCACTTTCACATCCTGATCTACACCCACAACCCCGCGGCCCAGTTCAGCGAAGCCCACCACCAACCTCTCCAGCCACCCCACTCCAAACTAGTCTAAATAGCAATCCACATCCGCCTTCTTGTGACGAACCAACCAATGAGACAACTTATAGCCCAATTCCGGATGATAATCCTGCCAGCTTGCCGCAAGACAATCCGCCAATTAATGCCCCAAGACGAAGCACTCGAATTAAACATATTCCGACTCGGCTCCAAGATTATGATTGCAATGCCATATGGAAGTCCTCTATATCCCATTCCTCCTCTGCTCTTTCACCCTCTTCGGACCTCTCAGGTATGTCCCTTTATCCTATAACAAAATTTGTGGACTATAGTAAATTTTCTAATACACACAGGCAATTTTTAGCATCTGTAGCAGCGGAATCCGAGCCTACCACTTATTCTGAGGCAGTCTCTAATCCTCTCTGGCGCACTGCTATGCGTCAAGAGATTGATGCTCTTGAACAAAACGGTACATGGACTTTAACCTCCTTGCCTCTTGGAAAACGTGCACTGGGGAGTAAATGGGTCTACCGAATAAAGTACAAAGCTGATGGCACCATCGAGCGATATAAAGCCCGCTTGGTCATTTTGGAAAATACACAAATGGCAGGTATTGATTTCACAGACACCTTTGCTCCCGTTGCTAAAATAGTCACCGTTCGTACTCTCCTTTCCATTGCCACTGCTCGCAACTGGCCTATCCATCAAATGGATGTTCACAATGCATTTTTGCATGGCGATTTACAAGAAGAAGTATATATGCGACCACCTCCAGGATTTCGTACCTGTTACAAAGGACAAGTCTGTCGTTTAAAGAAGTCTTTATATGGTTTTTGCCAAGCCCCTCGATGTTGGTTTTCCAAACTCACCACCGCTCTCCGTAGGTATGGTTTTTCTCAGTCTTAGCAGATTACTCTCTTTTCACATACTCTCGAGGGAATATTTATCTATGTGTTCTTATTTATGTGGATGATTTACTAATTACTGGAAATTTCCTATCCACACTTGAAAAATTCAAATCTTCATTACACAAGTGCTTTCACATGAAGGATTTGGGGTCGCTCAAATATTTTTTGGGCATAGAAATTGCGAGAAACTCCACGGGATTATTTTTATCCCAACGAAAATACACATTGGAAATTCTCTCTGAAATGGGTTTATTAAGTGCCAAGCCGACATCTACTCCTGTGGAACCTAATCATCAGCTGACAAAAGCATCCGGATCATTGTTTGACAACCCAGATCGCTACCGAAGACTCATAGGCAAGCTCATATATCTCACACTCACTCGGCCCGAACTTGCATATGCTGTACATACACTTGCTCAATTTATGCACGCCCCTCGTCATGCTCATTGGGATGCTGCTATCCGAGTTGTACGTTATCTGAAAGGGAGTCCTGGACGTGGCATTTTTCTTTCCTCTAACTCTCCTCTTTCGTTAACTGCATATTGTGACTCCGATTGGGCCACCTGCCCGATCACTCGACGCTCTCTCACTGGTTATTTTATCTCTCTTGGTGGGTCCCCTATTTCTTGGAAGACAAAGAAACAACATACTGTTTCTCGTTCATCTGCCGAAGCTGAATATCGCTCTATGGCTATGACTTTATGTGAACTTAAATGGTTATCTATTCTCCTGCGAGATCTTCATGTCCCTGTCACTCGCCCCATTCCATTGCATTGTGATAACCAGGCTGCTCTTCATATCGCTGAAAATCCTGTTTTCCATGAACGCACTAAACACATTGAAATAGATTGTCATTTTGTTTGTTATGCTTTTCAAGACGGTTTTATCTATCCTGCCTATATTCGAAGTGAAGAGCAACCTGCCGATATTCTTACTAAAGCACTTCATCCGACACATTTTCATCGATTAGCTTCCAAGTTGGCATTTCTGACCTTCTTGCTCCAACTTGAGGGGGAGTGTTAGACATATATTTAAAATAGGATTACTATTAATCCTAAACTGTGTATAATTGTGTTTCCTAGTTGTATTTAGTTAGGACTTCTACTTCTAATGTGTTTCCTAGTTCTAATCTGCTTAGGATTTGTCACTTGGACAAATCTATAAATTGTACACTATTCTCACATTAATGAGACAGAAAACATAAGATTGTTTTCCCCACTGGAAACTTTCAGTGGTTAATGGAAAATGGGAATTTTTTAAATTTTGCACGCTGAACTTCTGAATTCCTCAGTTAGTTTCATTAACCAAAAACTCAATATGCAATCAGAGATGTTCAGTATTATCATCTCATTATTCACGTTGTTGATTTGTCTTCCCCATATGGGTCATGATTTATTAATGCTAAACCCTTGATTAGAAATATAAGAAAACTAATAAAAAATCGTGCTATGCACATAGATAAAATTGTTATATAACATTCTATTATTTAAATAAAAATTTTATTTAATTAAAAATAAATATATAATATATTATTTTTTATTCATTTTTATATATGATTTACTTGTATAAAGTGTTAAAATGAACTTAGGTAAATAAAAATAGAGAAATAATATTAAACAGAAAATAAAATAAGAATAAAATAAAAATTTGGATATTAAAAGAAAAACGTATAAGAATTTATAATGTGTATTTTTCTTCCTATCCTATAAAATAAAATTATGATTTGTAACTAATAACTCTCCCCAAATTGAACATTCTTCTTAATTCCTCCTCCCCCCTTCCCCGAAAATAAACCCTCTTTCCCCACACTCCCCGAAAAAAATCCCTCTATTTCCAACACACTCCGGTCCCCTCTACCTCCCCCCACCCCCCCCACCCCCCCCAACAATCCCACCCCCTCACACACCTAGTCTCCCCCTTCTCCCCACCCCTTAAAAAAAAAAAACTCTCTTCTTCTACATACCACTTAAAAAGAAAAGACGTAACTAACAAATAATTCTCTTATAAATTTGACTATTATTATATCTAAATTATATAATTATCGTGTAGTATGCATATTACTTTTTCAATTTTTATATGTATGTGTTGATTTTGTATATCTAATTTCATGATTACTAAAATAATATATTGTTGAAATCAAGATTGTATGCCAAAAAGAATACCAAGAAAGGCACTAAATCATTAACGATAAAATATCGATCCTTAATTTGGTTTTCAATTTTCATGTTGTTTAGTTTGAGTATTCAATTAAAACCCCTATAGTTTATAATAATAAAATGAACTTAGCTTTAATGATTAATTTCAAATAAAGCATATTGTATATTGAACCCAATTTTAATGCCCAATTATCATGATATTAAAATTAGGTACTCAATATTGTTTGAGGAAGTGGAATGAATTGTCATCTTTTTAGTAAAGTGACAAATCTATAATGATTTACTCAATATATTGAGTCAATAATACTTATTTTGTTTATAGAATTTTGCTAATGCTAAACCCTTGATTAGAAATATAAGAAAATATTATGTAATAGAGATACTCCGGTTCAAAATAAACACTCGTCGTACCTTCTTCACTTTTTTTTTAATAATAAATTTTCTTTTCAAATTTTAAAGTTGTTTTTATTTAATAAATTTTATTAATAGAATGTTATATTAAGACTGTTATAAACAAACTATTATATAAGATATTGCAAAATGTAAGTGTTATTCCAAATTTTCGAAGGGTAAATTTAGAAAACTAGCACCTGGACGCCTATCGAAGGCCATACAAAGGTTCCCACAGGTGATAGACAAGCTATAAGGAAGCTTATTTGAATCTTGGAGGTGGCTGCATGTATTCTTCTTCCTATAGATCACCATAAAGAAAGGCGTTGTGCATGTACGGTCCAGTTCCGAGCAGCGGCGATTGACAGTGATGTCTTTACTATGACCATTTTAGCGATGGATGCAAATATTTCTATGAAATCCATCCCCTCCTGTTGAGTATTACCCAAAACGATAATGCAAGACTTGTACCGTTCTATAGAACCATCAGCCTTGTATTTGATCTTATACACCCATTTGCTCCCCAAAGCCCGTTTATCGACAGACAGTGGAGTTAACTCCCAAGTGCCACTTTGGTCTAAAGAGGCGATTTCTTTTTGCAT
Organism: Catharanthus roseus; assembly: GCA_028651295.1. NCBI lineage: Eukaryota > Viridiplantae > Streptophyta > Magnoliopsida > Gentianales > Apocynaceae > Catharanthus > Catharanthus roseus. The sequence goes on along the minus strand of JAPQWS010000124.1, from coordinate 4,342,023 downwards.
GGCTTCTCGCTATTTTAGATTTGTGATAGCATCAGAATATCAAACGGGCTCGTATTCTACAGTTATAGATGCTAGGAAATATTGTTGTTGATCAGAAAATTTATCACAAATCAAATAATTAGTTAGGGGATACAGACACTTACCTGGAGGGGCCGTGGAGAAAGGCGAAACAGGAGAAGAATGGAATTTTATAGGGGAGTGTCAAACAGTATTGCAAATATAGTCTTTTAATCTGGTGGATACTTGCCTCACCTGAGAACTCCTCCTTAACTCATCTTCAACAATTCCCTCGACTGGATTGAGTTGGGCCTCACAAGGGGCTGCTCGTCCATTGTGAGAGTCAGAAGAGGCGGCCAAAATTGACCAAGTGACAGGCGGTTGTGCTGGCCCCCTGGCGTCTGGACTGGAAGCTACAGTAACCGAGTTGGACGGAATAGGGAATGGGCAAGTGGGCTCAGCCCCAGCTGTTAGATGGTTGGACGCGGCAGTGGGCTAGGCCGCAGCTGCTGATGAGTTGGACGCGGCAGCGGGCTTCTCGAAACCCAAAAACAATTTTGGACTGGTGGTAGTCTTTCTAGCATTGTACCATTCATGACAAAATGTCCGAGAATTTCTAGGTGACTCAGAATGTTTCCAGATGCAAAGGGAAACACGATTTCATCAAAATAAACATCTTTTGAAATAAAGAATTTCTTACTCTCAATATCATATAACCTCCAACCCTTTTTTCCAAACGAATATCCCATAAAAACACATAAACGACTTTTAGCATGAAGCTTATCTTTCGGCAAAGCATCATGTCAAGAAATTTAAAGCGCAGAGAATAATAATATTAAATGCTTCAATTGATTGTACTATTTATAGATTAAAAAATATCCTAATCCTAATCAATATAGGATTCTAACCAACCACTAATAAGGAATACTGCTATAATAATAACATAATACAAAGTATCCTAGTTATAATTAATATAGGATTCTAACTAAATAATCTCTTATAGAATCCAAGATAATCTAAGAGAATCACATACTACTGGGATATTTCCAACACCCTCCCTCAAGTTGGAACGTGCAAAATTGCATGTCCAACTTGCCACAATTTTTTAATTTTTTTTTGTAACGTGCAAATTGCAAATCCAACGTTACACTATTTTTTTTTTTTTTTTAAACTTGTCGATAATGGTAGTCATCCACCATCTGTCACTGTGGTCTTTACCATCACTCGCTGTAGTTATGGTTTTTGTCATCAATCGCTGTCGCTGTGGTTTTTTTTGTCATCAATCGCTGTCGTTCTTCCATCAGTCGCAGTCGTTGTGATCATCTTCTATCAGTCGCAGTCGTTGTGCTCTTCTTCCATTAGTCGCAGTCGTTGTTGTCTTCTTCCATCAGTCACAGTCACTATGGTCTTCTTCCATCAGTCGCAGTGGCTTTCGTAATCCATCATTGAAAATTTCTTTGATGTCGCTTTAGAGTTTTTTTCGATAAAGCAACCATCAATGTCCAATTTCAATTTCTAAATATAGACGCTTCAAATATTTGTCAATGAAGCTACCTGACTTGAATATAATTTATAAAAAAAATATAATCTCCTAAATTTTTATAGAAACAAATTAGAAAAAATATTAGAAACCTAAAAAAAAAATTGTTCAAATTGAACGAAAAAAAATTGTTCAAGCTAAATAAAAAGATAATAAAGTCATAGATGTGAAAGATTTATTTTTTTCTTTTTTCTTCTTCTTTTTCAAACCTGGCTCTGGCTCTGATACCATGTTAAGAAATTTAAAGCGCAGAGAAGAATAATATTGAATGCTTCAATTGATTGTCTTCTTATTCATTATGATCTACTATTTATATGTTACAAAATATCTTAATCCTAATCAATATAGGATTCTAACCAACCACTAATAAGAAATACTGCTATAATAATAGCATAATACAAAGTATCCTAGTTATAATCAATATAAGATTCTAACCAAATAATCTCTTATACAATCCAAGATAATCTAAGAAAATAACATATTACCGTGATATTTCCAACACATCATCATGTGCAAAAGCAAGAGAACCAAAAAATTTTATTTGAGAATAAGACGGTTTTAGGTCATAAAACATTTCGAAGGGTATTTTCCTTTTAAAAGAGGTGTAGGAGTACGATTTATAAGGAGCCCAGCAGTTAAAATACACTCTCCCAAAAACTGTTTTGGAAAATTTGCTTGGAAACTTAAAGCACACGCCACATTAAGGATGTGACGATGTTTACGCTCCACATGTCCATTTTGTTGAGGAGTGCATACAACAAATGTTTGGTGTAAAATACCTTGTTCATCAAAATAAGTCTTAAGGCAGATAAATTATGTCCTGTTATCACTCTGCACAACCCTAATAGTTTATGGAATTAAGTTCGAATCATAGTAACAAAATTTTTCAAAATACTTGCAATTTCTTTTCTCAATAATCAAATAAATCCAAACATACCGTGAATAATCATCGACAATCGTAAGAAAATAAAATGAACCATAAGTGGATGCAGTATTATGGGGACCCTATAAATCACAATAAATCAAATTGAAAAGTTCAGTAGCATTAGTTTGACTAGAAGGAAAAATGTCTCGTGTCTGTTTAGCCCCACAAACAAGTAGAACATACTTCACTTAACTCAATGTTTATTGATATAGACTTGCCCAAAAAAGATTCTACCACAAACTTAGACGGATGACCCAACCGCATATGCTAGAGTGCATGTGAATTGGAAGTTTGAACCGAACCCGTGAACAATGAAGACACCTTCAATGTCGGTATCTCATTTCTCCCCTCAGCCACTCTAATCGGCATCCTCGAGATAGGGTCCTATACCACAAACTTACCATTTGACAAAGCGATAAAATATTCAGATTTATCCATCAATTGATCAAAGGATAGCAAATTAAATTTAAATTCTGGTATGTATAGCACATTCTGAAAAATAAAATTCTAACCCGCACAAACAGTTCCTAGTCCCGAAGCCACTACTTTGGTACCATCAGGCAATCTAATAATATAGGGAGAAACAGGATATAAATTCATAAATAAATCCCCCGTACCAGTCATATGATGGGAGCATCCCGAATAAAAAATCCAAGTAATTACAACCTTACAGGATAATCTATTAGAATTTGCTTGATTTTGGAGGATATTCAGCAAGGATTTCCACTGTTCTGTGGATAACCCAGGGATGCCACTGTTTGCTGAAGTTCCTGGCGCCGTTATTTGCAATCCTCTGCCGCCTTCAATTGCAGCGTTGACCCAGTCGTTATGAGCACCGCTCATCGCCTGTAATCTTCCGCCATTATCAATTACAGCATCGGCCCATCCGCTGTGGGCTCTGCCTTGGCCGTGACCTTTTCCTCTCGTAGCGTGTGGATAGCTGTTGGATCTCCCTCCACCAGTCCTTTCTCTGTCGCGGTCCAGACTACTCCCTCTGCTGGCCTTTGCTCTGTTTCGCTCCCACCAGTCCGGAAATCCAATTAGCTGATAGCAATTGGCTATCTCGTGTCCCGATATGCGACAATAAGAACAAGTAGATTTGTGGCTTGTCGGAGTGGTCAACATGGCCTCCATTGAAGAAGGTTTTGCAACAGCAGCAAAAGGTAACGCCAGCAGCAGCTCTAGTTTGTTCCTCCACGACCTCGGCCCGGGCCAAATTCTGGTGTTGTTCCTCTTTACAAATTAGTACAAAGATAGTCTTTATTTTGGGAAGTGGTTCTTCCTGTATGATATGTGACCTAACACTGCCGAAAATCGAGTCATTAAGTCCCATCAATAATTGGTATACTTGTTCTTCCTCTCTTTCTTTTGCAATAATTAAGGTAGGTTCTCCATGTGGCAAGTGTGAACAGTTTGTTAATTTATCCCACAATATAGGGGAGGGGGGGCGGGGGGAGGGAGAGGAGGGGGGGAGGTTTTTTATCATCGAATCTTAACTAAATATAATTTTGTGTTTCGACCAAACATTAATATTTTTAGAATGAAATATTTTTTTATGATTTTTACATGTGTTTAAATGAATAAAAATAATTTGTCCGTTGAATATGGTGTATGCTAGTTGTATGAAATAGCGAGATAGTTGATTAACAATTAAAATTAAATAAACACCCGAAATTAAAAAATCACTAACATGAAGTGATAATTATACTTTTTGATATGGGACAAATAAAATAAAACATAGCAAGGTTCTTTCTTTTCCATAAGCAAACTCACTTTTAGAAATTAATCCAAATCAAAACTCTAAATAAACTCATTTTTTTAACATGTCACGTCAGTCTTTCCCCAAAGAAAAACCAATCCAAGTTGATATATTCACCAAAAAAAAAAAAGATAAGTTGGAATGAATGATCTTGGTAGTATGCACGTACAGGTAGTGAATAAGACACTAGTCAGTAGTTTATGCAAGTATACCATCAACCTTCTTTAGTTCAAACTAAAAATATATCTTGGACTTGGACCATCAATTGATCTTCAATTATATTTTGTGGTACTGCTTACAATATTAATTTTATTTAATGCTTCTTCTTATCAGGGTTGGAGTTTAGTAGAGACATGCAAAAATCATAGTTCTCTAAAAATTTTATTCGCTAGTTATATATATTTTATGATGATAATAAAAAAATTTATAGGCCTCTCCTAACATTTTTCTATTATTACATTATAGAAAATTTTTTTTGGCCCCCTAAAATTACGTTTCAAACTCTGCCACTGTTCCTTTTACTTTCCTCCGGGCGATTTTGCTATTAATTTATAATGGTACAACTTCTTCTGAAATGATGGTGACGACGAAGTTCAATTGGTTCTATACCAGGTGATAGTATTAAGAGATAAATGAAAAATGTCAAAAGAAAAGGAATTAAAAATGTGTTTATTTTTTGTATTATACACAATTAGAATTGTTAGATTTAGATTTATTGTTTGTTACAATGGGTTGTAAAAATTCTGTCTCCTACACTGTTAGTGTAATTTATTTCTTATTATTTAATATAACTAGTTATTCAACCAAAAAAACAAAAATTACATATAACTTTATCCCTAAAAAAATATTTTTTTTCCTTGAACATTTATTATTTTTTACAAGATTTTTCTTTACCTCAAGACACACGTTAATATATAAGTTCCTTTACGATTAAAAAATTCTATTAGATCTTTAGATTTTGTTAGTTCATATTTTAGACAATGTTATCCAAATAATGTTGGTTGTGTGCTATATGACATATTTCAGTATGTATGTTGACAACATAAAGTAATGTGAAAAAATGAGACACAAAACTTGGTCATGTAGCCTATATCCACGAGCTCCAAAAACAAAATATACTCAAACTTTTAACTTAATTAGAGGAATACACTTAATTCATTATTACATCTAGTGATTTCCTAATTAATGATGCAAACTCCTTTTGTAGTGAAGATACATAACCGAAATTCCTCCAACCGAAAACAAGGATCATAGTTGCCAAGTTAAACTCCCTTCAACTCCAACAAGATTAGAAGTACAACACTTTTTCTGGATAATTTTTTATTTAGGATTATTTTTTAGAGGCTAGTGTTTATTTTTTTATTTTTACAAGATTTATTAATAAAAGATTTATAAAAGCTACAGTATTACACAGAAAGTGTATTAAAAACTGTACTAAAAGATTTTAACCGCTAATTATGCAAACAAGAACTCCAAAAACCCTAAGAGGAATGATGTGACTAATTAACACAAGCTAAGAGATTGATGAGTAAAAACATGAACCTTTTTCATAATAGCGTTGTTTCGATTTCTGTTTACCACCCCTAAAAAAGTGGACTCAAGTAAATTCATGTAGTTTTCATAAATTCTCGTCTTTAAATTTTTTTTTTTTCAAACTATTATTGTAGATAAGACCTACGCTTAAGAAGACTTGTCATTATAGGCCCAGAATCGTGTGTACCACTTTTATATACCGCTTCCATTTGTAATATATTTTTTCTTTAGAATTTTCTCTTAAGGTTTATCATTGCAGATAAGACCTACTTATTCTGAGCCTACTCATTTATTTGATTATTCGGCTTTTATGAATTTTAGAATTGCATTAAGTCAAAGTGGGGAGTTAACATGAATAGTTGGATCTTTACACACACAGTCTTGAATTATTTTGTATAGTTGATATCGGTTCGAATCGTCTATAACATTTCCAGTAACGCTTTCTGTAACATTCCTAATTTGGTATATTTTATTAATAAAAACCTACCAATAAAAGATAAACCCAAAGGGAAAAAGATAAATCCAAAGGGGGAAATATATTATAAAAGGAAATGTTACTTACGGTCCTAGGTGATTACTTACGGTCCTAGGTGAGTTGATATGAATGACAAACGTGTAGGACTCGATAACTATTCTAGTAAGCTTTTTAGCCTAAGAGTATTTATTATATTGCTTATATTTGCATTGATAGTGTGATTGTAATATGTAGTTTGATGTTTCTAGAACTTGCTTTGTTATACATATTGAGATCACATTATTTGACTTTGATGCTTTAGGATTAAAGGGACACTTAAGCAAAACTTCACTATAAGACCATACTTTAATTTGTCTTTTGTAAGCTACTTGAGCCTTGAACCTTGTTCTTTGATCATTAACTATCTTGAATTCATGAATTGACATGAACAATATGAATACCTCTTACATTTCTGCTATACCTATATTGAATCATTTGAGATGAGGACTTTTATTGATAATGTGTTTGAGCTATTTTAAAGAAATAGTTGAAGATGTTGAAAAAGTGCTATAAGTTCCAAGTTTTTATTTACTTCTTTCGCCAAAAAAAAAAAAGAAACATGGGTTAAGGAAGGATTTGTGGTTAATTTTCCTTTGACAACTGTGTATTTTTCATTCATCTTTCATTCTATTCTCAACTAATTTACCATCACTTCAATTTATTCTGATTCGTCCAAAGCCCTTAGATTTTCGCATTCAAGTCATTTTTTGTAGTGGTGGAGATGTGAATAGCTTTACAAGCTTATGGTAAATGTCTTCCTATATTACGACTTGAGAGTTCTTAATGCCTTAAACATTCTTGGAGTATATTTGTAAGAATTTTGTGAAATGTCGTCCTAATGCATTTGGATTTCAAAAAGATTGTTAGAGTAATTTTTTGTATTTGTGCTTTATAAAGATTTACTCTGCATAGTGTTTCTTCCTTCTTACATTTAATTTGAGTCTATAAACCATAGTGGTTTGAAGCATAAGTGAAAGAGTGGATGGAAGAAAGGATGATAATAGAATCTGACAAGTTGGAGCTCTTGAATGCTTGAGGACAAGCATTGTCAAAGTTAGGGGGACTTTGATAAGATTTATCTTAGTAATATGTTTCGGTTAAATTTCTCATGTTCGTTGTAGTTTAAATGTGAAATAATTAGTCTTTATTGTAGTTCTGATTTTATGCAGCAAAAATAACCATTTATAGAAAAAGAAAAAAATTATTGGTCATTTAGTTAAAAGAGTGAAAAAGCTGGAAAAAGGCGTGGGCACTTTATAAAGTAGTCTAGAAGTAGGCAACATTTTTTAAGTTGAAAATTTGTAAGATAGAAATTCATTTGCTTAGGTTGTTTTAGATTTGATGATTCTCTCCTACACTTTCCCTTCTAGCTCTATAAATAGAGAAATGTTATATATCATTAGGGGAGTTGATGTGTCTTGAGAGCAAAGCTAGAGAGCTTAGTTTCATTCAAATTTTTGAAGGTTTTGCATATGTTGTTTCCTCTCTAATCATGTATTTATTTCTTTTATTCTCATTTGTGTTAATATTACCATTCTTTCTCGCTTGTTGAATTTGTGATAGTGGTGCACCTACTTTATAGATTCCTTTCATGCGCTTCATTGTGATTAGGAGCTAGTTTAGAAGTAAGGCTGATTACTTTGACAGTCTTTTACTGTAAAGTTAATCTATTAGAAAGAAATAGATCAAGTTTAATTGTTTGAACTTTTGAGCAATTACTTATATTATATGTTTTTGATATTGTTATCAAATAAATGATAATTGTTTCTCAATTTAGCGTGAGAGGCGAAAACATTTTGAGTTTTCTTGACAATCAGAATTAGTCGGCTTTTCCAGTAATTTAATATTTTCTGAGTGTGTCGATTCCTTCATCTTTGAATGCAGTCGACTCTATTTGCTTTAATTAGAATAGAAAATTAAATTACATTTATAAAAGATAAAGAATCAAGTTTTGATATTTGGAATTGAGATACTTCATCGCCAATTTTCTTTTATCATTCAAATATTTTTCTTAGTTTGGTTTATTGTAAGAAATTATTATACTTCCTTTGGGTTTGACTAAGTGTTTATCACTTTACTACAAAATCTTAGATTAATGATATAATTTTGGTGATATCAATACTCGTACAGACACACACATGTATTTATATATATACATATCTATCTATATATATATATACATATATATACATATATATACATATATACAGATCTATATATATGAATATATATATATGTATATACATATATAAATATATATACATGTATATATATATACTTTATATGCGGACTGGATTAATATATCGCCAAAGGTCGCTGATTATATCAGTTTAGATCTTGATTCAGAAGACATAGCTTCTATGGTTTTTTTCATAGAATTCTCCATACCATGGGTGTGGAAATGGACTCCTGAAGTGGGTTATACCCAACATAATATGCCATGTCTCAGAAGAGCTACTCATAGTAGGTTTTGGGATAGATTAATCAAAATTGATCCTGAGACCAAAACTATGAATGGTCAAAATATTCTGGATGATATCCAGCAAAAAATTCTGTTATACAAAAAGAAAAAAGAAGCTGGTGATTTCAAAAATACCAGTCCATTTAGTCAATTATCTTCCATGTTAAAATTACAGAAAGATGTTATACCAAAAGAAGATTTAATTAAATCTTATTTGCTACAATTCAAGCAGGAGCTTCTCAACACCTTGCTCCCAGAAGACAAGACTGACATTTCTATGGCAGGCTCGTCTCATGACGATTGTTTAGCTGGGGAATCTCAAGACCCCAATGAGAATGATAATATGGATGCTGAAACTCTTAATGATGAGGATATTGACCGAATGGTCAAAGAGATGGAAGAAGCTGCACAAAAGGCCATCAAGTAAAAGCTGACGACACACATGTGCAAGCGGCCCCACCACATCAACCACATATTGAATTATTGTCCTTGTAGGACCATTGTAATAGTACTCGCATTATAGGGAATAGTATTATTTGGATTTCAAATCCTTTATGTAATAGCATAAGTTTAGATGGTGTCCGTCTTCCTTATCGTCTATAAAAGGAAGCCAACTCTTCATAAGTTGGACACACCTAAAAAACCCCTCTAGAAATCTCCCTCTCTAGCTTTCTAGTTCTCTCCCTCTTTGTATAAATTTTTCACAAATAAGAAGAAGTTTGAAGTTTCCTTCTTACCTCCCTGGTAATTTCTTAATTCTTTTTCTTATATTGTTATATAATATTTGTTTTAGATTTAGTGTCATGGAAGGCTAAATCATTTCATGTTAAACTATGAATTGATATCTATCTGGCTATTATGTTGTGAAGATCCTTATTTTGTCCGAATGGATAGCAGTTTATGCCATAGCTTAGAGTTTGGGTTATGAACTTGGAACTGGCCTTACTTATTCAAAGAATAAGGGTTAGCCTGTTGAAAGCCGTTGAATGAAGGCGATGTTAAGGCGTTGATCCTGGTTTTATTCTTTGATAAGTAGGTTGACGGTTTTAAAGTTTATGTAAAAATTGGACCTTGAAACTCTTAGTTATTGCATGGACTACTATCTGGCTACCTTCGGACCCCATTTGGTAGCAGAGCCATGTATTTGCTATGATATATATGTTATTCATAGTTTAACATGACCTTTCTGCCTTAAATTCTAATGAATTTATTAAGAGAAAAGAGGAACATTAAAAATGTTTCTAAACAAGAGATGGATATTCCTGAAAACCTGGAAGCACTTAATAAGTGGACTATTCCAAGAGTTGATTTGAAAACTGTATATCAGTTAGGAACCTTTGAAAAATTGGGTTTAAAACAAGTAGTTAAAACTACTGAAGAATCAGTCTCTTTAGATAATGAAGAAACTGAGATTAAATTGTTATCATTAAATGATATACTGAAATATAAAGATTTATATAAGTTCATTCATATTGGACTAGTGCAGATTGCATTCAAACCTCTTACTTTAGAAGGTTTACCTGAAAGTTTATTGCATGCTTAAGAGATGCAAGAAATCTAAATTGGAAACAATCACTTATAGGTGTGATCCAATCTAGTCTGGCGCATGGGCCAGTATATTTTAATGTTTATCCTAATCTTTCACTTTCTCTAAGTGATGTCAATATCTTTGACACTTTAACATTAAATGTTAAGACTCATGGCTATAATTATATGGCTGGATCTGAACTTATCTGTATTTGTTATAGAATTTATTATAAACCATTATTTACTTTAAATCCTAATTGTAAATTAATGGATAAAAAGATAAATGAAACTGTTTTAATAGAAACCAATTTTAATAGATCTAAGATATCCACACGAAGAATTATTAAATGGGATGAAATCCCTATGCCTCCTAATGGAAATTAGAAAAAACGGGTTATATTCAGTCAAAAACTGAACATAATATTGATCATATTGAACAAACTCCAGAAGGAATCGTTTATATCCAGATGGATCCTAGTTCTTCTAGGATAGGAAATATTCCTAGGACATATTCTACCAGATCTGAAAGATCGTATATTTCACCTCTGTTAGAAGATAAAGATTATATTCCTTACAGGGTTTCTACTTCCCAAGTAAGTGAGCGTGATGAACATAATAATCATGTAGAGAAAGTTTTAAAAACAAAAGAAAATATTGTTAAAGGAGTTTATAACAAAGATCCGGAAATAACCGAATCTGAAATGAATTTTTCCTTATGAATAATATACAACAAATTGATTTTAGACCTGGATCTGAAGCCAGGCAAAAAATTAAACATGAATTTAATTTACCGAGATGGGAACCATTTAGAAAGTGGTTTTTCTCTAATTTTGATGATACTCTCAAATATTATATTTCTGAAGAATTTTATAAATGTTTATCTATTCATAATATTTTATTTCCCTTCGTTCCATGGTTCGTAGATAAATATATTGAACCATATATTTCTGTCTTAGAAAGAGATTATAAACTCTTAAATGGTAATATCATTAAGGGCGTTTGGCCTCCTCAACAACCTTTTCATTTGGAAAAGGACAATCATATTATCGGTTTTACTGACATTTGTGAAACTTTTTGAACATGATACATTACATATCATCTGTAAAAAGCAGTTAATAAACTTATTGAACAACGAAATTATACAAACATTTGTTTAAATGTATTAGGAGAACAAATTCTCTCTCTTCATAAGAGAATTGATATTTTAATACAAAAAACTTGACACGAATAATATATCTTCGTCCGATGTGTCAGGCACTAAAGAAGTCATCGTTGCTCCTCCTTTGCGACCTCCTCCCGAAATTTCTAATTATAAACTAAAAAAGATGTCAGATCTAGAAGAGATCCTAGATCAGAAATTTAAAAAATTAAACATTAATACTTTAGAAAATGAATTTTCTGATAAATTATCAGAAACCAAAGATTATAAGCCTATTATTCAGGATGAACTTAATAAGTTATATAAATTTCGTTTGATCGACCCACACAAAGAATAAATTATTATAGAAGACCCTCTCCAGTAGATATTCTACATGAGGAACAAGAATATATTAATAATAACAGCTATAATGGAAAAAGCATTTATAATGGAATATAGATGGTTATACAGAAAAACAGATTTATAATCTTACACATAGAATGCTTATGTACAGTACAGTCAGTAAACTGATTGGAAATAGTGATAGTAATATTGCAAAAATGATAGTTGCAGGTTTTACTGGCCAACTAAAAGGTTGGTGGGATCATTATCTTTCTAATCAAGAGAAAGAAACTATTTATCATACTCTTAAACAAGAAGAAAATGGTAATACTAGTGAACAAGCAGTTTATACACTGATTGTGACCATATTAGAACATTTCACCGGAAGAATTTCAGATAATAATGAGACTAATAGAACTCTATTACAGAATAGTAGGTGTAAAACACTCACAGATTGGAGATGGTATAAAGACCTATTTCTAAATCGGGTTATGGAATTACCTGAGAGTAATAGCTCTCATTGGAAATCCAAATTTATTGATGGATTACCTCCATTATTTGCTGAAAGAGTAAGAAAAACTCTTAGGAAAGATAAAATATCTATTCCTTATGAAAGTTATACATATGGAAGTCTCATAGCAACTTGCAAATCTGAAGGTTTAGTCTTATGTAATGAAATTAATTAAATCAACAAATTAAAAGGCAACGACTAACTGAAAGAAATCAGTTAGGCTAATTTTGTAGTCAATTTGGGTTAGATATTCAACCTCAAAGAAAACAAGTTCATAACTCTTCTCATAATGATAAACATGAATTTTATCATAAAAAGAAAAAGAAGAGATATTCTCAAGCTCAACTAGAGAAAAAAGCTAAAAGAAAGTCTGATAGACTTGAAAGAAAGAAAGACAAAAGTAATATTGTCTGTTATAAGTGTAAACGTATAGGTCACTACGCTAATAAGTGTAGAATGAAACAAAAGATTAATAATCTTAATATTAGTGAAGAATTGAAAGATTCTTTAGAAAAATTATTTTTAGAATCTGATGAGTCTGAAGATATAAATTCAGCCTCAGAAATAGATCATATCTATGATTCTTACTGCGATTCGAAGAAGAAATGTGTCCTTGTAAACAAGGAGTCGATGAATACGATAAAGAAGAAGATGATTATTATAAATTAATATCTCAATTTCAAGATTCTGATATTAATGTTTTAACTAATAATCATATTTTAGAATTTTTAAAATCTATTAAAGACCCAGAATTAAGGTCTAGAATCATAGAAAATTTGGATAATCTTCCATCGACTAGTACTTCTACTCCTAAGAAAGAAGTAGAATTTATACCGAATAATAATCCATATTCAATGACAGAAGTTTATAAACTCATGAAACAAAGATATGAGGATTCTCATAAATCTCCTACTACTGTAAAAGATTTATATGGAGAAATAAATCATCTTAAAGATGAAATCAAGCTGTTAAAACAACTAAATCAAAAGCTTGATGTTAGAGTTTCTAACTTAGAAATAAAACAAGACTATCCTTTGGTTACACCAAACCTTTTTGACAATCTTAATAAGATTGGTGACGAAAATTTCTTAACTACACTTGATATGATTACATCATTCAAGTTTTATGTGAAAATTAATTTACTCATAAGTAAAAATGAAACGCAAGAATTTACTGCCCTCATTGATACAGGTGCAGATATTAGTGTTATTCAGGAAGGATTAATTCCTACTAAATATTTTCAAAAAACAACTCATAGTCTAAGACATGCAGGTGGTGATAAATTACACATTAATTTTAAACTACCCTGTGCATATATTTGCAATAATAAAGTTTGCATTCCTGAAAGCTTTTTATTAGCTAAAAATATTACTAACCAAGTAATACTTGGTACTCCTTTTATTAAAAAGATTTTCCCTATTACTTATATAGGAACTGAGTGTATTATAGGTACTTTTGATAATACACCTGTTTCTTTTCAGTTCATAACTGAACCAAATACAAGATTTGTGAATGAAATAAAGGATTTCATTATACGAAAACAAAAGCAAATTAATTTTCTAAATTTTGAAATTAACTCTTCCACTATCGAAGAAGTTTTACAAAATCCTAAATTACAGGATAAAATTAAACAGCTACAACATCATATTTCTGTAGAAATTTGCAATGATCATCCAAATGCTTTTTGGAATCGCAAGAAGCATGAAGTTAAACTTCCTTATATTGATGACTTTGATGAAAGTCAGATTCCTACCAAGGCAAGACCTTGTCAGATGAATTCTAAATATTTAGAATTATGCAAAGAAGAAATTGCTTCTTTGTTAAATAAAAAATTAATCAAAGAGTCAAACTCACCCTGGTCATGTACAGGATTTGAACATTTAGATATTTTTAAGAAATTAGTAATACAAAATGGTTTAGTTATATCCAAACCTAAAATGGTTTTATTTCAAACCAATATTAGATTTTTGGGTCATAACATTGAAAAGGGAAAAATCATTCCTATCAATAGAAGTATAGAATTTGCTTCTAAATTTCCAGATGACATTCTGGATAAAACACAATTGCAACGATTCTTAGGCAGTTTAAATTATATATCGCCTTATTATCAAAATCTTGCTTCTGATACAGCTATCTTATATGATAGGTTAAAAAAGAAACCTAAACCATGGACGTCTCAGCATACTGAGATGGTCAAGAAAATAAAAGCAAAAGTTTCCTCTTTGCCTTGTTTGGTCTTAGCCAACCCTACTTGGCAAAAGATTATAGAAACCGATGCTTCTGATATTGGTTATGGGGGTATTCTTACCCGAATTTGTCCTGTTAATAACAAACCTCATTTAGTCAGATATTATTCTGGCAAATGGACTGATAGTCAAAAAAATTATGCCACTATAGTTAAAGAAATCTTAGCTACTGTCAAATGTATTTTAAAATTTCAGGATGATTTATATAATCAAAAATTTATTGTCAAAACAGACTGCCAAGCAGCTAAATTTATGTTTCATAAAGATTTTAAACATGATGTATCTAAACAAATGTTTGCCCGATGGCAAGCTCATTTAGCACCATTTGATTTTAATATTATTTATAAAAAAGGTCAAGATAAGAATCTTCCTGACTTTTTGACTCGTGAATATTTGCAGCATGCAGGGACGAGGAAATAACTATCGCGGTCGTGGTGGCTGAGGCAGAGGTAATACCTCACAGCCAAAAGACAAAAATGTTGTTATACAACATGGCAATAAGACTCTTGTTAGTCAACATTTGACTCACATTCCAGCTACTGAAGCACAATTATATGCGGAATTCAAAAAACAGTTGCGTGCTACACAACAACAAACAGGGTGAAACCTCATCGGCATCATATGCTCGGGCTTTAGTCGAAACGAGAAGAAGATCATACACCTTCTTATCATACTCATAAGGAGAAGGACATCATATGTCATTTGGAACACAAAGATCTCCAATGGAAGGAGAATCCGTGGCTGTTAATCAACAGATATCTTGATGTGGCATCATATGCTGCAACGTCATACAAACAAAGGCAATATTATGAAAATGTTTTGAAAGAAACATATTGTGAAATTACACATTTTTATCCTGGTGGTGCTAAAACTGGGACAATTTATAATTTTAGCAAGATTATAATTAAAAAGATCATATCTATCGAAGAATGGGGAATTTCTCCTTTGCGAGAAAAGGAATTTATAGTTCCTGGTACTAAATTCACCATTAAATATAATTATTGGGATTATATTGATGACTTTGATGAAAGTCAAATTCCTACTAAGGCAAGACCCTGTCAAATGAATTCTAAATATTTAGAATTATGCAAAGAAGAAATTGCTTCTTTGTTAAATAAAAAATTAATCAAAGAGTCAAACTCACCCTGGTCATGTACAGGATTTTATGTTAATAAAAATGCTGAACTAGAAAGAGGCGTACCAAGATTGGTAATAAATTATAAACCTCTGAATAAAGTTTTAAAATGGATTCGTCATCCTATTCCTAATAAAAAAGATTTATTAGATCGCCTTTATGAAGCTCTAATATTTTCTAAATTTGATTTAAAATCAGGATATTGGCAAATTCAGATAGCTGAAGAAGACCAATATAAAACTGCATTTAATGTGCCTATAGGTCACTTTGAATGGAAAGTGATGCCCTTTGGTTTAAAAAACGCGCCTTCTGAATTTCAGAAAATTATGAATGATATATTCATCCCATACAGTGACTTTATATTAGTCTATATAGATGATATCTTAGTCTTTTCTAAAAATGTTCAACAACATTTTGAACATTTAGATATTTTTAAGAAATTAGTAATACAAAATGGTTTAGTTATATCCAAACCTAAAATGGTTTTATTTCAAACCAATATTAGATTTTTGGGTCATAACATTGAAAAGGGAAAAATCATTCCTATCAATAGAAGTATAGAATTTGCTTCTAAATTTCCAGATGAAATTCTGGATAAAACACAATTGCAACGATTCTTAGGCAGTTTAAATTATATATCGCCTTATTATCAAAATCTTGCTTCTGATATTGGTTATGGGGGTATTCTTACCCAAATTTGTCCTGTTAATAACAAACCTCATTTAGTCAGATATTATTCTGGCAAATGGACTGATAGTAAAAAAAATTATGCCACTATAGCTAAAGAAATCTTAGCTATTGTCAAATATATTTTAAAATTTCAGGATGATTTATATAATCAAAAATTTATTGTCAAAACAGACTGCCAAGCAGCTAAATTTATGTTTCATAAAGATTTTAAACATGATGTATCTAAACAAATGTTTGCCCGATGGCAAGCTCATTTAGCACCATTTGATTTTGATATTATTTATAAAAAAGGTCAAGATAATAATCTTCCTGACTTTTTGACTCGTGAATATTTGCAGCATGCAGGGACGAGGAAATAACTATCGCGGTCGTGGTGGCTGAGGCAGAGGTAATACCTCACAGCCAAAAGACAAAAATGTTGTTATACAACATGGCAATAAGACTCTTGTTAGTCAACATTTGACTCACATTCCAGCTACTGAAGCACAATTATATGCGGAATTCAAAAAACAGTTGCGTGCTACACAACAACAAACAGGTGAAACCTCATCAGCATCATATGCTCAGGCTTTAGCTGAAACAGAAGAAGATCATACACCTTCTTATCATACTCATAAGGAGAAGGACATCATATGTCATTTGGAACACAAAGATCTCCAATGGAAGGAGAATCCGTGGCTGTTAATCAACAGATATCTTGATGTGGCATCATATGCTGCAACGTCATACAAACAAAGGCAATATTATGAAAATGTTTTGAAAGAAACATATTGTGAAATTACACATTTTTATCCTGGTGGTGCTAAAACTGGGACAATTTATAATTTTAGCAAGATTATAATTAAAAAGATCATATCTATCGAAGAATGGGGAATTTCTCCTTTGCGAGAAAAGGAATTTATAGTTCCTGGTACTAAATTCACCATTAAATATAATTATTGGGATTATATTGATTCTTTTCATAAAGCACTTTCATATGAAAATCCAACCAAGAAGCATACTTGGTTAACAAAAATTTGTGGACATGTTTATAACCATCCCATACCAAATTGGTTTTTTACATGGTGGACTACTATCTGGCTACCTTCGGACCCAATTTGGTATCAGAGCCATGTATTTGCTATGATATATATGTTATTCATAGTTTAACATGACCTTTCTGCCTTAAATTCTAATGAATTTATTAAGAGAAAAGAGGAACATTAAAAATGTTTCTAAACAAGAGATGGATATTCCTGAAAACCTGGAAGCACTTAATAAGTGGACTATTCCAAGGGTTGATTTAAAAACTGTTTATCAGTTAGGAACCTTTGAAAAATTGGGTTTAAAACAAGTAGTTAAAACTACTGAAGAATCAGTCTCTTTAGATAATGAAGAAACTGAGATTAAATTGTTATCATTAAATGATATACTTAAATATAAAGATTTATATAAGTTCATTCATATTGGACTAGTGCATATTGCATTCAAACCTCTTACTTTAGAAGGTTTACCTGAAAGTTTTATTGCATGCTTAAGAGATGCAAGAAATCTAAATTGGAAACAATCACTTATAGGTGTGATCCAATCTAGTCTGGCGCATGGGCCAGTATATTTTAATGTTTATCCTAATCTTTCACTTTCTCTAAGTGATGTCAATATCTTTGACACTTTAACATTAAATGTTAAGACTCATGGCTATAATTATATGGCTGGATCTGAACTTATCTGTATTTGTTATAGAATTTATTATAAACCATTATTTACTTTAAATCCTAATTGTAAATTAATGGATAAAAAGATAAATGAAACTGTTTTAATAGAAACCAATTTTAATAGATCTAAGATATCCACACGAAGAATTATTAAATGGGATGAAATCCCTATGCCTCCTCAATGGAAATTAGAAAGAACTGGTTATATTCAGTCAAAAACTGAACATAATATTGATCATATTGAACAAACTCCAGAAGGAATCGTTTATATCCAGATGGATCCTAGTTCTTCTAGGATAGGAAATATTCCTAGGACATATTCTATCAGATCTGAAAGATCGTATATTTCACCTCAGTTAGAAGATAAAGATTATATTCCTTACAGGGTTTCTACTTCCCAAGTAAGTGAGCGTGATGAACATAATAATCATGAAGAGAAAGTTTTAAAAACAAAAGAAAATAGTGTTAAAGGTGTTTATAACAAAGATCCGGAAATAACCGAATCTGAAATGAATTTTTCTTTATGAATAATATACAACAAATTGATTTTAGACCTGGATATGAAGCCAGGCAAAAAATTAAACATGAATTTAATTTACCGAGATGAGAACTATTTAGAAAGTGGTTTTTCTCTAATTTTGATGATACTCTCAAATATTATATTTCTGAAGAATTTTATAAATGTTTATCTATTCATAATATTTTATTTCCCTTCGTTCCATGGTTCGTAGATAAATATATTGAACCATATATTTCTGTCTTAGAAAGAGATTATAAACTCGTAAATGGTAATATCATTAAGGGCGTTTGGCCTCCTCAACAACCTTTTCATTTGGAAAAGGACAATCATATTGTCAGTTTTACAGCATTTGTGAAACTTTTTGAACATGATACATTACATATCACTGTAAAAATGATTAATAAACTTATTGAACAACAGAATTATACAAACATTTGTTTAAATGTATTAGGAGAACAAATTCTCTCTCTTCATAAGAGAATTGATATTTTAATACAAAAACTTGACACGAATAATATATCTTCGTCCGATGTTTCAGGCACTAAAGAAGTCATCGCTGCTCCTCCTTTGCAGCCTCCTCCTGAAATTTCTAATTATAAACTAGAAAAGATGTCAGATCTAGAAGAGATGCTAGATCAGAAATTTAAAAAATTAAACATTAATACTTTAGAAAATGAATTTTCTGATAAATTATCAGAAACCAAAGATTATCAGGCGATTATTCAGGATGAACTTAATAAGTTATACAAGTTTGCTGATAGACCCACACAAAGAATAAATTATTATAGAAGACCTTCTCCAGTAGATATTCTACATGAATGAACAAGAATATTTAATAATAACAGCTATAATGGAAAAAGCATTTATGAATGGAATATAGATGGTTATACAGAAAAACAGATTTATAATCTTACACATAGAATGCTTATGTACAGTACAGTCAGTAAACTGATTGGAAATAGTGATAGTAATATTGCAAAAATGATAGTTGCAGGTTTTACTGGCCAACTAAAAGGTTGGTGGGATCATTATCTTTCTAATCAAGAGAAAGAAACTATTTATCATACTCTTAAACAAGAAGAAAATGGTAATACTAGTGAACAATCAGTTTATACACTGATTATGACAATATTAGAACATTTCACCGGAAGAATTTCAGATAATAATGAGACTAATAGAACTCTATTACAGAATACTAGGTGTAAAACACTCACAGATTGGAGATGGTATAAAGACCTATTTCTAAATCGGGTTATGGAATTACCTGAGAGTAATAGCTCTCATTGGAAATCCAAATTTATTGATGGATTACCTCCATTATTTGCTGAGAGAGTAAGAAAAACTCTTAGGAAAGATAAAATATCTATTCCTTATGAAAGTTATACATATGGAAGTCTCATAGCAACTTGCAAATCTGAAGGTTTAGCCTTATGTAATGAAATTAAATTAAATCAACAAATTAAAAGGCAACGACTAACTGAAAGAAATCAGTTAGGCCAATTTTGTAGTCAATTTGGGTTAGATATTCAACCTCAAAGAAACAAGTTCATAACTCTTCTCATAATGATAAACATGAATTTTATCATAAAAAGAAAAAGAAGAGATATTCTCAAGCTCAGCTAGAGAAAAAAGCTAAAAGAAAGTCTGATAGACTTGAAAGAAAGAAAGACAAAAGTAATATTGTCTGTTATAAGTGTAAACGTATAGGTCACTACGCTAATAAGTGTAGAATGAAACAAAAGATTAATAATCTTAATATTAGTGAAGAATTGAAAGATTCTTTAGAAAAATTATTTTTAGAATCTGATGAGTCTGAAGATATAAATTCAGCCTCAGAAAATGATCATATCTATGATTCTTCTGCAGATTCCGAAGAAGAAATGTGTCCTTGTAAACAAGGAGTCATTGAATCTGATAAAGAAGAAGATGATTATTATAAATTAATATCTCAATTTCAAGATTCTGATATTAATGTTTTAACTAATAATCATATTTTAGAATTTTTAAAATCTATTAAAGACCCTGAATTAAGGTCTCGAATCATAGAACATTTGGATAATATTCCATCGACTAGTACTTCTACTCCTAAGAAAGAAGTAGAATTTATACCGAATAATAATCCATATTCAATGACAGAAGTTTATAAACTCATGAAACAAAGATATGAGGATTCTCATAAATCTCCTACTACTGTAAAAGATTTATATGGAGAAATAAATCATCTTAAAGATGAAATCAAGCTGTTAAAACAACTAAATCAAAAGCTTGATGTTAGAGTTTCTAACTTAGAAATAAAACAAGACTATCCTTTGGTTACACCAAACCTTTTTGACAATCTTAATAAGATTGGTGACGAAAATTTCTTAACTACATTTGGGACATCAGGAAAAATACTTCCAGATCAGTTTAAAGCTTTATATGCGGACTGGATTAATATATCGCCAAAGGTCGCTGATTATATCAGTTTAGATCTTGATTCAGAAGACATAGCTTCTATGGTTTTTTTCATAGAATTCTCCATACCATGGGTGTGGAAATGGACTCCTGAAGTGGGCTATACCCAACATAATATGCCATGTCTCAGAAGAGCTACTCATAGTAGGTTTTGGGATAGATTAATCAAAATTGATCCTGAGACCAAAACTATGAATGGTCAAAATATTCTGGATGATATCCAGCAAAAAATTCTGTTATACAAAAAGAAAAAAGAAGCTGGTGATTTCAAAAATACCAGTCCATTTAGTCAATTATCTTCCATGTTAAAATTACAGAAAGATGTTATACCAAAAGAATATTTAATTAAATCTTATTTGCTACAATTCAAGCAGGAGCTTCTCAACACCTTGCTCCCAGAAGACAAGACTGACATTTCTATGGCAGGCTCGTCTCATGACGATTGTTTAGCTGGGGAATCTCAAGACGCCAATGAGAATGATAATATGGATGCTGAAACTCTTAATGAAGAGGATATTGACTGAATGGTCAAAGAGATGGAAGAAGCTGCACAAAAGGCCATCAAGTAAAAGCTGACGACACACATGTGCAAGCGGCCCCACCACATCAACCACATATTGAATTATTGTCCTTGTAGGACCATTGTAATAGTACTCGCATTATAGGGAATAGTATTATTCGGATTTCAAATCCTTTATGTAATAGCATAAGTTTAGATGGTGTCCGTCTTCCTTATCATCTATAAAAGGAAGCCAACTCTTCATAAGTTGGACACACCTAGAAAACCCCTCTAGAAATCTCCCTCTCTAGCTTTCTAGTTCTCTCCCTCTTTGTATAAATTTTTCACAAATAAGAAGAAGTTTGAAGTTTCCTTCTTACCTCCCTGGTAATTTCTTAATTCTTTTTCTTATATTGTTATATAATATTTGTTTTAGATTTAGTCTCATGGAAGGCTAAATCATTTCATGTTAAACTATGAATTGATATATATCTGGCTATTATGTTGTGAAGATCCTTATTTTGTCCGAATGGATAGCAGTTTATGCCATAACATAGAGTTTGGGTTATGCATTTGTTACTGGCCTTACTTATTCAAAGAATAAGGGTTAGCCTGTTGAAAGCCGTTGAGTGAAGGCGATGTAAAGGCGTTGATCCCGGTTTTATTCTTGGCTAAGTCGGTTGACGGTTTTAGAATTCATGTAAAAATGGACCTTTAAATTCTAAGTTATTGCATGGACTACTATCTGGCTACCTTCGTACCCCTTCACTCAACGGCTTTCAACAGGCTAACCCTTATTCTTTGAATAAGTAAGGCCAGTTCCAAATTCATAACCCAAACTCTAAGTTATGGCATAAACTGCTATCCATTCGGACAAAATAAGGATCTTCACAACATAATAGCCAGATATATATCAATTCATAGTTTAACATGAAATGATTTAGCCTTCCATGAGACTAAATCTAAAACAAATATTATATAACAATATAATAAAAAGAATTAAGAAATTACCAGGGAGGTAAGAAGGAAACTTCAAACTTCTTCTTATTTGTGAAAAAATTTATACAAAGAGGGAGAGAACTAGAAAGCTAGAGAGGGAGATTTCTAGAGGGGTTTTCTAGGTGTGTCCAACTTATGAAGAGTTGGCTTCCTTTTATAGACGATAAGAAAGACGGACACCATCTAAACTTATGCTATTACATAAAGGATTTGAAATCCGAATAATACTATTCCCTATAATGCGAGTACTATTACAATGGTCCTACAAGGACAATAATTCAATATGTGGTTGATGTGGTGGGGCCGCTTGCACATGTGTGTCGTCAACTTTTACTTGATGGCCTTTTGTGCAGCTTCTTCCATCTCTTTGACCATTTGGTCAATATCCTCTTCATTAAGAGTTTCAGCATCCATATTATCATTCTCATTGGGATCTTGAGATTCCCCAGCTAAACAATCGTCATGAGACGAGCCTGCCATAGAAATTTCAGTCTTGTCTTCTGGGAGCAAGGTGTTGAGAAGCTCCTGCTTGAATTGTAGCAAATAAGATTTAATTAAATCTTCTTTTGGTATAACATCTTTCTGTAATTTTAACATGGAAGATAATTGACTAAATGGACTGGTATTTTTGAAATCACCAGCTTCTTTTTTCTTTTTGTATAACAGAATTTTTTGCTGGATATCATCCAGAATATTTTGACCATTCATAGTTTTGGTCTCAGGATCAATTTTAATTAATCTATCCCAAAACCTACTATGAGTAGCTCTTCTGAGACATGGCATATTATGTTGGGTATAACCCACTTCAGGAGTCCATTTCCACACCCATGGTATGGAGAATTCTATGAAAAAAAACATAGAAGCTATGTCTTCTTAATCAAGATCTAAACTGATATAATCAGCGACCTTTCGCGATATATTAATCCAGTCCGCATATAAAGCTTTAAACTGATCTGGAAGTATTTTTCCTGATGTCCCAAATGTAGTCCACCATGTAAAAAACCAATTTGGAATAGGATGGTTATAAACATGTCCACAAATTTTAATTAACCAAGTATGCTTCTTGGTTGGATTTTCATATAAAAGTGCTTTATGAAAAGCATCAATATAATCCCAATAATTATATTTAATGGTGAATTTAGTACCAGGAACTATAAATTCCTTTTCTCGCAAAGGAGAAATTCCCCATTCTTCGATAGATATGATCTTTTTAATTATAATCTTGCTAAAATTATAAATTGTCCCAGTTTTAGCACCACCAGGATAAAAATTTGTAATTTCACAAATCTTGTATTTGGTTCAGTTATGAACTGAAAAGAAACAGGTGTATTATCAAAAGTACCTATAATACACTCAGTTCCTATATAAGTAATAGGGAAAATCTTTTTAATAAAAGGAGTACCAAGTATTACTTGGTTAGTAATATTTTTAGCTAATAAAAAGCTTTCAGGAATGCAAACTTTATTATTGCAAATATATGCACAGGGTAGTTTAAAATTAATGTGTAATTTATCACCACCTGCATGTCTTAGACTATGAGTTGTTTTTTGAAAATATTTAGTAGGAATTAATCCTTCCTGTATAACACTAATATCTGCACCTGTATCAATGAGGGCAGTAAATTCTTGCATTTCATTTTTACTTATGAGTAAATTAATTTTCACATAAAACTTGAATGATGTAATCATATCAAGTGTAGTTAAGAAATTTTCGTCACCAATCTTATTAAGATTGTCAAAAAGGTTTGGTGTAACCAAAGGATAGTCTTGTTTTATTTCTAAGTTAGAAACTCTAACATCAAGCTTTTGATTTAGTTGTTTTAATGACTTGATTTCATCTTTAAGATGATTTATTTCTCCATATAAATCTTTTTACGGTAGTAGGAGATTTATGAGAATCCTCATATCTTTGTTTCATGAGTTTATAAACTTCTGTCATTGAATATGGATTATTATTCGGTATAAATTCTACTTCTTTCTTAGGAGTAGAAGTACTAGTCGATGGAAGATTATCCAAATTTTCTATGATTCTAGACCTTAATTCTGGGTCTTTAATAGATTTTAAAAATTCTAAAATATGATTATTAGTTAAAACATTAATATCAGAATCTTGAAATTGAGATATTAATTTATAATAATCATCTTCTTCTTTATCAGATTCACTGACTCCTTGTTTACAAGGACACATTTCTTCTTCGGAATCTGCAGAAGAATCATAGATATGATCTATTTCTGAGGCTGAATTTATATCTTCAGACTCATCAGATTCTAAAAATAATTTTTCTAAAGAATCTTTCAATTCTTCACTAATATTAAGATTATTAATCTTTTGTTTCATTCTACACTTATTAGCGTAGTGACCTATACGTTTACACTTATAACAGACAATATTACTTTTGTCTTTCTTTCTTTCAAGTCTATCAGACTTTCTTTTAGCTTTTTTCTCTAGCTGAGCTTGAGAATATCTCTTCTTTTTCTTTTTATGATAAAATTCATGTTTATCATTATGAGAAGAGTTATGAACTTGTTTTCTTTGAGGTTGAATATCTAACCCAAATTGACTACAAAATTAGCCTAACTGATTTCTTTCAGTTAGTCGTTGCCTTTTAATTTGTTGATTTCATTTAATTTCATTACATAAGGCTAAACCTTCAGATTTGCAAGTTGCTATGAGACTTCCATATGTATAACTTTCATAAGGAATAGAGATTTTATCTTTCCTAAGAGTTTTTCTTACTCTTTCAGCAAATAATGGAGGTAATCCATCAATAAATTTGGATTGCCAATGAGAGCTATTACTCTCAGGTAATTCCATAACCCGATTTAGAAATAGGTCTTTATACCATCTCCAATCTGTGAGTGTTTTACACCTAGTATTCTGTAATAGAGTTCTATTAGTCTCATTATTATCTGAAATTCTTCCGGTGAAATGTTCTAATATGGTTACAATCAGTGTATAAACTGCTTGTTCACTAGTATTACCATTTTCTTCTTGTTTAAGAGTATGATAAATAGGTTCTTTCTCTTGATTAGAAAGATAATGATCCCACCAACTTTTTAGTTGGCCAGTAAAACCTGCAACTATCATTTTTGCAATATTACTATCACTATTTCCAATCAGTCTACTGACTGTACTGTACATAAGCATTCTATGTGTAAGATTATAAATCTGTTTTTCTGTATAACCATCTATATTCCATTCATAAATGCTTTTTCCATTATAGCTGTTATTATTAATATATTCTTGTTCCTCATGTAGAATATCTACTGGAGAGGGTCTTCTATAATAATTTATTCTTTGTGTGGGTCGATCAGCAAATTTATATAACTTATTAAGTTCATCCTGAATAATAGGCTTATAATCTTTGGTTTCTGATAATTTATCAGAAAATTCATTTTCTAAAGTATTAATGTTTAATTTTTTAAATTTCTGATCTAGCATCTCTTCTAGATCTGACATCTTTTTTAGTTTATAATTAGAAATTTCAGGAGGAGGCTGCGATGGAGGAGCAGCGATGACTTCTTTAGTTCCTGACACATCGGACGAAGATATATTATTCGTGTCAAGTTTTTGTATTAAAATATCAATTCTCTTATGAAGAGAGAGAATTTGTTCTCCTAATACATTTAAACAAATGTTTGTATAATTCTGTTGTTCAATAAGTTTATTAATCTGTTTTACAGTGATATGTAATGTATCATGTTCAAAAAGTTTCACAAATGCTGTAAAACTGACAATATGATTGTCCTTTTCCAAATGAAAAGGTTGTTGAGGAGGCCAAACGCCCTTAATGATATTACCATTTAAGAGTTTATAATCTCTTTCTAAGACAGAAATATATGGTTCAATATATTTATCTACGAACCATGGAACGAAGGGAAATAAAATATTATGAATAGATAAACATTTATAAAATTCTTCAGAAATATAATATTTGAGAGTATCATCAAAATTAGAGAAAAACCACTTTCTAAATGGTTCTCATCTCGGTAAATTAAATTCATTTTTAATTTTTTTCCTGGCTTCTGATCCAGGTCTAAAATCAATTTTTTGTATATTATTCATAAAGAAAAATTCATTTCAGATTCGGTTATTTCCGGATCTTTGTTATAAACACCTTTAACAATATTTTCTTTTATTTTTAAAACTTTCTCTACATGATTATTATGTTCATCACGCTCACTTACTTGGGAAGTAGAAACCCTGTAAGGAATATACTCTTTATCTTCTAACAGAGGTGAAATATACGATCTTTCAGATCTGGTAGAATATGTCCTAGGAATATTTCCTATCCTAGCAGAACTAGGATCCATCTGGATATAAACGATTCCTTCTGGAGTTTGTTCAATATGATCAATATTATGTTCAATTTTTGACTGAATATAACCAGTTTTTTCTAATTTCCATTGAGGAGGCATAGGGATTTCATCCCATTTAATAATTCTTCGTGTGGATATCTTAGATCTATTAAAATTGGTTTCTATTAAAACAGTTTCATTTATCTTTTTATCCATTAATTTACAATTAGGATTTAAAGTAAATAATGGTTTATAATAAATTCTATAACAAATACAGATAAGTTCAGATCCAGCCATATAATTATAGCCATGAATCTTAACATTTAATGTTAAAGTGTCAAAGATATTGACATCACTTAGAGAAAGTGAAAGATTAGGATAAACATTAAAATATACTGGCCCATGCGCCAGACTAGATTGGATCACACCTATAAGTGATTGTTTCCAATTTAGATTTCTTGCATCTCTTAGGCATGCAATAAAACTTTCAGGTAAACCTTCTAAAGTAAGAGGTTTGAATGCAATCTGCACTAGTCCAATATGAATGAACTTATATAAATCTTTATATTTAAGTATATCATTTAATGATAACAATTTAATCTCAGTTTCTTCATTATCTAAAGAGACTGATTCTTCAGTAGTTTTAACTACTTGTTTTAAACCCAATTTTTCAAAGGTTCCTAACTGATAAACAGTTTTTAAATCAACCCTTGGAATAGTCCACTTATTAAGTGCTTCCAGGTTCTCAGGAATATCCATCTCTTGTTTAGAAACATTTTTAATGTTCCTCTTTTCTCGTAATAAATTCATTTGAATTTAAGGAAGGGAGGTCATGTTAAACTATGAATCACATATATCATAGCAATTACATGGCTCTGATACCAAATTGGGTCCGAAGGTAGCCAGATAGTAGTCCATGCAATAACTAAGAGTTTCAAGGTCCAATTTTTACATAAACTTTAAAACCGTCAACCTACTTATCAAAGAATAAAACCGGGATCAACGCCTTAACATCGCCTTCATTCAACGGCTTTCAATAGGCTAACCCTTATTCTTTGAATAAGTAAGGCCAGTTCCAAATTCATAACCCAAACTCTTAGTTATGGCATAAACTGCTATCCATTCGGACAAAATAAGGATCTTTACAACATAATTAGCCAGATATATAGCTATCCATAGTTTAACATGACATGTATATATATATATATATACATATATAGATATCTATATACATACATATATATGTGTATATATAGATATGCATATATATGTATATATATACGCATATATATGTATATACATACATACATACATATATATATATCCACTCCCTTTACTCTACAAAGATGGTCTCACTTTCTTTTATCATCTATCCAAAATATTTTCAATGCCATTTACGAATATTAGTTAATTCCTTAACTTCTTTTTATTTTCCTCATTATTCTATATATTAATTATTAAAAAATCATCATTTTCCAAGGAATATTAATACTCTTCCACTTTTTACTTGTCATATTGTGTCAATTTTTTTATTTTTTTAGCTTGTCACATCGTTAAAACAATGCAACTTTTTAATGAACTTTTTCCCATTACACTACAAGAATTTAACCTTTTATCGACCGACGAAATGGTCGCTAATCGGTCGATAAAAGGTAGTTACCGACTAAAATAGTCACTCGCTGTATTTTGTTCAGTAACTAGATGTGACAGAATAAAACGTCATCGATAACTTTTATCGACTGAATTTCTGGAGTTACCGATTGAATATTCGGTCAGTAACTTTATTTTTCTCAATTGAAAAATGTAAATTAAATATTAAGTTACCGATCGATTTTTCGTAGTTACCAACCGAGTCTTTCAGTTGGTAAACTCATTTACCCACCGAATTTATTTCTGTAAGTTAATTTTTTTTAAAAAAAAAAAATTACTTCAGTCCGAAACTTTTATTTTTTAAAAATATTTATTAATAATTATAACTATCCACCTAAAATTAGAAACCAATAGCAACCGCAAACCATATAAAATCAACAAAAACATCTATAATACAATCAAGTAAATTTTAGTAGAATACATATATATATATATAAAAGAAAGTCGAAAATAGATAATATAATATCAAATGTATAAAAAATATCATAAAGTCTAGGTAGAAGTTGGTGGAGATGGAGGTGGAGGTGGGCTAGAGGAGGGAGGACCGTCGGTGGCTGAGATGTGGTGTCATCATCCGACGGCGAGAAAGGAGGGAAGAGAGTGGGTGCTGAATCCAGCTACACTCCACACTAAGATGTGAATGATGTCAGGAAGCCGTCGAACCTCTCCTGTGCCTGCTGCATGTATCCCCACATCCTCCTTGCCCTCTCGATATAGGCCTCATGGCTTGCTGTGGAAGATACCGAAGGAATTGAAGACATGGACCTATTGCTGCCTCCGCGGCGCTCTGCGGTAACGGCTGAAGACTGTGAGCCGAAACCATAAACATGGCTCTTGTCGTTTCCACCGGCAGTCTCGAATATCAACTGCTCGTAAGTCAGAATGGGCGAGCCAGTCTCAATATGAAGGCGTTCCGCATTCGTCTTCAGCTCCTGATATTTTGCCTATACAAAAAAGACATTAATAAGTTATAATTAAGCAATATACAATAAGCATAGAGTAATAAACGATAATATGAGAATTGGTTTAAGCATATTAAGGAACCTCACGCAAAACTGGTCGAATCGTGTATCGACCCACTATCCCTTCTATTGATGCAGTAGGACTTACAATTCCGACTGTGTGAATGCCTCGCCCATCTTCTCCCGTTGCAAACATAAACGGGTTTTCAAATATAAAGGTAATTAAAAAAGCTATAAGTTATAAAAAAATATGGTTTAAAGTTAGAAAGATTGCTAATAATTAAATATGGAAAGGTCTTTCATTGAGTGGGTAATTGATATACCTACTCAAGAAAGACCTAGACTCGCCGGTGTGCTTGCCTGGCCCTTGGCCAACACGCCCTTGTAGCCGGTTCTGCTTTCTCGCCTCTCGCCTCTTTTTGTTTGCCTCCGAACCCCATTCATCACAAAGACTCGTGTATTGTGCGGTACTCATCCAATTAGGATGATACCCATCGGTTGCACCTCGTACATCAAGTCCTTGTATCGTAATGCATTGGGTCCCTCGATACCTCTTCTGCAACCAAAGCATAATTTGTTAATCAATATAAGCTTATACATTTAAAAGTTCATGTAAGTTACTTTTATATAAACACTTACCGAACTATGTACACCACATATTCTTCATTCTATTTGAGACCTTCCCAAAACTCGGATGTGCCTCAACAAAGTGTGCCTTCATGATTTCAGTAATCACCTTTGCACAGTCCGATTGCTTGTTGAAGCTGTACAAATGCTTAAATACAAATTATTTAATTAATTAAATCTAATTAATGTTACTTAAACAAAAATAAAGAGTTTAAGAAACAAATAGTGACGTTTATGTTTTAAAAAAAAATAACAAAATTTTTCCTATAAAATTAACAATCCATAAACACTCATTCCAATAGAAACAAGTACACAACAATTCCAATAAAATAAATTACATAATAAGATAGTCATAACACTCATTCCATATCCAAGTTTAACAAACCTATATTACAAGTTTAACAAACAACAATTCCATATGTAAAACACAACAATTCTGTAACACATCAATAATTAAAGGCTGGCTACCATATTTACCTGTCAACGGTCGATAAGATAAGAATGTGAGAGTCAACAACACCCTCGATGGAGGGGCAGGTAAAGGGGCGGATAAAGGGTCAGGTGCCGTAACTCTTGCTGATGATGAAGGAGCAGGAGCTTGGACGTGCTATGATGAAGGGGCAGGCGTCAATGACATTCCCGCACTAGATGAAGCCGAAGGAGTAGACGGTGGACACCAGACTCGAGTACGGCAGCTGCGAAAATAGAGTCAAGGTCGTCGAGGACCGAGAAATCACTACTAGAGGAGTAGACGTCCATGGAGGTGTAGAAGCCGCTGCCGGAGAAAGAGACGTCCCGAGAAGAATAGAAGCCGGATAAGAAGCCGTCTCAACCGGAGTAGAAGCTGCCAGAGTATAAGCTGCTGCTAGGTGAGGCCTCTTCTTACTCCCACGTATCTACCATCTGTAATATAAAAAATTAAACAATTTTAGAAAGTTACATAAAAAGAAAGTTATTTAAAATCACATAACGACAAAGAGAAACAAACAAGTTATTTAGAATCAAAGTTACTTAAACATAACTTACTTAAACATAAATTAAGAGAACAAGAAACAAACAAGTTATTTAGAAATAATGTTACTTAAATATAAACTATCATTTAAAGGAACAAACAAGTTACTTAAACAAATTACCAAGTAAACTTCTCTTCTTTTCCCTCCCTCTTTTAACTCTCAAACTAGCCCTAAGAGTTTAAGAATAAAGACTTTAAAATCTAAATGTTACAGAAATTTTGACAGAGTTTTCCATATAAAATGAACAATTCTTAGGCACAATGGCCACACCAGACAACAACCAAACAAACAAAAAGAAATCTAGTTTAAGAGTCCGGATTCTCCCATAAAAATAACAACAACACAAACAAACAACAAATCTAACAAAATTTTTAAGAGTTCTATTAATAATTTTACGTTTAAACTTATAGATTATGCATGATTAAAGAATTTTTACGTTTTATTAAAAATTTTACGTTTAAACTTTCCAAAACTAATTAACCAAACTTAAGGACTAGTTTGAGAGTTTAGGAGAGAAAAGAAAAGAAGAGAAGTATTAATTACTCCTCTTCTCTTCCTTTGTCCCCTCATAAAACTCACAAACACCATATTTTAAATAATTTCTTTCCAATTTCCTTCTTTTCTCTCCCTTTCTTAACTCTCAAACTAGCCCTAAGAGTTACGAACAAAGACTTTAAAATCTAAATGTTACAGAAATTTCGACAGAGTTTCTCCTATAAAATGCACAATTCCTAGGCACAATGGCATCAGATAACAACCACACAAACAAAAAGAAATCTAACAAAGTTTAAAAGTCGGGGCTCCCCTATAAAGACAAATAATCAATAGTTTAAGAGTCTAGCCTCCGCCATAAAGACACCAACAACACAAACAGGAAACAAATTTAACAAAGTTTTTAAGAGTCCCGACTCTCCTATAAAGACAACACTTCATTCATAATAAAACGAAAATTATATATTTAAGAGTCCGGGCTCCCCCATAATAGTGACAAAGGTTCAAAATGTTGCATAATACATACCTCTATATGTCAATTGGTAAGCGACGATGCTCTAAGTCTTGAAAAATATACCTAAAACAAAGAATGAAAATATCAAATATATAACTATATATATCATAACAAATTAATTGGTCTAAGAAACTGAAGCATAGAAATATCAAGTGAAAATATAGAAATAGAAAAAGGCCTCTTAGGATGTCTCTCTTATTTAAAGAACAACCATTTATTCATGCTCATCAAACAAAACATCTTAGTTGGTCTAGGATCCCATGATAATCTTTATTTTGATCAAGAGAATCAAAAAAGATAATCTTCTAAGAAAATTATGATTTATCAAACACATATATTTTTGAAAAAAGTATAATCTTTTTTTTTATATAAATAAAAAAGATCATCTCTATATAAAACTAATAATTATTATGAATAAAGCATTCAAATAAAAAAGAACTACTATGTATATATTAAAGTCCCTATTATACTCAGAGGTGCTTTCTAAAGTTCTTTTTTTCAAAGGAGGTACTTTCTAAAGAATAAGATACTTTTTTGTAGTATTTGTTGCTAACACGGATATTTGAGCTATTTCTTTTCTTAAAAGAAATAGAGAAAGTACTTTTTTTTTCTAGGAAAGTGAGAGAAAGTACATGTTATTTGTCATGTAAAATGGGGAAAAAAAGAGGTAGAGTACTTAAAAAAGTGATTGAATGTCAAGAATGTCATTTTATACTGAAGATTAGGGAAACAATTGGTCCAAAACCAAAATCCTCCATCTTCATCATCTTATGTATCAAACCGCAGGTATTTCATTGATTGTTTCAAATCTAGCCCACCAATGAGATTGTTTCACATACAATAAAATTACTAAAGACAGAAAATAAAGTGTTTAGGCTGATTTGTTCCTGGCCAAATACTACAATCCATCCACTCTATCATAAATAGCAATAAGGAGCAAAACGGTTGTACGATACGTCATTTGAAGCTCTCCTCACCAAAATTTGTGATAGATATAATAATCAATGTTAGATGTCACGAGAAACATTCATTGTAGACTGTAGTTGCCCCTAACTTAGAGTAACAAAAGTACTTGGGGAAACATTTTAAGCATTTTTAGGCTCATAAATATACTAACAAGTTAAGCATAGATTGATACATTAACCAATTCAACAAGAAACTAGAGACACGAATGAATCAAGAATAAAAGCATTACTAATATATTATCCATAAAATATAATATTCACAAATAGAAGAAAACAAAAATTTTAAGGCACTTCTTGCAATTTCTAAACCAAATTCAAAACAAGTAAGGTTACCAACTTTACATATATATATATATATATTTTAATGAATACTAATTTTACTTTCTCAAAGACACACAAACCCGTCAACCACAAAATTAACCAGAGTATAAAGCTTTAACTTACCAATGAAAAAACAAAATTTCAAATTCCAGTTATAAACCGTTGCAAATACATGATATGATTATGCACCATGCCAATAAAAAATTCCATTGATCTTTCATCTCCATAGAGAACAAACGAATATCACTAAGAGCTCAATTGACCGAAAGAACTTATAGAAACATCCATCCACAATTTCAGCCCCAATTTCACATCCAAACTAAAATATTTTACTGTAAAAAAAAAAAGGAAAACAGCCAAAAAAAAAAAAAACACTTACAGCAAAGTAAACTAGCAACGGCGGCATGAACAGCGACGGCAAGTGAACAGCAACACAACCTGCAAAAATTAAAAAATTGAAAAGAGAGGAGAGGATTCTGCGAGAGAGAGAGAGAGAGAGAGAGAGGCGGGGGGGGTGAAGAAGCATACCTGGCAATGTTGCAATGAACAGCTGTTGGGGGGATGATGGGAGACAGAGGATAGAAGTTGAGGGAGGGGAGGGTTTCTGAGAATGGGAATGACGGGAGAGGGAGGGGGGATTCAAGTTTTTGTCCGCTTTTTTTAAAAATAAAAAATAAATATTATCGATTGATTAGTGACGAAATATTTGGAGTTACCGATCGAATTAGTCAATGTCGATCGGTAACTTTACTTAATTACCGATGAATTATAAAATAGTCAATAATCGGTTGTTAAGTTACAGATGGAATATAAATCAGTTGGTAAGTTACTAACAAAAAAAGTCAGTCGGTAAATTAAGTTGCTAAAATCCCTTTTTTCTGATAGTGTTATACCATTTCATAAAATAATAAATTTCAACCATTTTAACTCTTCTAACATTGGAACTTGTAAAAATAATAATAAGAATAGATGTTAATTTGAAGGGCATATATATATATATATATATATTCACTCCCTCCAATACATAAAGATGGACTGACTTTCTTTTATCATCCATCCCAAATATTCTCATTGCCATTTATGAATATTAGTTAATTCCTTAACTTCTTTTTATTTCCCTCATTTTCTCTACATCTTAATTACTAAAAAAATCTTCATTTTCTAAGAAATATTAATACTCTCTTCCATTTCTTTTACTTGTCATATTGTATCGATTCTCGTATTTTTTTAACTTATCACATTGTTAAAAAATGCAATTTTTTAATAAACTTTTTCCATTATACCCTTTAATAAAATAATAAATTTCAACCCTTTTAACTATTTTACATTAGAACTTGTAGAAATAATAATGAGGAGAAAAATTAATTTGAAGGGCATTCTAGTTCTTGTAAAAAAATATTTAAAATTTCGCATTTCTTAATATGTCTGAAATGAGGACTAGTAATAAAAAATGAGGACTAATAAAAAGTTAATTTTCTTAATATGTCTAAAATGATGACTAATAAAAAATAGGACTAGTAATATTTTCCAAAAAAAATGTAATTATAAAATATAATATCCTCCGACCCAATCCCTATGTAACTAAAATAATAGATTTAATTATATTTTCCCTAACAAATTGTCCAAAATACTATTACATTCGTCTATTTTGTATATATTACAAATGCATTCTTATTTTTTTCTATATTCATAACTAATTAATCTATATTTCTAATTTTAGTATAAAAAATATAAAAAAAATAGCAATTCGGTAGCAAAGAGTTTAGAATTTTCCTAAAATATCATTTCGCATGTCTAATTCTTATTTACTCCGAGATTTTAAGACCACAATGTTTGTTCTAAAATATTTTTTATTACTCTAATTTCCGTAATGAAAGATATTATTATTTTTATATATGATAACAAATACGAAGTAAACTCGAAAATTGATGTTTTAGGAAGATTTTAAATTTTTTACTACAAAATCATTATTGTATGATAATTTTTTTCATTGATATTAGCAGTAAAGATTAATAAGTTATGAAAAATATAACGATAAGGATATATTTATAATATATACAAAATAGAGGAATGAATTATAATTTAGACAAACTCAAAGAGAAAATTTTAATTAACAAAAAATAATATGTAATTCCTTTTAAAAAAATAATATGTAACTAAAATAAATAAATAATATGTTCAAAGCACACTAAAAACTACACAACAGTTAACCCCTAGTTTGGTTTGTGAAGGGGGAAGGGAAGGAGAAGGAGGAGGGGAGTGGCATCATTTATTTTTATTAGGGGAAGTATATTCATTTACTTCAAAATTATTTAGTAGGGTGGATGGGAAGTAAATCTCACTATTTAATTAGAGTGAAAAGTGAAAGGTAAATAGTTTTTATTATATATAATTTACTATTATATTCATTACACAAAGTTAAGAATATTATATATATAGAGTAGGAGTTTAGTTTATGATGAATTTATAATTAACTATTTCGTAAGAAGACAAAATTAATTTCTTAACATCATTTACGTTTTAATTCATACGTTTTTTTAAAGGACTAATTTGCTCACATAAAAAGAAAGCTTATTTACATTCCCTCCATTTTTATATTATAACCAGACAACGTAAACAGGAATTTACGTCCTACCACACCACCGGCCGTAAAATCAAAGAAAATAAGAATAGCAATTTTTCCCATGCACATTTTTTTTTCCGATCGCAATTGATTGCTGTTGTCAGATAAAAAAAGTAATAACAGCCTGAAATAGTAGATGAGCAAACAGCTGACACATCAATGGTATGCACATCTTGAGCATGAAGTCTTTGAGTCTGAACCAATTTCTCCCTGTAAGGAGTCTGGGGTGTGTTTGTTGACGATTGGGCAAGATCACCATCCCCTTTTAACATTTTTTTTGTGTACTCTTTTGAAGATAATCTTCTTCTTCCTGAGATTTTTCTGGAGGGAGAAACCCAGATCTCTCGAGAGAATCATCACAATCAAAAGTACTTATCCTTGCCTGCTTACACTGACTGAATGCCAAACTAGTTGTTAGAAAAAAAAAGGTTTATAATAAAATACCATTTTGAAGTCAAGGCACAGTCATTTTATACTAATGTCTTCTAGAAAACATAACCAGTAACATGAATTACAAATTTGTATGGTACTTTTAAGTTTATTTAAATTGCAATATTCTGTTTTTAAGCTATTCCAAACTAGACATGTATTGTTTCAAAATAAATATATTTTCATTTTAAGCTTTTATAACTAGTTACCCCAAGAAATATTAGTTAATTTCAATATTAGAACTAATACGTATTGTCTTAGATTTTTGTGTTATACTTGGTCAAAATACGATATTTAATTGGTAAAAGTAGGTTTTTGAGGAACAGAAAGGCGATGTAAAAAAAGATTATATATTACGTGCTTTAGTTGGGGCCACGCAAATCATGATAATTGATATTTTTATGTAGTGAATTAATTAATGGCAGACCAACATGAAGGAAGAAAAAAACTATTTAACCTAATACAAGAAATCAAGGTTTTGTCTCTTTTAGGCAGTTATTAACTTGATCTTTGTGTATACGTGTGTATATATATATATATATATATCATGCGACACTCTTTTATCAATTAATATTCTTTTAGAAACTCTTTTTATTTTTCGCCTACTCACTTTGTACTATCACTTTCCAGGTTCAGCATAAAAAACATATCAACTGTCATTCTTAATATATTTTGCCTATTTAGTCCCTAGCTTTTTTTGCTTTACCTACTCAGTCCCTAGCACATGACTATTTCTTGTCGAACTCTGTCGCGAAAGTGGTGGTAGAAACTAAGTAGGCGAGACATATAGAGGTTGACGATTCTTAATTTCAAAATTAAAGTTCAAGAATAAAGTTGTAAAAATGTATAAAGATAGAAGGTAAAATAGACTGTTTTCTCATAAAATTATAGTGGAAGAACTTTCATTTTCAAATTTTCATTTCTTTCTCAATCTTCCCTCTCTCTAACATCCATCTAAAAAAAATTGATGATTATACTTTGAAAATCGGAAATTTTGAAAATTATACTAAAAAAAGTCACGCACTCATATTTCGGAAATACATAAACAAAAAAATTCCGCAATCGATCTCCCAAGCTCGAAATCTGAGCTCTAAATGATTCATTTTGTATAACTTTGCGGTTTTTCTAGATTTAATTCATTGAAATTCCATCTAATAAAATATAAGAATTATAAATCTCCAAAATAATGGATAGAAATACGGCAAATAGATTCGATTTAAAGGTAAGGAATTTGGCAATTAAATTTTTTCTCGGGAACTGGGAGAGTTATTGCCTGCCTAGCGAGTTCTGCCAAGACTCCCCCAATTTCGTTTTTTTAGCTGGGTTATAACAAGATATCGCTCCGAAAATAAGGGGTAGGGTTACTTTACGGCAAACTTAAAATATAAGATCATTAGTTCAAGTTTAAATTTAAATTAAAAAATTAAAGTATTCTTTATTTAAGTTACAATTTGTTGTAAAATAACTTTTTAAAATTAAACGTAAAACTAGTTTAGTTCATATCTTAATTCATAATAAAATTTTATTACAAGATACTTTTATAACGTTAAATAATTTTTAATCTATATTCTTTGAAAATTAATTATTTAATTCATACTTGGTTGCTTAAGGTAAAATAGCTTGGTGATTCTAAATATAATTAAATAAAAAATAAATTATTCGCTATAAATAGAATATGAGATTTTGTCAACCTCAAATCTTTATCTTGATTTTTTTATAAATTATTTTGAATATTTTTAATAAAAATAAAATCTATTAGAATTTGTAGTAATTTCTTGTAGCAAGGATAATAATAATAATAATAGCTTTAAGTTACCTAAAATAATAATTTTAAGCAAAATACTAAAATAATAAGAGATATTAACTATTTATATTAATAAACTATTTTTAGTTTTCTCTTTATAGCTATAAACTTTTATTTATTTTTTCTAACGATGAACTATTTTTTTTTTCTCTTTGTAATCACATACTTTAATTTTATATTTTTTCAATCATGAATTATTTTTGTCTTTCTTTTTATAATGTTGAACTATTTTTGAACAATCAAATATAATTATGAATTATTTTTAATAAATTCGTATATTATGGGTTAAGGATTCTTATGTAAAGAGGATTACTAATCTTAAACTATGTATATCTATGAGTTATAATTAGTATAGGGTTTAAAATTTGTCACATTGACAAATCCATATAATGTACACAATTTTATATTAATGGAACATAAAATACAAGATTTTTTCCACTGAAAATTTTCATTATGTGAAGAGTATTATATATTGATGCGACTAGTAGACATAATGATCAAAAGAAAACCCTCCATCCTGCTCTCTCTCTCTC
Organism: Catharanthus roseus; assembly: GCA_028651295.1. Taxonomy (NCBI): domain Eukaryota; kingdom Viridiplantae; phylum Streptophyta; class Magnoliopsida; order Gentianales; family Apocynaceae; genus Catharanthus; species Catharanthus roseus. The sequence continues at coordinate 4,303,308 of JAPQWS010000124.1, read as the reverse complement.
TCTCTCTCTCTCTCTCTCTCTCTCTAAGTTTCAAATGGAAACTACCAACTTCTTCTCATTCTCCTCCCCAAACCCACAAAAAATTATTACCACCAGGTCCATGGACCATACCCTTCATTGGAAATTTACATCAGCTGCTAGCCGGATCATTACCACATAGAATCCTCAAAAATCTGTCGGATAAACACGGACCGTTGATGACAATAATGATGGGTGAAAGGACAACAATAGTCGTGTCCTCACCAAGAAGGGCAAAATTGGTTCTTCACACAAATGGTCTAGCAGTTGCCAATAGACCAATTAATAGGGTGGCAGAAATTATTTTGTTACAATAATTTAGGCACAACTTTTGCAAAATATGGTGAATATTTAAAACAATTACGCCAACTTTACATGCTGGAACTTTTGAGCCCCAAAAGAGTAAAATCATTTTGGGGTATTTTTGAAGATGAACTTGAGAAATTGGTTGGTTCAATCAGATCTGAAGCTGGAAAAGAAATTGTAATTATCGACTGAGTATTTATATGCGGCTATTTGTAGGGTTATGTTTGGAAGTGTTTGTAGTGAAAGGGAAAAGTTAACTAAGGTATGTAATCAAGTGTCGAAATTATCAGCAGCACCAATCAGATTTGAAGATCTTTTTCCATCAATTAAAGGACTTTCGTTTTTAACAGGAAGAGATACGGTTTTAAAAGGTTTAGTTAAAGATATTGATGATGTGCTTGATATATTAATAGCTCAGCGTGAGAATGGTACTACTTTTGATGATGAAGATCTGCTTGGACTTCTCTTGAAGATTAAGACTGGTGAAATCTATAATGCAAAACTCCAAATCACAAACCACAATATCAAAGCTATCATTTTTGTAAGTACCCATTACTAAATCTTAATATCATTTCTATTTTCTTATTTGGTATATTTTATTAGTAAAATATAATAGATAAAAGATAAATTCTAAAAACAACTTTAAAAGAAAAGTATATTATAAATAAAACATAATACATAAAGTAGTACAAAAAGTGATATAGAGGATCCTGTGCTCACATAGACTCTTATCTCCTATATCAGTTTGTGTATAATTCTTTATACTATTTTCTAATTTGATATATTTTATTAATAAAACATAATAAATAAAAGATAAACATTATGGAAAAAAGATAAACCCTAAAGAGAAAATATATTATAAAATAAAAGTGGTACACAAAGTAGTTACATAGAATTTTGTACCCATATAGGCTCGGATCTCCTACACCACTTTCTGTACTATTCATTGTACTATTTTTTAATTTGGTATATTTTATTAATAAAACTTATTAAATAAAGTATAAACCCTAAAGGAAAAAAAATATATTATAAAAGAAAAGTGGTGTATAAAGCGGTGTACCAAGTGGTACGGAGGATCCTGTGACCATATGGGCTCAGATTCCTATACCACTTTGTGTACTATTCTCTGCACTATTTTTTAATTTAGTATGTTTTTTTAATAAACATACTAAATAAAAGATAAAATGTTAGGGAAAAAGATAAATCCTAAAAAGAAAATATATTATAATGCTTGGTACACAAAATGTTATAGAGGATTCTGTGTCCATATGGGCTCGGATCTCGTATACCACTTTGTGTACGGATCCCGTATACCACTTTGTGTAGCATTTGCTATACCATTTTTTAATTTAGTATATTTTTTTAATAAAACCTAATAAATAAAAGATGCTTGAAGGAAAAGGATAAACCCTAAAGTGAAAATATATTGTAAAGAAAAGTGATACATATACTGGTACACAAAGTGGTACAGAGGATCGTGTGTCCATATGAGCTCAGATCCCTATATCACTTTGTGTACCATTCTTTGTACTATTTTTTAATTTGGTATATATTATTAATAAAACCTAATAAATGAAAGATAAATCCTAAGAGGAAAAGATAAACCCTAAAAGGAAAATATATTATAAAAGGACAGTGGTACATAAAGTGGTATGCAAAGTGAGACAAAAAGATCGTGCCTTTTCATATCACTCCAAAATTCATAGAATTTCGTATTAAAAAAAACTTTCAAAAAAACTATAAAATAATTTTACTTTATAAAGTTTTTTTTTTCAAGAATATTCATATTCGATTAATGCATCTCTATTTAGTATTTCACACCTTTCACTTTAATTAATACTCATTCATCTCGTTAAAACCTAAACACATTTATATTTGGGGTACTAGAAAAGTGGAAAGAGAAGATAAAATTTTGAGATAAGTTTATTAAGATTAATACAAGTGCATTAGATGTATTTTACTCTAAAAAAATACATCGATTTTAAGTTTCTTAAGTTGTATATTATAGTAAATTTGCCTTATAATATGAAACGCAGATAGTATTAGTAAAAAAGAAAAAAATGGAGATAGTATTTGTTTTCTGTATTATTTTTCGCACTCAAAATTGTCTAATTCATGTATTATCAGAATATCTAGTAATAAATTTCTTTTAGTAATAACTTTTTTCTCTAGTAAATTCATTTTATATTTTAGTAATAACTTTTTCTTGAATTTGTCATTTATTTTATTCTCTATAATGCATTAATAAAACTACTTGTAGTGTTATATACAAAAAGTTTTAGACAATTTTGCCTTTTTTTAGCTATCTTGTTCTTCGATCCTATTCTTCATTACTTAAAATAAATCAATTTAACTAATTTTAAATTGTAAGTTGTCTTCTAATTGTTTTTAAAGTTTATTATAAAGTTTCTTATGAGTGTTTTAACTTAAATTTCCATCTCAAAAATGACTATTAGAAAATGAAGGTCGTGTTTTAAATTTTGACAATTAGAATTATGAGGTTTTAAAATAATTTTATTAATGAATTTTGTTTTTAAAGTTTATTATGAGTGTTTTAACTTAAATTTCCATCTCAAAAATGACTATTACGAAATGGAGATGTGTTTTAAATTTTGACGATTAGAATTATCAGGTTTTAAAATAATTTTGTTAATGAATTTGATAGAAATAAGATAAATTATAATTTACTAGAAAGAAAATATAATAAAAAATATATTCAAAGATGTATTATCGAAATTAAGGAACAAACTTGCCGTATTCTTAACAAATCAAGTTGTTTATATATTTATAATACTAATACTATAACGATCAATGCTGTTAATACATTTTCTTTGTTTTTTTATAATTCTATTCTTTAATTGAGGCAATCAATTAAATTAATATTGTTCCCATTGCTTTATTGTATTTCGAAATATTATTGCAGGAACTGTTGTTACCTGCAACGGTGACCGTAGCAGACGTAGTGGAATGGGCCATGGTACAAATAATAAGACATCCACAAGTTTTAAAACAGGTAAAAGAAGAACTGAAAAGAGTATTAGATGGAAAGCAAGAAATCAGTGGATCCGATTTAGAGAAAATGGAATATCTTCACATGTGTGTTAAAGAGTCGACCCGACTCCACCCGGCTGCTCCACTTCTTTTCCCAAGAGAAGCCAGAGAAGAATTTCAAATTGATAACTACACAATTCCAAAAGGGTCATGGATCATGACCAACTACTGGGCAATTGGGCGTGACCCGGAAATTTGGCCTAATCCCGATCAATTTGATCCGGAAAGATTCAGAAACAGTAATATGGACTTGAACGGAAATCATTTTGAATTAATTCCATTTGGTACTGGAAGAAGAAGATGTCCAGGGATATCATTTGGAATTACTGAAGCTGAATTTTTATTGGCTGCTTTGTTTTATCATTTTGATTGGGAACTTCCAGGTGGAATCACGCCAGATCAAATTGATATGACTGAACTGTTTGATGCTGGTTGCATTTTGAAAAATCCATTGACCCTTATACCAGTTGTTCCAGAAAATTGAGACAAGGGTGAGATCAAATTATTGAAGAAATATGAACTCTTTCTTTTTTTTTTTTCCCCCTAATGAATAATTGTTTACAGAAGATTTATCTTTGTCTTTTCTTCTTCTATATGTATTAATGTTTATGGCAGTGACTTTTTTTTAGAGGAATTACATGTTGTTGGAAGTGAAATGTTCTAGATATATTTGAATGAGGAGAAATTGGCAATATTAGTCTTTCAATTATTTTCTTAATCTTAACTTAGTTTTAATCTTAGTTTTCTTCTTTTTAATCTTCCGAATATTTATTTCAGAAAGTTTTAGTTATCGCTATTAATTTTATGGCAGAGTTTTACAATAAAATATATGTGAGTCTCATATGACATATAATTAAAGTTAAAAAAGATAGTTCATTTACCCAACTCACCATCACTCTATTAAATAAAATAATAAAGTCTAATTCAATACTTGAAATATTATAGGGGTCTATGTGCAAATCTCTAAATACATGAAAATTTGCTCCAAATTTAAAGAAAATTTCTCTAATTGAAGTGTTGAAATATTCTTGGGTTTAAACTTGTTTTTCTTTCAACTTTCAAAAATATTTCACATAAACCCCAAGAATACTTCAGCTATCAATTAGACCCCATTGTGTTGCTTAATATGGTGATGAGTGAGTTGAGTAAGTAAATTTTCTTTTTTAACATAATTCATTAGCTAAGTGAGATTTCACATATATTTTTTAATTTTTTAATCACCAAATTCCGCCATGAAATCGGTGCCAAGGACTAACACTATTTGAAAACAAACATTCAGGGACATATGAAACAAAGATTTATGACTAACTTAAGACTAAGAAATAGTTTATGGACTAACATTATCAATTTTTCTTAAATAAAATAAAAAAGTTGCAAGTTTTTTTATGGGGAAGATACATACATAAGTATTTGATTAACTATGAACTGAAATAATTTTCTTTTAGGCAAAAGAATTTCATATTAAATCTGCCTAAACAGATAAGAAACAAAATTACGATCAATATATTTATTTATCATTTAATAAGGAAATATATATTTAGTTAAAATGTTTTCAGAATTTCGAGAAAAAAATGTTTTAAGAAGATATATCTATAGTAGTTTTTCAAAGTACCATATGTGTAGTAGCTCGTGGGACCATGCACTCAAGATGTTCTGAATTATCATTTGTACTGTTTTTTGTAAAAAAATTTATAATACTTTTTCTTTTAAAATTTACTTTTTATTATTTAAAATATAATTTTTAAATAGTAAATTTTATTAATATTGAAGAAATCTATACTTGTGGAAAGTTCCTCTTTGTATATATTTGATTTTATTGTATTTATTTCATTACTTTTTATATATTTAGTAGAAATTCTGCGTACAAGGTAGATAGATTATCTCCTGCATAATAAGCCCCCATGGATTAGGCATATTAAGTGTTTATAGTATTCTTCCATCAATTAAGGAAGCAAGCATTGCAGCTTACATCTATATTATAATTTTTAACATTGTATTAGAATTGTCCTAAAAAAACAGAAAAGAAAACTTTTACATGATTGAAGCATGACTGGAGACACTAGAGATGGTGTTGACAAGTAGGTGGCCGCCGCCACTGAAGGCAGCAAAGGGAAAGAATCCCGGCCAATGAAAAATCTTCTTTTTATAAGTGATCTTAATCCCTATGTGCTCTAATCCAATGATATCCTAGGAGCATTCTCATTCACATCAAGCCTACGAAAAATAATTACGACTAGTAGTTCACAGCACTTCGAGAGTCCTTGATGTCTAAGCGAAAATATGGTTTTATTAATGGAACTATAAAGCATCCTGCTCGTGGCTCACTATGGTTTGAGGATTGGAGAACGATGAATTCTCTCACAGTTTCATGGATTTTTGCTACTATTGATCCAGCTCTCATCCTTCAGTTACCATATAACGATGAGGCTAAAGCCTTATAGGACTTGTTGAAAAATCGTTTCTTTCACTACAAAAACACAAGCAAATACCGTCAGTTGTGGCCATCGGCGTCCCGTCGATACAACGTTATTACTGACAGGAAATCGACGGCTGTATGACCGTCGATAACAATTGATACTGACGGTGATTGTCGGTAGCTACAATTTCCGACGATGTTACCGACGATATTTTATTTCTGTGGTATGTCAGTAGCCTACACCCGTCTTCCGTCAAAAACAAATACCAACAGGCTTTCCAACGGCTTCGGTTTTCTATCACGAAGCTATATCGATGACAAGGCCGACAGTATTTTCCATCGGTGAGGCCGACGACATATATTGACAATTTTGGCCGTTGGTTTCTAGTTGTTTTAAAAACTTTGTTTGTTACGGTAAGGACGTCGGTATCCCGTCGGGGTCTTTTTTTTATATAATTTATAAAACAGACACAAAATTCTCTGAAATGCAAAAGAACCCAACAACAATAATATATACTCATAAACTCATCTAGAAATAGTATATATATTCATAAACATCAAACCGATAAAGTATTCATAAAACATAAAATGTACAAGTATCAAAGATTCTCGGGATCCCTAATATCACTAGAAGGTAGGGGGAGAGAGGGGGAGGAGAGGATCAAGATAAAAGGGGAAGGGGGAGTAGAGGAAGATACCCTTGCGTGTCAGGTGCCCCCAACTGCTGCCGTCGATGAAGATGTCGATGGAACAATAGCCATAGCAATTGTGATGATATCTATCATTGGTGGCATCAGGGTATATGGCAAGTGGCTCTCCTCGGCAAACCGCCTCCTGTGCTCGCCGAAAGTAGTGTAGACACTAGAAATAGCAGCCCCCGTCTCATGATCCTTTTCTCTGCTTTCAAATAGCAGGGTGACTTGATTATTCTCGGCTCTGAAATGAGCTGCCTCCGAACCAACTCCATATGACCGGCCGCGGTTCAATCCACCAGATATAATGGCCATCAACTGGAGACATCTGGCATAGGAGCGCCTGTGGCTACAGCTTTCTCCTCAGCCTTTTGTCAAGCCTCGTGAAATTTCGTCTACAATATGAAATATTAGTTGGATAATAAGTTATAAAATATTATATAAATTTAAAGTTATAAGTTATAAAACATTATATAAACGTTAGTTATAAATTTCACTAAACTCTGAATAGAAATTCACATACTGCCCTTTCTTATCTCCGGTCTGATGCTTGTGAAGCTCCTCAAAGTGTCTGATCTTGGAGAACCTCTCTGTTAAATCTGATTGCTTCAGAAAAACATTTAAGTTATTAATTACATTATAATGAAGTAACGAAATGAAATAATAAAATCAAACATCAGTTTTTACCCTCTTCAATTGATGCTCTGTGAAGGGAATAGAACCACCTGTGTGCTTCCCCGCTCCCCTCCCCGCCTCCCTTTCCATCCTTTATTCCAATTATTTTTATTCCGCTCATAAAATGCTTTGTACTTAGAACTCTCCCAATACTTCATCATCTGCTCCCAGAACATCTCGGGAAACCAAACAGGCATCTTTCTCATCACCCGAGCATCGCCAAACAAATATTTCGTTCGGTCACCGAACTTGACATCCCATGCATGCCTTATCTTGGTCACGGATAAAATCGGGTACCATACGTATCTTTTTGGAAATTTCAATGAAATTTCAAAATATTAGAAAATAGTATAAGATCAAAAGGGAAACATTCAAAACATTATAAGTATTAAAGTCTTGTAAAAAAAATTAAGTCAAAGTAAAACAACTATAATTTGGGATTCATTTACCTGAAATTCTCCCCACCACATGTCGCGGACATCCAGCGCGACCTTAGACAAATTGTGATAAGGGCCAGTGAACCGTTCCTGCATGATAGCTGCGATATGGGTGGCGGCTGTTGAAGATGGATGTAGTCTGTGCATATTAATGTTAGTTTATATATATATATATTTAATTATAGTTTATATAATTATAATGATATGTTTCTTATATTTATTGAACTTATCGATCTACATTCAGGGTTAATAAGTGCCGAGTATCACTAGGAGACAGCTTCTAAGCTGTAGCATTCGTAGAAGGAGCGTAGATGATAATGCCTGTATGGTCGGTGCGAAAGATGATCCGGGTGTGTCAAAACGTGATGGTATCTGCATCTGTGTCGGTAGATCCTGATCTGTATATAGGGGAAGGGGGAATCCTGCTGTACCGGAGTCAACGGATCCTGCTGTATGGGAGTCTATGGATCCGTATGTCATAGGCAAGGTCTCCTACTGTGTGGGAACGGTGGATCCTTTCTTTTCCGTCCTCTAGCCATCAAACTTGTAACATAAGTAAGGAGGATAGAATTAGTTATAGATAATAAAACATAAGTATAATTATAAATGTTCTAAATATCATTAGTTAATAAACATAATAAACATAAGTACAAGAAGTTAATAAACATAATTATAATGATAACACAAGTACAATAAAAGTTAATTATACAATATTTTATCTGTCGGAATCCTCATCGGAATCATTATCGGATGTAGCATCGGAATCCTTGTCGTATCCGTGTCAACACTGTCGATAATAGATATAACCGATGAAGTTTCTGTCGGTAAGAACTCATCATTTGTTGGCAACCAGTTTTTCCTCCATTTTTTTTGGCTTCAATTCATAAAATCCCACGACCTACAAATAGTAATTGGTATACCGTTGGTATATACCGACGCCTTTGGTAGCCGTGGGTATATACTATTGGGAAACTGGTCCTTTTTTATAGTGTTTGCTGGAAAGAGGCCGTGTGCTCGTGAACTTGAAAAAGAACTAGGAAACAGTACACAACAAGGCGCATAGGTGGTTGATTATTTTTGGAAACTTACAACACTTTGGAATGAACTTGCAAATTATAAAGAATTACCGGATTGCTATTGTGGAGGACAAACTTGTACATGGATTATTGACGCTGAATGCAATAAGAAGAAAAAAGGTTACCATAAATTTCCCATTGGCTTAGATAATTCATTATGTGCAGTTGTTTCTCAGATTTTGAACATGAATCCCTTCCCTCCGTTGATAATGCACACTCTATGATCATCCGAGAGAAACCACATTGCATGGTTACCTGTGATCAAGATGCATGGGCGGAAGCTTTAGCTTTTACCACTCGTTCCTTAGACGAAAGCTGTCTTTTTGTAATGTATGTGGGGGTGGCAAGAAATTCTTAAACCCAATACCCATCCAAGACCAACTAATTTGGACAGGATAAAAATCCACTAATTATTAGTGGTAAACTTAATTGGGCTTAGACCATTAATATGATGGGTGAGTTTAAGGATACTCTAAACCCATCTTTATGATAACCAATAACTAAATCTAATGGACAACTTGATGGATAGTTCAATGGGTAATTAACCTAAGTGTTTTCTTAAAACCTATCTAACCTATCTTTGTTTTTATCATTTTTTGCATACATAACATCATAGGGGGTTTTTTGGGAAAAATTTACGATACAACATGGGCCTTGGTCTATATAGATTCTTTTTATAAAATTACGTTATCGCGAACAAGGTATCGGTGCGGTACCATCTACAATGATATCGTTCAGTATTATAAATCTTTTAAAAAATTTTACGGTACAGATTGGTATCGTTGTACAAGGAACCACAATTTTTTTAAAAAAATTATGGTACGAGTCAATATCATTGTACGCAATATCTAAATTTTTAAAAAAGATTTACCGTACTGATCGATATGATTACCCACACACTGTAATTTTTAAAAGAATTTAAAGTATCATCCTATAATGACAAACAGTATCATAATCAACTGAAATCGACGCCAATTTTAGGATATAATGCATCTTAAGGTAATAAAATTTTGGACTCGAATCTCTGTACCACTTTATCTACCATTCTTTGTATAATTTCAAATTTGGTATATTTTATTAATAAAATCTAATAAATAAAAAGTAAACTCTATGAAAAAAGGATAAATTTTAAAATATATATTATAAAAAAATGGTATATAAAATGATACATAAAATGCTAAGCCTAAAATTTTTGCCCCAGCTATTCAGGAAAAAGGAAAATTTTGCCCCAGAAATCAGTAATGTATGCGATGCATTCAACATGTTCAAATTAAGGCATCCTATATAATGTATCTTAAGGTCATAAAATTATTGTAACGTAAAAAATGATACCGGCTTTAATGTAAATTTTTTCTCCAATTGAAGTTGCCATGCTTCCTCTGCTTTACAGCGTGATCGAAGTATTGAAGAACCGAAAGAAGCCGTATGACTATCTCCATATATAAAAGTATATGAATGGCTGAGAGACAATTTCTCTCCTAAAATTCCACACTGATCCCCATTACATTAAAAATTCCTTTTCTCCTTTTTTTTTTTTTTCCTTTGACCTTCTTTTGACTATAGTCCACTAGGATTGTCTCAATTTTCAATTTAGCCTTAGGGCTTCTTGCGCTCTGAAAACTAGTAAGGCAATGGTAATCTTCTTTACTTAACTATTGATTTCCAACCTCTTGTAATTTTTCTTTCTTTTAAAATCTGCAATAATAAATAAATTAAATAAATTATACTACTTATACTAAATAAAAATATTCTTAAAGACTAATAGTAAAACTTAAAGTATTTATTTGTAAGAAAATCACATCTATCATAATCAAACCCTTCTATTTGAGTATTTCTCAAAATCACTAATCGCTTCTGTCGGATTTACTTTTGATTTTGTAAACTCATTTGCAACCTAACGCCTCCTTTCTGGGAAAATGAGTGATTAGGTGCCAAGCCTTATTCCTAGCTAAATCGTCAATTTCATTGCGGATGGCATCTTGTCAGTATGGAACGAAGAGAGCATCGAAGAACCAGGTGGGTTCTGTATCTGTAGTAAACACTGTAAGAAAAGCCTTATAGCATGGGAAAAATTTTTCATCAGAAATATAATGTGTAAGAGGATAGGAACATGTACCTAAGGAGGAGGATGAAACAGAGGTGGGGTATAGAGATGTAGAAGTTCTAACATTATTACATACAAAATCACTGAGTTTTGGAGGAGGATGCCGGAGACTATTGACTCCTGCGAAGTTCAAGAGGAAGAGGAGCTGGAATAATTTGAGAAGGGTCTTGATTATTTTGAATAATTTGAGGCACAGGAAGGGGAGTCAAAGATGGCGCAGCGAAATATGTTGAGCCAGGAAAAATGCCAGGGTTTGTTGAGCTGGAAGGAATAATCTCGACTGGAGACGTCTCAGTGGGATTAGGGACATCAACTACAGATGGCCAAGATAATCATCAAATAGGGAGTAGGCTAGCCCAATGGAAGAATTTAAAAAATCTGAAGGAGCACTCTGACCAAAATAGGTAGAGTATGTGGAAAAAGGAAATTGCTCTTCAAAAAATTGGATATCCCAAGAGAAAAAAAAATTATTGTGTATCAAGATCAAATAAATTTCACCCTTTTTTTTTTCTAGAAGGATACCCGAAAAATACAAAACCGTTACTACAGGATTGAAACTTATCTTTTATGCGAATATGTGCCTATCACTAACAACCAAAAACATGCAAATGAGAAAGGTCTCGTGATTTAGAAAAAATATTTTTCATGGGAGTTTTGTTTTGAAGAGTGGAGGAAGGGGTTAGATTAATGAGATAAATAGCAGTTTTAACATATTCTCCCAAAATTGAGATGGTAAGTACACTTGAAGATCTAAAGCACGTGCAACATTTAAAATGTGCCTATGTTTACGTTCTACCCTCCCATTTTATTGTGGGATGTATACAACACTGGAGTGGCAAATTATGCCTTTAGAAAGAAAGAAGGGTTTCAAGGTTAGAAATTCTGTACCATTATCCGTACGGAGAGTCTTTATGGTTTTATGAAATTGAATTTGAATAAGGGCAAAAAAATGCTCAAAGTAGGTGTGAATGCTACTTTGTCAGCAAGCAATAAACCCAAGTACCACGAGAACATCATCCACTGGAGTAAGAAAAATAAGTGGATCCACAAATAGATTTTTGTTTATACGGATCCCAAACATCCCAATTTACCAAACTAAATAAATGACTGGCATGAGTATCACTCAAAGGAAATTTTTTTTCTAGTTGGCTTGAAAACAACTTAAAGAATCATATAAGGTAGAATTCAAGTTATTGGAAAAACGATGAAAGTGTTTCATCACAGAAATGGATGGAAGTCCTAAACATTTATGTAATAGATTTAAAGAGATAGTAGATAAGTGATTTGACTGCGCTTGAAAGAAGTTGTACTCTTCATGTGCCAATCTAACCAGTCTAATCTCCTTTCTCATCCTAAAGTCCTGTATAATACAACTATTTTTAGAAAAATAAATCCTGTTAGATCTAATTACTATTACAATTTCTATTTACTATTACAAATTATCAAAATAAAATAGCAAAAAATAATAAAACAACCATAACTATTACAAAAGCTTCCTCTTTTCTTCCACCTAAGCTGTCGGTTCAAGCCGAACGGCAAGACCGAAAAACTGCAATAAACCCATCAGTAAAATGGTAAAGGAAATGACAATAAAAATGAACCCCTTACCTGCCACTGCGATGTCGGTACCGCCAGCGAAGAAACGACGAGCTGAGACTGAAACGGCGCCGAGCAGTGGCGAGAAACCATGAGCCGCGTCGAGGCATCGGTGATAAAAATAACGGTACGATCGGTAGAAGAACGAGTTCTCTCAGTCAAGGGCCACAAAACTCAAGATCTGTCGCCAGTTTCCCTCTTTCTCTCTCTCTCTCTCTCTCTCTCTCTCTCTCTCTCTCTAAAACCTTTTGATTTCCCCCTCAAACACAGAACAACAATTGGGTGATGATCACAAGAAGCCGACGGTCTATTTGTCCGAGGCAATGACACAGAAACTGAAGAGGCGAAGAAGAGCAGCGGTCACAGCAAACCCCAGCCAAGAAAGGAAGAAGAAGAGACAGAGACGCAACTTGAAGCGGCAGAGAAAAAGAAGAAAAATAAAGGGAGTCGACTGTGAGAGAACCAAGGAGAGGAGAGGTTAAAAATATATCAAGTCACAACGGGCAGTTCGGGTTGGCCCGGTCTGGCCCGGCCCGGCATCTCTGACCAATTCAAACAACCTTATCTTTCTGTTGTGGCCCATTGGATCCTCATAAGGATAAAAGGAAAATGGGCTGGAAAAAGAAAAATATTGGGAAGAAGTAGGCCCAAAAACCTACAATCTCCACCTCGAACAATAATTTTTCCAACCGTTAAGATGACTCCATGAGAGTCAGACTGCGTCCAAGTGAAGGAAATCCCTGCAAAACATAAACTTGTCAGAGCTCACAATTTTAGTATTAAAATCTGCAAGATTATTATCAGTACTAATTTTATCTATGTCAACTACACCACTAGAGACTTTTTCCCTAATAAAATGGTATTTGACATCTATATGTTTTGTTCGTTTGTGATAGACCATATTTTTACATAAATGTAAACAACTCTGGCTGTCAGTATAAATAATAGCTTTTGAATGTAAAATGTGTAATTCATTCAATAATCCTTGAAGCCAAATGGCTTCTTTGATAAAGCAACTACTAGCTGTAGTTGAGATTTCCACAAGACGCAATTACCTACTAGGGTAAAGAAATTGGATGTGGTAGATTTTCTACCATCCTTATCACCTGCAAAATCGGAATCAAGATAACCAATTAATTCAAAGACATCAGACCACTTATGATAGTGTAATCCCCTATCTAAAGTTCCATTAAGTTAACGCAGCAACCACTTGAGAGCAGCCTAGTGATCCCTCCCCAGGTTAGACATGAATTTGCTGAGAAGGCTTATAGAAAAAGCAATGTCTGGTCAGGTGGATATCATCGAGTACATAACCGAGCCTATGGTCATTATGTAGGGGATATTTGTCATATCTCTTTTCTCACTTACGGTTTTAGGACAAGTTTTGTCTGAAAGTTTGAAATGGCTCGCAAGTGGGGTTATGACGAGCTTACACAGATGCATAGAAAATTTAGATATAATTTTCTAAAAGAAGGGCTTCTGAGATAGGAAAAGTGAACGATCAGACCTATCTCTAATAATACTCATCCCAAGAATCTTGGATGCAACCCCTAAATCCTTCACGTTGAATTTGGATTATAGCAAGGATTTCAGATAATCAATCTTAGCTTTATGTTTACATGCAATTAACATATCATCTACATAAAGCAATAAATAAATAACACTATCAACATTATTACCAGAGAAGTAAAGACAACTATCATAGCTACTTTTAGAGAAACCAATTTTCAACATAAAAGAATCAAACATCTTGTACCATTTCCTAGGTGATTATTTAAGTCCGTATGAGGACTTTTTCAAAAGACACGTCATGTGTTCTTTACCTTTAACTTCAAAACCTGGTAGTTGACGCATATATACAGTCTCATCGAGATCACCATGCAAGAAAGCAGTTTTAACATCAAGTTGTTCAAGATTGAGATCATAAAAGGCAACAAGAGCAAGAATAGTACTAATTATTTTATATTTAACGACGGGAGAAAAAATTTAATTATAGTTAATGCCCTCAACTTGTGAAAAACCTTTTGCAACCAGCCTGGCCTTGAACCTTTGAGGTTCATTAGCATACTCAAGCTCTTTAATTTTAATTTTTGTTTTGAGGGTTTTGGAACAATAATCCAGGTTTTATTTTTATTTAAAGAAGACATTTCTTCATCCATAGCACGAAACCATAAAGGGCGATTAGAGCTTTTTAAAACATCAGAAAAACACAATGGTTCCTTTTCTTCCACATAAGATGCAGCAGCAAATGCATATGAAACTATGTAAGAATAACCATATATAGAGTGTTCCTTAGGCACTCTTCTAACCCTATCTCTCGCAAGCTGGTAATCCCTAAGGGCTTGTGCTTGAGCCTCAAGATGATCTACATCCTCATCAGAATCTTCTAGCACAGGTTCAAGGGTTTCAGGAACATTAGGAGGATCAGGTATGCTACTGGATGGTGCAACTAACTCCTCATTGGTTTCAGGCTTCTGAGAGGGTTCTAGAGGAGGTTCAGAGGTGACCTCAACCTCCACAGGAATACTACCAGATGTGGGAACACTAGGTTGACTATTGGAGATGGATTTATTCTTAAGACAGGGCATATCTAACTGGTTAAAGATGACATCCTTACTGATAACTATCCTCACTCCCGGTTCACCCTTTAACCACACTCTATAACCCTTCACCCCACTAGGATATCCTATGAACACTCCCTTTCTAGACCTAGGATCTAGCTTACCCTCCTTCTGATGTGCAAAAGCCGCACACCCAAAAACTCTTAGGTTAGAAAGGTTAGGGAGTTTACCACGCCAAAGTTCTATAGGAGTCCTAAAGTTTATGGCTGTAGAAGGGGATCTATTAATGAGGTAGACAGCTATACTTACAGCTTCAGCCCAAAAAGATTTTGGGACACCTGAAGACACCATAAGACATCTAACCTTATCCATTATGGTATGGTTCATCCTCTCATCTACTCCGTTTTGCTGGGTTATACCTAACCGTCCTATCATGTAAGATGCCATGCGATGCACACAAATCAGAAAACTTCTGGTTACAAAACTCAAGACCATTATTAGTCCTGATTGTTTTTAGTTTATTTCTAGATTGATTTTTGGCAAGGCATTTCCACTCACAAAACTTTTCAAAAGTTCGATCTTTTGTTTTTAAAAGAAAAACCCAAACATGCCTAAAAAAATTATCAACTATAGACAAGAAATAAACATGTCACCATAAGTTGGAACCTTTTCGGGTCCCCATAGACTATAATGCACATAATCAAGTATAGTAGAAGACTTGTGTATGCTAGTTGAAAAACTGATTTTGTGTTATTTTTCCAAAACACAATGGTCACAAAAATCCAAAGAATCAATTTTGTCACCACAAAAGATTGTGTTTTTGCAAGTAATATAGTCCCTTTTCACTAATGTGGCCAATCTGCCGATGCCACAACATAGTTTTCTCGGGAACAGTTTTTGAAATCAAAGCAATTAAATTACAAACTGTTTTTCCAATAAGAATGTATAAACTTTCTCTTTTAAAACCTTTTAGCATGACTAGGTTTCCTTTGCAAATTCGTAAAACACCATTTTTAGATTTAAAAGAAAAACTAAGCGAATCCAAATAACCAAGAGAGATAAGATTCCGACGAAGGTTGGGCACGCATCTCACCTCAGTGAGTTTCCTAGTCACACCGTCATGCATTTTGATGAAAATATTTCCAATGCATTTAACATCACAAACTTGATTGTTTCTCATATAAACCTTTATTTGATTTAAGGGTTTAAAATCTGAAAACTAATGTTTGTTGGGTGTCATGTGAAATATATAACCAGAATCAAGGACCTAATGATCAACAACTTTAGAACAAGATGGGGAAAGAGAAACACACAAAACCTCTGAAAACATAGAATTATCATCTGAATTAAAATAATGGGTTTTGTCATTTTTATTACTCCCTTTACCATATTTACGTTGTTTCTCATCTTTAATCCTTTTAAAACACTTGTTATTTATATGACCCTCCTTGCCAGAATAAAAAAATTTCACTTTGTTCTTTTTTTGAGATTTGGACCTCCCTTTACTTTTAGACCTGTGACTAAGAGGTTCCCTCTGGTCAACTCTCCCTCGCACGTAAAGGTTTCTCCGTTTGATTTATTTTCTTTTTGTAAATCTAAATCTTTTGACTTTAAATCATTTTTAACATCAGAAAGAGATAAATCATCTCTACCATATTTAATGACAGATTTTACATCATTGAAAGAATCGGGTAAGACATTTAGTAAAATAACAGCAATATTTTCATCAGAGATTTTCTCTCAAACGTTTTGAAGTTCCAAAACAATTTTGTTTAAATAATCATCCATATTTTTGGAAAAATTTTTTGACACGCTCATTTTAAAACCAAACAGTTGTTCTTTTAAATAAATTTTATTTCAAAAAGATTTTTCCAAATATAATTTTTCTAGTTTAGTCCGAATTTCAAAAGCATTGTCTTTTTCATCGATTTCTCGTAAAATATTGTCGGTTAAATGCAAGGTAAGGTAGCTGTGTGCATCACCAAGTTTTTCAGTAAGAATTTTGCCCTTCCAAGATTCTGGATACTCTTCGGGGCTACAAATTGCGGGTGCAATTTTATTTTGTACCAAAACTGCTTTCATTTTCCTCCGCCACATTACAAAGTCAGATTTGCCATCAAACTTGTCGGTTTCAATTTTTTGAACTGACATGTTTTAATGGCAAAGAGGAGTTAATTTAATGGCTAGAAAAATGAAAGATTTGAAAAAGTTTGATTTTAACAATAAAGTACCCGGATTTGTTTTTTTTTTAATGAAAAACGGCGCAAATAGGTGTGGGGCACGAATCCCAACAAACACAAACACAGCAACAATATATAACCAAAACGAGAAATAAAGGTAATAATAGTCAATCCACAAGACAAAAAAGACAAACAGAGAGAATGTTGCGAAACAGAATAACAACAATATATATAGATATGTATTTGAAATTAGAAAAACGCGCCAAGGCACAGCTACTTGAAATCTCACAGATTCAAGCCAGGCTTGGGTTTTATATTTTTGTTAAAAAAGAAAACAGAATGCAACAGAATAAAATCCAGAACAACCAACAATTGCAGCAAATATATATAAACAACAGCAACAGATATGACGGAATATTGCAAGGGGAAAAAAACAGAAGAACAACCGAAGCAGGTATAACACAAAAACTGTAAACAGTAAACCGAACCGTAACGCGATTCATAAGCAAAACAGAAATAACAATCAACCCAAAAGAAAAAAAACCAGCGGCAAGCCGAAGCAACAAAAAATAAACAGAAACAGAAAAAAAATAATAATCAGAAAGGAAAAAAACAGAAGAAGTTTAGCAATACTTCACTGGCTAGTTCTGAGGAACTCAACAATTCCCTCAGATCTGGATTTTTCCGAGGTTACCGGCGCCGACGCGATAACTTGGCTCTGATACCACTTGTTGGATCTAATTACCATTACAATTTCTATTTACTATTACAAATTATTAGAATAAAACAACGAAAAATAATAAAATAGCCCTAACTATTACAAAAGCTTCCTCTTTTCTTCCTCCTAAGCTGTTGGTTCAAGTCGAACGGCAAGACCAAAAAACTGCAATAAACCCGTCAGTAAAATGGTAAAGGAAATGATGATAAAAATGAATCCTTACCTGCCGCCGCGGTGTCGGTACTGCCAGCGAAGAAACAACGAGCCGAGACCAAAACGGTGCCGAGCAGCGGCGAGAAACAACGAGCCGTGTCGAGATGCCGGCGATAAAAATAATGGCATGATTGGTAGAAGAACGAGTTCCCTCAGCCAAGGGCCACAAAACTCAAGATCTGTCACTGGTTTCTCTCTCTCTCTCTCTCTCTCTCTCTGTAAAACCTTTCGGTTTCCCCTTCAAACACAGAGCAGCAATCGGGTGACGATCGCAAGAAGCCGACGATCAATTTGTCCGAGGCAGCGGCACAGAAGTCGAAGAGGCGGAGAAGAGCGGCGGTCACAGCAAAGCCCAGCCAAGAAAGGAAGAAGAAGAGATAGAAGCGCAACTTAAAGCATTAGAGAAAAAGAAGAAAAATAAAGAGAGTCGACTGTGAGAGAACCGAGGAGAGGAGAGGTTAAAATAGGTCAAGTCACAACGAGCAGTCTGGGTTGTTCCGGCCCGGCATCTTTGACCAATTCAAACAACCTTTTCTTTATGTTGTGGCCCATTGGATCATCATAGGGATAAAAAGAAAATGGGCTGAAAAAAGAAAAATATTGAGAAGAAGTAAACCTAAAAACTTCAAACTTCATACTCAGGATTGGATGATAGTACCTGTAATATCGAAATAAGATTACATTTAAGATTATGAACATATAGGACATTATGAATAATTAGTTTAGGCCTTAAACTTGCAGAGTTGGCAACAATATATGATGGAGTCCAATAAAACAAGGTAGAATAATATGAATATTGAATTAGAAAATCAAATTTACCAGTCATATGTCGACATGTTTCAGAGTAAAAAAGCCAAATAATATTTTTATTTCCAGAAAAGTAATCATTCGGGGGTTCCACGTTTCCAGCCATTGCAAATGTCATAGGAGCCACATGAATAGCACTGACAGGTATAAAAACTTGTGACCCAGTGGACATGTTGCAGCCCACCAGGAGGAGCTCATTGCTGCAAACCGTTAATGGAGCCCACGGTTGTAAGATGTATGGGAAGCTGCAATGCTTATCGTCCGTTAAGAAATCAATAGTATATATAAACTTAAGGTTGCCTAATCTATAGAGCCTATATACATAAAGATAACTACCCCCATGTATATGAAGGGTAATAAACTAATTATAATAATGATAAGATATACGCCTGCATGGGCCTAGCTCAGTTGATTTTAGGGATGCAGAGTTGGTACCAAGATTTAAAGTTCAAATGCTGACGGTGGCAGCGTGAAAATTTCAACTTCTCCAATGTGCAGGTAGTTCCTTGTGCACACTAGTGCCTGGCCTCCAGTTTACAAAATCGCTAACTCACCATGATTTACATCTTCCACTTGGGTGTTGGGTACCAATAATTATAAGATATACAATAAATAAATGAATTTCCGTAACTGAAGATATATGTTTAATATTCTCCCTACATTTCCCCGTATTGTATGAACGGCAAAGTGTTTTATTCAAAACTTTGAAATTGAATTACTAAGAGAAAATTGTCAATATAGTGGCTATAGATATCCAATTTGATCTTATTATTATTATTATTATTATTATTATTATTATTATTATTATTATTATTATTATTATTATTATTATGTGAAACTGTTTTACTGCACCAAACATTTCAGATGGTGGAAACATTTAGACTTTTCAAAGAAATTGGCGTTTGCAAGAGATAGATTGGCAGAATGCTACTTTTGGATACTGTAAAGTTCTTTTTGGGTATTCGATACATTTCACAACAAAATTATGAAATTTTCACGATAAAATTTCATTTTTCTCCGGCTCTTTCTCTCTCTAAGCGTGTTCTCTTTCATTTTTGTCTAGAAAATCTTGAAGATTTTGAAAATTTTGAAGCTAGAAATAGAAAAATTTGAAGATTTTATATAAGAAAACATCGATTTTGAGCTAAAAACAACACAAAAAATGTATAAAATTGGAAATGAAAGCTGATTACTCAGCAGGTGAGCTAGTGTGCCACTCACTTGTGCACTAGATGGATTGGTGTGCCAGTGAGTGGTGCACCAACTCATCTGGTGCCCCAGTGGATGGCGCACCAACTAATCTGGTGTGCTAGTGAATGGTGCACCAAATAAGTATGTCACTCATTGGCGCACCAAATGATTAGTGCGCTACTCACTGGAGCACCAAGTGTGTTGGTGCCCAGCAACTTTCATTTTTGATACTATGCGTTTTTTGTGTTGTTTTCATTTCGATTTTCAAGAGAAAAGTGAGAGAGAACGTGTTTAAAGAGAGAAAGAGTTGGAAGGGAAATAAAATTTTATCGTGGAAGTTTCGTAATTTTGTTGTAGAATTTATCATATCCCTTCTTTTTCTTGCTTAAGGCACTTGGTTTCTACAGCAATTGATAAGATTAATCTAAATTCAGTCGGAATTAGCTAGAATTATAACACCAGTAGAGATAACTCTTTTTGATATAATATATAATTTTGTTATTATAATTATTAATTACTTCTTTCGTTTCATATTATCTGTCGCTTGGACGTACTTTATACTTTTTTATTTGTTTCAAAATATCTGTCACTTTATTAAATTAAGGGAGTATTAAATGATAATACTTTTCCAAATATAACCATAAGTTGTGGGAGTGAAACATTTGTCTAGAAATTTTCACTAAAACTATTAATGACAATAAAAGGGTAATTTAGTTTATTTCTTTTTAAATTAAGATAACTCAATAATTTCCCTAATTGTTGTATTATGTTCTAAAGTAATAGGTAATATGAAATTGAAGGAGTATAATTTTATGTTCTTTATAATAACTTAACTATGTACAGTGTTAATTAAGTAGAAATATAATTAATTAGTTGTTATTGGATTTATGATACATGATTTTTTCAGAAGAAAAAGTTAGTTAATGCATATTTCCAAGAGGCATATTGGTTTAACAAAGGATATGTACCAAGGTTTGAGGAATAATGAAAGTTGCACTTGTGTCCAGAGGATACCTGCTTGTTGGCATGGGAGAATTAGTAAACGAGGAACGGCTTGTTTGGGTGATGAACCGGCCCTTGATTGCTGTAGCTGCAGCAACCATTGCTAGATTAATGGACCATATGGCTGGACATGAGGTATATCTAACTATCACTATCTATATCAGAATAACTATGTTCTTCTCTCTCCGCTCCTAAAGCTTAAAGCTTTGGAGTCTTCATTTCTATTTTTTAGAGTTTTTAAATTTTTTTAGTTAGGCAAAAAAGTTTTCATGGGTTAAAAGAAACACTATAAAAACCCCAACTGATAAAAACTAGTACTCGCGTTCTTATCTCTTGGATTTTTTTAATTTTTAATTTCTAATTTTTTTCAAAAAATTTTATTTATTTCTGTGAGAATTTTGCAGTAAAAAGTTACATTTCTTTCCTAATTTATCTCAACTTCCTTGATCATGATCAATCTCAACTTCATTAGGATATACTAAAACTAAATTCCAACCATATTTCCACTCAACTATTAAAAACAACAGCTCTTACATCGTGAGAATCCTACTCAACGTAATTCTTTTCTTTCATTCAGTTTTTTTTTTTTTTTTTCTAACTTTTAATTCTCCTAGACTTATATGTTTTTCGGTTTTGCAAAATCTTTCAATTCTTTCTACTTAGAGCCAACTCTTAGAAGTAATTCTTAATTTTCTCCATTTTTATATAGTTATTTTTTCCTCCCATCTCATCCCTCTAATGGTTATTCTTCTTCCTTTTTTTTTTTTTTTTTCTTTGGCAATCACTCTTTGTAGTTGTTTTCTGGATTTTTTTACTTATAAAAAAAAGATCTTATGGGGGAAAATGAAATCATTCAATTTCAAACATTTTGATTTTTTAAACAATTTCAAACCACTTAAATAGTGTTTTTTAATTTACAATTTTAAATTCATTTATCTTCTTTTTTAATTTCTGGTGGAAAGGAATCTAAATAGGCATTATTATTCTTGATTATGCATATAGAGAAAAGTTGTTGAATTTTGTGGTTTTTCATATTTTTTTATTTACTAAAAGTTCCTATTGGTTAAAAGAAATTAATACTCACGGTTTGTTTGCCATTTTTCTTCCCATAACAAACCCCGGAGAAATAGGCAAGGTCATTCTTGAGGTCTTCCTCTATTTAAAGGTAATCTTCTCTCTCTCTCTCTCTCTTTTGTCTAATTTAAGTTTCTTTTCGTTTTTGCTTGTATAAATTATTCCTTCTCCAGTGGGTCTTATGTAGTTAATTGCACAATTACTCAAAATTGATGCAAGATAATTAATACATTCATTGAAACTGACAAAATTTGTTTTGACAATTTAAAGTAAAAGAAGCAAAGTTGTAAGAGTTTTTTTGCTACTATCCTCTGTTATTCTTCCAAAATCTCTTAATATTCATCTTCTTCGAAAATCTTCCATTGTATCTTATTATATATTTTAGAAGGAGAGAGAAAATCCTCCCTCCTTCTCAAGCCTTCATTTTGAAATCCAAATTTTCTAGATTTTTTTTTTTTGCTTTTGTAAATCCTTTTATTAATCCACTCACCCTACTAACTTAACCCACTAAATATTAAATATCAGGTAACCTCCGGTGCAATCTCTCTCTCTCTCTCTCTCTCTCTCTCTCTTACAGAAATTTAAAAAGAGAAAACCTTTCAAATATTTCTAACTATATATAACGCTTCTGAAATGTGTTAAAGAAAGTGGCACACAAAGTGGTCTTGACGATCCTAGGTTGAAATTCTAAGAAATTGTTGGAAAAAAAACTCGATGTATTATGTCATACAAATCTCTTGTGAGAAAAAAAATTGTAATTTAGTTTTATGTTAAACGTCCTCACACCGCTTCCTTCCCCCGGTTCGGATCGTATGTAACATTCTTTGTAACACTCTCTATAACATTCGTAAAACCCTAAGGGAAAATTTTTTTATAAAAAGGAATGTTGAAGGAGATATTATAGAGAATGTTATGGACGATCGTAGGTCTTTGTTCCTCCCTTCCTCCCCACTCCTCCTCCTCCTAAACAAAATAAATGAATAAATAAATATCATGAAAAAAATAAAAATAAGACTTTATACAAATCTCTTTTTTTAAGGAAATTTTATATAAAGCACTATTAAAAAGAATTAATTATCTTAATAATAGTATAATTGCTAAATTGACCCTTCCCTCCCTCTCCTCCAAAAAAATAAAAAATAAATAAATAACTTCTACTTGTTAAATAAATTAAGAAAAAAACTCCTACCCCTTTCTGTCCCCTTTGTCCGCTCTTCTATTAAAAAAACATATACAAGTATCCTCATAAAAAAAACTGAAACAGTTGAATTTTATCCAAGCTGGCGAAATTCAAATCATTCAAAACATTTCGCTAAGTTGGGTGAAATTCAACAAAAAATTTTGGCCAATTTTTTTTTTTTAATCTGGTGCATTTTTTTAAACTGATAAAAAATTATAAATAAATCAGTATATATTCGAATTTTCGTATATGTGAGATTGAATTAGTTTGAGTTAGAGATGAGTTAGAGATAATAGGTTTAGAAAGAGAAAGTTAGTGGTGAAAATGAAATTTTAAAAAAATTTTCACTGAAGGTTTAGATTCTCAAGTTGGCTTTATTATCCCCTTAATTGAATTGGGGAAGTTATCTATAGAGGTAGAGGTAATGAAGGAAATTGTGTATTAAAAAATTTTGAACTGTTTTTAACAAAAACTTCACTCCTGATTCATTTAAAAAATACAAAATATGATAAAAATAGAAATCAGAAAAGGAGGCTATAGAAGGGGGAGAAATTTTGTCTCTCCTTCTGCAATATAAAGATTGCTCGAGACAACAAGAGTCAATGAAGATGAAGTGATC
Organism: Catharanthus roseus; assembly: GCA_028651295.1. Lineage (NCBI taxonomy): Eukaryota > Viridiplantae > Streptophyta > Magnoliopsida > Gentianales > Apocynaceae > Catharanthus > Catharanthus roseus. Next base: position 4,279,392 of record JAPQWS010000124.1, on the reverse strand, counting down.
AAGTTAAACACTTTGAATACAAGAAGATTAGTTAGGGTTGTCCTTAAGGTAACTTTGTAAAATTCTCTAACTCATCCCTTTGATTTTTGATAAGTATTTTAGCTCCTTAGAAAAAATAGATTTTACAAGCTATACTTGAAAAAGTAAGTACTCTTGATAAATTTTTTGATGTTTTTAAATGGATTACTTATTTTAAATTGTATCAAGAATACATGTTTGGAAATGTGAAGGAAAATCCACATGTTTTCAAAGGAAAACCGGTTGTTAAAATTTTTCTATCATATTCAAAAATGGGTCATCCAATTTTAAAATTAGTCATTCAATTTTTTTCAAGAGAATAAAAAAAATTGGTCATCTTATTTTAAAATTTAGGGTTATCCGATTTTCTTAAGTGATTTAAAAATCGGTCTTCTTATTTTAAAAAGGTTCATCCAATTTTCTGTTTATAAGAAAATTGGACATTCGTTTTTTAAAACTGGTCGGCCGTTTTTCATAACAGTAACGGATAGTTTTTACCTTCACATATAAATTGAGAATTTGATCGGACATAAATGCCAAGTTGTTGAAGATCATTTAAGAAATTTAAATAGCTCTAAAATAACACTTTTCAAATCATCTTTATCTTATAAAAACAAAAAGAAAAATCTCCTTGTTGCTTCATCATTAATCATCTTTCTCATTTGGTAACATTGTCCATCCTTATTCTTCTTTGTTATCGTGTATACATTGAGGTTTAAGTGCAAAATCCTTGAAGGGTGATTTTCACTGTGTTTTGTGAGTGAACCACTATAAATTCTTTGTCTTTTTTCCTTATGGTTTGCCTTTTACTTCTATGTTTAAAGTTTAATACTTGTTTATAAAAGGGATTTTGTTTGGCTAAGCATTTTATTAAAAGAGTCATTAAATTCTTCTTCAAACAAAATTAGAAGTTTATATTAAAAATTGTTCAAAAAATTTTCAAATTAGCTAAAAACCTTATTCATTTCTCTCCTCTCTAAGGTTTTTCAATATATATACATATATCTATATATTGAAGAAGGTATTTTGAGATTTGGAGTCCTGACAAGCTCTTGAAACTTCACTCTAATTTTCTCATTTTTCGTATTAGTTTTGAATAACATGATTGGTTTAGATTCTTTATATAAATTAAATTAATTTTAAAATCCAATATTCAATTTGAAATTTTAACTAATTAGATACTTAGTGATAAGGAATGTTTAAGCAAGTTGTGTCAATCCCAACTAATTACCACTGTTCTCTAAATCATCTTTCCGTAAAAATTAAGATAATATTTATATTGAATTTTGTATTGCCTAATTTTCTTTTTCTTTTTTTTTTTTCTAGGTTATATATCCCATTTTAAAGGTTAGGTGTATAAAGTTTGGAGTCAATAAACATAACTCCTGAATCTATATGTATAGTACAAAAAAAAATTCATTATTTCCGGCCAAAATTTCTTTCTCAAACTTAATTCTCTCTAACTCAAAATTTAAATATTTCACATTCAATACACATTCAAGATAGATATGGATAATTTTGAATATATTTTTTACAAAAAAATATTGATTTTTGAGGTAAAAAAACCCTCAAACTTACATTTTTTTTTTAAATGTACTGAGTTTCTCCCAGATGGGAGAATTTCTCCCAACCTGGCAAATTCTCTAAAGAGTTTCGCACATCTGAGAGAAACTCGTGTCAGTTGCTCTTAAAAAAACCACTGAAATGAATTTCGCCCAGGTAGGCGAAATTCATTCAAAAATTTTGCCAGGTTGGTCGATATTCGCCCATCTGGGAGAAACTCTGCACGGATGAAAAAAATCATTTTGGAGGTTTTTTTTATCTCAAAATCGATAAAAAATATTCAAAATTATCCATATCTATTTTGAATTTGTATTGAATGTGAAAGATTTGAGTTTTGAGTTAGAGAGAATTGGGTTAGAGAGAGAAATTTTGGCAAAAAAAATGAATTTTTTCACGCTATACATATAGATTCTCTAAAATTTTTTAATTTTATAAATCATAGTCCTACATAAATCTTTGTTGATAGATTTCTTTTAAAAAAAAAAAAAATCAAATATATAAAATGGATAAGAACTTTCATAGGTTAAGAAGCATTTTTTTCATTAAATTAATTTTTTGTAAAAATCTAATGTGATCATAATCACCATAATTGACTAATTTAAAATAACTAAAAGATAAGAGATTTAGAAGATCATAACTTAATTGTTTTGAATTATCCCAATCTCTTAGGCTATATATATATATATATATATATTATTGAATTCATCATTCCCAAATCATGATCATACCTCATATTCTCACAGAATATAAGCAATTTTGTTTTAAAAAAGAAATCTGTTCTTCTCTTCTTATCTCTCTCTCTATATATATAATACAGAAGGTATTTATTTTTGAATTTTTGTGTTTTTTTAATTAATTTTTTTAATTAATTATAAGTGTTGATTGGTCTTCATTCTTCAATCCCAATTTTCCTAATTTTTTAAATTCTTTTGCAAAATAAAGTGATCTTTAACCACTTACCCAATTACTTGATTGTTGTTGAGTAAAATTCTCTTGGTAGTTTTTAATTTTAGATTGTTGTTGAGTAAAATTCTCTTCGTACTTTAGCTTTAAATAAAGGACAAATTTCAATATGAATTTTTATAATTTTTGTATTTTTTTAATTTTAAATATCTTTTGTAAGAATTAGCTGAGACTATAACTATAAAATTTTAAACTTCCTATTATATCTTAGTCGGTTATCATCTATTCTTACTTCTCATATAAATTTTAGTAAAGTGAAAATGAAACACTAATCAATCATATATGTTACAACTTTCCGGCTACCAACAGACTAAAACCAACGCCCTATTTTACTATTACATCTGCTAATTAGTATTACAGATCCAGCAATGAAAAAGGAAAAACAAAGCAGAAAGAAAACCTATACTATTACAGTAAAGATCTTCAGCTTCAGTGACTCCCGTGGATCCAGCCACAAAACATAACAGTTATAGTGAAACGACAGTAAGAAAGAGAAAGGTGGAATCTTTCCTTACCTCGAGACCCTCGGGTCTCGGATTTGGACTCCGACGGTGGATGACGAACGAGCTCCGCGAGTTCGGTCAGACCACCACGTCCCGTCTGTCCCCTTTTGTCCTTCCGATGAAGAGACGCCGAATCCCTCAGTAGCCGGTGGCCTCGAAATGAGAACTCTCTCGGTCTCTCTCAGCAAGAAGTGCCAGAAGTCCCCTTTCCCCTTTGTGCCTGCGGTCTCACACACGGTAACCCGAAGGGTTAGCCGGCACCGACGAACAGGTAAGGGTCCCGAAGGGTCACGCACAAAGAACGAGCAGTCTGACTGCTTGAACGAAGAGAGAAGACAGAAGGTCAAGAAGAGAGAGAATGAGGCAGCGGCGGCACAAGAGGCAGAATGAGAGGATTAGGGCAAAAGCTGGAGAAAGTGATATATATATATATATATATATATAGCCGAGTCGCCTGGGCGGGTCGGGTTGAACCCGGCCCGCCCGGCATCTCTGCCAGCCCAACTTCCAATCACACTCAAGGCCCACCAGGCTTACTAACATCATAGGGATTAAAATTGGGCCAAAACAGAAATGAAAATAATGTGAAAAATAAATTGGGCCACGGGACCAACAAACTCCACCTTGAACAATATTTTCATCTAACTTTTGGCCAAAAATGACTCCAAGAGAGTCAACCTTCGTCAATATGAAGGAGGTCCCTGCACAAAGAAAACTTGTCAGTTGTCACAATCTTAGTACCAAAGTCAGCAGGATTATCTTTAGTACTAATTTTCTCAATATTAATTAAGCCACTTGAAACCTTTTCCCTAATAAAATGATACTTAAAATCTATGTGTTTAGTTCTTTCATGATAAACAGGGTTTTTACACAAGTGAAGACAACTCTGACTATCTGTAAAAATCACAGCTTTCGATTTTAAAACATGCAATTCAGACAATAAGCCCTGAAGCCAAATGGCTTCCTTGATTGCCTCAGTGGCAGCAATGTATTCAGCCTCCGTAGTCGACAAGGCGACTACAGGCTGCAGCTGTGACTTCCAGGATATGCAATTCCCTGCCAAAGTAAAGAAATAAGAGGTGGTAGATTTCCTACCATCTTTGTCACCTGCAAAGTCAGAATCAACATACCCAACCAGTTCAAAATCATTAGACCAATTATGATAAAGGAGACCTCTATCAATAGTCCCATTAATATAGCGCAACAACCAGTTAAGAGCTGCCCAATGGTCCCTACCCGGATTAGACATAAATCGACTAAGAAGGCTTATGGAATAAGCAATATCAGGCCGGGTGGATATCATAGAATACATGACCGATCCTATAGCCATTCTATAAGGAATATGGGCCATATCATTCTTTTCTTTGTCGGTTTTGGGGCAAGATTTTTCAGAGAGTTGAAAGTGGCTCGCAAGTAGTGTACAAACTGGTTTGCATAAATGCATTGAAAATTTGGAAACAATTTTCTGCAAGAAGGGTTTCTGGGATATGAATAAGGATCTATCAGCCCTATCCCTACTAATATTCATCCCAAGGATTCTAGACGCAGAACCTAAGTCCTTCATATCAAATTCGGACTTCAACAAAGATTTCAAGCGGGTGATCTTATCCGTATACTTGCAGGCAATTAGCATATGATCAACATACAGCAAAAGATAAATAGCAGTTTCAACATTATTGCCACAAAAATATAAACAGCTATCATAATTGCTCTTAATAAAACCAGTTTTCAACATAAAAGAGTCGAAACGTTTATACCATTGCCTAGGTGATTGCTTAAGTCCATACAAGGACTTCTTCAGCAAACACGCCATGTTCTCCTTACCTTTTTCCTCAAAACCTGGTGGTTGACGCATGTAAATGGTCTCATCAAGTTCCCCATGCAAGAATGCAGTTTTGACATCAAGTTGTTCCAAATCAAGATCATAAAAGGCAACAATAGCAAGCATGATCCTAATTGTTTTATACTTAAGAACAGGAGAAAATATTTCATTAAAATCGATGCCCTCAATTTGAGAAAAGCCTTTTGCCACCAGCCTAGCCTTGAACCTTGGGGGTTCATTGGCAGAATCTGGCTCTTTGATTTTAAAAATCCATTTGCAGTCAATCAATTTTTTCTTAGAGGGTTTTGAAACAAGAATCCAGGTTTTGTTTTTATGCAGTGAGGACATTTCCTCTTCCATGGCATGCAACCACAAAGAACGGTTTGGACTCTTTAAAACATCAGAAAAACACAGTGGTTCCTTTTCTTCAATAAAGGAAGCAGCAACACAAGCATATGAGACTATGTAGGAGTAACCGTATCTAGCGGGTTTTCTCGTCTCTCTCCTAGCCCTATCTCTAGACAGCTGGTAGTCACTTAGGGCTTGGGCTTGTGCCTCGGGATGATCCTCATCATCCTCATCTGAATTCTCAGATTCAGGCGTGTTAGTTTCAGGCTGCTCCTCGGTCGGTATGTCCGACGCTCCACTGGTTTCAGGTTGATCGTGGGGTTGTGAAGGTTCGGAGGTGTTCTCCACCTCCACGGGAATATTCCCTTCAACAGGGACGTCACTAGGGTTATCAGGGTTGGTTTCAGCCTTTAGGCAAGGCATATCAAGTTCGTTAAAAACCACATCCCTACTCACCATAACCCTCACTCCCGGCTCACCTTTGAGCCAAACTTTGTAACCCTTCACCCCACTAGGGTATCCTAAGAACACTCCCTTTCTTGACCTAGGGTCTAACTTACCCTCTTTCTGGTGTACAAATGCAGCACACCCAAATACTCTAAGGTTTGAGAGATTTGGTGGTTCACCGGACCACATCTCTAAGGGAGTTTTGAAGTTTATGGCTGTTGAAGGTGATCTGTTAATGAGGTAGACAGCTGTACTTACAGCTTCTCCCCAAAAAAGTTTTGGAATACCTGAAGACACCATAAGGCACCTAACCTTATCTATTATAGTACGGTTCATCCTCTCAGCAACTCCATTTTGCTGTGGGTTGTGCCTAACAGTCCTATGGTGAAGTATGCCATGCAATGCACATAAATCAGAAAACTTTTTATTGCAAAATTCAAGACCATTATCTGTCCTAATGGTTTTTAGTTTATTTCCAATTTGATTTTCGGCAAGGCGTTTCTATTCAGAAAACTTTTCAAAAGTTTGATCTTTTGATTTTAAGAGAAAGACCCAAACATGCCTAGAGAAATCATCAACAACAGATAAGAAATAAACATTCCCACCATAAGTTGGAACCTTTTCAGGTCCCCACAAATCGCAATGCACATAGTCAAGAACAGAAGTGGACTTGTGTGTGCCGATAGAAAAACTGATTTTATGTTGTTTTCCGAGTACACAGTGGTCACAAAAATCCAGAGATTCGATTTTGTCACCACCCAAAAGATTTTGTTTGTGAAGGCAATGTAGTCCTTTCTCACTGATGTGGCCAATCCTTCGGTGCCACAACAGAGTCTTTTCAGGAACAGTTTTCGAAACCAATGCAGATGCTTCTAAAACAGTTTTTCTAATTAGATGGTAGAGACCATCCCTTTTAAAACCTTTGAGCATGACCAGTGCTCCTTTGCAAACTTTCATAATGCCGTTTTCAGATTTATAAGAAAAACCATTTGTGTCAAAAACACCAAGGGAGATTAGATTCCGACGGAGGTCGGGCACATATCTCACCTCAGTTAGTTTTCTGGTCACCCCATCATGCATTTTTTATGAAAACATTTCCAATTCCTTTTATTTCACAAACGTGATTGTTGCCCATAAAAACCTTTCCCTGATCAAGGGGTTTGAAATCTGAAAACCAATGTTTGTTGGGCGTCATATGAAAAGTGCAACCTGAATCAAGGATCCAGTGTTCAGAAACAGGGGAAAGGGAAGAAGACACACACAACACTTCAGAATACATAGAGTTACCATCTGATTCAAAATCGTGTGGTTTGTCATTTTTATCACTCCCTTTACCTTGTTTACGTTGTTTTTCCTCTTTGATCCTTTTAAAACACTTGTTTTTCATATGACCTTCCTTGCCACAATAAAAACATTTCACTTTCTTATCACGAGATTTCGACCTCCCTTTACTTTTAGAGCGGTGACTAAAAGATTCCCTCCGGTCAACCCTCCCTCGCAAGTAAAGATTTTCTCCGTTTGATTTATTTTCTTTTCGTAAATCAAGATCCTTTGATTTCAAAGCATTTTTCACATCGGCAAGAGTCAAGTCATCTTTACCGTACTTAATAGCAGACTTGACATCGTTAAAAGATTCAGGTAAAGAGTTTAATAAAATTACGGCAACATTTTCGTCAGAAATCTTTTCACCGACGTTTTGTAGTTCTAAAACAATTTTGTTTAAATCGTCGATGTTTTCAGAAAGAGATTTCGACCCGCTTATTTTAAAACCAAAAAGCTGTTCTTTTAAGTAAATCTTATTGGATAAAGATTTTCCTAAATAAAGTTTTTCAAGTTTGGTCCATATTTCAAAAGCGTTGTCTTTTTCGTCTATTTCTCTTAAAACGTTGTCGGTTAAATGTAAGGTGAGGCAACTATGCGCATCACCAAGTTTTTCCGAAAGCACTTCGCCCTTCCAAGACTTCGGATACTTTTCAGGGCTGCAAATAGCGGGTGCGATTTTATTTTGGACTAAACCAGCTTTCATTTTTCTGCGCCACATTACGAAATCCGATTTGCCATCAAACTTGTCAGTTTCAATCTTTTGAACAGACATGGCTAAATGGCAAATGGGAGTAACTGCTGGCTAGACAAATGAAAGATTTGAAAAACAGGAAGTTTTGTCACGAAAAAATAAAATGCCCGGATTTTGCTTTGATGGAAAAACAAAACAGTTCAGTACGTGATACGCCAAAATAGTTTATAACCAAAAACAGCGCAAATGTACACACAAATTTAACCGATATAGAAACAGCAAAGAGACATGAAAACAACCACAGAACGGGATTCAATTACAGGTCAAGCAATTTGAGAAAATCACCAAGTCACAGATACTGGGTGTCTCTTAGACTCCCAGCCAGGTTTGGGTTTTGGGATTTTCCAAAGAAAAATGCCAGAAACAGAACTCAGAAAAATACTGCAGTTATGAAACGAAAATAGGACAGTAAACCAGAAACAGAAACAGCATGAACAGAAGCAAAAGTTGTAACAACTTCAGCAGCAGGTTTCACAGAAAATAACAGTAATGGCAAAAGCGTTTGCGTAAACAGAAACAGTTTCAGAACAGTTTAACAAACAAACCAGTAGCAGTAGATCTAGCAGATAATAATAGTAATAAAGAAAGCAGATGCAGAAAATAAAAGGAAGGGTTTAGAAATTTTCCTGTCAGTCAGATCCCGCCTGGATCTGACACCGAGTGGTAGCCGGATAGTAACTCCGACAACCAGGCTCTGATACCACTGTTACAACTTTCCGGCTACCAACAGACTAAAACCAACGCCCTATTTTACTATTACATCTGCTAATTACTATTACAGATCCAGCAATGAAAAAGGAAAAACAAAGCAGAAAGAAAACCTATACTACTACAGTAAAGATCTTCAGCTTCAGTGACTCCCGTGCTCGGATCCAGCCACAAAACATAAAAGTTATCGTGAAACGACAGTAAGAAAGAAAAAGGTGGAATCTTTCCTTACCTCGAGACCCTCGGGTCTCGGATTTGGACTCCGATGGTGGATGACGAACGAGCTCCGCGAGTTCGGTCGGACCACCACGTCCCGTCTGTCCCCTTTTGTCCTTCCGGTGAAGAGACGCCGAATCCCTCAGTAGCCGGTGGCCTCGAAATGAGAACTCTCTCGGTCTCTCTCAGCAAGAAGTGCCAGAAGTCCCCTTTCCCCTTTGTGCCTGCGGTCTCACACACGATAACCCGAAGGGTTAGCCGGCACCGACGAACAGGTAAGGGTTCCGAAGGGTCACGCACAAAGAACGAGCAGTCTGACTGCTCGAACGAAGAGAGAAGACAGAAGGTCAAGAAGAGAGAGAATGAGGCAGCGGCGGCACAAGAGGCAGAATGAGAGGATTAGGGCAAAAGCTGGAGAAAGTGATATATATATATATATATATAGCCGAGTCGCCTGGGCGGGTCGGGTTGAACCCGGCCCGCCCGGCATCTCTGCCAGCCCAACTTCCAATCACACTCGAGGCCCACCAAGCTTACTAACATTATAGGGATTAAAATTGGGCCAAAACAGAAATGAAAATAATGTGAAAAATAAATTGGGCCACGGGACCAACAATATACAATCAATCCTATATGAATATCCTCATCATAAAAAAAATTCTTTCATCTTTTTCTTCATATTCATATGACAAAGCATAGAGAGGTAAGCTTCAATTTTTTTTCCTTTTTCTTTTGACACTCTTTGGTTATTAATCCACCATGATTAATATTAATTTTTCTGTTTTTTCATTTAACGTTTGTAAAGTTATTACATTTAGCATCTATTTTCCTATTTCTCTTTTAAAGTTATACATATATATTTACCAATTGAACTTTTTATTTTGACCAATATTTAAGTTCAAACTCATATGTTTTTCTTTTGCAGAAAATTTTTACCATTGTTTTAGGTAATATCTTGTTTTATTTGAATTTTTTGTTATTGGATTCTCCATCATGATTATTTGTTATTCTTCGATCATTTTTAGTAAAAATCTGAAATCTTTTATTATTATTATTCCTTTTTTTATGTCTACTTAATTACTTGATTTGATACGAAGTTTTCCCTTTGATAGGAGCACATGCATTTTAGGACCCAACAATATACGCAAGAGCCAACACAAGATTAACAAAAAAAGAAGGATAGAGAAGTAATTTGCAACCGAATGTTGTGATAGGACAGAAGAAAAAAACTCAAAAGGCTGGTTATTGAAGCAAAAGGCTTCTAATGAGATGGATGGTCCAAATAGATTACATCTTTTGATTTCAATTTGTTATACATAGTTAACTTATGTCTATGGACAACGTTGAATTTTAAATTCTTAGTTAATTATGGAAGTGGAGAGAATCTACTGAAACATGCACTCTCTCAATTCAAGAGAAATTTATGACAGGAGGATGAAGACATCAATATTGGAAGAGTTAGAGTTAATATATTAGAATTGTTTCATTATTTTTTTATTCATTTATTGTATTTTTAGAGTTTAACCGTTATATATTTGATTAACGAATAAAGATGACTAGAAGATGTAAATATCCTTAGTGGAGATATGATCACAGAAGTAAAGAATAAGTCGTTAACGGTTTTCAATCATTGTTGGGGGAGGAGGAGGGGAGTGTGAAAAAGAGGACTTTTTTTGTAGGGGGTTGGTGGGGGAGGAGAGTGTTGTGATGGAGAAGAGAGTTTTTTTTTCTTTCTTTTTAGGGGGGTGTGGGGGGCAAGGGTAAGAGGAGTTCTTTTTCCCCCTTACGTGTGGGAAGGGGGAAGGGGGGGAGGAAGAGGAGATTTTTTCGCTTGGGGTGTGAGGGGTGGATAGAGAAAGAAGGGGTTTTTGTTAGGGGTTGGGTAGGAACGAAGAGGGCTGTGGGCGCATCAATTTTTGTTGAACTTTTTCAAAAGTGAAAAAGAAGACTCTTTAAAGAAAGTGGAAAAGAAATGTTTGTTTTAGTCATTAAGTAATATAATAAAAAAAAGTTGTTAATAATATTTATTTTTTAATAAAATAATAATTTTTTTAAAAATAAAATGTTATGTATTTATAGAATAAGACATTTTTCAAATTGTTACATTTGATATTTTTTCAGAAGATAACTAATTTTTCTTTTTTTTTTTTCTTAATATGGTATTTCCCGTGCATTGCACAGGTCTTCATGCTAGTCTATATTATATTAAATCCATCATTTCATGATCATATCTCATATAACAAACTGTTAGCCCTAAGGACATTATTGCAGAAAAAGATCTTGGTGATTAAGGTAGAAAAGAAAAGCCATTGGTGATTAAGGTAGAAAAGAAAAGCCATTGGAGACCTTGAAGACTTATGTTTTTGTTACGGTATAATTAAGGTAAATTTGTAAAAGACCTTAACCTTATTTTGTTGTGTTATGATTGCAGTTTATAGCTCACACATCTTTCAAAGTTTTTTTTTTTGGAGCATGATCTTCAAAATTGGTTTGATGTTGAAGCTTAAGTGTTTTAAAAAAATTGTTCTATGTCACAAAGCTTTTTCATCAACATATTTTTAAGTATTTGAGAGCATTTGTTTTCTAAAATTGACCATCTGATTTTTTGTCTTTAAAAGACAAAAGTCGGACGTCTGTTTTGTAATTTCGAACGTACAGTTTTTTTCTTTTGAAGAAGTAAAAAAATAGACTTCCATTTCTGGAAACAGTCGTCCGGTTTCTTTGAGAAAAAGGAATTTCGGACGTCTGGTTTTGAATTTCAGTCTTTATAAAATGTGACCTTTACAGAGTAACGGCTAGTTCTCGGCTCATAGAGAATTTTTTAGAAAATAAAGATCAGATCATTATAAGTTTAAAAATATTCTTTGATCAAAAGGTGCTCCATCTTTTTAGATAACATATATATATCTTTATCAATAATCTTTTTGAACTATGATCATCATTCAAAAAAGAAGGAAAGGAAGCTTATAGATTCTCATTGTTGTAACCATCTACCTTTTGTCCAGCTCCTTTGGTAACTTTGTTCATAACTCTTCTCTACTTTTCTATTGATATTAATGGTTCGTGTTGGAAAACCCTTTGGATTAATTGTGTTATGGATTGAGGTTACTTGCAAAACCCTTGGTAGGTGGTCCTCATACTTGTGATTGTTGTCGACTTTGATTATAGTGGATTTGGTAAATCCTTGGGTGTTGACTCAAGGTAGTGGATGTAGCTCTTTGAGAGAGTGAACCACTATAAATTGTTGTGCCTCTTTCTAAAATTAGCCAAAAACCTTATTCACCCTCTCTCCTCTAAGGTTTTTCGATTGGTATCAGAGTAGGGCTTCTCTAAAAAAAGGACTAACATCCTTGAAGCTAAAAATATTTCAATTGCTATGGCTAATGTTTCTAATTTACTTTATGCAGAAGGTTTTTCTACAAATAGACCTCCTCTTTTCAATGGAACAAATTATACATTTTTGAAATCAATAATTAAAATATAAATTTGTTCTATTAACTTTGATCTTTGGAGTATTGTAGGGAAATGACCTTTTGTCCCTCAAAAAGGAAGAATCAAGAAGGTAGAAGAGTTTGATGAATTTGATTAAAAAAGGATGACTTTAAAGTATCAAGCCATGAACATCCTAAGTTATGCATTGGATGTAAATGAATACAATCGAGTAAGTGGATGTGATTCGGTCCATGACATGTGGAAACTATTTGAAGTCACTCATGAAGGAACCAACCAAGTCAAAGAATCAAAGTAGGCTTTGTTAGTAAGGGATTATGAACTCTTTGTGATGAAGAAAAATGAAAGTAAGTGAAATGTTCACTAGATTCACAAACATCACAAATGGACTCAAGGCTTTTGGAAAGGAATACTTAAGTGGAGAAGAAAATAGAAAAGTTCTAGATGCACTCCCTAAGGCATGGCAACCAAAATGTCTTGCCATAGAGAAATCAAAAGATTTAAGAACTCTCCCAATTGAAGAACTCATAGGCTCTCTTCTCACCTATGAAATAAAAGTAAAAAGGTTGAATGAAATGGAAGAAGAAGAAAAGGGAAGAAGAAGTATAGCTCTAAAAGTTAATGAGGAAGAACAAGCTAGTTCTTCCAACGATGAGGATGATCATGATGATGATGAAGACATGGCCTTGGTTATTTGAAAATTCAAAAGATTCTATGAGAGAGGCTTTAACAAAAAGGAAAAGAAACTTCCATTTAAGAAAGGATGACAAAACTCTTCATTATTCAAAGCAAGATTCTTTGACTGTAATAGCATGGAACATCTTGTAGCCGATTGTCCAAAGGCTATTGAAAAGGAAAAAGGAGCATTGGAGGCCAAGCTTGAAGCTTTAAAGAAAAAGAAGAAGGCAAGGGACTAATTGGTGCATGGGATCAAGATTCAAATGAAAGTGAAGGAGATGAAAAGACAAACATGTGCTTCATGGCAATGGAGAATGAGGTACAATCTTCACCCTCTAACTCTTCTAGTTTCATTGATGATAATTGTGATGATGATCCTAGTTCTATGCTCATTGAAATGTATTATGAGTTCAAAAAGGTTTCTAAAAGAAATAAAGATTTGAAAGACAAGACTCAAGTTTTGCTACATGAGAATTCAAAACTTATTTGTGAAAATAAGTCTCTTTTTTAATCTGTAGAAGTCTTGAAGAATGAAAAAGAGTGTTCAAACAATAATTTTCAAAAACTTGTTTTAGAAAACAAGAACCTTTGTAAAAAGGTTTCATCTCTTGAAAAATGCTTGATTGATTATGAAATTTTAAAGAAAAAGGTGAATGATCTCACTTTGTGCATTGAAAGATTTACTCAAGGAAAAGAAAATTTTGAAAAATTTCTTGGTTTACAAAGACCTCCTTATGATGAAAATGGCATTGGATACAACCACTCTAATGCTTCCTCATAGCAAACATATTTTGTCAAAGCTTCTTCATCCTTCTCCCATCTTTGTTGTACTTATTATGATAAGAGGGTCATAAGGCCACTAGGTGTTTTGTGAAAAGGAAACTTGAAATGGGAGTTAAAACTATTTGGAGAATAAAAGCTACTTACATTTATGGACCCAAAAGAATATGGGTACCAAAAGTCATATCTTCTTCTCCTATTGTAGGAACATAAATCAAGCTCCAAGTGGTACTTAGATAGTGGATGCTGAAGACACATGACTAGAAATGCACACCTCATGAATGAGCTAAGATAAACTGAAGGTGGCTTTGTTACTTTTGGTGATAAGAAGAAAGAAAAGATCATCGGCATACGTAACATTGGATATGGTTCATCTTTTTTAATTAAGGAAGTGCTTTTAATTGATGGTTTGAAGTTTAATTTACTTAGTATTAATCAATTGTGTGATAATAGGTACAAAGTTGTTTTTGAAGAGTAAACAAGCTTGAGAGAACAACTATTTTTGTTGCAAAAAGAGTTGGTAATGTCTATGTTTTTTATCTTGAAGATCTTATTTCACAAAAACCAAAATGTCTCTTATGGCAAAGAAGGCTTGGGCATGTTAGTATGGATTTGTTAAATCAACTCTCTTCTAAAGAACTTGTTAGAGGCTTGCCAAAACTTACTTTTGAGAAAATCAAACTTTGTGATGCTTGCCAATTTGGAAAACAGGTAAAATCTTCTTTTAAACCAAAGAAAACTATTTCAACTTCAAAACTCTTAGAACTCATTCACATGGATTTGTTTGCACCAATGGGACTACTAGTCTTGGTGGTAAGAGGTATGCCTTTGTTATTGTGGATGATTTTTCTGGATTTACTTGGACTTTGTTTTTAAGCCAAAAGGATGAAGCCTTTCACGAATTTGTTAAACTATTCAAAAGAGTCCAAACTTCCCTTGATTGCAAATTGATTTCCATAAGAAGTGAGAATGAGAGGGAATTTAACCAAGATTTTACAAGACTTTGTGATGGATTTGGTATTTCACACAACTTTTTGGCCACCAAACTCCACAAAAAAATGAAGTTGTGGAAAGGAAAAATGGAATTTTACAAGAAATGGCAAGGTCAATGCTTTGTAAAAACTCTTTACCTAAATATTTTGGGGCCGAAGCCATAAACACTGCTTGTTACATGATGTAACTCTTGAGACCTCTTTTTAAAAAAACTCCTTTTGAACTTATTTTCCACAAAACTCCCTCCATTGGATACTTCAAAATTTTGGATGCAAATGCTTTATCTTAAACACCAAGGATAATCTTGAAAAATTTGATGAAAAATCCGATAAGGAAATTTTTCTTGGATACTCTTCAAACAAGAAAGCTTATAGAATTACAACAAAAGAACTTTATGTGTTGAAGAGTCCATTCATGTAAACTTCGATGAATCTAACATTTTTGAAAAGAAAAATGATGATGACATGATAACTCTTTGAGTGATGAACCAATACATACTCAAGCTTTGGAAGATCATACTAAAGAGGAAGAGGAGATTGAGGAAGATGGCCATGTAAAGGAACTAGTAATGGCCTCTTAGCACTTCAGGCTAAACGGAAGAAAGCATCTTATATTTGTCGCAAGAACCCATTCCATACCAAAACGCTTCCCAGATTGGGTAAAAGTGCAAACCTAAAGGGCATGTTCCATTTTGCTGAATATGAGTGATACTGGGTGTGAAAAGGTGCAATACTAGAAGAGGATCAACAAACTTAAGATATTCCTCAAGATGTGATATATCCCAAAGGGCACTCAAAGGATGAAATCATTGGTGTATCATAAGGGGTAAGAACAAGAAGGTACTTCATAGATAATTTTGCATTATTATCTCAAATAGAACCTAAAGTTATTGATGATGCCTTGTGTGGTGAGTTTTGGATCATTGCTATGCAAAAGGAATCAAATCAATTTGAAAGAAACAAAGTTTGGACTTTAGTCCCTAGACCTCGTGATCACCCACCATTGGGACAAAATAGGTTTTTAGAAATAAACTAAATGAATCCAGAGAAGTTATAAGAAACAAAGCTAGACTTGTAGCCCAAGGATTCAATTAAGAAGAGGGCATTGATTTTGATGAAACCTTTGCTCCGGTTGCTAGACTTGAATCCATAAGGATGCTTTTAGCCTTTGCTTGTTTTAAAGGATTCAAAAATTTTCAAATGGATGTTAAAAGTGCTTTTCTAAATGGTGCCATTGAGGAGGAAGTTTATGTTTAACAACCTCCCAGTTTTATACACGAAAAGTTTCCTAACCATGTTTATAAACTTTCCAAAGCTTTATATGTTTTAAAACAAGCTCCAAGAGCTTGGTATGAAAAATTAAGTGGCTTTCTTCTTTCAAACAATTTTTCGAGAGGTGTGGTGGACAGAACCCTTTTTACGAAAACCTCTTCAAACAATGATCTATTGCTTGTCCAAATATATGTTGATGACATTATTTTTTGTTCCACTAATGTTTGCTTATGTGAAGAATTTGCTGCCTTAATGCAAAAAGAATTTGAAATGAGTATGATTGGAGAGTTAACTTACTTTCTTGGATTCCAAATCAAGCAAACAAGTGAAGGCATCTTCATCATTCAAGAAAAATACACAAACGAACTCCTTAAAAGATTTGGGATGAAAGATGCAAAAGGTATTGGCACTCCAATGAGCTCATCACTAAAGCTTGACAAGGATGATAAAGATAAAAAGGTTGATAAAAAAAAGGTATAGAGTTATGATTAGTAGCTTGCTTTACTTAACGACTAGTAGGCCGGATATTATGTTTGCAGTATGTTTAAGTGCTAGATTCCAAGCTTGGCCCCAAAGAATCCCATTTAATAGCTGTTAAACGTATTTTGAGATATTTAATTTCATCTTATGATTATGGCTTATGGTACTCTAAACAATCTTGTTTTGATCTTATTGCTTATGCCGATGAGAATTATGCCGGATGTAAGGTAGAAAGAAAGAGTACAAGTAGAAATTGTCAATTCTTGGGAGGATGCTTAATATCTTGGTACAACAAGAAGCAATCGTGCGTATCCTTATCAACCGTTGAAGCGAAATATATTGCAGCCGGTTGTTGTTGTGCACAGGTATTTTGGATGAAACACACTTTGATTGATTTTGGTTTTACTTAAAATACATACTTATTTTGTGTGATTAATACTAGTGCCATAAACCCTGTGCAATATTAAAAACAAAACATATTGAAATTAAACATCACTTTATTAGAGATCATGTTGCTAAAGGTGATGTATTTTTAGAGTATATTTGTACAGAGGATCAAATTGCTGATATTTTTACAAAACCTCTTTCTGAAGAACGTTTTTGTTATTTAAGAAAATTACTCGGTATTAGAAAGTTAAATGAGTAAAAATTTTCTCTGTTATATTTGACAAAATTCTTGCACTAAAAGTTTTCCCCAGAGTTTCGGACGATGTTTTCAAGTTCCATGAAAACCCGGACGTCCGATTTGAGTTTATATTTGAAAAAGTTGAGTTTTTCTCTCCATTTTGAAACCCGAGAGTTTCAGACGACTCGAAAAATTTCGGACGTCCAATTTGTTTTGTTCTGCCAAAAGAAAATTTTATTTTCTTTCACCCTGAAACTTGAGATTTCTGGATGACAAAAGCAGACTCTTCCAAAATTTTCGGACATTCAATTTTTTGTAAAATTAAAATCCGGACGACTGAAACTCAAAAATGGTCGATCAATTTTTTTTGGGGATTTCGACGAGACTCAATTTCGTTTAAACACAAAAAGGGGGATTATCCCTTCATTCCCAAAATCCCTAAATCCTCTCTCTCTCTCTCTCTCTCTCTCTCTCTCTCTCTCTCTCTCTCTCTCTCTCTCTCTCTCTCTCTTAAACCCAGCTCAAAAAATCCTCATGAACTGCTGCTATTGCCCTTGAAGCTCTTCTCTCTCAAATTTCTTCTCTCAACCAGTGGTCTCTTTTTCACTCAATTTTTTCTCTCAGTTGTATCCCTCTCTTTCTCTCGCACCTCTCTCTCTCTCTCTCTCTCTCTCTCTCTCTCTCTCTCTCTCTCTCTCTCTCTCTCTCTCTGTATTTCCAGATTGAAGCACATGCTTCTCTCTTACAAACTTGAAAACCTCTCAAATCTTCAATCCTCCCCTCTTGATTCAAGAATGGTCAAAGTAAAGAATGCCAATGTTGGAAGGGGTGGCCATGGTGAAGAAGGTGGAGGTAGTAGAGGTGGTAAAAAGGGCAAGGGCAAACAAATAGCAAGGAGTGAAACTCCTCTAGATAAATTCATTTCAGTAAAAGCTGCTGCTAACTATGAAGATTGGACAAAGAAGAAAAGGAAAATCGCTCCCGGACATCAAGTCGACTATTCAGATATGGGAGGTATGGAAATAATTCCTGCAATTTTTCAAGATATTCATTGGGGTTCTTTACTGATTGTTAATGAATTATTCTATTCTATGATACTTTATGAGTTTTATGCAAATCTGCGAAGGGGTAGAATACAAACTAGTGGGAATATTGTGCATCAATGAGTTACTTCTAGGGTGAATGGAAAGGATATTGCTTTCGATGATAGATTGTTGAATTTCATTCTTGAGACACCCGAAGAAAGAATGTGTTTTTGCACAAAAAATAAGAAGTGCTTTGATCCCAATCTGTGTCGTGAAAACAGGTTTGAAGAATTATTTCAATTGAATAATGTTTCGTAATGGTAATAGCAGTTTTGTTTTCATATATTTGATAATTTTTTTATTTTATTCAGTTTATTTGTGCATGGAGAACTATAGGAAAATTGTTATTTGGAGGGGATGAGGAGGAAGATTAGTCTTTTTTGTGCGATTGATAAGGGTTTCTGGTTATTAAGTTTGCAGTGTATTATATGTGTAAGACTCATGAAAATCCCCCGGAGAACGTATGTAATATATATTTTATTCTCATAGAATATTAACATATAATATATGGAGCATTATTATAACAAAGCAAACCAAACACAAAATTCATGAAAACCTGTAGAGAACTAATGAAACATCTATTATATTCTCATGTATCATATTTTAGTAAAACATTAACACAATCCATCAAACATCAATACTATTTCTATGGAATATCAGTACAATGTCACCGAAGTTACGGAGTTCTATATTTCAATTTCTAATATTCCATGAGAATATAACTATAGTTCCATATTTTAATTGTTAATGCACCATGGAAACCCGTAGATAACTGATGGAACATCTATTATATTTCCATGTATTATATTTTAATAGAACATTAACACATATCCATGGAACACCAGTACTATATAATGATTTTTCTTGTATGGACTAGAATACCCTTTAAACTTTTCTCTCTCCTCGTTAGTATTTATTACAAGTTTCCATGTTAAAAGAATTAAAAGGGATTGAAATTTATTTTTAATGGGAGGGTATAATAAGAAAAGTTACTGTTAGCCCTAAGGGCATTATTACTTATGATTTTGATTATGATTAACATATATTTGTGTGAGTATTAAGCTACCTTTCAGAGAACAAAAGAAGCACTTTTGGAGTCTCAAGTCTACATTCTCAAAAAGCAAAAGATCTTGGTGATGAAGGCAAAATGAAGGAGAAAAGACCAAGCCATTGAAGACATTGAAGACTTTTATCTAAGTTAGGGTGAGCTAAGGTATTTCTTTGTAAAACTCCTTAACCTTAATCTTTGATTATTGATCATATGTGAAACTCTTTTAATGATTTTCTCAATATAAACTTTTCTTAAAATCTAAGTATTCTTGATAGAATTTTTTACGCTTTTGAAAGTTTTTCTATCTCTAAAATGAGTATCAAGAATACATATCTTTGAAATAGAAAGAAAAGCTCTTGTCTTAAAAAACTGGCTGTAAAAATTTTCTAAAAAATCGGGCATCCGGTTTTAAAACCGGTCGTCCGATTTTTTCTAGTTTTAGAAAAATCAATCGTCCAATTTTCTGTAAATGAGTCCGAATCTTTCTATTTCAAAAATCGATCGTCTAGTTTTCATGTTTACTGTAAAAAAATATCACCGTCGCACTCAGCAACGGTCATTTTTCTCAAAAAAAAAATATATAGAGCTTTTTTATTAGCCAAAAAGTAAGAAATTTAGTGAAATATTTATTGAGATAATTTAAGACTTTTAAAGAGCTTTAAAAGTACATTTATTTCAAAACACTTTCAATCCCAAATACATCTTCTTGAGCTTCATTGTTGATCTTCATCAAAGAAGAAGTAAAGAGGAGCTCGTAAAAACATTCCATTGAGTTGTATCTCCTATTTCTCAAGCTCACATTGGTAACATTGTTTTTAAAATTATCTCTTTCTCTTATTCATATCAAAGGTTTGTGTTGAAAAACCCCTTGGGTAATCCTTTGATTTATACTGTGTTGTGAATTGAGGTTGTGTGCAAAACCCTTGTAGGGTGATCCTCAAATTTGTACTTGGTGCATATTGTGTTTATAGTGGATTTGGTAAATTCTTGGGTGTTGGCTCAAGGTAGTGGATGTAACTCTTTGAGATAGTGAACCACTATAAATCTTTGTGCATTTCTTTCTAAGCTTTTTACTTAATTGTCTTAACCACAAGATTTTGTTTGGTTTGGAATTTTATTAAAAAGAGTTTTAGAATTCTTTCCCAAACAAAATTGGAGGCTTATATTTTAATTTACAAAAGATTTTAAAAAATTAGCCAAAAACCTTATTCACTCCCCACCCCCCTCTAAGGTTTTTCAGTTTCATTATTTCACAATGTGATAAGTAATTTTAAAGAAAAAAGGAGTACCTTTTTTCTAGATTTTTTCAGTAATCGTCTTATAACATGTGAACTTATTATTTAAGAATTATATGTGCTCCGTTCATTTTCCTTTTACTTGTCATATATATTTTATCATTATCCTTATTTTTTTTAATAATCACATTGTAAAAATAATGTGATATGTGATAGACTTTTTCCCATTATGTCATTTCATATAAATAAGTTCCAATATCCCTAGTTAATTATTTTATTTTGGGAACTTTTAGAATTAATAATAATGGTAAAAATATTAACTTGAAGGGCATTTTAATTCATATAATAAAAAATATTAATTTTTACTTTTTCTTAAAGAATGTGATGTCATAAGTTTAACAAGTAAAAGAAATGGACGAAATATAAGATTATACTCTTTTTTTTTTACTTATTACATTCGATTACAATACCCGTGATTTTTTTTTTTTTTTCATTTTGCAAAAACAACCACATTTAATAAAATATGTCCCATTATGTCTTTCATAAAAAATAAATTTCAATCACTTTTAATTATTCTAATATGGAGACTTGTAGAAATCACAATAAATAAAATTAATTTGAAGGTCATTCTCTATATAAAGAAAAAAATAAAATTTCTCGTGTTTTTAAAGAATGTGATGTCTAAAATGTTACAAGTAAAACAAAGAAAAAAATTAGGGATTACAAGTTATTGTTCAGTTTCTTTTTATTTTCCTTTGCATGTAAATTATAAATATTGCAGAATACTGTTAGAACAGTTGATTGTCCGATTTTAAAATATTGTAATACAATAATGTTAGAATAGTTTATTATACATATTCAAATGATTATAACGTAATACTTTCAGAATAGTATCAAATTATAAACATGATAATATCATTAGTAATATAAATAAAAAAAAAGGAATAGAAATTGAAACCGAGTCTTGAAATACTTCAATTTCCTTAAGACATATTCGTCCCCTCACAGTATAGTGTTAGAGGTTTTATTGAACGTATGTTTTTCAAGATAAAATGGGAACGTGAAATTTTCTTTGCACCTAACTCATTTCACTGACGAACTTTGAACAAGAGAAACTAGATGAACACAATGAAAACTATACTAGAAGAGAAAAATGCAAAAGAAGAATATTGGTTAGGGAAGGAATTCTTGGTCTACCAAAGGCTACTGGAATATCTAGTATTTATAGGCTCCCAAGAACATTAAAACGAAATTAAAAAGGCATTACAAACCTTTTAATATCAATTATAAATGC
The DNA here is from genome assembly GCA_028651295.1 of Catharanthus roseus. Taxonomy (NCBI): domain Eukaryota; kingdom Viridiplantae; phylum Streptophyta; class Magnoliopsida; order Gentianales; family Apocynaceae; genus Catharanthus; species Catharanthus roseus. The sequence goes on along the minus strand of JAPQWS010000124.1, from coordinate 4,257,788 downwards.
ATTAAAATGAATTTAATAAGAATTTTACAAAGCCTTTATAATTTCATTATAAATGTGATAGTTTTTCAAATTTTAAATTTATTACTGAATTCTGTATAACATCAGCCTATTAAAATAGTAGTTAGAGAATTTAAACCTAATTTATATTCTTTATTGATAGTTCAATTAGTTAGTAGGATCTCTTATCATGTGATTGCTCATAATTTGGTTCACATTCCCGTCCTTAATATATGGAAAAAAGGAAAGAAAAAGACGTAATTATCTTTATCTATTTAAGCATATGTGAGTTTGAAAAGTATAAAATCAAACATAGTTTAATGAATATAATGATAGAGATATGTATTGCTTGTTATAAGTTGCTTGTGTGTGATTGTGTACTTAGAGGAGTGACCAGTTTTGGTGATGATTCCTCAAGCATAGACCATAACCTCCAAGTTTTTTTAGATATACATACGATGATACAACTATTATTCAGACATTAATGAACATGTTTGTGAACATGTTTGTGAGGGCAAGAATATGAAATGAAAATTTTGAGTAATGTAACTTGAGTAATACAAAATTGTTGCAATTATCAATATTATCTTTTATGTGTTGTGTTCAAGGCAAAAGGAATTATCTTTTCCTTTATATCTTCTTTTTAAAATATTTCATTTTTTTCTTCCCATGTTGTCGAAACTGAAAGTTATGAAGATATAGAAAAACAGTTTAATACCAATTAATATTTCTATTTTTTCACATTTTTTAAAAAAAAAATAGAAAAATAAATATTTCTATTTTTCACGTGCATTACATAGGTCATTAAGGTAGAATATATCTTAACCAGACTAAATTTTGTTGATATTATGAAAACGTCTATTTTTAAAGTAAATTAGCCAAGGTAGAATTATATCATTTCATAAAGATAATTATCTATCATATATTTTTAGGTTAGGAGTTCTATAATTTTATATTTATTTTTTTAGGATAATAATTGGTTACTTAATGGAAAAAGAGAATAGAAATATCACTCCAATACCTGCTTTTTAAAAAAAAAAATTGACTATTTCTGTCTTTTAGTTGATTTTTGGATTTTGTTTTTTACGTGAAGGGGGTGGGGGTGGAGGCGGAAGAGGGCAGGTCATGTGTAGAATTAGTTACAACAATTTCATACAAATCAATATTTTTATTTTCACCCTTAAGAAAAACCTTTTCAAAAATAAATATTTATATTTTCATGTCATTAAGGTATAATATATTATTTTTCTCTCAAAAAAAGAAAAGATTCGAATGTATTCTAATTAGGCTAAATTTGATAATATTATGAACATGTTTTTTTAGTCAATTAGCCAAAGGAGAATTATATCATATTATGAGGATAACTATGCATGATATATTTTTAGGTTAAGAGATTCTTATGATTTTGCATTTATTTTTCGATTATCATATGCATTTTTTTTTTAAAATAGAACATTATCATTTTTCAGTTGCTCTTTGAATTTTTTCACGGGGAGGGGGGGCAGGAGAGATGTGAAGGGGTGCTTGGAAGGGGGCGGGTCATGGGTAAAATTAATTATAAATTTTGGCTAATTTTGGCTTCATTTCTAGGAATAGAAAATGAGAACTATAAGGAAGGGGGGAAAAGGTTTTTTTGGATCATTTTTTGGAAATGTTGATCATTTTTTTTGGGGAAGTTTTTAAAGGTGGAAAAAAGAAGTGTTCATGCTTGTTTGTGAAATAAAATTTATCATTTTTAATTAAATAATATTTTTTATTTTTCTCAAAAAGCGAGATCAAATACATTTAATCTAAGTTTTCTATTAAATTTTAAGTTTGTAACATTTTCACATTATTACAGTTGACATTATTTTAAAATTAATAACTAAATGTTTTAATAATAAATTTGAGTTTTTTTAAAGAATAACTGATTTTTCTTTTTAAAAAAAAATAAAATCTTCCCCGTGCATATGATAAAACAAAAGGAATTCTTTTTAAAAAATCTTCTCCACTGCACGGGTCTTTAGGCTAGTCTTTACATATTATAAAACAAAGGAATTTGATATGTTATTTATACTAAATTTAGATTATAATTATCTTTACATATTGAATTTATTTCTAAAATCTTATTGATTATACTATCATCTTATATTTTGTACCTATCTCTGTAAAAAAAAAAATTGTATTTTATTTAATTTTTGACAATGATTGGAAAGATGATGTCGGTGATTTAGGTTTTATAATATTACCATCAATTTTATAAAGAATATATTTCATAAATTTATTTTTGATTGTTATGTTGTTCAAAAATTAATAATATATATACCGACTCAACAACATTTTATAATCCTATAACTTTAGATAATTATCTTAACTTATTGTATTTATTTAAAAACTTCTTTTATATTTTCATAGATATTAATTGTTTTTACTTTTCATTAAACTTTTATTATTTCAAATATTAATTTTTATTTACTTATTGAATGTTGACCCCGTGAGTAGCACGGATTGTTTTGTTAGTATATATATGTATATATATGTGTATATATATATATATATATATTTAAGAGGGTCTTTTTAGGTTTAGAGACCTCTCAAATCCCTAAGATCACAAGCTAATTAATTAATTTACTTTGTTAATTAACTTTTAATAATATGATTGGCTGGAAATGTTTTATGTCTATTAAATTATTTAAAAAATCTAATATTATAACTTAAGATAGTTATAGTTTGTTTTGTCTAACTTTTAAACGTGAAGTTTGTTTACCATCTTTCTTAATTTTTGAATCGAGATTCCTAACCAATCCTCAACTTCCTAATTCAGTTTTTTTTTCTTTATTTAGTTCATTTTCAAAAAATGGGTACTAAATAGTCCAGTTTTTTTCTTAAATCCGGAAGTGACCATAACGCATAATCATTGTGCGTTATCACCTGAGATAACGCACAATGGTTGTACGTTATCGCTAATCACCGGCTTAAGCCGCGTTAAATAGCATTTTTAACGACGTGACGATAATGTGGTGCTGATGTAGCGATACCGCACAACCATTGTGCGTTATCATTCATAATAACACACGTCCATTGCATTATTGTAAGTGATAACGCACAATGACCGTGTGTTATCACGTTATAAACCCTAGCTCCAGCCGAAGCCGCCTCCTTTCTTCTTTCTCTTTCTTCTTCCTCCTTATTTCTTCTTTCTTCTTTCTCTCTTTCTTCTGCCTCCTTATTTCTTCTTTCCTTCTTTCTTCTTTCTTATTTCCTCCCCGAAAATTTTCAGCCTCTTTCTTATTTCCTTTTCTCTTCATTCCAAAAATTTTCATTTTATCTTCATTCGCGCTCACTGCTCTACCACCTTCTCTCTCTCGCTGCTCCGCCGCCGCCGCTGCTTGGTAAGTTTTTTCCTCTTCCTTTTATTTTCTTCCTTCTTCTTATACTTTGACTTATCTTTTTCTAATATTTTTGTATTTTATTTTGAATTACAGTTAAAATTTAGATAATTTTTTAAGTTCAAGTTTGAATCGATGAGACTTTCCTTGGAGTACAAAGGTTGTTAAAGATTTGGAGTGGAAAACGATATACTAGAGCTGCATTTTTTATTTTCGATAAGTTTTTAGTTATTTAAATTATTTGGTGTATTATCTATTAATTTTAATTATTGTGTGGGGTTTGTTAATTGTTGTTTGCGAATCATTTTTATGAATTTTATTTGTTAATTTGAATTAATTCATTTTTGTGAAAGTGGGGTTTGGGTTTATGTTTAAATTTGTTGTTATTAATAAATTTGTGCAAATTTGATAATTTTATGTATATATTTATTTTTTGTATTGCAAAAGTGATCTTAGGGTAATGAATTATTTTGCTGAATTTATTTGGATAATTAGGGTTTTTCTTTTTTACTTTACTTTATGATTATTTGAATTTTTTTATTTATTTAGATAATTATTTTGCATCTTTCGTATAAATTTTTTAGTAGAAAAGATAGGAACCTGCAATTTGTTTTTTTTTCTCTTCTATTTTTTTTTTTTTTTTTTTTTTGTAATTAGTAGAACCGAAACTTGAAAATTTAGGGTTTAGTAATTAATACTTTTATTTAAACTCTAAAATTGAATTTACCAAGTAGTAAAATACTTACTTATAAAATATACCATAAATAACTCTAAAAAATTTAAAAATTCTAAACTCTAAATAATAGAAAACTTAAAAATATATTATTAAAACCCAAAATTTTACATCAAATATTAAACCGTAAAAATATAAACTTTTTAACAGTAAACCTTAAAAAGCGAAAATCATAATATTAAAATCCTATAGGGTATATTATAAAAACCTTAAAAATCCCAAAATTGATTTTTGAAACATTAAAAAATAATAAAACTATAAACTCTGTAGCAGTAAACCACAAGAACCTTAAAATCTATATTTTAAACATTAAACCGTAAAATTTTAAACTTTGTAACAGTAATCCCTAAAACTCTAAAATCTTAATATTTTAAACATTAAACCGTAAAACTCTAAACTTTATTACAGTAAACCCTAAAAATCTTAAAATCTTAATATTTTAAACATTAAACCGTAAAACTCTAAAATTCAAAACAGTAAACCCTAAAAATGATATTTTAAAATTAAACAGTAAAACTCTAAAATTTGTAACAGTAAACCCTAAAAACTCTAAAATCTTAACAATTTAAACATTAAAAAATAAAACTCTAAACTTTGTAACAGTAAAACCTAATAACCCTAAAATTGATATTTTAAATATTAAACTGTAAAACTCTAAAGTTTGTAACCGTAAACCCTAATAACACTAAAATCTTAATATTATTGATAATTAACCATAAATTATAAAAACATTAAAAACCCTTAAAACACTAAACTTGATATGTTAAAAATCTTACAAACCCTAACACCAATGTTTGTACCATAAACAACATACCTTAAAGAGTTTGAAATTATAATTTATTTAAAAATTTTTACTTTAATTTATAGATATTGACTGTAACTCAAACTATAAATAATGTAGATGGAAGAAGTCCCAACCCACGTGCATCCGGGTCCCATACTCCCTGATGTTTTATCAAGACAGCACGAGCACCGGTCTAGATTGATATAGAGTGGGGACCACGAGACGTGTTTCACTGATCTTCAGTGTAGGCATTTCGGGCGCAATCTATTCCAGTGTTACAGTACGGCTCCCCGTAGGTTGGTGGAGTTTATTGACAGAACTGGGTTCGGGGAGTGTTCAGATGTGGTTACATTGGCTGGACCACGCACTTATTACCGCATTAGTTGAGCGGTGGAGACCAGAGACTCACACATTTCACTTGAATTGTGGTGAAGTCACAATAACCCTCCAGGATGTACAGGCATTATGGGGTTTAGGGAGAGAAGGTTTGGCCGTTATTGGCCCTAGTTGGAGCGTAAACCCTAAACAATATTGGATTGAGCTGATCGAGAGACTTCTTGGTGTGCGGTTGTCTCTAAGCGACTTTTCTGGTTACAAGGTGAAGAAGGAACCCTTGGAAGCATGGATCCTGAGAGCGTTTACCGGTTCAGAGACCGATGATGATCTTATCCTGTGTGCTCGTGGATTTATTTTTTTACTCCTTGGCAGACATATGCTTCCCGACTTCTCAGGGAATTTGGCTCATGTACGCTACCTCAGTTTATTAGAGGATATTGATGCCTCAGGACATATCGCTGGGGTAGCTGCGTACTTGGATTTTTATATAGGCAGTTGCGTACAGCAGCTTTGTGGGGTGCACGACAGATAGGGGGAGCCTTAGTCTTAGTACAGATTTGGGCGTGGTCGTGTATACCTGCTTTGCGGCCTCAGTTGATTACAGATGTTCAGGTCAACCCTCTTGCTCCTCTTGGTGCTATATGGTGCACATCCTTTGATTGCAGCCAACTGCCTATGCACACTCTCGTTACATACGGGGACCAGTTAGATTTCATGCCATCTGATCAGGTTTGCTTTAAAATATTTTGTATCATTTTTAAGTAAAGAAATTTTTTTTTAAGCACTTAGATTTTTATTGATTTTGAATTTTGACTTGATAGTTTGTATGGCTCCCTTATCTTGACCGTGGTCTGGTTCCATCTGACCTGTGGCGGGTAGAGGTCCCACTCATCTGTTGTGAGATAGTGCAGTATCACTATCCCGGGCATGTGATACGCCAATTTGCACGGGCTCAGCATATACCAGATGTATGTGATACTCGTCTTGACCTGCATTGGATCCAGCTTAGGGGGAATGACCACACTTACTGGGGGACACAGCATGCTAGCCAAGTAGAAGCCTGGGATCAGTGGCGACTGTGCGTTAGTGATGGCCCCGTCGTGGCTGTTGAGATATTATCATACCCCAGTGAAGAGTATATCAGATGGTATCGGGGTATCACACGTGTTTACATCGGCAATCCAACAAATCGTGATACCCGTTTGGTTGGATACCAGCCTACTGGGGTGGACAGACGGATGATGGTACATTCTACAAATAAATTTTGCTTTCTTTTCAAAATATTCTTATGCATTTCATTTATTTATGTTGATTTCTAAGGGCTTAATTTATTTATTTATCTATTTATTTTTCTTTAGACTTCCATGTTGCAGGAGGTGGAAGACATGGCTTCAGTGGTGATACAGGAACCACCTTTATCTCCATCACAAATGGCTGTTTTGCGAAGAAGTGCAGACGATTATTCAGAGGTGCATGGTATCTATTGGCGATACTTTGGGCTGCACTCCATCACAACACGATATCCAACAGACGTTCTCAGTATAACCGTCGCGTCGCCATCCCTGGGAGCACGTACCAGACCGGGGTCCTCTTAGAGTTAAGTGGGGCGCTCGCAGACAGACTGGTCGTGGAGCAGGAGGTAGACGCCCTCCTGTCCCGCCTTTTCCAGGCAAGCACAAACATGTCGACCCCGGGCATGTAGAGGGGGAGAGGGGCAAGGGATCTGGAAGTGGACAACCTCCTATTGACCCATTTGACAGCCCGAACTTAGGTATACCATCTTTTAGTTTGGGTTTGATGCCACCTTCCTAGTCATTTCCTAGTGGATCCGGGACATTGCAGATGCCTCCCTCTCTCGGTTTAGGGTTTGCCCCATTTCAATCACCACATCCTACATCTTTTGGGTTTTTCGGGTTTCGTGCACCCCTTCCTCCGGGCACAACCGGTTCATCTACACCGCATCAACCTATATCGCCGGCATCTTCATCTAATGAAGATAAGCAGACGGATGACACGGATGTTATACAGCATCTTGGATTCGAACATCGTGTGGGTAAGAAGACAACGAGGTTCACGCCGTCCGACTGGTTGTAGTTGTAATTAGTATTTTGTAGATTTCATTTTCAATTATATGTAAATTAAATTTGAATATGAAGTATTCAGTTTATATATATATATATTATTGATTTATTAGTTTTATGTATATTAATTAGTGGTATCTATTGGCAATACATTTTAACAATAACGCTTTTAATTTGGTGTGAAAGAGGAGAAATAAAAATCGAAAAAATATGATTTTACATTTTAACAATAACATTTTTAACTTGGTGTGAAAAAGGAAAAATAAAAACCGGAAAGTTGTGATTTAACATTTTAACAATGAAGGAAAAAAAAGAAAAATTTTTATTTAAAGAAAACGCACAATTTTGTGCATCATCTTCAAGGATAATGCATAACTGTCGTGTGTTATCACTCAAGATAACACACAACCATTGTGCATTATCTTGAATGATAATGCACAACTGTTATGCGTTATCACTGAAGGTAACGCACAAGTTGTGCGTTATCTTCAATAATTCAGTTGCAATGTACTGTCATCTCATTCCATTACTTTTGTACCCTACCGACAATTGCCATGTGAAATTGCAAGGACAATAATTCACTATCGGCTCTAAACCTGTAAAACTTTATAAACACATGCACGCTCTCAAAATTCTACTTCAGCCTATCCAACTTCCCACCCTAAATCCATTCATTCTTTTTCAATTCACAAAGTTCTTAACTTCTTTATATTTCATCCTCCCTAAAGACTTCCACTTAAATCATTTTAAAATGGAAGCAATCAACCCTATTAGAGTGATGCTACTTTGGGATTTTGAAATTGCAAGGGATGCATATGGTCCTTATTTTACTGGAGTAGTGCGGAAAAGTTGGACATTGCCAACGACCCGAATGATTTCACATAACGAACTGGTAAGAAAAATATTAAAATACCGAGATATGGATCCCAATCTTTGGAATGTTCGAATGACAATGAGGGTTCCTTCATACTGCGAAGTGCATCATATGTTTACTTTAATTTATATAGCATGAACAATGATGGAGAAATGCGTTATCTATGGACTATTCCAGCCCACCATGCGAAGGAAAGGATTCATAATCTTGTTGAATTCGAACATATCCAATAGCAAAGTATTTCAAACACACATGACAGAAATACAACAATTTTGCCGGAATATATTACAGCGGTAACACAAATGGTTTTTGATGAACCGTCTATGTTGTACACTACCGTCAATGACGACGACGATGAGGTTGACGGATCGGACGGAGATGATGTAGTTTCTAGTCAATCTAATTCGGATGATGACAATGACCTGGAAGAATGAGAGTTCCAAACTCCCCTGAACCCTGTAAATCTTATAAACCCGGTAACTGAAAACATAGTGCCACAATGGGAGAGCAGCCAATGGTTCAGTAGCGCTAGGTTTGACTACACACATTTTGGAGCATTCCTAGATATGGGCTCGGGTTCTCCTATAGATGACCTTGTAGAATCTGGTACCATACGATTACTCGATTGGAACAACTCGATGACTGACATACAGTTAGGCATAAGATTCGTTGACAAAGTGCAGACAATAAGTGTGGTTCGTAAATGGTCCATCAGTGTGGGACATGAATACCGAGTTTTGAAAAGTAAAATTGATACATGGACTGCAAGATGTTACCATCACAGTGACGATAATTACTGTTAATGGTACATCCGTATAAAAAAGAAAGAAATGCACAGTCGATGGAAAATAACCAGATTCGTAAAAGAACACACATGCCTTGTTCAAATTGAACAAAACAAGCACAAAAACTTGTCCTCAAAATTTATGTCAATGTCAATATCACACCTAGTTGCCAACGATCTTGAGATATTTGTGTCGAACATCATTCAAGAAGTGCAGGTTTTGTTTTAAACGGGCTGTACTTACAAGCGGGCATGATATGCTCGAAAATTTGCCATGGAGAGTTTTTGGTAGCTGGAAGACAACCTTCAATATTTTACCCATATACTTATAAGCTGTACAAGATTTAAACTCGGGGACTGTATACGAATTTTTGCATCACAGAACAAGCAGTCCCCTAATTATGTTTTCAAATTTGTTTTCTAGTGTTTCTCGCAATGTATAGACCGAATTTCATATTGTCAGCCGGTGATTTCTGTGGATGGAACACACTTAAGGGGACCATACAAGGGCGTGCTGTTAATTACAAGTGCGTGGGATGCAAATAATCACTTGTTCCCATTTGCTTTTGCAATTGTTGATAAGGAATCCTCCGAGAGTTGGAATTGGTTCCATAAAAACTTGCGATAATACATTGTCAAAGATCGGCACGTATGCCTCATTTCTGATTGCCACAAAGGTATTTTCTCTGCTATTCAAAGTCAACCTTTATGCAACTACCATTTGCAGTTCACCGGTTTTGTTTACACCACATTCGAGCAAATTTTAACAAGACTTTTAAGAACACAAACCTAAAAAGCTTGATGTGGCAGGCCGGAACAGAATAAAAACAATGGAAATTTGACCGTGTAATGAAAGAGATTCAAGAAAGAAATGTGGATGCTTACATTTACTTGATGAAGTTGGACCCAGAGAAATAGACATTGTTATATGATGGCGGTCACAGACACGGTATCATGACCACCAACATTTCTGAAGCACTTAACAGTGTGTTGAAGAAAGCTAGGGTTCTACCATTAAAGTCATAGTTAAACTAATATTCAACAAACTAGTTAAGTACTTTTACCAACACCGTGAAGAGTCTAAAAATTGTGTGCATCCATTTCCAACCAGAATTTTTGATAAGTTCTTGCGGATTGAAATGAAATCAAGAGAACACAAAGTTACAACTTACAATCCGCGAGAAAGAATATACATGGTCAAATCTCCGATCCGAGTTTCTAGTACAGGCAACAACGTCTATACATTGCGGATAAATAATAAATCATGTAGTTGCGGAAAATGACAAACATATATATTGCCTTGTTCTCATGTTCTTGCAGTGTGTATAAAAAATGGGTCAAGAACAGATATTTATGTGCCGGAGATATATTCGCGACAAACGAACAGAAGAACTTACCAAGCGAATTTCCATCCGGTCTTGAGTGAGAACTTTTGGAGGGATGTTCCTTTTAATTTAACATTTTATCCTCCAAACATGAAAAAAGAATGGGATAGGAAACAGGGCAAGCGATCTCAGGGGGAAATGGATTATAGAAATCCGGATTCTCCCCTAAGATGTGGTAGATATCGCATGCCGGGACATAATAGAAAAAATTGTAATAACCCCGGACTGAGCAATGTATAAGTTTGTTAATTAATACATCATTACTCTAAATTTTTACAATATCTTTAGTATTACTTCTTTAAATAACTTGAGATGAAATGATTAAAAGTTAAATATATTTTTCAAGAAAACCATATAAATATTATCATTATAAATACACTTAAAATAAGTTAAATATTTTAAATACAGTCTTTTCAAAAAAATTATACAATTATAAGTTTTCACAAAAATGTAAAGAAATTTTCATTTAAAAAAACTTAAAAACTGATGTGGCATAAATTTTCATTAAAAAAAATTAAAAAATAAAAATAAAAAAAAAGAAAAAAATTATATGGCAGATAATGCACAATGAGTGTGCGTTATTGCTTGATCATAACGCATAACTGTTGTGCGTTATCAGCCACATCGGCTGATTACCGGATTAAAGCCTAATTAGATGATAACGCACCATGGTTGTGCGTTATCATTATCTACAACGCACAACTATTGTGCGTTATGGCCACTTTCAGATTAAAAAAGAATTTTGGGCCTATTTAGTACCCATTTTTTGAAAATGGGCTAAATAAAGGAAAAAAACTCCTAATTCACAGTAATTTTATAAGATGGGATAAATTTTTTTTTTTTTTTCTGAAACTTTTACAGATGGATTCATAATATAGAACAAAATAATAATAATAAAGTAATTCTATTATTATTTGTAAGATGGTAATTTTTCAAAGTTGGCCTTTAGTTATTTTTTATTTTATAAATAATAAAGTAATTTAGCTGGCCATATTTTGATAATAATTTTAAAGTAAAATTTTTAAAAATATGATATACTTACCTCGCCACTCCTCAACTATATAAAACTCCTAATTCCTGACTAATCTCCATAGATTTGGTCTTTAGTCCAATCCCTAAGGCCCAAACTAATTTTTTAGAATTTTTGTTTTGTTAATTTTAATAATATGATTGATCGAAAATATTTTATGTCTATTAAATTAATTAAAAAATCTAATTTTATCATCTTATAACTTAAGATAATTATAGTTTGCTTTGTTTAACTTTTAAACATGAAGGTTGTTTACTAGCTTTCCTAATCCTTGAATTGAGATTCCTAACTGATCTCAACTTTCTAATTCAAAGTAATTTTATAAGATGGGATAACTGTTTTTATGAAACTTTTACAAATGGATTCGTAATATAGAACAAATATAATGAAGTAATTTTATTATTATTGTAAGATGGTAAATTTCTTTTCAGAGTTGGCCTTTAGTTATGGTTGGCCATATTTTGATACTAATTTTAAAGTAAAAATTTTAAATTTATAATATACTTAGTCACCCACTCCCTAACTATATAAAACTCCAAATTCCTAACTAGTCTCCATGGATTTTTGTCTTTAGTCCAATTTCTAAGATCCCAAACTAATTTTCTAGAATGTTTGCTTTGTTAATTAATTTTTAATAATATGATTGGTTAAAAATATTGTATATCTATTAAATTAATTAAAAAATCTAATCTTATTGACTTATAATTGAACATAATTATATTTTGTTTTGTTTAACTTTCAAACATGAAGTTTGTTTAATATCTTTCTTAATCCTTGAATTGAGATTCCTAAATGATCCTCAACTTCTTAATTCACAGTAATTTTTTTCTGAAACTTTTACAGGTGGATTCGTAATATAGAATAAATAATAATAAAGTAATTTTATTATTATTTGTAAGATGTTAATTTCTTTTCAAAGTTAGCCTTTAGTTATGTTTTATTTTGTAAATAATAAAATAATTTAGCTGGCCAAATTTTGATAATAATTTTAAAGTAAAAATTTTAAATTTATGATACACTTAGCCTGACACTCTCCAACTATATAAGGCTCCTAATTCCTAACTAATCTCCATAAATTTTGGTCTTTAGTCCAATTTCTAAGATCCCAAACTAATTTTCTAGAATGTTTGCTTTGTTAATTAATTCTTAATAATATGATTGGATAAAAATATTTTATGTCTATTAAATTAATTAAGAAATCTATCTTGTCAACTTATAATTAATACAATTATATTTTGTTTTGTTTAACTTGAGATTCCTAACTGACCCTCAACTTCCTAATTCACGGTAATTTTATAAGATAGGTTTTTTTTTTTTTTTGAAACTTTTATATATGGATTCGTAATATAGAACAAATAATAATAAAGTAATTTTATTATTATTCGGAAGATAGTAAAATTTTTTTCAAAATTGGCCTTTAGTTATTTTCTGTTTTATAAATAATAAAGTAATTTAGTTAGCCTCTTTGGGTGCTGGTGTGAGGGTCAGTCTCTTCAGGTACTTCTTTGGATAGGTCAGTTTCTATTTTCAGGGTTGATGGCGCTAATAGATATCTGTTTTTCAGGATAGGCACGAAGATATATCTCTGGTCATATTATTGTGGAAGTCGTCCCGTTCATTGTGCTTCCTTGGCCCTGCTAGCCATTAATTGCTTTCTTCGTTTGAAGTTCTCCCACTCCCAGATTAGCTTTGTATTTATTCCCTGGTTCTGACCCGTTTTGAGAGCAGCATATTTTGATAATAATTTTAAAGTAAAAATCTAAAAACTATGATATACTTAGCCACCCACTCCCTAGTTACATAAAACTCCTAATTCCCAACTAATCTCCGTAGATTTTGATCTTTAGTTAAATTTAAATTCTCTCCTAAGTTAATTCTTTGCCCTATAAATTTTGTTTTTTATATTTTTCATCCACTATCTGATTTCGTGCTAATATTTTTCTCAAGATTTTGAACGCAGGCTTTGATGCGGAAGAATTTGTTTTTTGACAAGTCTAACATTGTTGGTGGACGCTTGATTTTTTTTTTTTTTTCATTTTCATTGACCAAAGTAAATTCCTTTACTTTATAAATATGTACTGTTTTCTGCATTACTACGTTAATGTAATGCTTTTTTGCCTTTAGTTTTAAATACTTCCATAACAAGTAGTAAGAAGGAAACAGCACAAATAAAAACTTAGGTAAGACCATTTATCATGATTTCTTTTCCTAAGTTTTTCTCAATTTTTATTTTTCTCACATTTCCTTTTCTTAAAATTAAAAAAAAAAAAAAAAAAAGATTCAAAGGTTGGACCCAAAAAATATCTTTATGAAAATGTTATAATCTTCAGTAATAGGTGACATGGATAATGAAAGATATGCCAAAAACGTCTATTTGATAGGTTACTGCAATAAGGTAAAAAGAAGAAGCTTGAATAGATCATCACTCCTGTACTTTTTTTTTTTCCTTTTTTTTGGAACTCATCTCTCCTCTACAGGGAAGAAGGAAGATGAACAGTGGCTTTTGGGGTTTTTTTTCCTCTAACATTTTATGTATGTGAAATATTTAAATTATCTCATATTCTTTTAGGCAAACTCTGTATAGGGGTAAATTATCCTAGAAAGTAAATTATTTGATGATAAAAAGATTCTAATTAAAATATGAGACCAAAATAAAAAAAATTATTTATTTAGGGACTAAATAAAAGAATCTTCATAATATGTAAAATTATAAAATCATCCGTACTATTTTGAGGAAAATGAAATTTTTTTAATGGGATACATTCATTTTTAAATGAAGAAATGACCGAATATAAATTTTTTGGGGACAAAAAATTTCAAATTTAAAATTAGAAACCAAAACTGAAAACCCTAAATCGAACAAAAAAGTTTCCTTATTCATATTATTGTTCTTTTAATCCTTCTTAGAAAACCGAGGGAAAGAAAGGTGGGATAAAAGAATGACCATGGCACCCTACATATATATCTATTTATGTTTTTATATAGTTTGTAGAAGAGTTTATGCCCTCCTAATGGGTGAGTCCATATATTATATGTTCAAATTATTTTTATCGACTAAGCAAAATCAAGAAAATTTTATCCACAATTAAATTCATTACTTGATTTTCATTTTATTTTGTACTTTATTTGCATCACAAATGACGGAATATTTTACGAATATAATGATAGAAATATGTATTGCTTGTTCTACTTTGCTTGTGTGTGATTGTGTACTCAGAGGAGTGACCAGTTTTGATGATGATCCCTCATGCATGGACATCGATGGTCACTCCCTCTGCCTCTAGTACCACCATCCGTGCATGCCCTTCAATTTGGGAAGGATCCAATATGTGATGTAGGATGATATTGATCAATTGAAAATATGTGGCAATATCATTTGCAGAAGTCAAGAATATATATATATGTATATATATTTGCAGAAAAAGAAGTGACAAGATTTTTTGATTTAATATTCTATAATATCTTCAATAATATTAGTAATATTGTACTTTCTCTTTTGATATTTTTAATATAATACTTTATTAATAAAATTTACTTTTCTAAAAATTTTAAAATATAAACTTAGAAAAAAAATTTTAAAAGGGAAAAAGAAACAAAGTATAGTAATTTGCCTAGTGTGAGGTTGGATGATATTCGATCAGGATAAAGAAAAGGTAGTATGAAATTCAATTGAAATGTGGCGAGATCATTTGCACGAAAAGAATGGTAGATTTTCGGTTTGAAAGGTCCCTAAAAAATGGTAGATTTTTTATAGGGTCAATTATATTTTCCTTTCCTTGAAATCTATTTAAACTACAGTATCATCCTTTTATTTTGTATATATTACAAATAAATACTTATTATTTATGTTTTTATAACTAATTAATTTTTATTATTAATTTCAATAAAAAAGATTATAAGAAAACAATGACTCTACAGTAAAAAGTTTACGATCTTCTTAAACTATCTTTTTAAAAGTTTACTTCTTCTTTATTTTCATATATTTTAAGACAATAATAAATTAGACTAATAAAAACATTTTACTAAATGTAATATGATGTTAATATATGGTAGTAAATAAGAATTAGACATATAAAATGATATTTGGAAAAATTTTTAAACTTTTGCTATCACATAATTATTTTTCTGATAAGTTTTTAACTAAAATAATTAATACTTTACTCTATAATTAATTAATTTATAAATATATACACGATAATGATGTATTTTTAAAATATGTAAAATAGAGTGATAAAATAGTAGCTTGGACAAGTCTTGAAATGAAAATGTAATGAACCCTTCTTTATAATACTTTTATCTGTAATATTCTTTATATAATATTTTATTAATAAATTTTATTATATAAAAAATAAGCCTCAAATTATAAAAGCTTTAGAAGAAATATTATTAAAAATTTACCAAAAATAACAAAGATAATATTGCAGATCATCCTCCCTTAGAAAAAAAAAGGAAAAAAAAAAACCATCATCCTGCACTACAAAAAAAGGGGCCTATTCTGACGGGCTTACTCGTCGATCCATTGTCGGTACCACTGTATTACTAACGGCACACGGGTAAAAAACATTCCGTCGAGCACTTCTTGTCAGTAACAACAACTACCGACGGTATGCCGTCGGGAATTGTAGGTACCGATGGTGTTTTTGATGGTCCTTTTGTTTCATAACGGTTTGTGAGCAGCTGACGCCGATTTTTCATCGGAAAATAGTACCGACAGTATTTCTGACGGTTTACATCCATCGTCTCTAAGCTTCGCTAACGAGGTTACTGATTACTACTGTCGGTGATGCGGACGAAATTTACTGACGGTTCTTTATGTCGTTTTTCAGTTTGTGAAAATTTTTGTTGGTACGGGATTTCGTTAAGCTTTGTTTTTAATATAATTTGTAAAACCAATCCGAAACTCCCTGAAACACAAAAAAAACGCAAAAACAACAGTATATACTCATAAACTAATCCATATACAGCATCTATTCATAAACATCAAACTGATGACATATCAATAAATTAAAACATTCATAGAGCATAAAATGTACAAGTATCAATGATCCTCGGGATCCTTAACAACACTAGAAGGCCCAGGGAGGATCAACGATGTTAGTGCTCCGGTCATCAATAGAGAGGGAGGGGGAGTAGAGGAAGATACCTTTGCCGCATCTGAAGCCCTCATAGCTGCTACTATCGATGATGATGTCGATGGAACGACAGCCATAGCAGCTCTCACGATGTCTATCATCGGTGGCATCGGGGTGTACAGCAAGTGGCTCTGCCCAGTAATTGCCTAATGTGCTCGCCGAAGGCGGCGCAAACACTGGAATCAGCAGCCTCAACCCGTCTCATGATCCTTTGCTTCGCTTTCAAACATTAAGGTGGCAATCCATCTATGGCCTCACTATTCTCGGCTCTAAGATGAGCTGCCTTCAAACCAGCTCCATATGACCAGCTGCCATCAGACCCACCAGATACTGTGGCCTTTAACTGGAGATCATCTTGCAAAGGAACGCCCGTGGCTGCAGCTTCCTTCTCGGCCTTTTGCCGAGCCTTTTGAAATCTCCTCTACAATGTGAAATGTTAGTTGGATAATAATTTATAAATATTATATAAATTTAAAGTTGTAAGTTTTAAAACATTATAAAAACTTAAGTTATAAATTTCAATAAATTTACCTAAAACTCCTATGAGTAGTACTGCCCCTTCTTATACTCGCTCTGATGCTTATAGAGTTCTTCCAAGTATATGTTCTTGGAGAACCTCTTCGTTAAATCCGATTGCTATACAAAAAACATTTAAGTTATTAATTACATTATAATAAAGTAACGAAATGAAATAATAAAATCAAACATCAGTTCTTACCCTCTTCAACTAATGTTCTGTGAAGGATATAGAACCACCTGTGTGCTTTCCCACTCCCTGACCCCCTCGTCCCTCATTCCTATTTCTTTTATTTTGTTCACAAAAGGCTTTGTACTCAGGACTCTCCCAATACTTCATCATATGCTCCCAGTACATTTCAAGAATCCAAACGGGCCTCTTCCTCGCCCCCTGAGCATCGCCAAGAAAATCTCTCATCCAGTCACCGACCTTGATCTCCCATGCATGTCTCATCTTGGTCATGGATAAACTCGAGTCCCATACGCATCTTTTCTGAAATTTAAATGAAATATGAAAAAATTAGAAAATAATATACTCCCAGTATAAGTATAACAAGCATAAAATTCAAAAAGAAACATTCAAAATATTATAAGTACTAAAGACTTGTAAAAGACTTGGATTAATTTACCTGAACGGTGGTAAGATTCGGTAAACCGCTCCACAAGATAGTTGAGATATGGGTGGGGGCTCTCGAAGATGGATATAGTATGTACATATTAATGTTAGTATATATTAATTATATCTTATTATAGTTTATATAATACTAACGATCTATATAGTTTATTGAACTTATCGATCTATATTTAGGGTCAATAACTGGCGAGTATCCCCAGGATGGCTTCCAAGCCATAGGATCTGTAGAATGAGCTATAGAAGGAGCCATAAATGATGACAGTTGTGTGGTCGATGCGAAAGATATACCCGGAGCCGTGAAACTGTCTGGTACTTGTGTCTGTGTGGTCGGTACGGAAAATGAACTTGGAGCATCAGAACTGGCCAGTACCTGTGGCTGTGTGGGGGATCCTGCTACACCGGATCAATGGATCCTACTGTGCGAGAGTCTATGAACTCGTATGTGCAGAAAGCAATGAATCCTGTTGTGTGGAGGGCTCTGGATCCTTTCTTTTCCACTCTCTAGCCATCGAACCTGTATAAACAAAAGTCTAATTAGGGTTTATTATAAATATCCTTAGTTAATAAACATGATAAATATAAGTACAAGAAGTTAATAAATTTAATTAAAATGATAACATAAGTTTATAAAACATAATCATACAATGTTCTATATGTCGACATCCTCATTGGGAATCATTATCAAATGCAACGTCAGAATCCTTGTTGGTCTCTTCATCAGAGTCTTCATCGGAATCTTCTTCATCAGAATCCAATTCTATTTCAGTTTTATCATTTTATACTTCCTTAAAATATGTCTCGACTATGATATCTAATTCTTTCAAGGAACGAGACTCGTGGACGAGAGGTCCTGCGTCTTCAATTCGTCACATATATTGTCGAACCATCGTGAATGTCCATGTTCTCTTAGAATGCATCATTTTGGTAGGGAACATATATTAGGCGGGGTAAAGATTTCACCACACTAACCCAATCGGTCCTCGATCTTTTAGAGCCAAGACAAGAGAGGAACGAAACTTGCTCGGCTTAATGAGCTAACACGAAAGGATTATATCCTCCATACCTCCGGTCTTGGTGCAAATCAACAATTTTATATTAAGGATGAATCCTCATTCCTCTATCTGAAGAATCAAACCAATCACAATTAAACAAGACCTTTTGGATTGGTGTTCCAGTCAACTCTACCTCAACTATTTCCTTTAAACTATCGTAATAGTTCGGTTTCATGCACATACCATCATAAGTTTCTCCCTCCTCACCTATATCTCTTTTTTTTTTTTTTTGTATTAGATCTTTTTCATTTTTATTTTGTATTAGTAAATTAAAATGAAAGAGAATATTTTTCTAAAAAGTGATAACCATAATCTCCAAGAATCTTTTTTTTCATCTCCCCGAAGTTTCTTCCTTGTTGATTGCATATTGATAGAACCTCACCCTGATGAAGAGGATTCCTGACATCATCATTTCGCCTAACTTGTTTGTGGAGTGTAGGTACAATCTCTTCAAAGTAGTAACTGCAGAATATTGCAGCCTCCTCAATTAGGTAAGCATTGCAAAATGATCCCTCCACTCTTGCCTTATTTTTTATTGTCTTCTTTATATGGTGCAAGTACCTAATATATTAGAATAAGTTATATAATTTAATTAAAATAATGTTTTGAAAAATAATTATGTGAAAATGTGTAGGTTACCTCTCTTAGAATTACATCCACCTACATTGGTTAGGACCGCATACTCTCGCCTCGTACAACAAATGAATCATCAAATGCTCCATAACATCGAAAAATCTCAAAGGGGATATGCGTTCTAACTTGCACATCAATATGGGAATGCTTTCTTCTAGTTCACGCATATGTGACTTAATTCGGCACACACAAATCCTTATAGAAGATACTCAACTTGGCCAAGCAACTCCACACTTTCGCCGAAAGAAGCTATGTAAAGGCGATGGGCAAAAGTAGCTCCATGAACACGTGAGAATCATGAATTTTCATGCTGGTCATCTTTATGTCTTTATAATCAACGCACCTTTCCAAATTAGATGCATATCTATCTGGCAGGTGCAACTCTTTAACCTAATCAAGCACCATATTTTTTTTTTTTTTTTCTTCATCAAGCTGTAACATGTTATTGGCTTCGAACACTTACCACCACCGCTATCTTCCATCAACAAGCTTGGTCCGTTGCAATATGGACGTAGATCTTGTCTAGCCTTCATATTATAATTTGACTTCCCTTTTACATTCATATATGTGTTGAAGATATTATCAAACACATTCTTTTCATTGTGCATCACGTCAATGTTATGACGCACTAATAGGGTAAGCCAATAAGGAAGATCCCAAAATATACTCCTCTTGGTTCAGTGGTGATCCTTCCCCCTACCATCTTCCTTGCCTAGTTCATTTCCAGTTTCGGTGATTTTTGAAAAGTCTCGGACCCTGTCCAATATACGATCTCCTGAAAGTGTTGGTGGCGGTGACGAGCAGTATTCGCCTCTACCCTTCTTGAAAGATATAGAATCTCATCTAAATTGATGACCAAGTGGCAAAAAATATCGATGGCAATCGAATCATGATTGTGTACCACCATTTTGCAATCAGAATGACTGTATCTGTTCCATGCAATACGGATAAAACAACGCCCTCGTTGTACTCCAACTGCTCAACATACCAAACGCTGGGAAGTCACTAATGGTCCAAACAATTGCGGCCTACATTTGGAAATTCTGTTTCTTTGATATGTCATAAGGGTCCCGACATCCCACAATTAGCACTATCAAAATGGGCTCAGTCCCGCAGGCTGGCCCGGACCGCCTGCTCAACGAACGGATATGATTTTTCAAATTTTGGCCTATAAAAAATGAGCCCGAACAAGACCGGACCATTTTGACACGGGATTTTACGGCCAGTTCGGTCCGGTTCGCAAGCTGGCCCGTTGTGAGAACATTATTTATATTAATTATTTTTTGCCATAATTTAAGTTATTTATTTTCTTAGGGACTTCAATGAAAATAATTTTTTTCTTAACCTTATACCTATTATCTCTTGTCTGAACTGTTTAGTCTTTCATTCTTCAATCTTCAACTTTGTTCTTCTTCTTCCTCAATTCTCAGACAGCAGCCAGTAGCTGCTTGCAGCCAGCCGACAACCCTCACCTTACGCCGCCGTACCCACCCACCGGCCGCCACTCTCCACGAACAATTGAAACCTCCGCTCTATACTACTGGTCCACTGTACGGCTCTGTAGCAGCACACACGGTACATGCCGCACCCACCCACCTCACACACACTTTCCAGAGACAACAGTGGCAGTTGACAATTCAGACTCTGGTAAGAGTTAGAGATGGATTTTTTTTAATTTGTTTCTCCTTGAGTTTGTTTGTGTTTGGTTGTCCCTGTT
Organism: Catharanthus roseus; assembly: GCA_028651295.1. Taxonomy (NCBI): domain Eukaryota; kingdom Viridiplantae; phylum Streptophyta; class Magnoliopsida; order Gentianales; family Apocynaceae; genus Catharanthus; species Catharanthus roseus. The sequence goes on along the minus strand of JAPQWS010000124.1, from coordinate 4,236,732 downwards.
TTTTAATTTATGTTGTTTGTGTTTGAGTTTGTTTGTAATTTAGACAAAATCTGAGTTTATTGCTGCAGCTTTAAACATTTATGGTTTTTATGGTTTATTGCTGATTTTGCTGCATCCCCATTTTGGTTCTGAATCCAAATATCTTATTAGTTTTTGTACATGGAGACAATATTTAACAAAATTTGGGAATTTGGGTGGTTTACAGAGATATGATGTGAACAATTATACATTTTTTGCGGCCAGAAAGAACTCCCAGCATATATAGTGCCTGAAAATCAGGACCAACCTGCCCCCAAAAACAAAGGCCAAAATGAAAAGGAAACAACCATATTGTCAGCGACCATTTAGCACACCAAGCTCTCAGAACCATGCTTTATTTGGACAGAGGAACCACAAATTTTAGTTAGCCTGTGAATTTCATATTAGTACCTCTCATTTAAGCATGAAACTATAGCAAAAATTTTAGTATTCCTTAATCTATTTCCAGGCATTTTCAGTTTAAGAAAAGCCTAACTCTTTTGGAACTTTTGAACATCTGAATCATGGTTATGCATTTTGAGTAACATAAAACTTGAACAAATTTACTGCAGTAGCACATAAAGAAATTTTTTCTCACTAGAATCATTGCTTTAAATTTGACCTAATAAGATACACCTCACTGATCCCATTCAAAGAATGACTAAATCAGATCCTTCAACAAATACAAATCTTAGCATGTTTACAAAAATGTAATAACTTCAAGTTATTCAAATGTTGAACTAGAGAAAATCAATGATCTTTATTGGTACTAGGGCAACCAAAAAGGTGAAACACAACATCAACCAATCTGTTTTGCATGGTGCACTTTCCAAATAAAAAGAGGGCATAATGTAGTTACAATACAAATATAAAAGATGTCCTACATGGTGTGTCTCAATGTGTTACAGCTACAATTTTATCTTTTGAAAGAGGGCCTTTTAGCCAAGTAAAAATCTTGCACTAATGTAGTTATTTTTCTTTCTATACATGACTGATTATGTAAACTATGTTAACATACTGAAAATCTTGCACTAATGTAGTTATTTTTCTTTCTAAACATGACTGACTATGTAAACTATGTTAACATACTGAAAATCTTGCCCTAATATAGTTTTATGGTGGCATTATGTTTATGTGATTGTGTTTGTGTAGTGTTTGCTATGTGAATGTGATTGTGAATTGAAATACTGCAGAAAACCTCCTGTGTATTTCTTTGGGCCATTACCAATTAGTTTGCATTCCCTTTAGTCTTGGTAGGAGCAGCAAGTTTCTTATTGCACTGCTATTGGTGGTATTTGGTAACACTTCAAATTTATTTATCATTTTATTCATAAAAGATATTGCAGGACACTAGCACTATGTGGCATGCATATTGTATGTGATTGAAATACTGAAGATTGGAAGCAAAAAATGGCAGCTTTCAGTTTTCAGTGATCTTTTTTTCCTCCTCAATTCTTGTATTTTTTGCTATGTATGTGATTGTATAATGTGTGCTATGCCTATGTGATTGAGAATTAAAATATTGCAGAAAATGGATAAAAATGTTGTTGATGATTTTAGTGATAAATATGATGAATCCAATGCTGCACAATCTTTAAAGAACGTGAAAAAATCCTATAAGTCAAATGTATGGATTCTTACCAGGAGGCTTGATATTGGTAAAGATGGAGAACCTAGGGTTGAATGTCTTGGTTGTGGGAAGGTGTATATTGAAGGAGGAAAATATAGAACATTAGCATTTCACGTCATGTAAAAGTTTGCTTTGATATCAATAAAATGAACCAACTTTAACTGGTTCCTTTGTTTCATGCCTACTTAGAGAGTAAGTACAATTTCTTCATTTATATTTAATTTATAAATATTATTTATTAACCTTTTTATTTACTCTGTAGTCTATGTTTTGTGTCTTATAGGTAAAATGATGAGGAAAGGATGTTATCAATTTGACTCAAATAACATTTAACTTGAAGATGAGTCTTGAAGATGATTAAGATGATGAAGAAGAAAAAGAAGCTGGTGTTCAAATTTTCATATTAATTTTTTGTTAAATAATTATTAATTTGTTTTGTTGGATGATTGTTATTACTTATTAATTCTTTTATTTTGGTTTTTCTTGATTTTGATTGATTTGGATCAATTTGGATTAATGTACATTATAGGTAAGATTAAAAAAAAAATAGAAAATTAGCACAAAAAAAAAAAGCGAAGCCCGTGGGCTGGCCCGTTTACTTGCGGGTTGGCTTTGGACGGATATGAATTTATACAATTTTGGCCTGTCAAAAAATGAGTCCGGACCGGACTGTTTAGGTGCGGGCCAGTCTGGTTCTACCCGTTTGACAGTGCTACCCACAACTAATTTAATTCATCTATCAACGGTTGCAGATAAACATCCAAGTTATTTTTCGGATTCTTCGGACCCGGGATGAGAACCATAAAAAACATCAGCTCCTTCTTCAAACACATCCAAGGCGGCAAATTATACGGAGTTACTATTACTGACCACGAAGAATATATCTTTCCCGCTATTCCAAAAGGTGAAAACCCATCCGTACACAAGTCAAGTCTCACGTTCTTTGTTTCTGTAGAAAAATCTGAGTAAGTCCTATCAAAATTCTTCCAAGCATTTTCATACCTAGGATGACTTATTACATCGAGGTCCTGTGAGCTTTCAGAATGCCGTCTCTTATGTTCGACAGTTATTTTTGAGGCATACTGTCTTTGCAATCTAGGAGTTAACAGAAAATAAAACATTTTCTTTACCGGCCTATTCGGCACAAGTTTCCTCTTCTTCCCTCTCTTCTTCCTGAATACCTTGTACCGATGTTTGCCACAATACTTGCATTCCGTTCTATTGGAGTCCTACTTCCAATAAAGCATACAACCATTGGGACACACATTAATCCTTTGCATGAGCAATCCTAACTCATACATCAATTTTTCGTTGCGTAACAATCTTCGGCCATATTATTTCTTGGCAGCAAATGCTTCTTTATCAATGCACAAACATCGTCATACAACTTTTGAGTCTATTGATTCTCAGACTTAATATATAACAACTCCGCACTAGCAGATAATGCTGAATGTCTGTCATCACCTTTAACCAACGGTGTCCCTATCGCTTTTAACATATCAAAAAAAATTTTTGCCACAGGATTAGGTGGTTCTTCATGATTAGTTTCTTCATGAGGTATAAATTTGGACTAGCTACATCAATTATCATTTCATAATAGGAGTTCATTTCCTCCTACATTGACTGTGTACTTTCTAACCCAATATTTGACCGAATTGTACCAGAATATTCTGCAAGAATACATCCTTCATCATGTGGCCATATTTTTTTACCATGACCTGTCAAATTATGATAACAATGTACAAAATCCCACCGCCAAAGATGATCCTTCACACTATCCACTTCTATAAATTTTTTATTTGTAGACTTTACACATGGACAATTCATCTCTTTTTTACTTCTGTTATTCGTTTCAAAACAATATGAAATAAAACCATTAACCCCATTAATGAATTCACTTGTAAGACCCTTAACCCAGGCACAAGTCATTCGCTGTACATCTAATTACAATCTGGTATCTTTTCCATGCTGAGAAGAATGATTAGGGGAAATTGTTAATTTCATAACTTCTAAGTAGCAACTACTTCTTTATTAATTTTAGACATACTTAAAATTCTTAGGGTTTTAGGTTTAAGAGTTTTAGGGTTTTAGAGTTTAGAGTTTAGGGGTTAGAGTTTAGGGTTTTAGAGTTTAGGATCTTAGAGTTTAGGGTTTATAAGCTTAAAAAGTTTCCCAAAAAAGATTTAAGAAGTTTCGACTCCAATTTTCATTTAAAATTTTTGGTTAAGTCATTACTAAACATTCTAAGTTTTTTATAAGATTGAAAAAATTTTGGCAGAGTTTCCTCTGTATTATGCACATTTCTCAAGCACACAGGCCACACAAACAAGCAACAAACTCACAAGGTTCACAGTCTGGATTTAAAAAGTTTCAACTTCTTTAATTTTAAATTTTACGTTTAGTCGTCACTAAAAAATTAAGTATTAACATTAAAAAAATTTTGTCAGAGTTTCCTTTGTATTATGGACATTTCCAGGCACAAAAGCCACTCAAACAAGCAATACACAAAACTAAATAAAAAATCAAGAGTCAGAGCTCCCCCATAAAACTTTCAAGAATCAGGGCTCTCCCATAAAGCATAAGAGCCAGGGCTTCCCCTTAAAATAAATTGTAAACTAATTAAACACATACCTATAACGTATAGACGATGGACAATATGTCACTGAAATTACTCACGAACAAAACTATAAGAAAAAAGAGAATAATATTAAATTTTAAACTTAAACTACTTAAATTGTTTTAGCTTATGTAAGTTTCACAAGAAGGACAACTAAAAAAGTAGAAATATATCCAATGATAAAAAAAAAGTTTAACTTTTTTCAAACTAAAAACCAATCTAAAAAAACCCTAAACCTTACTATGTACTTACAGTGGACGTTTAGTTTGCCCACTTCATCTTTCAATTGTATCAATATCCCATATTGATCATTCAATTTTTTCATACAACTACAGTAGCCCATGTCGTTAGAGTTCGTTCTAATTCTTTTAAAATAAATATATATTATTCTATTTGGTATTTCTATTTATATCGACTTGAGGTGGAAGCAAGCCAAAACTTGTCTACTCATCACTACTTTTCTATTCCTTGCTTTTCTAACTCTATTTTCACAAATGAAACAATAGAGACATCTATGAATGACTATATTATATTCAAATAATTAATTGAAATTATAGAATTCCAATTTGATGTATATAATATATATGAAACCTATATATGTATATATATAGTTATATATGAGTAATTAAAGTCCGATGAGTTTTTATTATTTGAGTCTCATATCTTCTCTCACAAACATTTTAACTTTTACGAAATCCAAGGACAAAAACACACTTTTTTAAACTAAAAACCTATTCAAATAAAGCCATAGCAATTTTTCCTATCTACAAGCAAGCAGGAGTGCTAAAGGATTAGAAAGTCCGAAAAATAAAAGCAAGTAGGATGAAGAAAAGAAAAGAATGATTAGTTGAGAAGATAGATGCCTATGTCCAAAAGATATTTTGACAAAATAAATAATAGATTATGATGTTATATAGGAGTAAAATGAGTAAGTAGACACAATCATGAAACGAATTTAGGGCCTGCAAAAATCCCATATATAGGAGAGAAACATGATCACCAAGTGCCGGTTCGGTTTGAGGATTTTAGTGAGGAAAAGAAAAACTATTTCCTTCAAAAAGCGTTTCACTTGATTGGTACTTTAGGAAAATGCTTTGGAAAATAAACTAAGAATCTCTAAGGAGAAGTTCAATTATATTGTGAAAAAATACTTTCCTCATATTTTTGTGAGGAAAAGGAAAAGTAAAGAAAAATGCATAATAAGCTACTCATCAAGGAAATTTTATAAAAAAAATTAAAAATAATACGCATATATGAAGGAAGGGCCCACAAGGATCGCTTTTCTATTTTTCGGGTGTTTCTTTCCCCCTCCCACCCCAATTTATTACCCCAAAATACTTATGTTTCTAATCAACATACAAGATAATATACTTACATTACAATTTAACCATTTAACCTCCTATTAATCCTTTTATATTATCTGATTTGTTTAAATAACGAAACAAAAGTATTTTTTCTCTCATTTTTTGTGGTAAATTTACAAGTTGGCCAGTAACAAGATGCATCGTGAAGGAAGAAGTTGACAAGTGAGAGAAATTAGAAAAGGCTAATTTAAGCTAAGAATAGCAAATTCTACAAAACGTAGTGCAGCAAGAAATACAATCTATGGAACAAGAAGTCCAAAGAGAATGCAACTATGTACAAATATTAGATCTCCCAATGCCAAAGCAGTGATAAGAAAGACGAACTTATATACAAAAAAAAAAAATACATGTCTAAACATTCTTGTTGTCTTTTGTAAAAATTCATTTAAAATATCTACTGTCTTTTGGTGCAACCGGAGCGGCAGTAGCAATGGTGAAGCTCTAATGACAGCAAATCAACAACAACTGGAAGAAGAAGAAGAAGAATAAAGAAGAAAATATTAGTCGTCAATAATCGAGAGAGAGAGAGAGAGAGAGAGAGAGAGAGAGAGAGAGAGAGAGAGAGCATAACCTGTGGTAGTTTCAGCAGCAGCGACGGTCGGACTCAGTTGAAGAAGTCATCGGTGATGGCAGTCCATCAATGAGATGGCGGGAGGGGTTATTTGGGGAAAGAAATCGGCTCTTCTTATGTGTAGGTGATTTGGGGAAGAAAAGAAGGGTTTGCCAGATTTTTTCGCATCTACTAATTTATTACCGACGGATGCCGACGGTGACACCGTATGAAACTAAAATCACCACCAACGACATAAAGAACCCGTTGTTAAGACTATCGGTAACATATTTCAGATACAGACAGAATTGGTCACTGTTCCCAGAACCATCAGTAATATTTACAATCGACGGGCTATTTCGTCGGTAATAAGTCGTCCTTCTTTGGCTCTCAATTTCCCTCCATTTTTTTGTCTAAAATTGTAAAACCCACGATATTGCTTTGTCTGTCGATTTTCTATTGGTGCTAATCGACGGCTCGTTTATCCGTCAGTAACTACTGTCGGTAAAATGCTATTTTTTGTAGTGTTGAGATTTTTGGATGTATGGTAATTTATCAAACGCGTACCATTTTATTCAGAATATCAGAAGAAGAGTATTGGGAATCTGAACACTAGAACATTCTTAATTAAAACTCTAGTGCTCTAACCTATTAAGAGACTCTTACTGGTTGGGCAATCAAACAGGGCCCCTGATAATCAAACTACATACTGTAGTCAGACTTTCTAAAACTAAACCAAAATACTTAAAATAATTACACTCTATCTCACCATCAATCTTTCAAAAGAAGACATAGCTATGGTCACTGGGCCGGGCCAGGCTCAAATTCGTTCAGCCCGGCCCATTTCGACATGGGACCGGCCTTGCCTGGCCCATTCCTCATGCAAGGAGAGCGGTTCGTACTGGACTTTGATTTTGTAAATCGCGATCCAAGCTCGGATCAGCCCATATCAAACCCGAAACCAACTAGCCCATTAAAAATTAGAACCAACTTGCAAACCGACCTGGGACCGGTCCAACCTAGGATTAGGCCCATGGTCTAGCTCACGGACCAACTGCAAAAAAATAAAAGAGAAACATTTGAAGGCTTCCAACCATTGGAGGTTTATATCTCCTGCTTTGCGAACCGTTGCAAATCAACGATCCAAATGATCTGGTCATTTGATCTCACCGGTCAAACAATTTGAACCGTTGAGATCTAATAATCCAAATCATCTAACCGTTAAGATCTAACGGTCTAATTTTTTTAAAAAATCTACATTTTTTTTTTTACTTTTTTCTACTATAAATACCCCTCTAAACCAATTTGTTCCTCACACTAAAAATTATTCATTCTCTCTTTTATCTTCTCTTGAACTCCTTAATCTCTCTAAAATCTATCAACTCTCAAGAATCAAATTTTTTTGGAGGTTTTCCATTTGTTCAAATTTCGGAGGAAGGAAGGAATCGAAGAAAATTTGACAAAAATCAAAGCTTCCTCAATTCTTCTTCGGACTTCCAGCTTCATCATTGATTATTTTCTTTCTTTACCTTAATTTACGTTAATTTGTTTATTTATTATCTTTTGAAACTTTATCAGTTTTTAATAATTATTTGTTTAATTTATTTACTATAATATATTTATTTAATTTTTTTAATAATTATGTGTTTACTGTATTTATTAGAATTTCGTTATTTAGTTTTAAATAATTATTTGTTTACTTAATTTATTTATTTATTAAATTTGTTTGCTTTATCATTAATTATTAATTATTATTATGGATTCATCTTCAAGACATGTTTTTCCAACATTGTAGAATTTGAAAATGAAAATGAACAACAAAACGAAGAAAATGAGATGCCTCCTCCTTCTGATACCGCACCTAGTGTATTCGTAGTAGAAAAATATCTTTTGTTTGGAATGTTTTTTATAAGATGAATAATAATAAAGTTAGATGTATACTTTGTAAAACGGATTTCCCACATGAGACTAATGATGGCACCAGTACACTTAAAAGACATACATAGTCGTGTTCATCCTTCTCATTTTGTAGATTTAACTACACAAATACAAATTTCGGCTAGTGCTTCTAGAAATAAAATGACAACTTTCAAATGTGATAGTGAGTTAGTAAAAAGAGAAATAATTAGGTGAGTGGCAATTAGTAGACTTCCTTTATCATTACCTTCTAATCATTCATTTGTGAGATTAGTACAAGTTGCACTTCAACCGGCTTGTAAGGGATTTCCTAGAACTTCACTTAGGAGGGAAATTCCTAAAAAAATTTAGGAAGAAAAAAACTCATTTACTGCAATTTTAGAATCTATTCCTGGTATATTTCGCTTACTTGTAATTCTTGGACAGCCTTTACTTTTGAAGATTTTTTGTGCATTACATGTTATTGGGTCGATGAAAATTTGGCATTTAAACAAAAAACCATTGGTTTAAAAAATTTTAAATTACCACATACTGGTGCAAATATAACACCAAATATCTCTCAACAATGTCGTGGTTATAAAATTGATAATAGAATTTTCTTTTCACTTCTTTTGATACCACTTCAAATAATGATTCATAAGTAACAATTTTGAAAAATAATTTAAGACCAATTTTAGATGGAAAGTTATTTTATATTAGATGTGCATGTCATATTTTGAATTTGTGCATACAAGACGGTTATGTACATATTGAACATGTTATAAATACGATTAGAGACGTTATTATGTTCCTTAGATCTTCCAGTCACAGACGATAACATTTTAAATTACTTTGTAGAGAATAAAAAGTATCTTATAGAGTTTTTGATACAAATGTTTCTACAAGATGGAACTCAACTTTAGATATGTTACAAATTTTTTTTCCTTATAAACAACAACTTATTGAATTTATGCTAGAAAATAATGGACCACCACTTAATTCAAATGTTTTTTATGAAGCTGTAGTTATTTGTTATTTTTTAACAACTTTTGCACAAGCTTCTGAACTTTTATCTGGACAATACTACCCTTACTATCACATGCTTTCCACAATAATAAAAGTTGCAAGTGTCTTTAGAGAATAGACCACATGCCATGTATGATCCTATGATGTTTGATATGTAAATTTATTTTTAAGTGTTGCGAAAATTTTCTTGTCAAATATTGTTTTGCTTTGATTTTAGACCCTCATTTTAAAAGTGTGGGGTTTAAATGTTTTTTTTTTTTTTTTTGGTCTCATATTTGGATACTCGCTTTGATTCATTTTTACTCCCTAAATAAATGCCAAGGAAAAAAAAAGAGAATGCATCTCAAATTTTGAAAACACTTATTCGATCTGTATTCGAGAGTTAGTGAAATAGGGAGCTCGAGTGCAAGTGCAAGTATAAGTCATTCACAATATGGAGTGATATCATCTTCTTCAAGTCAAAAATGATGATTTGGATACATGATGGATATATATGATCTCCGCGCCATCCCGAGTTCATCATCTACGACTACAACTCTAACCGAGTTGTCTATATACGAATACACCCCTCAAGTTCAACATCATGTAGATGATTTTAATATACTTGGATGGTGGAAGACCAATTCGGCACAATATCATTTCCTATCTAGGATCGCTCAGGATATCCTAACAGCTCTTATTTCTACTGTGGCTTCTGAAATACCTTCTCTAACAATCGTCGTACAATCGACGAAAGTAGGGATCGGATATCCCAAAATACATTAGAGGCTATTATGTAACTAGTCGATTGGTATGTTCAAGTAGACAAGATTGTCGGGGTGAATATCACTGAGACGAATGTAGTATTCCACGGAGGATGTGACGAAGAAGATGAAACAGATGTCCAATCTAGTCAAACAATCAAATAGATAGGACTTTTATATTTAAATTATGATGATTAGACCTTAGGATAGTATTAATCTTTTTTATTGTAATAGTTAGGACATGGTCAGATAGTACAAGATTAATTTATTAGATTTTAAATTGTAATTTTTTTCGGAGGTTTAGGCCCTAAGTCCCCCTACTCTGTTATTTTTATTTGATTATTAATAAAACCAGTAGGGATTCATGTAAAACCCCCATTCTCCCCTCCCCTCCCCCCAACACCAATTCAAGGTAGATTTCTCTATTTTTTTTCAACTTGATAAAAATACTTTAAGTTTTCTAACCAAAAACAAATACTTTAAATTTTCTAAACCCCTAAAAAAGCTAGTTTAAATTTTTCTGAACTTAGTAAAAACCTTAAGTTTTAATAAAAATTAATAAAAATATTTTAAATATTCTAAACTTATAAAAAAAACTAAGTTTTCTAAACATAAAAAAAAAATCTCAAGTTTTCTAAAATTAAAAAAAAAAAAATCTTAATCTTTCTAACTTAATACAAAATCTTAAGTTTTCTAATTTAATACAAAAAATCTTATGTATCATTTATTTTCATATATTAGTAAATCAATATTATATTATGTAACTTTCTTTCATATAAGTTATTTAAGTTAATTTTATCATTCATGTAACTTATTTATATTCAAGTTTTTTTTAATCTTTAATTATTTAAAAAAAATTTTAAAAATCACAAAGTCCAGACTGACTCGTATTGGTGCGCTTGGTCTGTTCCCCTTACGCTGGGTCAGCGAACTGGTCCGTGAGCCAAAGTCGGATCCAACCTGACCCAGACTCACGGGGTCCAGCCCGCTGGCCACCCCTAGGGAGACACCACCTTCGACAGGGCTATTAAGGCTGCCACAAGGTCGATGGTAGAAACTATCTTCCCTCTTGAATCAACAAGTGCAGAAAGCCCTCTGACATGAAATCCTGGACAACCTAGATTTTGCGACACCTTTTCAATATTCCGACACTAAACCACGTGTCCTTGTCACTATACCCAAAAACTAGTCTGCAACTCCGCAAAAAGACCCGACACCATCGTATCTTAAAAACCATATTCGGGAGAGTAAGACCACTTTTGCAGTCAACAAGGCTCCCCCAGCTAGCTCCCTCAAGGACTATCACAATTACCCTCGTCATAGGTAAGACAACAAACTTGACAAAAAAAAAAAAAATACTATAGTTATATTTTTTTAAAACATTTTAAATACACCCAAGATCATTTGTCACATTTCATATATTATTCTTTGTCACATTTAATTTTATAATATATTTTTTTCTAATAATTTATCTTTTTTTGTATGATATCTTTTATTTTATATGTTTTATTGGTAAGATATACTAAATTAGGAATACGTAGATGATAGTACAAAGAATATGATAGAAAATTCGAACCGTTTTGAATAAATGGATCTGTCTAATATATGCGCACACGCAAGGGCAAAGCTAGAATTTGACCTCTAAGGAGGGCCAAAATTCTAATACCAAATTTTGGTGTATCATTTTAATTATAAATTAATATTTTTTTATGATTTAACTTAATTTTTATTTATTGGGGGATTAATTATATATTAATATTTTATACAAAGTAAACATAATTTTATACTACATATAAAGTATAAAAAAATTGAGGGGTCGGGGCCCTTCCAGGCTCTTTAATAGCTCTGGTCATGAGCACACGTTAATATAAATAAAACATACCATATATTAATAAAATATACTATATTAAATCTTATAAAATCTAAAATTTTAATAAATATTTGTGAACCCTAAAAAAACTTATATATTAAATTAAAAAGATAATATATATATATATATATATATAAGTTGAAGGTTTTTAAGGTGAGAGCTCATCTTAGCCCCTGAAGTTTGAATCTAATTTTCTAATTTTTTTTTTTTAAACAATTTTTAATAACATGATTGGTTAATAAGATTTTTACTCTATTAAAATAATTAAAAATTTAATCTTTATTTTAAATTTGAAAATTGTGTGCTATGGATAAACTTCTACTTAAATTCAAATTTTTTATAGGTTTTTTAAAACATTGAAAATAATAAAATAATTTTATTGGTTGAAATTTGTGGATATCCTTTATGAATTTCAAAATTTTTTAAAATATGATCCATTATTAACTGTTCCTCCAGTAATTAAGACTCCTGAACATAACTAATTCTCTGCAGGTTTCTTGTATATGATAATGCTACTTATTTCATAATTTTCTTATTCTTGACTTTTAAAAATTTTTGGTAAGAAATATTTATTTTTCTTAGTGTTTTGACTTTAGTATTTAATTGATCAAACTAGAGGCTATTGATATGGGTGGAATGAGACTGTAACATAATTGAGGGGGATAAGTATTGGTAATGGGGGAGGATTAATTTGAAATGACATTTTTCGTTCCAACTTTGGTTTCTCATTTTAGTGGCCTCTAAAACCAAAAAGAATCCAAAAAAAAAGGTTTTAATTTATATTATAGTAAAAACTTTACCTAGACAATGATTAATAGTTTTTTATTTTAATTGGTATAAAAATGATTTATAATTATACTTTGCAATATTCGTGAGATGAAACTATAGATTCTTTTACCAAATATTAAAGAAGGTCTATATTTATATATAAATAATATTTGAATTAAATATTTTGTTATCTTTAACTAATGTGATAAAAGACATTGAAAGATTAAAGATGGAAGAAAATTATAGCTTTTATAGGAAGAGTACTAACTATATCAAAAAAATAATAAAAAAATATTGCATTAGGTGCTGAATTAAACTCCCACCAGTTGAGAGAACCTTAAAGTAGCTTTCAAATTATAAGATCCTTATAATTTTGCTATTTCTTTCAAAAAATTTTGTTTTTACTTCTTATTTGCTGTTGGAGAAAAATTAAATATTATATTAGGACTGCATATACCGGGGAAGATCAGTACTTATTTAAGAATTAAATCCATCAATCTAATTAGTGATGAAAAATTATTAAAAAAATAAATAAAAAAGAAAATAATGCACTAAGTAAAACAATGAACCACTAGTATATTAGTATCATTCTTTATTTCCAAGTACGGAAAATTAACTAGATGTTGATCTTGATCCATATTATTTTAGTACAATAAAATAAAAAGAAAAAGGAAAAATTAAAACAATGAAGACTTTTTTATGTTTGTTGACAAAATTAATTATATATTTAATTAAAGTATTCAATTATTTTTAAATAAAGTAGATTTTAAAGGATTATAAGTATATGGACTCTTGGAGGTGCGGGAAGAAGAAAAACTACTAATTCTCGGTAGACATAATTTGGTTCCATTGCTGGGGGAAAGGTACCTCATACTAACCCTCTCCCCCCTCCTCCTCCCCCCTTTCCCCCTAAAAAAAGAAGAAAGAAAGAAATATAGAATTATTTTGTGACAACATGCAACTCATAACATTTTCATTAAGTTACCGTATGAATTCAAGGCGCTTTTGAAGACTTTAAAAAACCTTTTTAAGTTGCACATAAATTATAAACTAAAAAATAAACTGCTACATTCTCATATCATATAATCACCAATAGTTTCATAATCGGACCAAAGGCACATAATTATCTGACATTGACTCACCCAACAACGTCATCATAGTATTATAAATTACTAAAAATAAATTATAAATATATTAGCAATTCATTCACATTAACCTTATGCATTAATCAGCACTAAATATAGTTACAAAGTCTAATTAAAACTATTAATGACTTTAGGTTCAAAAAATATAAAAAGCTAAGTTTAAGTAAATATTTTTTTTATAAAAAAATCAAGATTTTAAGAATTCAATAGAGCTATTCAAACAAACGGGTTGAACAACTTAACAGGTCAAGTAACTAAATTTCGACTGAGTCATTACTCTTTCGACTTTTTAAGAAACTCTTATTGGTTTGATTATCAATTTGATTGATCCTTTTGTGGGAGGATATTGAGGGCCAAGGTGGTGGGGGTACTAGGGGCATGGGAAAAATGGATTTTTTTTCTTTTTTAGGGGGGGCGGGTGGGGAAGGGTGGAAAGGCGAGGGGCAGGGGTGTGGTGGGAAGTAGGGCTGTAAACGGGTCCAGACCCTCAGGGTACCCCCAAATCCAGACCCGTTCCTTATAGTTAAACTTGGACCTAGACTCGGACCCATACCCTTCAGGGTATAAAATTTTGGACCCAGACCCGACCCTCCAGGGTCCAGGGTAAGGTATGGGTATACCCGTACCCGTATGATATTTTTCTATTTTTTCCCTATTAAACAAAAATATATAACAACAATGTATAATCCTAAAATAAAAATTTTAACATGATTAACATAATCTCCTCAACATTTCTTTCAACAAATACATGATAAAGTTAATTTTTAATACAAATAAACACCTTAACTTTTAATTATTAGTCTTTAAAATATTTTATTTATTAAACATAATTATTTAATTTATTTTATTTTTTTGTGACGAAGGAGAAGAAGCCCATAAGGCAACCCACAAGTTAAGCAAGCCCACACAAAAAAAAAAAAAAATGAAGATTGGGGCTGCCACAATAAAGAAGTGAAAAACGGCCCAAGAAGAAAAAAAGAAAAAAAAAAAAAGAAAGGCTGCCAGAAGAGGAAGCCCATTAAGGAGAAGCAGTTGAAAAATAAAAGAGAAACAAGAGAAAGAAAAGGAGGCGGCGGCCCAAGGAAAAAAGGGAAGACAGAAATTGAAGAAGAGGCGGCAGCCGCATAAGAAAAATATATAAAGAGGAAGCAAGCTGTTGTGCAAGGGGAACAAAAACCGAAGCAACTTAGAGGGCTGAGAAAAAAAAAACAGAAAAAGAGAGGAAAGGGAGCTACTGTGGGAACCGAGGAAAAACCAGAAAAGAATATAACAACAGCAGGCGCAATTTCAAGCTGCTGCTACGCAAAAACGAAAGAGAGAAGCAGCAGCCAGCCACCATTCACGAAGCTGAAACTGCAACAAAAAATTGCAAGAAGAAAGCTGAAGCAGCTGGAGCAGAAAAAATGCAGCAGTGTAGAAAAGTCCAGTAGTGCAGAAAATTCCGGCAGTGCAGAAATTTTAGCAGCAGATATTTTCAGCAATTTTCTGTTGAAAAGAGCCATGATTTCTTCCAATAAATTGGTTCCTTCTTTCTCTTTAGCTATGAACTAAATTTATTTTTAGAATCTTGATGAAACCCTAGCCATGTGACTTTGGTTTATTTTATTTTTGGGAGATTTATTCTATTATTTATGTGATTGCATATCTTGGGATGTTATTGGTTTGCTTCTTTGTGATTGTTCTTGTAGAATAATTATTTGGGTTAATTGATATTTTTATGTATGCTTAATTCTTGTAGTCTTGGATATGAGAGATATGTGATTTTTGCAAGTATATTGTGGGTTTTAGAATTGAATAGTTTATGTTAATTTTAGATGATTTATGTCATAGGAATGAATAAGTCATGCTAATGGTTAGATGGATTATATCATGCATTTAAGCACAATATATTTCTCTAGTGAATCGAAGCTTGTAGCTTAGATCACCACATGAATGTTTAATCTTTTCTCCTAAATAAAATTAAATCATTGTTATATAGGTTAGTGGTGGATTCAAGGTTCTAAATCATCTCTTTGGTTAAGCTATCTTTATTTTAGTTATTTTATTTATTAGTTTTATTTAATTTAGTAATAATTTTTACATAAAAACTTTAATTCTTTTTATAAAATTAATTTAGGAAGATAATAATTTAAGTAGTTAAGCATTTCTCTGTGGTTCGATACTCTAATACTTTCATATTACTTTGATCTTGTGCACTTGCAAGTATTGGGTTAAAACTTCGTTATAAAAATCTCGATCAATACAATCATTTAATATATACATAAATGAATAAGGATATAGAACCCTTCTGGACAACCTCTGAGCAAAGAGTATATATAATAATACGGTATCGCCTAATAGTATATATAATAGTAGCATATAAGATAAAAAACGAAAAAAAAAAAATAAAGAAAAAGATTGTCCTTTTTGTCATGATCCATATTTTCAGCAGTTCTATGAAATAAAAAAATAAGGCAAAAATATTACTATCATAAATTGCTTTTACACGGGATGAAAGAATATATTTTTATATTTAGTAAAAATAAATTATTTGTGAAATGTCATTTGAAATAAAGTTGAAAATAAATAAATAAATAATTTGAAAGAGGTTAGTTGGGCCAAATTCATTAAATAGAGAGACTCTGTTTAAGACTGAAAAGGAGAAGAAAAAGAGAAAATGACTGAAAAGGACATAAAAGAAAAAGAACAAAAAAGGACTGAAAAGAAAAAAAGAGAAAATGATTGAAAATGAGAAAAAAAAAAAAAAGAGAAAAGGATTGAAAAGAAAAAAAATGGCTAAAAAGAAAAACAAGAGAAAAGGAGAAAAAAAAGGTCGGCAACAGCAGGGTTTGAACCTTCACAGCCAAGCAAATAAGTATTTAACAACCAAACCTCTTTATGTACCTTTAACACCTTTCATTTAGTATAATATATATAATATATATTATTTTTATGTTAATACAAGTCTATGGGTATACGGGTCTGGGCATCACCATACCCTGTCCAGACCCATATAGCAGTATAAATACGGGCACGGGTACAGGTCCGCGGGTATAAAATTTAAACCTTACCCGCTAAAAACGGGCACAGACCCGTGCGAGTACGGGTAAGAACCGCTCCGTTTACAATACTAGTGGGAAGGGAGAAGGTGGAAAAGGGGGTGGCTGTGAGGAAAGATTTTTATTTTTTTATTTTTTTGTGATGGTTAACTAAAGAGGAATATTTAACATGGGAATCAAGGAGGGATATCAGTTACAAATCTTAACTTAATTTTTAAGACTACAAAAAAGAATTTTACAAATTTTTATATGTTTTTTAAATAATTAATCAAATTTATTTTTATACTTCTTTTATTTTTCTTTTTTATTTATATAATTAAGTTTATTTGAACACCTTATATTTGTAGTAGCTTAATAGGATCATGGATTCAAATTACATTTTTCTCCTCAAATATATATAGAAAAAGAAAAACAAGTATAAGTATATTAATTATGGATATTATAAGAGGAAAAACTAACGGATTATATATGCTTTTAGTCTACTTGAATCATGAATTTCTTTTTTTAAAACCTTGATCAATTTTTTAATAATTCAGAAGTCGAACAGAAGAATTGTTAGTCATTACTTTTAAATAATATATAGTATTTTTAATTAAATATATTTTCATTTTATAAAAAATATAAAATTGTATTATATATGTACACTATCTTTTATTAAGAAATTCATTTTCGTGCATAACACGAATTTTTGACTAATTAATATATATCCAAAAGTATACATTAAACAAACCCTAAATATTTATTATATTTAAAATCAAATACATATATTATCCTCCATAACAAGTTTTACAACTTCTAATTTATTCAAATATACCTTGAACATTAAACTCCAACGACATAACCACATGTATCAACAAGTCACTACCATAAACATTAAATACATATAGAAAAGACAAAGATCTCCTCTAAACAATTTTCAAGGAGAATATATTACGTTTCATTAATACCAAATAGAAGATGGAGTTGGGGAAGGACTCTTAACAAACTTTAGACATGCGAAATCATACTTCGTGAATATTTTAATTTTTTGCTATAAAATATTATATCAATTATGGAGCTGATAAATCTAACTCGGAAATATGAATGTATAGCGCGAAAATCATTATTTTCCCTCATCTTTCTCTCTCTACACAGTTTCTCTCTAACTTCTCTCTACTCCTTCTCCACTCTAAAACTAAAATCTTTAACATTGAACTTAAATTGGAGGTAGATATAGATCATTATGAAGAATTTGTAGAAGAAAATATCAATTTAGCTGTAAGAAAAGTTTAAAAAAAAAAAATTTCAAAACTGTGCTCGGATCACCTAGACGGGCGACCCAAACATGGGCGGATCGCCCAGATGGGCGACCAGCACACATCTGGGTCGCCGGCCCGGGTGATCTGAGGTTTTCTTTTTTTTTTTTTTCTAAAGGAAGAAAGAATTTTTGTAGGTATTTGGAAAACTTGAAACATGAATAACTCTGCGATCGGATGTCCGTTTCATGCGTATGACCACTAGTTTTGATGGTTCTCGTAACCGCATCGTCGAAAAAGTGATCCAGACGCATTTCGGGACAAAAGAATTGTTTTGTATAGTCGAAAACTTTGACGAGGCATAACTTTGCGCTCCGATGTCCGATTGAGGCGATTCTTATGGGCATTTCGGGTATTTTCTCGAGACCTACACGTTGGAAACGGTTTTAATGGTTTCCCACCGACCGTTTCCACAAAATCCTCCTATTTTTATTTTAATTTAAGTTTTTGTAATTTTCTAGTACTTTCTCTCTTGTTAACTAAAAAATTACGCCACCAATTTGAAAATTAAATAGAGGAGCAGTCTTCTTTTTGCTCTAATTAAAAATTCAAATGATTGAAGTTGGTAAATATTGGAATTCTTTTTGTACGCAATTTTTTTGCCTCGAAACGCGTCCGGATCGCTTTTTCGATGATGTCGCTGCGTTTATCTTTACGAGAACCATCAAAACGAGTGGTCATACGCGTGAAACGGACATCTGATCGCAAAGTTATTCATGTTTCAAGTTTTCCAAATACCTACAAAATTCTTTCTTCCTTTAATAAAATAAAAAATATAAAAAAAAAAAAAAAACCTCGGATCGCCCGGACCGGCAACCCGGATGTGTGCTGGTCGCCCATCTGGGCAATCCACCCATGTTCGGGTCGCCCGTCCAGGCGATCCGAACCCAGTTTTGAAAAAAAAAAAATTTTAACTTTTCTTACATCTAAATTGATATTTTCTTCTCCAAATTCTTCATAATGATCTATATTACCTCCAATTCAAGTTCAATGTTAAAGATTTTAGTTTTAGAGTGGAGAAGGAGTAGAGAGAAGTTAGAGAGAAACTGTATAGAGAGAGAAAGATGAGGGAAAATAATGATTTTTTTGCGCTATACATTCATATTTCCGAGTTAGATTTATCGGCTCCCTAAATTATAATAATATATTTAGATTACAAAACAAAATAGAGAAACATAAAATAGTCCAAATTCGAGAAGAAAAATGTAATTATTCCTATTTTAAAACAAAATGGGTATTGCTAACCCGTGAATCATTGCGAGTAATGTTTTTGGGTTAGTAATGTTTTCTGATGAAAGAAATTAGTCAAGTAATTGCGAGAAATAGCTGATTATTTCTTGTATGAAAAAGAACAATATTTTATTTTCTTCGGAGAGCACAATAATTGATTGATGCTGAAAGTTTCCAGTGAGGAAAATAATCTATTGTTTTCTGTTTATTATTGTAAAAAAGTGTACATTAAATAGTTGTCACCATGTGTGACCAATCCTAAACCAACTATAATTAGGAAATCCTAAACCAACTATAATTAGGAAACTAATAAACTAAATATACATGTATTAGGAGATATAAATCCTAACAATAATAATAATCCTAATCATAGTAGAATTTTAATCCTTAACACTTACACTTCCCCTCAAGTTGGAGCATGAAGGTCTGAAATGCCCAACTTAAAAACTAAACGATGAACGTGATTGGGATGAAGAGCTTTAGTGCGAACATCGGCCGGCTGATGTTCGTTTCGAATATAATAAGGAGAAATAAATCCGTCTTGAAATGCATCACGGACAAAATGACAATCAATTTCAATATGTTTAGTACGTTCATGGAATACAGGATTTTCAGCAATGTGAAGAGCAGCTTGATTATTACAGTGTAATAAAATGAGGCGTGTGATAGGCACCTGAAGATCGCGTAGGAGGCTAGATAACTATTTTAGTTCATATAAAGTCATCGCCATGGAGCAATATTCAGCTTCAGTAGAAGAGCGAGAAACAGTATGTTGTTTCTTTGTTTTCCATGAAACAGGAGAACCACCGAGTGAAATAAAATAGCCGGTAATAGAACGACGAGTAATGGGACATGTGGCCTAATCGGAGTCACAGTATGCAGTCAGGACAAGAGGAGAATTAGACTGAACAAGAATACCACGACCAGGATTACCTTTGAGATATTGAACAACTCTGATAGCCGCATCCCAATGAGCTTGGCGAGGAGCGTGCATAAAATGAGCGAGCGTGTGAACAGAGTAAGCGAGCTCAGGTCGTGTAAGAGTAAGGTAGATCAACTTACCAATGAGTCTGCGGTATCGTTCTGGGTTATCGAAATAAGATCCAATATCCTTGGCTAACTGATGATTGGGTTCAATAGGTGTAGATGCTGGCTTGGCCCCTAACAAACCAGTTTCAGAAAGAATTTCCAAAGTGTACTTTCGTTGGCATAAAAATAAACCCGAAGGGTTTCTTGCAATTTCAATATCCAAAAAATATTTGAGAGGACCCAAGTCCTTCATATGAAAGCACTTATTCAAGGAAGCTTTGAACTTATTAAGAGTGGGTAGTGAATTTCCAGTAATTAGTAAATCATCCACATAAATGAGGACACATAAAAAAGATATTTCCGCGAGAGTATGTAAAGAGAGAATAATCTACATAAGACTGAGAAAAGCCACACTTACGAAGAGCGGCAGTCAGTTTTGAAAACCAGCACCGAGGAGCTTGGCAAAAGCCGTATAAAGATTTCTTTAGAAGACAGACTTTTCCTCAGAAAGAGGGCCGAAAACCAGGTGGCAGTCGCATAGAAACTTCTTCCTGTAAACTCCATGGAGAAACGCATTGTGGACATCCATATGATGAATAGGCCAATTTCAAGCAGTAGCGACAGAAAGTAAAGTGCGAACTGTGACCATTTTAGCAACTGGGGCAAATGTGTCTGTGAAGTCAATACTTACCATTTGTGTGTTTCCAAAAACCACCAAGTGGGCTTTATATCGCTCGATGGTGCCGTCTGCTTTGTACTTAATACGAAAGACCCATTTACTCCCTAAAGCACGTTTTCCAAGAGGCAAGGGCGTTAAAGACCATATTCCATTCTTTTCGAGTGCATCAATTTCTTGGCAGATAGCGGCGCGCCAAAGAGGATTAGATACTTCTTCAGAGTAGGTGGTGGTTTCGGATTCTGTGTCTACCGATGCTAGAAAATGCCTGTGTGAATGAGAAAATTTTCTATAGTGCACAAATTGTTTTATAGGGTAAAGGGACGTACCTGAGAGGTCCGAAGAGGATGAGGGAGTAGAAGAGGAATGGGATATAGAAGTCTTCCATATAGCATTACAATCAAAATCTTTGAGTCGAGCAGGAACCTTTTTAATTCAAGTACTTTTCATTGTACCAAGTATTTCTGTGGACTGGCTTGGAGAAGGAGAAGGAGCAGCTGGTATAAATGTTACTAGATTTGGAGCCACTAGATGAGGTGCAGTGGAAATGTTCTGGTCCAAGAAGCTAGCTGGATTGGATGGATCCGCAACTGGGCCCGTGGTGCGGTCTTGACTGGGCAGGACAGAAACAGAAGTTCGGCCGCTGGGATGGAGACGCTGGGCCGTGCTATTAGCAGGGAGAGAATCGGCTCGGCCATACGTGCTAGGCTGTGCGCGCTGGGCCTCGCTGTCAAAAGGAATGGATGCGGCTGGGCTGTGTGCACTGGGCCGGTCGTGATGGGCCGCACGAGATGCTGGGCCAGGTGAGTCAACAACTTGGAGAAGGGTTGTTTTGGTCGTGGGCTCCTCCTCCCTTTCTCTTATTGGACTACATCTTGCTGGGCTATTTGCTATGGGCTGGAGTTGTATGTTATTTTCACGAAAGAATTTACTCCCCCTTGCTTGTAGGCCCAACATTTGTTCCCCAAAATTATAAGAGCTTGCAAAATCTGGAGTACATTGTGGGATTGCCGAGTCTCTGTATGGAAACTTTGTCTCATCAAAAATTACATCTCTGGATATAATGAACTTCTCCCTTTTTAAATCATAAAATCGCCAACCTTTCTTGTTGAAGAGATATCCAATGAAGACACACATTCTGCTTCGGGCTTGGAATTTATCTCTAGGTAGATCATGATCATGGACATAAGCTAAACACCCAAAACTTTTAATGTGAGAATAAGATGGTCTTTTCCTATGTAGCATCTCATAAGGCATTTTTTCATGTAATAATGAAGAGGGTGTGCGATTTATAAGATATCCGGCTGTCAAAACACATTCTCCCCAAAACTTTATAGGTAGGTTAGCTTGAAACCGCAAAGCACGAGCAACATTCAGAATATGCCGATGCTTCCGTTCGACCCTACCGTTTTGTTGTGAAGTCCCAGCGATGGTGGTTTGATGTATCATGTTATGGGCAGAAAAATATGATTTTAGACAAATAAATTATGTACCATTATCACTCCGGACTGTCTTTACGGTTTTGCCAAATTGGGTTCTCACCATGGCAAAATAATCTTTTAAAACGGATACAACTTCGCTTTTCTCTGAGATCAAATATATCCAGACTACCCTAAAATAATCATCTACTATAGTAAGGAAATAAGAGGCCCGATAGTAGACACAGTTTTGTATGGTCCTCATAAATCACAATGAATTAAATCAAAAGTCTGAGATGCCTTATTTATACTCAAAGGAAAGCAGTCACCCGAGATACGGTCCTGTATAACATAAAAATTATCAAAAAAAGATGATAAAACACTGAGAGTCTGGGGTCAATTGAGACAAGGAAATTAGGTTGCATTTAAGTTCAGGAATTAAAAGCACATTTAGGAGTTTGAGTCTGGGACTAAGGAGACAATTCCTGCTTGAAGAGCAATTGCCTTAGTACCATTAGGTAGACCAATAGTATACAGGTAAACATTATTTAAATTGCTCAAAAAATCATTCCTACCAGTCATGTGATGAGAACATCATGAATCCAAAATGCATAAATTTTTCATACCAGATAATTTATCGGATTGAGTGACATCTGTGTTATTTATAAAGGTCAACAATTTTGACCATTGTTCACTTGATAAATAAGGAATATTCTTCTTGCTCGGCTGAAGGTTTCTACGCCGGCAACGAACGGCGTTCCTCCACGTTGGTCTGTCGTGGCGATATTGGCCCAATCATCAGCCGATCGTCCTCTTTGCGTAAGTTGTTGCTGTTGTCTTGCTGTACCACGGCCAGAAGATGGGTGAGATCTGCCTCGTCATCCACCTCTGCTACCGCGACCTGGTGGTGTTCCGCGGTCTCAGCTACTGTGACTAAACGGAGGTCTACTCCGATTACAATGCCTGCAAATTATGCCGCACCAGGTTGAAGACAATGAACCCGGCGGTGAGCAGTGGTGAAGGCCATACTTTCAAAATTATTATTATTTTTTTTTTTAGCAAAGTTTTTTTTTTTTCGAACTTGGCTCTGATACCATGAAAGTTTCCAATGGGGAAAACAATCAATTGTTTTCTGTCTATTATTGTAAAAAAGTGTACATTATATAGTTGTCACACCAATCCTAAACCAACTATAATTAGGAAATCTTAAACCAACTATAATTAGGAAACTAATAAACTAAATATACATGGATTAGAAGATATAAATTCTAACAATGATAATCCTAATCATAGTAGAATTTTAATCCTTACCAGATGCCTAGGGAATATGGTTCTCGCTATGCATCAATCAATTATTACTTTTAGTAAAAAATATATATTATTCCTCAGCCAAAGAAAAAATCAATTAAAATTTGAAATGGTTTGACCCTTTTTTTGGATACTTCTTTGATTCTTTTTTGCCGGAAGGATACTTCTTTGATTCAAAAGTTTATATTCTTGATTAAAAAATAATTTGAATATTAAACTTTGAATGTGAAGTAATGTATTGAATCTTTCCATAGAATTTAATATAGAAATTTAAAATTTTTTTAATGAAATTGATATTTGAGTTAAAAAAATTTTAGACCGAAAGGCTATTCAAATATAGTCTTAATTATAAACTAAGAATGGATTTTTTTATTTAAAATTTTACACATTTTTAAAAGGGAAATTGCTTATACATACACATAAACTATTCATTAGTTTATCATTATATATACCATCTTTATTTTTCTCTATTTATTACAAATGTAATATTTTCAAACATCTATTTATATCCTGTTACAATCACCCATGATTGAATTAGGCAAGATAAACTACGCATAACACATGTATCGTTCTAAAAAAAATTTTTAAAACTATAAGCATATGTGTTAATTAGAAGTAATTTACCTTGTTTAATTTCATTGTGAGTGATGGTAATAAGCTATGAATTAGAAGTTTGAAAATAATTCACGTACATAGATAGAGAAAAGTAAATATTATGTATGTAATGAAAATTAGTAAATATGTCATGTCTATGTATAGTTAGTTTATCTATTCTTTTATGTAGTATATTTTCTAAGTTTACATTTATTTTTTAAATAATAAGTTTTACTTTGCCAAAAAAAGATAAATTTTATTAATAAAATATTACCTTTAAAATGTTAAAAAGGATTGGAGGCGAAAATCTTGCCACCATTTTCTTTTTCATGCAAATAATCTTGCCACATATTTTCAATTGAATATCATATTATGAGGATAATTATGCATGATATATTTTTAGGTTAAGAGATTATTATAATTTTGCATTTATTTTTCTATTATCTTATGCATATTTTTTAAAATAGAACATTCTCGTCTTTCAATTGCTCCTTCAATTTTTTCGAGAGAGGGGGAGGGGACGGCGAGAAGGGATGTGAAGGGGGCGGGTCATGGATAAAATTAATTATAAATTTTGGCTTCATTTTTAGGAGTAGAAAATGAGAACTATAAAGAGTAGGGGAAGAGTTTTTTTTTCCTTTTGGGAGCGGGGAGATGGATCACATGTGAGAGGGATCATTTTTTGGAAATGTTGATCATTTTTTTGGGAAAATTTTTAAAGGTGGAAAAAAAGTGTTCATTTGAAATAATATTTATCATTTTTAATTAAATAATATTTTTGTTTTTTCTCAAAGATCAAATACATTTAGTCTAAGTTTTCAATTAAATTTTAAGTTTGTAATATTTTCACATTATTACATTCGACATTATTTTAAAATTAATAACTAATTTTTTTAATAATACATTTGACTTTTTTTAAAGAATAACTAATTTTTCTATTTTTCTTAATTAAAATCTTCCTGTATATTGGACGGATCTTTAGACTAGTCATTACATATTATAAAACAAAGGAATTCTATATGTTATTTATACTAATTTAGATTATAGTTATCTTTACATATTGAATTTATTTCTAAAATATATTGATTATACTACCATCTTATATTTTGTACTTATTCTTGTAAAAAAATTGTATTTTATTTAATTTTTGATAATAATTGGTAAGATGATGAAGGTAATTGAAGTTTTACAATATTACTATCAATTTTATAAATAATATATTTCATAAATTTATTTTTAATTGTTATGATGTTCTAAAATTAATAATATATATATATACACCACTCAACAACATTTAAATTCCTATAACTTTATATCATTAACTTAATTTATTTTATTTATTTAAAAATTTCTTTTATATTTTCATTGGTATTTAATTATTTATAGTTTAACTTAACTTTTAAACGTGAAGTTTGTTTACTATCTTTCCTCATTCTTGAATTGAGATTCCTAACCCATTCTCAACTTACTAATTCACAGTAATTTTATAAGATGGGATAATTTTTTTCTGAAACTTTTACGGATGGATTCGTAATATAGAACAAATAATAATAAAGTAATTTTATTATTATTCGTAAAATGGTAAATTTCTTTTCAAAGTTGGCCTTTAGTTATGTTTTATTTTATAAATAATAAAATAATTTAGTTGGCTATATTTTGATAATAATTTTAAAATAAAAATATTAAATTTATGATATATCTACCCAGCCACTTCCCAACTATATAAAACTTCTAATTCCTAACTAATCTCTATAGAGTTTGGTCTTTAGTCCAATTTTAAGACCCCAAACTAATTTTCTAGAATGCTTGCTTTGTTAATTAATTTTTACTAATATAATTGGTTGAAAATAGTTTATATCTATTAAATTAATTAAAAAAATTAATCTTTTCAATTTATAATTTAACATAATTATACTTTTTTCGTTTAACTTTTAAACGTGAAGTTTGTTTAATATCTTTCCTCTCAAATTCCTAATTCATTGTAATTTTATAAGATGGGGTAATTTTTTTTTTGGAACTTTCACAGATGGATTCGTAATGTAGAACAAATAATAATAAAATGGTAAATTTAGTCTTAAAGTTCGCCTTTGGTTATTGTTTTATTTTATAAATAATAAAATAATTTAGTTGGCCATATTTTGATAATAATTTTAAAGTAAAAATTTTAAATTTATGATATACTTAGCCATCCACTTGCAGTTATATAAAGGGGTTAAACCATTCGGGAATTTATAAAGATAGCACGAAAAGATTCTTTTTTTCCTGCCATTTTTCTCCCTCTAAACAATTTCTCTCTAACCCTAAAACTTCAATCTTTCACATTCAACACAGTTTGGAGATAAATATTTTTTTTTTTTTTTTGTAACTGGACTGAGTTTCGCCAAATGGGCGAAATTCTCCAATGAGTTTCGCCCATTCTGATGAAAATATATAGAAAATTTTGCCCAAATGGGTGAAACAAGTGGGAGAATTTCGCCCATCTGGGCGAAACTCAATCCAGTGGGTTTTAAAATAAAAAAAAGAGTTTGGGAGAAACTCTCTAAGAATTTTTCCATGTGGGAGAAACTCAACAAAGTTGAAAAAAATAATTTTTGGATTTTTTTACCTTAAAATCAATATTTTCTTGCAAAAAATATTCAAAAATTTTATATCTATCTTGAATTTGTGTTGGATGTGAAAGATTTGAGTTAGAGAGCATTGGCTAAGAGAGATTCATTTTGGCTAGAAAAAATGAATTTTTTTGTGCTATCTTTATAAATTCTCGAGTTATCTTTATCGACCCCCTATATAAAACTCCTAATTCCTAACTAATCTCCAGAGATTTTGGTCTTTAGTCCAATTTCTAAGAAACCAAACTAATTTTCTAGAATGTTTGCTTTGTTAATTAATTTTTAATAATGTGATTGGTTGAAAATATTTTATGTCTATTAAATTAATTAAAAAATCTAATCTTATTAAATTATTAGTTAACATAATTATATTTTGTTTTGTTTAACTTTTAAACTTTTAATCCATGAATTGAGATTCCTAGTTGATCCTCAACTTCCTAATTCACAGTAATTTTATAAGAGGGGCAGATAGATTCGTAATATAAAACAAATAATAATAAAGTAATTTTATTATTATTCGGAAGATGGTAAATTTTTTATTTCAAAGTTAATCTCTGTATTTGGTCTTTAGTTAAATTCAAATTCTCTTCTAAGATAAATCTTTGCCCTATTTGAAGTGTACATGGAATGAAAATCTGAGTTGTACAAATTGTGCAAGTAACGGAAGGAGTGAGTGGAGCAGGAATTTATCTTTTGACGAGTCTAATATTGTCCAAGTAAATTCCTTTTACTTTATAAATATATACTGTTTTCTGCATTACTATGTTAATTTTAATACTTTTTTGCCTTTAATTTTAAATACTTCTAAAACAAGTAGTAAGAAGAAAATAGCTGTAATAAAAACTCAGGTAAGACCATTTTTTCTTTACCTAAGTTTTTCTCATATTTTTTCTTAAAATTAAAAAAAAAATAAAAAATAAAAAGGTTGCAAAGGTTAGATGGAAAGAATATCTTTATGAAAATGTTATAATCTTTAGTAATATGTGATATGGATAATGAAAGAAATGCCAAAAACGTTTATTTGATAGGTTACTTCAATCTAAAGAAAAATTCATACTCAAGCTAAAAAAAAGATGTTTGAATGGATCATTAATCGTCCCTCTACAGGGCAAAAGGGAGGTGAACAATGGCTTTTGGGGTCTTTTTTTCTCTAACATTTTATGAATGTGAAATATTAAAATTATCTCATATTCTTTTAGGCAAACTTTATATAGGGGTAAATTGTCCTAGAAAGCAAATTATTTGATAATAAAAAAATTCAAATTAAAATATGAGACCAAAATAAAAAAAATTAACTTATTTAGGGACTAAATAAAAGAATCTTTATAATATGTAAAATTATAAAATCACTCATACTATTTTGAGGAAAATGAATTTTGTAATGGGATACATTCGTCATAAAATGAAAAAAGATGAACAAAATGACGAATATAAATTATTTCGGGATAAAAATTTGCAAATTTAAATTTAGAGACAAAAATTGAAAATCCTAAACCGAACAAAAAAAATCTTCCTTATTTATATTATTGTTCTTTTTAATTCTTCTTAGAAAAACAAGGGAAAAAAAGTGGAATAATAGGATGATCATGGCACCCTACATATATCTATTTGTTTTTTGAAATCCTTTTTCAAAAATTATTACATTTTTTATTGAGTTTTGCAGAGGTCAATTGACCTTAATTAATCAATTATTTTATATGAGTATAACAAATCAAATATAAGACTTTATTTATTTATATTTTTGAACAAAATAAGACTTCTTCTAGTTAGATTAAAGATTTGAGTTCATAATTCTTTTATATTAAATAAAATTTCTAATACAATATGTTTTTCTAAAATAAGTAAAGGATTGAAATGATAGGCAAGAATTCAAAAGTTCAAAATTCAAATTAAGAAAATCTTAAGCCCATTTTTTTGTGTACCAAATATGATACTAATTTATCCCTCCAATATTTAAGTGGAAGTCATATATCAAACGTAGTCCAGATTAATTTAATATAATTTTTATACTTTTTTGAAAACATTAAAAATTTTCTAAAAAACAAGTTACGTACACGCACACTTTGTTTTACCTAAAATATATAATAACAATTATTTTTCCATCATAGATGTGACTTAGTTACTTTGCTCAAAAAAGAGGGAAAGGAAATTCACACTATAAAAAAAATGACAGGTTATAAAATTGTTTTGTGGGAAAGATCACATACACGCAAGCCATAACATTTTTTATTAAACTACCGTACAATTCACTTTTGAAAACTCAACAAATATTTAAGGGGGGAAGGGGAGGGGGAAGAGGCCCGCTTTTTTTGGGGGATGGGGCAGGGAGAGGTGATGGGAAGGCGGTTGGGGGGTTGAGTGGGATATGGGGAAGAGTTTATTTATTTATTTATATTTTCGAGGAAAAAGGTTTTTTTTGTTTTGGTTTTTGGGGGGGGGGAAGAAGAAGAGGGTTTTTTAAAAATTTGGAGGGGGGTAAGGCATAGGGCTGTAGACAGGATGAATCTTACTCATATTCACGCGGATTTATATCCATTTATATCCGATAAGGAAAAATTTTATACTCGCGAATCTATACCGTATAGATTTATTATATGAATTTAGGTAGGATATAATGATACTCATACCGTATACTCATTGTAATAAAATAATATATATTTATATATTATATTATTTTTATATTTTATTATTAATCCATAATTTATACATTTATATTATATTATTTCTCTCAATCTCACCACTCTTACTCTTCTTCACCTCACTCTCAATCTCACCTCACTCTTCTACCAATCTTAAAGGAACTTAAATTCATATTATTAGTTCAATAGAGTAAGATAATGAAGAGAACATAACCAATATGCTTAGAGTTACAAATATTACCAACAATGACTTACTTAGAATGAAGCACAAGCTTCCATGTTGCCGGTCAGTAAAGAGAATAAGATCAGACTAACTATGGCGATAGCAATGGCAAAAAGACTTTCCCCAGCAAAGTTGTTTGCCTATAGAAAAATGTCATATGGGTACGGGTATATCCATACCCTATCCTAGTCCCTGTAGGGTGAGATCTAGATCCATAAATTTTATATCTAGAGGATCTGGGTCTGGGTCGAAGTCCATATTTCACTATAAAGGTTTGAGAGTACCCAAAGAGTCTGGACCAATTTACACTCCTAGTAAGGGTAGAGGTATTTTTATTTTTTATTTTTTATTTTTTTATTTGGAGGGGGTAAGGGAAGAGGGTGTTGGAAGAACAAGGTATTTTTTGTGGGACAGGGGGATGGTGGTTTTTTTCTGGGTAAGGCCCAAGTTCTATTATTGTGTACTAAAGAGGTCAATTTTTTTTTAAATTTTGGAAGAGGTTATAACGCACAATAGTTGTGCATTATCTATAATGATAACGTACAACCATTGTGCGTTATCAGTTAATTAAACATCCTCCCCTAATCAGTCTATGTGGCTGATAACGAATAATGGGTGTGCGTTATGATGAGGCAATAACGCATATTTGTTGTGCGTTATCAGCCACGTAATTTTTTTATTCTTTATTTTTTATATTTTTTAAGTTTTTTAATTTTTAAATTTTTTTAATTTCTTTTCTTTATTTTTTTTAATGAATTTTTTTTTTGTTTTTAATGAAATTTTTTTTTAGAAAACTTATAATTGTATAATTTTTTTTTTAGTATTTTTTTTAATGAATTGTTATTTTTTAATGAAAATTTTTATTGGGAAAACTTATAATTGTATAATCTTTTTAAAAAGACTGTATTTATTATATTTAACTTATTTTATAATATTTATATTGTTTTATTAGAAAATATATTTATATTTTAACAATTTCATCGCACGTTATTTGAAGAAGTAATGCTAAAGAAATTGTAAAAATTTAAAGTAATGATGTAGTAATTAGAAGAAATGGAAAGAAAATTTTCATTAATAAAAACATGTTTTATTACAACTATTTCAAGAAAATGTCAAACTTATACATTGTTCGGTCCGGGGTTATTACAATTTTTCTCATTATGTCCCGACATGCGACATCTGCCACATCTTGGGGGAGAATCCGGATTTGTATAATCCATTTCCCCTGAAATCGCTTGCCCTGTTTCTTACCCCGTTCTTTTTTCATGTTTGGAGGATAGAATGTTAAATTAAAAGGAACATCCCTCCAAAAGTTCTCACTTAAGACCGGATGAAAATTCGCTTAGTAAGTTCTTCTGTACGTTTGTCGCGAATATATTCCGGCACATAAGTATCTATTCTTGACCCATTTTCTCTACACACTGGAAGAACATGAGAACAAGGCAATGTATATGTTTGCCATTTTCCGCAACTACATGATTTATTATTTAGCCGCAAAGTATGGACGTTGTTTCTCGTACCAGAAACCCAGATTGGAGATCTGACCATGTATATTCCATCTCGCGGATTGTAAGTTGTAACTTTATATTCTCTTAATTTTATTACAATCCGCAAGAACTTGTCAAAAATTCGAGTTAGAAATGGATGCACACAATTTTCTGCCTCTTCACGGTGTTGGTGAAAGTACTTAACTAGTTTGTTGAATATTAGTTCAACCAGAGCTTTTAAAGGTAGAACCCTATCTTTCTTCAACACACTGTTAAGTGCTTCAGAAATGTTGGTTGTCATGATACCATGTTTGTGACTGCCATCATGCAACAGTGTCCATTTTTCTGGGTCCAACTTCATCAAGTAAATGTAAGCATCAACATTTCTTTCTTGAATCTCTTTCATTACACGGTCAAATTTTTATTGTTTTGTTTCTGTTCCGGCTTGCCACATCAAGTTTTTAGGTTTGTATTTTCAAAAGTCTTGTTGAAATTTGCTCGAATGTGGTGTAAGCAAAACCAGTGAACTGCCAATAGTAGTTGACACAAAGGCTGACTTTGAATAGCAGAGAAAATACCTTTGTGGTGATCAGAAATGAGACATACCTGGCGATCTTTGACAATGTATTCTCGTAAGTTTTTAAGGAACCAATTCCAACTCTCGGAGGATTCCTTATCAATAATTGCAAAAGCAAGTGGGAACAAGTGATTATTTGCATCCCACGTACTTGTAATTAACAGCACGCCCTTGTATGGTCCCCTTAAGTGTGTTCCATCAACAGAAATCACCGGCCGGCAATATGGAAATCCGTCTACACATGGCGAGAAACACCAGAAAACAAATTTGAAAACATAAGTAGGGGGACTGCTTGTTCTATGATGCAAAAATTTGTATACAGTCACCGGATTTAAATCCTGTACAGCTTATAAGTATTTAGGTAAGATACTGAAGGTTGTACCCAAGGTACCAAAAACCCTCTCGATGACAAATTTTCGAGCATACCATGCCCGCTTGTATGTACAGCCAATTTGAAACAATAGCTGCACTTCTTGAATGATGTTCGAAACAGGTATCTCAGGATCATTGGCAACTAGGTGTGATATAGACATTCATATAAATTTTGAAGACAAGTTTCTGTGTTTGTTTTGTTCTATCTATACAAGGCACGTGTGTTCCTTGACGAATCTGGTTATTTCCCACCGATTGTTCGTGGCTTTCTTTTTTATACAGATGTACCATGAACAGTAATTATCGTCACTGTGATGGTAACATCTTGCGATCCATGTATCAATCTTACTTTTCAAAACTCGATATTCACGCCCCACACTGATTGAGTACTTACGAACCGCACAATTATATACATAAAATTATCAAATTTATACAAATTTATTAATAACAACAATTTTATACATAAATCCAAAAGTCAATTTCACAAAAAATAAATTAATTCAAATTAACAAATAAAATTCATAAAAATTATTAATAAACAACAAATAACAAACTCAAACACACAATAATTAAACCAACAAAAATTTTAAATGATAACTTACCGAAAATTTTAAATGCAGCTTTAGTCTACCGTTTTCCACTCCAAATCTTTAATAACCTTGAAACTCCAAAGAAAGTCTCGCAAATTCAAACTTCAACTTCAAATATTAACTAATTTTTAACTGTAAACTTCGAAATAAAAAACACAGTTATTAGAATAAGAGAAGTCAAAATTTATAATAAAAGGAAGAGGATAATAACTTATCAAGCGATGGCGGAAGCGGCTGAAAAAAATTTCAGATGGAGAAGGCTGAAAAAGGAAGAAGAATGAGAGAGAGAGAGAGAGAGAGAGAGAGAGAGAGAGAAGAGGTTGATATAAGGTAAGAGGGAAGGGGCAAGGGGGCGGCTGAAACTGAAAATAAAAAGGGAAGAGAGAAGAGGGAGGGGGCTGCTGAAAATAAAAGGGAAGAGGGAAGAGTGAGGGGGCTCCTGAAAATAAAAGGGAAGAGAGAAGGGGGGGCGGCGGCGGGATTTTTTTTATAATGTGATAACGCACAGTACGCATTAAGCTCAATAACGCATAATGATTGTGCGTTATTAAGCTTGATAACGCACAGTCATTGTGAGTTATCACCACGTCAGCGCCATGTAGGATCCACATCAATTTTTCACGCAATTAGCGCGGCTGAACTTGGGTTAAGCCGCATGATTAGGGATAATGTACAACCATTGTGCGTTATCATTTGGGATAACGGACAATGGCTGTGCATTATGGCCAGAGTCGGATTAAAAAAAAAATTGGGCCTTTTTAGTACCTAGTTTTTATATCTGGGCCCAACCTAGAAAAAAACCGGAAATGGTAGATGTGGGAAGGAGGGTTTTTTTTTTTTCTTTGGGGGGAATTGGTGCGTGCGGGTCTTTTTTATTTTTTTTGGGAGGGGGGAAGGAGGAGGGTCGGGAGAGGGGGAGAAAAAGAGAGAAGAGAGAAGGGCGGTCAGCGACGATTGAAGGGAAAAAAAAGGAGAGAAAATAATTATGTTTAATAATGGCAATTGAACGGGAAGAAGAAAAAACTGAGTGAGAAAAGGTGGGGTGGTAAGCAATTGGTGAAAGAAGAAAATGAGTGTGCAGCCGAAAAATAGGCCATAGCATAGGGAGATGAAGGGGAAAATTTAAACTTTTTATTTTTGTTTTCTTTCTTTGCCTTTTTGTGTCCAAATTTTATATTAATTTTTCTTTCACATAAATTTTTACTCTCAGCTCAAATACAACTTTTTATTTATGTTTTTCTATAGTTTGTAGAAGAGTTTATGCTAGAAGAGTCCATGTATTTTATGACCAAATTATTTTTATTAATTGGTAAAATCAAAAAAAGTTTATCTATGATTAAATTCATTATCGATTGTCATTTTATTATTTTGTACTTTATTTGTATCACAAATGACCGAATATTTTAAGGAATATAATGATAGTGATATGTATCGGTTGTTATAATTTGCTTGTGTGTGATTGTGCACTTAGAGGAGTGACCAGCTTTGATGATGATCCCCATGCATGGACATCGATGGTCACTTCCTCTGCCTCTAGTACCCTTGTATTGTACCACCATCCGTGCATGCATGCCCTTCAATCTTGGAAGGACCCAAGTAGAATACTTTGACTAGTGTGAATTTACGATGAGCGCCATAGCTTCAAAATAATTCTCGAGAGTGGAGTTATTTGGATCACAAATAAAAATGAGAAAAAATAGAAAATTTTTATTCCAACTATATAAAAAGTAAATTATTTATAAAAAGATAAATAGAGTTTAAAGTAAAAACAAATGAATTTTAGATTTAAAATCTAATCTAAATATAAATAAAAGACTTTTAACGTGTGGACACGAATTAATATAGATAAACTTATATTATTTTTATAATTTAAATATAATAAAAATCTTGTCTATAGAAAATCAAAAGTAATTCATAATCATATATATTTACTTTCCTTAATTTCGTAAGTTAATAGAATCTTTAATATTTTCTTACTTTCACTTATTCCTCCCAACCCTAAGAAAGGAAAGCACCTAAAATCTTATGTATTATCCATTTTATAATATATATTTTAAGATTTATCTTTTATTTATTTGATAAATTTTATTAATAAAATAGATTAAATTAGGAACGTTATATGGATGGTTCGCCGAAAAGATTAGAATACTCCCAAAATTAAAGATAAATTAAGTAGTTTAGATGATAATACAGAATAGCTTGAGTGCATGTTGAGTGTTTTTGATGTGTATGTGGTAGTTTAGATTCGCAATTGAGATCAGCACAAACTACTATAGATACAATACTTGAGAAAAACAAAGCTACTGTAGACATAGCTGGTGTTTGATAATTTAACCTTCACTTTGCAATATTTTATATAATATTTTTTATTTTTTAAAAAAATTATCTATTATTTAATAAATTTTATTAATAAAATATATTAAATTAGGAATATTAGAAACGATACCCGAACCCGAACCGATAATTTAAAACAGGTGTCCTTAAAGCTCACATTTTAGTAAATGATGTTTTTACCATAGAAGTTATATTAAATCTTTCCAGAATTCAGGCATTAATCAATAAATGATAATGGATAGTTTGATTAAGGTTAGTTTGAATATGTCAAATTTTTAAAATTTGAACACAAGTATTTTTTTATTATTTTATACTTTGTTTGTGTCACAAGAGACTGAATATTGTTAAATTAATGAAATGATTATTTGGATGGAAAGAAAAAAGTTGAAGAAGGTTTTATTTTATTCAAATACATGTACAAAATCTAAACATTCCTAACTCAACATATAAAAGAGAAGGGTACAGAAGTCACTAAACTCAAACATTAAATAAAATAAAGAGACAAGACAAACACGTCTCCACCAAGACAATTAATTATTCATTAAAAAAATAAAAGATCCATATGAAGATGGAGAAGGATCCTCCTGGTGAGCTGGAGCTGTCGGTGTCCCTTTTGCTCAATCTTGTGCAACAACCGGTATCACAGTCAATGGATTTTTCAAAATACATCCCGCACCGAATACTTCAGTCATATCAATCTGATCCGGGTCCATTCCACCTGGTAGTTTCCAATCAAAATGATAAAATAAAGCAGCCAATATAAATTCAGCTTCAGTAATTCCAAATAATATCCCTGGACATCCTCTCCTTCCACTACCAAATGGAATTAATTCAAAATGGTTTCCATAAAAATCAATATTACTATTTCTGAATCTTTCCGGATCAAATTCATCGGGTTTAGGCCAAATTTCAGGGTCACGCCCAATTGCCCAATAATTAGTCATGATCCATGAACCTTTTGGAATTGTGTAGTTATCAATTTGAAATTCTTCACGGGCTTCTCTTGGGAATAGAAGAGGGGCAGCTGGGTGGAGTCGGGTCGATTCTTTAACACACATATGAAGATATTCCATTTTCTCTAGATCAGATCCTCTTATTTCTTGTTTTCCATTTAATACTTTATTCAATTCTTCTTTCACCTGTTTCAAAACTTGTGGATATCTTATTATTTCAACCATGGCCCATTCTACTACGTCTGCTACGCTTAGAGTTGCAGCTAACATCAGCTCCTGCATTGCAATATAATAGATAAATATACAATAATTTAATATTTAGAAATATATATATATAAACAATTTGATTCCTTATAAACACGACAAGTTTGTCAATAATACATCTTCTATTAAGTTATCAAAGCATACTCAAAATTTGGGAGCTAAACTCTGTACGAGGAATTTGATATATTATTTAAATAAATAAAAGATGACAAAACATTTTCTTTTCTTAAAGTAAGGAATCTATATTATATATTCAATTAAAAAAAAAAAAAAAAAAGAAGCCTTTACAAGAAAGATAAAACATACTAAACCTCAAATATAATTTACTCATTAAATAACTTACTCAAAATTAAAATTGGATCTGTGTTAAAAATTTAGCTATTTTTCACTTTATACCAATAATATTTTTCACACTTAATAGTTTATTCTTAATTATTGGGGGGGAGGGGAGGGGGTTTCAAATAACAAGAGTATCAATTTTAAATATATAGCAGAAAAAAAATATTTAAAAAAATGAGGGGCCATGGTCCATTTACTACACTTTCATTGGAATAATATTTTCTTTAAGGAAAATGATATTATATATTATTAATTTCTCTAAAAATGATATCAACGTTGAATCTTATGGAATTCACAAATCTATTTTTCAAGATTAATCCATTTATATTAGGTTTTAAATATAAAATTTATTTACTTTATATTTTTATTTCAATACTCATTTCTTTTGTCACAAATAATTTACTTTCTATGCATTAAGAATAAAAAAGTTTCTTTCTAATCCAAATAGAACCAAGAAAGTAAAGTAGTTTTAGTTCGATGATGAACAGATCAATTTCCATCCTATAAAAATGAGAAAAATAGCTTGCTGAAAATTTACTGTTAGGATGCATTTGGATTGAATTTTAGTTTTAAAAAAAAAATTATTTTGCTTTAAATTTTAAACCAAGTACAAATGCATCCATAAACTGCTTTTTTTCCTTTTATATTTTGTATTTATATTATCTTTTATAGATATCAATTTATTTCGATGCTACCGCTTTGAGACTTTGACAATTTAGAGTTTTGCGACAGAATAATCTATTCAAGTTTTTGGCAAAACATGTGAACACCATCAGTAAATATTTGCTTGATTATGATGCAGATTGAGAAACGACAAAGTCATTCAGCATGCAAAAACAATAAAACAAAAAAAAAAAAAAAGAGAGAGAGAGAGAGAGAGAAACAACAGAGTTGGAAATAATTTATTTGTACAAAAAATAAGATAAAAACTTATAAATATAAAATGAAAAATTAAAAACTATTAATAGTTATAATTTAATGCTAAATTTGGTAGAAGTTTAGTTTGAATTTTGTGTATATTTTCTTTTTAAATTTGTAAAAGATAGTGGATTGTTTGGAAGATAAGATGTGGCTCTGAAAATTTAAAAATATAACTAAAACTAAACTAAACTCTTGTTCAAGTAGAGCTTTAAAATTGACTCTTTTTTAAAGTAGTTAAGAACAAGATGGCTAAAACACATATCATCTAATATTTTGATACACTTTTTTAACAATACTCCTTATATAGTAATTTATTAATAAATTATAGAGGAAATAGCTCTAAGTAGCTCTAAGTAATTTATATTTTTATTGGACTATTTCGTAAAAAAATCACTTAGACGTTAAAATTCGATTTAAAGACTCATATGTGATGTGTGTCTTCAGTGGTAAATTCTATATTAACTATATGCATAATATATATTTAAGCTGAACACTTTTTTAACAAAAATAATTATATGTGAAAATTTTAGGATAAAATAAATATAAAAAAGACAAATCAACAATTATTAAGTGAAAGGTATAAATTTTATATAGCTATTTTAACAAATTTCTCTATATGAAATAAAAGATAAATTTATTCTAGAATACGATTAAGAGACAAAAAATAGTGAAGAAAACAAATAGTAAGTTTAGTAAAAAAAATAATATATATATATATATATATACTTACGAAAATGATGGCTTTGATATCATCATTTGTGATCTGGAGTTTGGCATTATAGATTTCACCACTCTTAATCTTCAATAGAAGTCCAAGCATATCTCCTTCATCAAAAGTAGTACCATTTTCACGCTGAGCTAT
Organism: Catharanthus roseus; assembly: GCA_028651295.1. NCBI lineage: Eukaryota > Viridiplantae > Streptophyta > Magnoliopsida > Gentianales > Apocynaceae > Catharanthus > Catharanthus roseus. The sequence goes on along the minus strand of JAPQWS010000124.1, from coordinate 4,198,347 downwards.
TAATATATCAAGAACATCATCAAGATCTTTAACCAAACCTTTTAAAACATTATCTCTTCCTGTTAAAAATGAAAGCCCTTTAATTGATGGAAAAAGATCTTCAAACCTGATTGGTGCTGCTGATAATTTCGACACTTTTTTACACACTTTAATTAATTTTTCCCTTTCACTACAAACACTTCCAAACATGACCCTACAAATTGCTGAATATAAATATTCAGTTGATTTCCAATAAATTACCATTTCTTTACCAACTTGAGATCTAATTGAACCAACGAATTTCTCAAGTTCATCTTCAAAAATGCCCGAAAATGATTTTACTCTTTTGGGGCTCAAAAGTTCCGACATGTAAAGTTGGCGTAATTGTTTTAAATATTCACCATATTTTGCAAAAGTTGTGCCTAAATTATTGTAACAAATAATTTCTGCCACACTATTAATTGGTCTATTGGCAACTGCTAGACCATTAGTGTGAAGCACCAATTTTGCCATTCTTGCGGAGGACACTATTATTGTTGTTCTTTCACCCATCATTATTGTCATCAGCGGTCCGTGTTTATCGGACAGATTTTTGAGGATTCTATGTGGTAATGATCCGGCTAGGAGCTGATGTAAATTTCCAATGAAGGGTAAGGTCCATGGACCTGGTGGTAATAATTTTTTGTGGGTTTTGGGACTTATTAGTCTTTTTGCTACTAAAAGGAAGGCAATGAAGGTGAGAAAGTAGACCACTGGTGGAAAGGAGAAGGAGAAGAAGTTGATAGTTTCCATTTGAGACGAGAGAGGAAACTTAGAGAGAGAGAGAGAGAGAGAGAGAGAGAGGATGGTTTTGTTTTGATATTATCAGTCTCCCAGTAGCATCAATATATAATACTCTTCAACCAATGTCATTTAGGTCTAGTTAATTTGGGAGTTTAGGAGGGAAGAGAAAAGAAGGGTAAATGAGAGAAGAGAAAAGGAGTCAAAAGAAAGGAGTTGAGGTGATTTGTTTAATTTTTTGTTTGGAAATTTTAGGTGAGATATGAGAGAAGTAAAATTTTTTTTATTTAAAAATTCAAAGAAAACTGAAAAAAAAAATTATCTTTGGACAAAAATATAAGGTAAGATACCTCAAAGAAAGGGGTAAGTTGGTAAAGATAATAAAATATTTAATAATTATGTAATTTATTATTATTTTAAGAATAAAATAAACATGCACGATCTCCTAAAAATTTTCACCCTATTTTTCTATCCATATCACGTGGTACTGGTTCAAACAAACGTTTTTAATAATTAATTAAAAGAAAATTTGAGTAAAGTAATTTGTGATAGTAAAAAGGAATATTATTGAAAAATAAAAATATATTTGAGTAAAAAGAGAGTACTAGTGACGTTTCTCTCTATCTATTTATTTACTATCTCTAATATAAAATATAAGTTCATTTGTACTTTGCATTGAATTAAGAAAGAAGAAAATAATTTAATTTTTAAAATGAAATTTCTATTAATATTTTTAATAAATAAAAAGAGAAGAAAAGAGGATAATAAATGAATTAAAATAATAAAATTAAAAAATAAATAGTAAATAAATATTAAAATATATAAAAAAATTTATAATTTCTACTAATCAACTCTGAATAAAAAGACTAATATTAGGATCGGAGGTAATATTTTTGTTTTTTGAACAAGACGGTTCTCTCTATTCGAGTAAACAATTTGGTTCAATTTATAGATTTTTGTAAAAACACTAAATTTTATGATGAAGAGACAGCACATTATTAAAAAATAAATGAAGTAATTATCCCAACAACACCATCAGATGATAAGTCCACCAGGCATGGGTCTTACGTCTTCTTTTTTTTTTGAAACAAGCATAGTTCTTACGTCCTCACGTACTCCCAGATCCACCCACATCTTCATAGTAAAATTTGGATCTAAATTCGAACTCATATCCTTTAGTTTCAGGTATAAAATTTTTTGATCCAAACCCAACCCTCCAGGGTACAAGATAGGGTCTAGGTATATCCATACCCGTATAACATTTTTTTTTTGTTTTTTCTTTGTTAAACAAAAATATATAAAAGAATGTATAATCCTAAAATAAAAATTTTAACATAGTTAACATAATCTCTTCAACATTTCTTTCAACAAATACAATCATTTAACATATACATAAATGAATATAGATATAGACCTCTTTAACTATATTAAATCTTTAAGCAAAGAGTATATGTAATAATACGGTGTTGGCTATTAGATAAGTCAAAGAATAACATATAAGATAGAGAACGACAAAGAAAAATAAAGAAAAATGTTGTCCTTTTTATAACATGATCATATTTTCAGCAGTTCTACAAAATAAAAAATAAGACAAAAATATTACTATCATAAATTGTTTTACACGGTATGAAAGAATATATTTTTATATTTAGTAAAAATAAATTATTTGAGAAATGGTATTTGAAATAAAGTTGAAAATAAATAAATAATTCGAAATAAGTTAGTTGGGTCAAAGTCTATCAATTAAAGAGACTCTATTTAGAATTGAAAAGGAGAAAAAAAGAGAAAACATTGACAGTAGCGAGATTCAAACTTACGCACATAAGCCCACCAAATTTAGAGTCTTCCTCCTTAACAAGCACATTTATTTTCCTCCATCTAATATAATATATATAAATATATATATTATTATTTTATTAATACGAGTATACAGGTCTGGATATTATCATGCCCTGCCCAAACTCATATAACAGAATAAATACGGGTACGGGTCCACAAGTATAAAATTTAAACTTTATCCGCTAAAAACGTATATAGACTCGCACAGGTACAGATAAGACCTGCCCCGTTTACAGTCCTAGTCTTACGTTTTAGGCGCAATAGCAAAAACTAAGAAATATTATAGCAAAAAAAGTTTTAAGGTTTTTACATTTAAGCTCCTTAAATTTTCTTTTTTCAATTTAGCCCCACAAAATTTAGGGACTGATTTATAAAAAAAAACCTGAAAACCCTCGGTAGCAGAAGAAACAAAAAAAAAAAAAAAAAAAAAATCAGCTTTCTCTCTTCGATTCCCTCCTCCTCCTCCGCGTAAACAATCGATCCTCTTCCTCGGTCCGAGCTCGACGGCAGGTGGGGTCGACGGCTACGGAAACCTCGCGACGGTGGAGGCTGCGGGACGACAGAAGCTGCGGCAGAGCGCGGCGACGACCAGAGAATCGGGGAGGATGGCGGCGGGCCGACGGCTTCGTTCCCTGTTCTTCAAACTTTGAAGAAGAAAAAAAGTAAGTTTTTTAGATTAATCTATCTAGAAACATTTTTTATTTTTTATTTTGGTAAATAGATTTTAGAGTGCTTAAATTTTGATTTTGATAGTAAAAAGATTTCTTGGGTTTTTTTTTGACAAAAATATGACTATTATGTAAATTTAGAATTGTAATGCTTATCCCGTGAGTGATGGGTAATCATTCCTCGTGAGTGATGGGTGATTACTCCTCATTGGTAATGAGCGATTACCTATTCTTTTGCTATATTATATGTAAATTTAGAATTGTTTGAACGTCTTTTGTACATGGAATGCATCATTTTATAGACAAAATTCTGGTAAAAAATTTTTCTTCTCCAGCCCCCAACAATGTTGTTCTGGTTCCGTCCCTGATTATAAGAAATGGCTCGAACGTTCCTCCAAAGCATGTCGTATTCTTGACGATAAAGTGATGTAATGAATAGTATTATATTGAATTTAGTGTGATATTATTTTTCGTCGGTATTTTTAAATCTTTTTTTTCTTTAAAATTTTTTTTATAAAAATTTTATTCTTAAATTACCAATCGTTAATTTGGGAGTTTGGGAGGGAAGAGAAAAGAACGGTTTGTTTGGGAGTTTTGGATGGAATAGGAGAGCAGTAAAATTTTTTTATTCGAAAGTTCGGAGAAAACTGGAAAGAAAAAGATATATTTTAATAAAAATGTACTTTGAGTGGAGACAATATAATATTTAACGATTATGTAATTTATTATTATTTTTAAGCATAAAATAACATCTCATGGTCTTTAAAAAATTTTCACCCTATTTTCTATTCATATCACATAATACATGTTCAAACAACCCTTTTCAAGAATTAATTAAAAGAAAATTTGAATAAGGTATTTGTGATGCTTAATTTTTAGAGACAGCAGATTTAAGTAAAAAGGAATATTCTTGAAAAATATATTAAAACAACAAAATATATTTGAGTAAAAAAGAGAGTACTAGTGACGTTTCTCACTATTTATTTTATTCATTATCTTTGGTTTAGAATATAAGTTTTTTAATTTTGTACATGAATTAAGGAAAAAGAAAATAATGTAATTTTTAAAATAAAATTGCATTAATATCTTTAATAAATAAGGAGGGAGAAAGAAATGAATTAAAAATGATAAAATTAAAAAATAAATAATAAATAAATATTAAATATGTGAAAAAGATTTATAATTTCAATTTTTAAGTGGTTAATTTAGATAAAAAGTAATATTTTATATTACGAACCCTAGGTGGGATTCTTGTTTTTTGAACAAGACGGTTCTCTACATCTGAGTAAACAATTTGGTTCAAAATTTATAAATTTTTGTAAAAACACAAAATTTTATGACGGAGAGACAGCCGGCACATTATTAAAAAAATAAATAAAGTAATCATCCTACCAACGCCATCAGATGATAAGTCCTGCTAGCCCTAGGCATGGGTCTATATGTCTTTTTTTTTTTTTTTTTTTTTGAAACAAGCATAGGTCTTACGTCTTAGGCGCAGCGGCGAAAACTAAGAAACGCATGTCCTATTCTTGATGCTAAAGTGGTGTAATGAATAGTACCATACTAAATTTAGTGTGAAATTATTCACACACCGTATTTTTAAATCTTCTTTTTTTTCTTTAAGATGTTTTATACATATTAAAATTTTATTTTAAAATTTAATTAAATTGATTTTTTAATTCTATAAATATTAAAACATTAAAATTTTACAACATAATAAAATTAAATGTGTACAATTAGTTACTACAAATATTTTTATTTTTTAATGATTGTAATTAAAATTCTTAAAAAATAAATTGATCTAAATAATTTAAATAATCAAACAATATTAAATAATACACACTCATATTAATAATTTCAATGTAAACATAATAACGAATTATATAAAAATAAAATACATAATCACACGTAAACTAAAATTATACAAATCTATCTATCTTATTAGAATAAGATTTAAAATTTATTTATATAATTTATTTTTTTAATATTAGTAACATGACAATTAAAAAAATTAAAGATCACACAAAAATGCAGTATCTAAAATGCAATACAGATCGTCCAAAAATACAGTACATATCGTATTTTTACTCCAATACATTTACTCTATTTTTCACTAATATTCTAAGTAATATTCCTCATCCTTCAATATTTTATTATATTATATTATTTATACATAAGCAAAATACATTTTTTTAATGTATGTTATATATATTTAAAACATAAAATAATATAAATAAATTTAAAATTTTAATTAAATCATAATATATTGTTGTTAAACAAGCACAGATTGTTGCGGAACAACAACGATATATGCAACAACCACCTCCATCAAACACTATGTTTGACCAGTATTTCAATAATATTAGTGGATCTCCAAATAACCTACTCGATTAATGAGTTTCATTTTAGTGTATGTATCAGTTAGTTTTATTTTAGTCTATTTGTTGGTGCGTCTAATTTTAGCATATGTGTTCGTAAGTTTAATTTTAGTTTTTGCCTCAATAAGTTTTATTTTAGTTTATGTGTCATGTATTTTATTTTTATATTATTTGTTATCATGTTTATGTTAAAATTATTAGTATGAGTGTGTTTATTTATAGTGATTTGATTATTTAAATTATTTAGATCAATTTATTTTTTAAAAATTTATAATTACAATTATTAGAAAATAAAAATATTTGTAGTAATCAATTGAAGATATCTAATTTTATTATAGTGTAAAGTTTTAATTTTTTTAATAGTTATAGGAATAAAAAAATTATTTTAACTAAGTTAATGATAAACATTTAATATATATATATATATAAAATCTTTAAAAAAAAGAAAAAGAGAATTGTGAAATGCAGTGTGTAAGCAGTATTATATTAAATTTGGTGTAATACCGTTCATTGTACCTAGGGCTGTAAATGAGTACACACCCTCAAGGTACCCAAGACCCAGACTCATACCCTTGTAATAAAACTTGGATCCATACTCAGACCCATACCCTCTAGATATAAAATTTTTAGACACAGACCCGACTCTTCAGGATCCAGGGTAGGGTCTACGTATACCCGTACTCGTATAATATTTTTCTATTTTTTTCCTGTTAAACTAGAACAATGTATAATCCTAAAATAAATTTTAACATAATTAACATAATCTCCTCTTCAACATTTCTTTTAACGAATACAATCATTTAACATCTCTAATTCAAATGATTATAAGTTCAAATGCACACAAAATCTTCACACTACATTAATCCAATAAGAAAGAAAGTTCTAGGGCAACAATATATTAATCAAAAGCATTTGGATTTTGAATACCGCTTGATCCTATTTGTCTCCTACAAAAGAAATATAGAAGTGAATATATATTATTAGTGTATGTAAAATATAAATAAATAATATAATATAAAAACTTATAAATTATATATTAATATAATATATATAAATATATATTATTATTTTATTAATACATACTCTCTTTAGACCTATATAACAGAATTAATATAGGTACGAGTACGAGACGAGTATAAAATTTAAAACTTATCCGCTAAAAATGAGTATAAATTCACACGAGTATAGATAAGACCGGCTCCTTTTGAAACCCTAATTGCAAAGAATCCCGCCATTTTCAACGCTTTTACCGCTGCGTTACAGATGGTCTTATGTAGTACTAGTATATTTCTGCAATCATATTTTTTATAAAAAATTAAATGAAAAATAATGCGCTTTAAATGCAATCTACTTAAGTCCCACTTTAAAAAGGCTCTATTATTGTATAACTAAGTCCAGTTCTTAGTTCCATATTCAACCGTTATCTTGGAATAAAATGACTATCATAACTTTCTTATTTCATTTCATTATTTATATTCAAGCTCATTTAACACATTTTTTTAATACAATTTCTTTAATCATAATATTTTTTTTAGAGTATCTGAATCTATTTCAGTGTTTAATATGCATAATAGAAATAAAAAATAACTTTCAATGATCATATTCATTTCTGAAAAAGTGAAAAAAGTCTTTCCACACTAAAATTTAAAATCTAATAAATGGCCTTTTCACATAAATTGGAAAGACAATAAATATTATTGTAACTATTATATCTTCATAACATTATTTGAAAAAATATTACAGTTTAATTCTGAATTTCATTTGTACAAACAAAATTAATTTCTAACCCATGTAAAAGGTTATGTTTTCTTTTTCACCTTGATTGAGTGTATATTTTATGTATTAATTTTTTAAAAATGTTTAGGAATTATACTATCAAGATGTTAGTTAAGTAATATACTTCATCCTATTTTATTCTATTTTGAAATTGAATCATATTTCACCAAACATAAAAGCTGAATAATCATTCTATTCTGACTTCTTCATCTAGAGAATAGAATTGAAAAATAATTTAAAGTATATCTTTTATATATTATATTTTATTAATAAAATATATCAAATTAAAAAAATAATATTACAAATAGTAAGACGATCAAATACTAAATAAAATGAAATTAATGTCGTAACATGAACCACTTAATATACTTGAGTATTGTCCAAAGTAGTACCATTCAGGAAAAAAAAAAAAAAAAAAGTGTCCAATGTAGTGCCTAGTTAAAACTTGAAACACAACCTCCACTTTCTAAAGGCTTCACAGTTAGTTGTGTGGAATTTGAATAGAAATGGAGAGACCCGCCCACGTGTTCAAGTTGGATGAAAGATTTCTAGCCACATAGCAGTGGAGGTTGGGTTACTAATCATAATCATTAATTATATGTTTGTTGCCTGCATTTGTGCTTTGTCTTACTGAGACTTGACATGGTGAGGTCAAAGAAAACTTGTAAGGAAAAAAAAGGAGCTCAACAGATTCAGGATTTAATTTGAATAAAGAGACTCCAGAATTTGTAACTTGAGTTATCTTGCCTGATAAATCTGCCTTTTTAATACAAGCTTACTACCAATTCCTTAAGCTAGCAAGTTGTTAGGTTTGGATTGCTGATGGGTCATCCCGTTTTACCACTTCATCTCGCTCAATATCTTTACTCTATTATTACTATGACTCCTATTGCCACCCAAACACCTTTTCTAAAACCTATATAGAGAGAGTTCTCGTGTATAAAATGTAACAACTCAATACAGTATGAAGTGAGATTCTCTTATTACTAATCTATTCTTTATTTTCTAGTGATGGCTTGTGTGAGATCTTAATCTCACTTAAGCGTCGCAGGTGAAACATGGATAAAGCCCCTCTCCCATCATATTGGACATATAAATGAATCTCCCCAACTTTATAACACATTAAATAGCTCACATAGTTAGAAAAATATAAAATAAAAATTTATAACTTATAAATAGAAAAACAATAATAGTTTATAGCTATAAATAAATAATTAATATATGGAATCTGGAAACTAAAATGCAAATATTTTACTAGTATTTGTGAGACTGATTCAAATTTGTGACTGGAGTAATCCGGTTCGGATCTTCTGTAATATTTTCTGTAACACTCTCTGTAATATTCCTAATTTGGTATATTTTATTAATAAAACATACTAAATAAAAGATAAACTCTAAGGAAAAAGAATAAATTTTAAAAGAAAAAACATATTATAAAAAGAATGGTTGCAGATGAGAATGAGTGAGAGTAATCCATGTGAAAATGAAAGTTAAACTTGTTACCTCATATTAATGTCAATAATACCTCCAAAACCCCAAATGAGATAGACAGGGAGGGGACTCACGGGTAGTTGTTACTTTGTTTATAAGAGAGACAAAAGATGAGAGCTTCTAGAGGCACAATGAGACAGGGAGGGAGACACTGAGAGAGAGAGAGAGAGAGAGAGAGAGAGAGAGAGAGAGAGAGAGAGAGAGAGAGTTTAGCAACCAAAATCGTTATCCGAAGAGTGAAGTCTTCCTTGAGATATTCCCGTGTTGTAGATGAATGAATATCTCTATGAATGAAACTAAAAAATATAATTGAATCTCTGAATTATTGTAAGTAATCAATAATGCCTCTAACCTACTACTTTGAAAGCTTTGGGCAATTCATATAATATCCTGGGCAAAAATCCAATTTTATCCTTATAATATTCTTCAATTGCACTAGGGCCTTTCTTCATCCTCTTCCTTAGGAAATATGAGGCAGCAGTAACAAGGCTGCTTTATTGGAGAAAGTGTAGTGAAGTTTTAGCGGAAAAAAAATGTCGTGAATTTTAAAGAAAGAAAATATCGTTATTTTTAGAGAAAGTATCGATATTGAGTATATTAATCTACTTAATTAAGGGAGAAATTAAGAAAATAAAAAAATTACTTTTTACCCCTCGCAAATATATGTACTTCCTAAAAAAAAATTATCCTTTTGCCCTTATCAACTAGATTAATCAACTCAAAATTGATCCCCGGATACTTAAGGGAGTTTTGCCATCAAGTTACCACTTGTTGTCGTCGTATAACTACTTATCTCATTGGGAATTGGTCTTATGTATTTTCTTTTTTTATTTAGGCTTGTAACTATTTATCTTTGATGACTTTTGTTCTATTGTCATCGACAAGGTGGAAATATTTTTGGATAAATTTTGAAATGATCCTCAAAATATGCTGAAAAATCTTAGGGGAGGGTGAACAAGATTTTTGGCTAATTTTCAAAAATATTTTGTGTAATTAAAATATAAACCTCCAATTTTTTATTTTTGAGAAGGAATACTAAAACGCTTTTTACTAAAAATCCAAACCAAACAAAAACTTATGACAATAAAGTAAGAAGCATAGAATAAAGATGCACAACAATTTAGTGCTTCACTCTCTCAAAAAGCTACATCCACTACCTTGAGTCAACACCCAAGGATTTACCAAATCCACTATAATCACAATATACAACAAACACAAGTTTGAGGATCACCCACCAAGAGTTTTGCAAACAACCTCAATCCACCATACAATTACAATCAATGGATAACCCAAGGGGTTTTTCAACACAAACCTTTGATATCAACAGAAACACAATTACAATCAAAGGATAACCCAAGGGGTTTTCAACACAAACCTTTGATATCAATAGAAAAAGAGATGAGTAAAGAACAATGTTACCAAATGAGCTTGAGAAGGGAAGATACAACACAATTGGATAATCTACAAGCTCCTCTTTTTTCTTCTTTGAAGGATGATCAACAATGAAGCTCCAAGAAGAATTTTTCTCTTTTGTTTTTGAGAATAAACTTTAAAGCTCTTTAAATGTTCTTAAAATTATCTCAATAAACTTTTTTAACAGCCTCATTGTTGTACTACAAATCAAATTTTCAATATATATAGGAAAGCAAAAAAATAGCTATTAGTGTCTATGTAATGGTAACATTTTTATAGTAAAAGACTAAAACCGGACGACCGGTTTTAGAAAACGGACGTCCGATTTTCTTGTAAAAGGAAAATTGGATGACCCCTCTTTAAAATAGAAGGACCAGTTTTGAAATAGAAAGATTCGGATGCATCCAACAAAAATCGGATGATCCTTCTTAAAAATCGGACGACCGATTTTTGTAAAGCTAGAAAAATCAGACGACCAATTTTAAAATACGACGTCCGATTTTTTTCTCCCTTAGAAAAAATCGGATGACCAGTTTTGAAAATTGGATGACCAGTTTTGAAGCTTGCCATCGCTAGGAATTAGAAATGTCATATATAAAAATTGAATGACTCTTTTTTAGAAGGATTTAAAAGCCAGTTTTCCTTAAACGAAAAGAACTTTCCTTCACATTTCAAAAGATTTCAAAACATGTATTCTTGATACTCTTTTAGAGATAAGAAAACTTTCGAAGGCATAAAAAACTCTATCAAGAATACTTGGATTTTTTTAAGAATAGTTTATAGAAAGAAATTCATCCAAAGAGCTTCACATTTGATTAACAATAAAAAATGAGAGTTAGAGAATTTTATAAAATACCTTAGGATATCCCTAACTAAGCATAAGTCTTCAAGGTATTCAAGCCTTGATCTTGGAATGGCTTGATCTCTTCTTCTTCATTATACTTTAGTTGCCAAGATCATTTACTTCTTATGTAGTGTAGCCTTGAGACTCTAAAAATACTTCTTTTGTTCTATAGAGACTAAACCATTCTCATCACATAAACATATGTTAATCATAATAAAAAACATATACAACAATGCCCTTAGGGCTAAAAATCTCCCCCTTTTTTATTATGACAAATACATATGCAAGAAGAACAAAAAGAGCAAGTATGATCAATATGGTAATGCTTCGAAGAAATCATTAATGAAAGTAAATCATACCAAAACACCATAAGAGAGATAACTCCCCCTTAGAATATGAAAGCATGCCAAGGGTTTTAAAGATAGTTTTGAGAGATAAGCTCCCCCTAAAAACATGCTTCACAATGAATATAACATTAAAGATTATGAAGGCAACTCCAAGCCATATTACCCATAAGATATGTAGCCAATCAAAAGAAAGTATGAAACATAGAAGCAACAAGAAGTATCTTGCAACACATAGCAATATCTCCCTTTTTTGACAAGTAAACAAAAGCATAATCAAAGCACATTAGGCACATTTGTTTGCAACTATTTCTCGCCGTTAGTTCTTGCATGTATTTCTCTCCCTTATGTCATAAATCAAAAAGATACTTAGGAGTTTTTAAGGGATCAGAGAAAAGGAAGCACAATTGGACTTTTAACATTAAGGTGTTATTATAAAGTCCATAAAAATAAATCAAGATAGCACAATACCAATATGAAGAACAAAGCATAACATGCTTTTACAAAAATTAAGAAATCGGACGTCCGATTTTTGCAGAGTTCGTTCAATTTACTCGTTCGAATGTCTCGGTAATTTTTGTGAAGGGAAAAACTTTGAGTCCGTTTTCGAAAAACAGACGTTCAGTTTTTTTAGAGAGGCATCCGATTTTCCAAAAAAGAAATTCTGTAAGAATAAGGAATACAAGGAAGTCTGAAAGACTCAAACAACACACATTAGTCAATAAATCTACCAATACCAAGTAATTTTCTAAAATAACAAATATGTTCTTCAGAGAGGAGTTTAGTAAAAATATCAGCAATAATCTAAAACTCATCACACAATACATCATAAAAAAAAAACTTAGGCTCAATGGGAGATATTAGGGTAAAGTTATCAATAAATTACCTTCTTATTCTCACCCCTTGTGATGCATCGCTAATGATTTCATCCTTGGTGTGTCCCTTTGGATATATCACAACTTGAGGAGGACTTTGAGCTTCTTGATCATTTTCTTATTTTTCTTCAATCTCGTCTTCCTCTAGAGCATGTTCCTCCATTGCTTGAGTGTACAATGGTTGGTAACTTAGAGTATTATCTATGTCATCATCATCTTTCTTGTAAAAAATATTAGTTTCATCAAAATATACATGAATGGACTCTTCAATACATAACGTTTTTTTGTTATAAATTCTATAGACCTTTTTGTTTGAAGAGTAACCAAGAAAAAATTCTCTCATCGGATTTTCTATCAAACTTCCCAAGATTGTCCTTGGTGTTTAAAATAAGGCATTTGCATCCAAAAACTTTGAAATAGCCAATAGAGAGGGTTTTGTTGAAAATGAGTTCAAAAGGAGTTTTCTTTAAAAACGGTCTTAAGAAAACACGATTCATAATGTAGTAACAAATCCTTCCTTACTATTCATTCGATTTATTCTTGAATTAACATTCTCTTCAGAAAAAACAAAAGAAAGCTAAAGGGGGGGAGGGGGGAATAATATAAATAAGGAATTTAGAAACCGAATTTGAAGCTCGGATTTCTTCCGTTTTTGAGGTTTTTTTCAGTTTCTTAGTAAGAATGGGTGAAAGATAGAAATAAAATGACCACAATTGCAGTGTTGATGGCCTCGGCCCAAAATATTTAGGAAGGGATGTTTCACAAAGTATTGATATTGCCATTTCTTGTAATGTACGATTTTTCCTTTCCACAACATCATTTCGTTGTGGGGTTTTAGTGGCAAAAAAAAAAAAAAAAAATTGTGTTATACCAAAGACATCACAAAGTTTTGTAAACTCTTGGTTGTTAAATTCTCTCCTATTATCACTTCTCATTGAGATTAATTCGCAATCAAGAGAGGTTTAAACCTTTTTGAAAAGTTTGACAAATTCTTGAAAAGCCTCATCTTTTTTGCTCAAAAACAAAGTCCAAGTAAATCTTGAGAAGTCATCCATTATGACAAAAGCATACCTCTTACCACCAAGACTGGTGGTCCTCATTGGTCCAAATAAATCAATGTGAATGAGTTCTAAAGGTTTTGAAGTTGAAATTGTTTTCTTTGGTTTAAAAGAGGTCTTAATTTTTTTTGCAAATTGGCAAGCATCACAAAGTCTAGTTTTCTCAAAATGAAGTTTTTGTAAGCCCCTAACAAGTTCTTTTGAAGAGAGTTGGTTCAATAAATCCATACCATCATGACCAAGCCTTCTATGCCACAAAAATGAATCATCACTATGAATCGAGAGACGCTTTAAGTTTTGAGAAGTGAGAATTTTAAGATAAAAGACATAGACATATACCAACTCTTTTTGCAACAAAAATAGTTTTGTTCACAAGCTTGTTTATGATAGAAGAAGATTCACTTTAAAAAACAACTTTATACCCATAATCATACAATTGACTAATACTAGATAAATTAAACTTCAAACCATCAATTAAAAGCACTTCCTTAATTAGAGAAGATGAACCACATCCAATGTTACCTATACCGATGATCTTTCCAAAAGTAACAAAGCCACCGTCATTTCTCTTAGCTCATTCATGAGGGATGCATAGTCGGTCATGTGTCTTAAGCATCCGCTGTCCAAATACCACTTAGATGACCTTGACTTGTGTTCCTACAAAATAAGAAGTAAAAAAGACTTTTGGTACCCATATCTTTTTGGGTCCATGAATGTTAGTTGGATTTTCTTTATTTTCCAAATGGTTTTTACTCCCCTTTCAATCTTTCTTTTTATAAAATATTTTGTGGCTTTATGACCACTCTTTTCACAATAGGTGCAACGAAGGTGTGAGAAGGGTGAAGAAGTTTTTATAACACATGTTTGTTTAGAAGAGGTATTGGTATGATTATATCCAATTCCACTTTTGTTAAAAGGTGATCTTTGAGAACAAAGGAGCTTTTCAAAATTTTCTTTTCCGTTTGTAAACTTTTTAAAACATTAGGTGAGATCACTCACCTTTTTCTTCAAATAATCATAATCTACCATGCATTTTTCAAGAGAGAAAACTTTTTCACAAAGATCTTTGTTTTCTAAAATTAGTTTTTGAAATTCTAGTTTTGAGGAGTCACTTTCCTTTTTCACAACTTCAAGAGATTCAAGGAGAGTTTTGTTTTCACAAACAAGTTTTGAGTTTTCGTTTGATGGGTTGTCAATCTTGTTCTTTAACTCCTTGTTCTTTTTTGTAATCTTTTCCAATTCATGATACATTTCAATAAGTAAAGAATTAAGATCATCATTATTATCATCAATATGATTAGATAGATTTGGGGGGTGAAGATTGTACCTCATTTTCTATTGCAATGAAGCATATGTTGGCTTTTTCTTCTCCTTCACTTTCGCTTGAATCTTGATCCCAAGCACCTATTAGTCCCTTGACTTTCTTCTTTTTTTTTAATGCCTCAAGTTTTGCTTCAAATACTCCTTTCTCTTTTTCAATAGCTTTGGAACAATCGGCTACAAGATGGTCGGTGCTATTGCATTCAAAGCACCTAATTTTTTTTTTGCAAAAAATTTTCAAAGTAATCAATATCTACCTCCAAAATGTGTTAAATGTGAAGGATTGAAGTTTTAAGGCAGAGAAAAATTAGAGAGAAATTCTTTAGAAAGAGAAAGAGAGAAGAAAAAAATGAATTAATTTTAATTATCCTTATAAATTTCTGAATTACATTTATTGACTCCCGTCACTAATTGTTAAAAAGAGAGAGGAACATAGGGCTCGATCTATTACACCACTTTGTGTGTCTGTCTTGTATCACTCCTTAATGTAGAATGCCCTTCTTTTTTATTTGTTATAATTTTATAATTAAAAACTTATTTACTTACGGTGTTAACCCAAATTTTTTAAAATACTTAAAAATTTTCTCTCTCCTCCCCTACCGATGCTGCTTCTGCGCCGCGCCAAAATGGAGCTTCTGATCAGTCGTTCTTCTCCTACCGGTGCCTCTTACCGCAATCTGCACGCAAGCCAGCTTCTCCCTCTTTCGAGCCGCATTATTATGATTACATGTATGTGAACTTTAGCAACCCTAACCTGTTTCACTGAGGAAGACCAAATTTCAGCAAACCCAAATGGGGATAATAGGAGATTTAAGGGTCTGTGCAGCAACAGAACCCTCTCCGACAAATTCTCCTATTTGCTGCTCATTTCCTCCTCCTAAGGACTGATTTTGTTACCTTTTTGTTTCTATTCTTCAAGAATTTCAAGCTTTTTGCTCCTTATTTGCAATTTGAAAATTTTTCGATCCTTTCGGGAAGGAATTAGCTTAGTTGCCAAGTGGGTTTTGCAAAATATTGTGATTCTGAAGTGGGTTATTTGTTGCAAGCTCGTATCAACTCTTCAATCTAATAACTCTAAGATGTGTTTACTTTTGGTTTCTGTGATTTTATAGTGTTTGATATTTGATATTTGAAGTTTTTTTTCGCACTCCATGTTTAATTTACCATCTTAATTTAAGGATTCTTTGTCATAAATTAGGTTCCTCAACAGCATCATGCTCTATACTCTATATGTCCTTGGAAAATTTTAATCTGTTTTGGTTATTTTTTCATTCGTATATACTTCGAGAATGATGGGTGGTAGTGCTTTAGTGCTGTGTTAGAAGAATTGCATCTAAACAAGCTGTTGTCTCGTGGACAGAAACTGTAACTGGTAATAAATAGGATTGTCCCTTACTATGCAATGCAATGCTAGCATGCTGACTTGGTATGAGAGTAGAGTTGTCCATAATTAGGTTCGATACTTGAAAATTTGCAGAAGCCTTTTTATAGCTCCATGTATTTGAGAACTATGTTGTATTCACTCTTATTTTACGTTCTTCTCCATCCTTTTTTTACTTGATAACAAAATTTGACAGTAAAGTAATGTTTAGAACTAATATTTCCTCATGTTTCCTCCTTGAATTATGAATTAGGAGACAACTAATTTAGATTTCACCGTGAATCAGCTTGCAACTTCCTTCTTCCAGGGGAGTTGTTGTTCATAAGTGATTCAAAATAGGGGACCATGTTAATGATCATTGCTCCCTTCAAATCAGGTATGCTACAAATTTGAGCTAAGGGATGAAATATTATTTAATTTAATAAACAGATTTCTGGAGAAGCAATCTGTTGTTAGAAAGAAATTGCAACTTGTTGGTCTTGTTGCTATGCTATTGGCATGAAAATATGAGGAAGTTTCTGTTCCAATTGCTGACACGGTTATGCCTATCTTTGCTGCACTCTTCGTAGTGTGCTAACTGTCATATTAACTGACATATACACATTTCGTTGTGATGGTATACTGATTTGCCTTTATTTGGTTTGTGACGTTCTTTACTTATTCTCTAGTAAACTTGAGACTTTGATGCTGAAAGTTACTTTCCTAACTTAATTGTACAAACACTTGTCTCAACTTGTTGTATGGAGATTTAAAGCCCCAAAGATTGTGAGAAGTCCATAGTACTGCTTCCTTCACAGCTTTATGTTGGAAACAATATTTAATGCAAGAGTTAACATCTATTTGTATAAGACATTAAAAGGTCACTGGGCATCTGAATATAGGTGTACTTTCTGTCAAATCTGAAAATATAAGTAATGTTGGTCGGACTGATAATGTTTGAAGCATATAGGATTGTTTAATGTTTCTTTCAGAGAAAATTCATACTTGTAAAGATCTTGCATAGCAATTATATTGTACAAAATCAGGATTAGACATTTGTGACTAAAACCTTTAGTTAAGAATAATCAAAAGAAGAAATGCACTAAATTTTGGACAGTAGGTGCTATCGTGCTTATTCAGTGACATTAGGATTCATTAATGGTATTGCATCTATGTACAAGAAAGTTGTGCTTTGTATAGTTTGTATGATTCAAGTCTCATACTGCACACACATTAAGTATTGCTAACACATTCTCAATCTTATAGGATAAATTGTCAAAAATCTACTATGCGTAGATTGCGATTGGCCCGAAACCATGAAAAGCTTGTCTATGAAGGTTGGATTCTTTATGACACTGTCACCTTGAGGAAGCACTTTCTAAGGCTGAGGAATCTATTTCTATACAAAGTTCATTTTTGAAGCCTTTCTTCTCAAAGCATATGTTCTGACAGATACCACTCTGGACTCTGAATCAAATGTCTATATGAATTTGTTAAGATTGAATCGCAGGATAAAGTTCAGCTTAATGTCTCAACAGATCCAGACCTTGGAACCATATTGTGACAGCTTAGTGTCTCAAGGGAACTGTGTTGTTTTAGCTATCGAATGTTAGATGAGGTGCTAGAGAACATAGATTTCACGTTGACAAAAAAAAACTTCATTTTCCTCGATTGCATGGAGGGTTATTGTAGAACATGTAATAACATGATACATATTCAATTACGTTTTCCGTGTCAATAATATCTAATTTTTATTAGTAAATGTTAATCCAATAAGAGCCAAGTTTCAAATGGATTATCTTTCACCCAACAGAGAGAATTTTGTTATGATGCCTTTCCATATATTTGCGTTCTGAGTAAGACATCTTTAATGGCATAAATAACAGAACATTGGAAACAACAGTTATCAAATTTCAGATTTACAATTACTGATAGGGAGATATGAGAGAACCTTGTTCAAAACTTACAAGAAAAACCCATAACATAGGTAAATGGGATTACAACTATTGAAATTTCAATGGATTTTCCAATCTGTAAAAACAACATAACATTAGAATAAGGCTTGCGTGACTGCCTTTGTTTTGTTTCTTTCAGTTTAACAGCCATCTTCTAAGTTTTTTGCTAATGTTAAACAATTAGAATAGGGGTTTAACATTTCCAAATGTGGAAAAATAACCAAAATAAACATATATATAGTTTCCAAATAGAGTTTCTAAGGACTTTTTCCCCCTTTTTCCTCTAGTTCGATGAAAGGGAAAAGAAGTCAGAATGAAGAACAAATTTTGAAAATTAACTATTCTCATCGCTATAAGTAATGTTCATAACATCATAAACATGTCCAAAACAACAGCTTTTATTCTTTCTTTTCACTATCATAACTAGTCTCCTTGAATTGGGTAGATGCATTGTTGTCTTTACATACTCTCCATCTATCTATTTTGACTTTTATTTATGACCGACATTTCTTTTCCCTAACAGAAATTTTAAGAAAGAACTATAAGTTGTTAGATAGTAAAATGTCTAAAAGAACAATACTTATTTTCACCTATTACTTATATATCAAATACTATTGAAATATTAGAAGTACTTGTATTAATTGTGCCATACTTCTACTACTCACACACACATAATTTTGTTGATAGTTGTCTTGATTTGAGAACTACATTAAAAAGAAACAAAAGTCAAATGATTCTCTATTAAAATACTAGACTCAAATATTCATCTTACTATGTTAAACTAAAATATTCATTTGTTCATACCGGGAAAGCTGGTGCAGATGGCTGAGCTAAGAAAAATGGTTGTGATACGGAATATTCTGATTTAGTGTTTCTCCCGTTCAAGTCATATGTACAAGCAGCTCCCTCCCTTTTTTTTTTTTTGAAAAAAATTAATATTAAGATATTTAATGATTTTAGTCATTAAGAAACTATGGAAGAAGAAAAAGGGGAAGAGAAAAAACCAAATGAAATTATGTCTTACAATTTGTCAGTAAGAAAGCATGTAATTTGAGAAATTCGGCATAAATTAAAATTGTGCTTAATTGACCACTAACAATGAAAGTAGTCAATCAAAATCAGTCTTTTTTATATAGTACCTGTATCATTTGTGAATGTCCTTGTTCAATACAAGTATTCATTGAACTATGACTTTCCATTCTTAATTGCTCCTGCATTTTGTTTAAAACAAATTTTTTTGGAGAGAGTAGCTAACATATAAGAGTATAATAGTTTCAATTAAATTAGTGAAAATGAACAAAAGAATATACCTGTGTGCTTTGAGACAACCATTTCCCCCTTGCCTTTCTTTTCTTTGTGGCCTTCTCTAAACTACTTTGTAATCTTTTACTAGATCTTCTAGTAAGATTTTTAAATTCCTCTTACTTCATTAAGAGAACCAATATTAGAAGGAACAAAAGTGCTACTTGGTCCACCTCTTCCATTCCTACTATGTCAGATGAAACAATCTCTACTTGTTTGTTCTTCAATCCTTAATTTTCTGCAGCCCTTGTAACAAATTTCATATATAAATGACACAGATGTCTATAGCGTACAAATATCCCTTATTTGCATAACTCTAAGAGCATATGAACATAAAATCCCAACAAATTCAAACCTTTTACAACTACATGAGAAAGTACCCTTTTTAGAGTCGTACACAGCTCTATATTGATGCTTCTTTTTATGATGTATCACTAAATACTTAATAATGATTCCATCATCTTCACATACATCTGCTTGTGAATCATATGCTTTACATACCTCGATTTGAAACATATTAAATACCTTGTGTGCATATATTTCTGAAGCATGTTTCAAAATTTCCACAGGAATTGAAAAGAAAAGAGTACTTTTGACTTGCCCTGAAATATGCTTTTAACTCTGCATAACGACAGTCTTCAACCAATCTGTCAAAATGTTGAAAAAATTCAAGCAACTTATTTTTGTAACTCACATACTTTTTCAAAACATTATTCATACTTTCACTACGCTGAGTGCTAGTCATATCTGTAAAAAAAGTCTCACGTCCATATACTGGTGCCCATTTCTCCTTGATATTAAACATCCTTTTCAACCAATCATTATCTTCAAGATCATACTTTTTAAGCATAATCTTCCATGCATAAATAAGGTCGTCTTCCTCATCATAACCATATACACAATCACTAAAATCTTTTGCAAAATTATTAAACTTAGCAAACGTACTACTGAGATGGATGGCAACATTCTGATAGATATGCCAAATGCATAGGCAGTGATGTGTTTATGGCCTTTTTGATGTTAATGCATTTCCCATCGCTTGATATTGATCTGTGAAAACAGTCTTTGATTTAATTCCTACCATAGCTGTTGTAAAGTTTCAAACAACCGCTCAAAAGTTAGTATAGTTTCATCATATAACAATGCATCACCAAAATATATTGTTTGCTTATGATGATTAACACCAGCAAACAATACAAAAGGTCGACCATCATTATTTCACCTATATATAGTATCAAAACACACAACATCACCAAAGCATGAATAATCTACCATCATCTTTGCATCAACCCAAAAGATATTAGCTATCAAATCATCTTCATCAACTTGAATTTTATAAACGAAGTTGGGATCTTCAAAGTGTTTTGTAGATATTCTAGTATACCCCAGTATCTCCAACTTTTATTTCCTTTTACGCTTGGAATGCACATAATTTTTGTAATCTCCAGGGATGAATCCTACATTTTCACGTCCACCTACTTTTTTACTCATAAAGTCAATTGTTGCTTTAGGAGTAATCCCAACACTCTGTGCTATATCTGCCTCTGCTGCTTCAACATTATTTAATTCTCTATAAGATTTGAAAAGATTTGTTTTACTAGGGTTGCACATACTATGATTATGCTCATGAATGAATTGAACAACTTGATATCAGCAACTAGTCTTCATCATAGCTTTACAACCAAATCATATTTCTGGAGGATGATATTTAATAATATGGTCTCTTTTATCCAACGGTCGTTTCCCTTAACAACAACAACAAAAGGTTCTATCAAGAATGTTATCTTCAGTATCTCTATGAATTCGACTCCTTCGAATGCCAAAATCAGATTCCTTAGCGTATTGCTTTATAAAATTCATAAGCATCCTTTCAGTCTGAAAATTCATATCCACTTTGAAATTACCTCACTTGAAATTCTGGAATGGATCTCATCTATTACGTTTTCACCATGTGTAGGTGTTGAATTGATATCCTCTAGTTTTGCTTCTTTATCAATCAAAATATTGCCCCCATTATTTTTCAAGTTTTGAAACTCTAATCTATGTCTTGTTAAGGAGTCAGTACTCGAATCAAGATTCGTATCCATTACCTAAAGTAGAAAGATAATGATAAAGTAAATGGAAAAGAAAATAAATGAATTTTGATACCTACAAGAAAATTGAAATGCGGTAGAAGTTACACAAGATAAAAAAATTCAGAAATTCATACACACAAGAAAGGTGAAGCAATCTCTCCATTATAATTATGACTTTGAACAGATCAACCACGACAGTAGAATTGATTAATTTTTTTTCTGACCAATTCAACACTGGACAAAATTAATTGAAACTTCTAAATATTGGCCATAACTAGAATATAGTGTCAAAAAAACGCATTATAAGTTCAACATATGTAACATAATATTTGTAGAACAATAATAACAAAACTTAGGACAGTAGTTATACTTATGTAGTTGGTCAGAATTTTCTTTAAAATCATCTCATATGGGATGTAAGGTAGAGCTTGCTCTAGTATTTCCTGTTCTCTATTTTTGTTTGCTATATCTATGTTGCATAAAAATATGGGCATGGTGTCTGCTGTTCTTTGTTTTTTGTTCCTACATGTATTACATAAGTATCCATGAACTCTACTTATTACACCGGCAAAAGTGCTACAAATATATGTTAAAGGCAAAAAGAAATCAAGTAAAGATCAAGAAATTCCAGTTTTGCTTGCTGTACTTTCCAAGAAGAAAATAAAGTACATTATATGATTTACATAAATCTTCCAAATTGAGCCCCCAAGATGGTCTTTTTTTCCCAGTTAGGTACAATATTTTGATGTATTTAAAAATATCAACATTTTCGGGAAGCACCACCATCCTAAAGTCAGAATAAAGGGGAGTCATCGCATTTAATCAATAAAACGATGTGAGTTGTTTGGTTTCCGTCCTTAAATGGTTTCTCCTGAGCTCTATTCTTAGTCATAAGGAAGTGGAAGGTTTCTTTCATCATTCATCAGCAACAATCCTATTATATCTTGATCAAATAACAATCTCCACAAACATTTCAAAGAAAAAAAAACCATTGCATTGAATTGCAGTAGCATCTTTTTGGTCAAATGAATTGCAATACTATGTTTACATGTAGATTCCCCTAATACTGGAATAACCAAATATTAAATTGTTAAGGACAATAAGATTATGGAAAAGATAATAAAATACTAATATGAGTAACCTCAAGATTTCCAGCAAATTTACTCACTTACTATGCATAAAAGTCTCTTCATTAATCATACAGTAAGTAATATGGGCTGACAAATGTATCTCATTCAAATTCCAGAATCTGTTAAAACTTTAAAATTTTTCAAACTTTTCAAATACAACTTTGCATAATTTCATAGAATTTAGTCAAAATCTTTATTTCCTCAATCATCTACCTCCGTGGAAAACCAATAGAACTAGTTTAATTATCTCAACAAACAATATCCAATTCAGTAAAAATAATAACAATTCAGCAAAAAGAAAAAAGTTTTGGTCAATATCGAAGAAGACCACATATATTGAACAAGACGGTAGAAACTTTTAGCCAATATCTATGTATACCACACTTATTGAAGAAGAAGGTAGAAACTTTGAGCCAATATCAATGAAGAACACAGTTATTAGAGAAGAAGGTAGAAACTTTGAGTTAGAATTAAGAGAAGAGAAAGATATTAGAGAGAGTTATACACAAAACTCGGAAGAGGGAGAAGCTTGTTTGCGTGCAAATTGCGGGAAGAGGCACCAGTAGGAGAAGAACCACTATGACTGATCAGAAGCTCTATTTTGGCGCGGTGCAGAAAAAGGATAGGTAGGAAAGGAGAGAGAAAACTTTTAAATATTTTAAAAATTTTGGATTAAGACAGCTAATTAATAAGTTTTTAATAATATAAAATTATAATAAATAAAAAAAAAATATTTTATATTAAAAAATGATACAGAAAATGAAACTCAGGTGCCACACCAGATCTTAGCTGGAGTAACATATTAGGGTGCGTAGTATAAGAATGGGAGATTCTTTGCCATCCCGTGGTCAAAATTCACGCGGTTAATTAATGGGAACCGTCCCGTGTTTTTGAAGAATTTGGGACTGACTGCAGAGGGTATTTTTACGAAAACGAGAAGAAAATCAGAAACATCAGAAAATCTTTAGCAAGATTCAAGAACCACAAATCATTTCGGAATCTCCACAAAAGTTTCCTGCAGTGATCTGTTCTGTAGATATATTGCCGAGCTGCTCAAGGAATTATTGTAGAATCATTGAGCCAATCTCTCCGCTGCACAGTGGAATTCGGTCTTCTATTGGATATATCGGCATTAGTTGCTTCTGTCTTCCAAATTTGAGCTCATAGGTATGGATATTGGAATATATGATGGTTTGATGATGATGTTTACACTTACTGTAGTGCGAATTTAGTTATTGTTTTTGTCTGCTTATTTTCAGCTGTCAGTTTGAATATTATCCCAATTCTGTATCGATTGTTTGCATTCATTTGAATGTACTTTCGATTATACTTGGTTTTGTTTGTTATTTCTGACGATTCTGCTCTGATCAGTGTAAAAACAAGAATCTTCTCCGTGATCTTTGCTACTTATGACAAAGATTTACATTAGTCATGCTTATGTTCTGTTATTATTTCTCTGTATTTTTTGACAAATCCATCCATTTGGATATGTACATATATTGTGGGTGTCATTCCTGATCCATTCTTATTTTTTCTCTTGTGATTGGAACTTAGCATCTCCAATAGGTTAGTGTTGCAAGTTATGGAGACATTCGTTTCGTTTGTGCTTGATTTATTGTTTAACTGGATTGTTCTATCTTTCCTCAGTTGAGTGACTGTGGAAACTAAAGAGCTTCTGAAGTAGTTAATAAAATTTTGTATTTTGTTAGCCATGGTGAAGGAAACTGAATACTATGATATCCTGGGAGTCGGCGTAGATGCACCATCTGCAGAAATAAAGAAGGCTTATTACCTTAAGGTGAGACATTGAAGCTGTTTCTTCTAGTAGGTGAGGTTTTTATGTTTTATGAGTCTAGTAGAAAATGCTTATTGGTGATTTGGACGAGAGTAGACTATTCGGTTCTGTATGCACAACCATTGATATCTAGAAGGAAATGTTTTGAGACTCCAAGAAATGCTAAGTTCTGATATTTTGTTTTGCTATCCCTTCTGATTTTCTTTTGTCTCTTTCTGGACTAAGTTGATATTTCAATCAATTTGAATAATTTATATTCCTTTGATATTGTTCCTTCTAGGCAAGGCTAGTGCACCCTGACAAAAACCCTGATGATCCCACAGCCGCCCGTAAGTTCCAGGTACACAGCTCTTTATTATGATGGTGTTGGTTCAGTTGTTAAATTTCTATTCCTTGGTAAAAATACTGATGGGCACCAGCCTTCTCAAATTTTCAGGTATATTGGCTCTGGTTCTATTGTGATATTTCTTAGAAATGCTGAAGAGCCATATACTTTAACATTCCGCACTTTTGGTCATATCAACTGTATATTAATGCTAAAAAGAGCTGGGTGTTTACTTTTCGCTGGAACTTATGTCTTCATATCTGCATGAAGGTACTTGGGGAAGCATATCAAGTCTTGAGTGACCCAGAGAAGCGGGCTACATATGACAAATATGGAAAAGATGGTGTACCAAAGTATGTCAAAACTCTACCCAAAAACTGAGTGAAAATGGGTTGCAATTGGGTGTTTTCCATTTTTAATTGTTTTCTTTTTGGAAATGTTAGAATATTGTTTTGCTCTGTAAACCTTTAAAATTCTAGCTGCATCTGGTGAAACCTTTTGGATGCTAAGGTAATGTAACTATTTTCTACAATAACAGGAAGTATGTAGTTTCGGACTATTGACCTATTCTGGTTGCTATATACAATTGGTGCTTTCATAGAATTGAACAAATAGATGAATCCAAGCGATGAGCTTGAATAGATATTTGTTTGAGACCTATAATATGAGGCCTAATTATTAAGTGTCCTGCAATTTTAATACCTAACCTAGCTAAGTCAAGTTTGGATTATCATCCTCAAAATATTCATTTTCCTTTTAATCAGGGATACCATGGTGGATCCTTCAACTGTATTTGGAATGCTGTTTGGGAGTGATTACTTTGAAGATTATGTTGGCCAACTTCTCTTAGCTACTACTATGGTAGAGATTGAAAATGCTGAAGACAATGAAGATCCTGAAGTCCTAAGACAGAAATTGCAGGATAAGATGAAGGTACATTTGTTGCTAATTTTGCTCATCTCATAATATTTAGGAAGGAAGTGTTCTGATGCAGCAACCCTCATCCTTGCATAGGCATTACAAAAGGAAAGAGAAGAGAAGCTCATACGAAATCTCAAGGATCGTCTTCAACCATTTGTTGAAGGTCGATCTCAGGAGTTCGTGGATTGGGCAAAAGCAGAAGCCCGTCGCCTTTCTCATGCTGGTAGCACCTTTCTGTTATTTTCAGTTGCAAATTTCATTTGTTCAATTTGACAATCTAAAAAAGTTTATGCTGAAAAAACAGAAAGGAGTTTTACTTGAGATGTGCATTATGTTTTTCCAAATATTTAATGTAATAGTCTCTATTATATATATATATATATTCTGAAAGTGCCGATTGGGGTCATGGGTGATGTACATTTCCTGGCTTTTTACTTTTTTTGAATTGCCTAATATATTAGATCCTTTAGCTAATTAGATGATTATGATTATTTTGGTAATCTAAACACTCAAAGTAACATATGAATATGATATGAAAGTAACATATACGTCCATCCCATTAATAATTATAATAATTATTTGTAACCATTATATCTTAAGTCATCCAAATTAGGTGAATTGGCTGATACATGCATGAAGGGCTGTCTTCTGCTTGTTATTTTTGACATTCTTTAATAACATATGAATAATTCATAGTTTTCAGGTAGATTTTCTAGGATTACCACTAAAACCATTTAAGCCATGTAAGTAACTGCTAATCAGGAATAAGCATGTTTGTAAACACTAAGTGGTAGTAATAAGTATAATGAAGCATAATAGTTAAGGTAGAACTATCTGACTAATACAAAATAGTTTATATAATTTAAGAGAATATTAATTTAAAATAATAAATGACTGGAAGGAAAAATCATGTTTCATTTTATACATTAGGGGAGGGGGATGTGGTTGAACCCAACTTAGTACCTTTGGCCTGGTAAAGGATGCTTCTACCCTTGAGCTACTATTTTGCCACAAGGAAGAATTATGTTATGAAAAAGAATTCAAAAGGACAACAAATAATTATATAGATTGAAAATTTAAATATCACTGTAGTATTTAAAATGTCTAACACGTGCAGATTGTACATGAATTGTTCTAGTGAATTAAGAAGGTACCAATATCCCCAGTAAGCTATTTCTGCTTACAGTTCACTTAGGTCTTTTCAGTTTGCATGTCTTATAAATGATAAATTGAGAAATATACGTGCACACCAAGATTGCATGTCAAAATGATGTTCCATTGTCATTCCACCAAAATCAAGTATTATAGCCGTAGTTAGCACATCCTGGTGCAAAGTCTTTAAATTAAAATTTGAAGTTATCCTATATTTTACAACAATTGCAAAAGGCTGTAGTTTGTCAAAGAAGTTGAACTACAGCCCTATTGTCAGCTTCTTAGTCAAGTTGAAAAAGTGCTTCAGATCACTGTGAAGAAATAGTGGGTTTGAGTAGGAAACTGATTTTTCCTACTTCAGACTGTAGTCTGCGTTAATTTGTTTGGATTTGCACTGGCTCATATTGCTTTGAATGTGAAGTCCTTCCCAGTCATGGCAGGGTTTTAAATCCTCGGAGAAGAGGAACATTAACTGTAGGAAGAATTCAATTTTGTTTGCCATATGCAATGTCTTACTTTGATGCATTAATGGCTTAAAGTTCGTTTGGTTTTATAGATTTGCAAACATACATGTTTAATTTCTGAAAATTGATGTTTCTCAAATAGACTGCCAAACTGTAGTCTCCTGTAGGAATTGGTTCCGAAAAGACTACTTCAAATGCATTATACTTGTATCATTTAGGTCACAATTGTACATGTGATATGATCTTTTCTCTGGATGTTTTGGATAGTTGGTTTTTGTAAACTTCTAATGGCCACACAATGGACCATCTTCAGGTTTTGGCGAGGCTATGCTGCATACAATCGGTTACATCTACACTAGGCAAGCTGCAAGAGAAATTGGGAAGGACAAACTGATGAAGGTTCCATTTTTAGCCGAGTGGGTTAGGGATAAAGGACACCGGATAAAATCACAAGTTATGGCAGCTTCAGGTGATAAGACTTATATATGTCATTAGTGTTGTGTTAGTTAACTGTTGTCACAGATAACAAAGTTCTCTTTCTGAATTCAGCTGCTGTTTCCCTAATTCGGGTGCAAGAGGAAGTGAAAAGGTCAAACCAAGGAGAAATTTCTGATGAGAGCGTAATGAAAGCACTTGAAGATAAGAAAGAAGAAATGGTTATTAATTCCCTTTGGCGCCTTAATGTGGCAGATATTGAGAAAACTTTATCTCGTGTCTGCCAAGCTGTAAGTTCTGCCCTTCTTTTGTGTAGTATTTCTATGATGATGTAAACTGCCCACCTGCTAAGCACTTTAAATATCGCACCACTTTTCTTTGACTTAATTGGGACATGAAAATTTTCATTAGGAAATATCAGAGGACCCCTTCTTTAAAAATCAGCGGTTTCTTTGATCACTGCAGTATTTGCCCTTACTTGGGCAGTTGACCAACATCCACTTCTTTTTTTCTTGGCAAATCAGCTAATGTATAAGCATATAAACCTTAAAAGAAAAAATAAAAAGAACATGTGATTCATAGCTTGCTTTTCTTGCCATTCACCCTAAACCCTTTGTTATACAAAGTGATTGCCAGCTTAGTTACAGTTTCAGATAGATTGGCAATCAGTATTGCGGGTTGATACATCCGGCTGTGGGTTTCCGTGGTTCTGCTTTACCTCTGCTATGTATTTAGCTTGGACCAGAACTTTCATAGATAGTTTAATAACTTTTGAGCCCTGAGTAGCTGTGCTGAATTTTAAGCATTCATATCTTAGGAGGACCATTTAATACTTGTGGAAATTGACATAAGGTTTTCCTGTTGGGTTAATTTCAGGTGCTTAAAGATACCAGTGTCTCAAAGGATGTTCTAAAGCTGCGGGCTACAGCTATGAAAAAGCTAGGAGCAATTTTCCAGGTATGTTATGGTTTGACCGATACTAACATTTTCCAGTTAAAATATCTCACATAAATTTTACTCGTTTCGGAAGCTTTAAATCAAAATAGAAGTACTTAAGAGAGTAAGATGCATTTTATGCCTATTGGTTGACTGAAATATTAATTCAACAATGCGCCTACTTATCTAAGGGCAGAGAAGGTCAAAAGTGCTAGTTTTTCCCTCTCGTCTCTGTATTTTAGCTTCCTTTTGTGAATCATTTAGCGGAAAAAGAAAAAAGAAAAAGGCCTTTTGTGAATTTATAAAATGAGAAATCCAGGAGTGAAGTCGGAGAATAGTAGGGAACCGAGACAAGAGACGCCATCTCAGAGACATCTATTATCAATACTGTTAGTATTTTGTTTCGGTGGGCTGCAAGGGGGATGACTTTCACTGTTGAAATGTATTCTTCAGCATGTAGGTCCGAAAACAGCTCCAAGATGGGGGTGAATTTGACCAATAAAAGTTTTCAGAAAACTATAAAAATTTTTGTGACGAAAGCTCGGAGTATAATAGATTAGCTTATGGAGGTGAATCTATTTAAAACCATAGACATCAACCGGAGTCATTCTTTTGACTTATTGATCGATGGGTATCAATCAAGACATTCTGCTTGTGATGCCATAAATAGTTTTTGCAAAAATTAGGTTGGTAATTGGCGATATATATTTTGCTTCACTTGTCTGTGTTACATGTAGCCAAGTATTTTCTTTGTTGTTTTAACAGGGCGCGAAGGCAGTATACAGCAGAGATACCAGTTTGCGGCGCGAGAACCTTGAAATCTAGAGGATCAGGATTCATGAAAGTCAGTATAAATTATTCCTTGTGGATATAAAACAGCTTTCCATGAGCTGTAGAGTATGTTCAACATGGGTTCCATCCAGTGTGCTTCATACTCTGGTTGTTCTGTGTTGTTGAGACAGTGCCTACACTTTGTAATATTTCTGTGTATGGTGACAGTGGTTTGGTTCCAGAATTTCATGATGTCTTTTTCAATCATGCTGTAATGAGATACTGAAACCATAAAAGAGATATATATGTATACACAAACCTTAAATACGTTGTCAGTGATTTTCTGAATCTTCTGCCTGTCTCTTACCATTACTCTCAAGTTTGAATAGGCAAGATGTTTTTAACATGCTAATCTTGGGATAAAACTGTCAACAGATCGGCTCAAAATTTATCCTTTCCTTCCCTGTTAGTTATTTTAACAGCCAAGATAGAAGCAAAATGATGAACTCCGGTCGTATGCAAGATCTCAATAATCGGATAAAAAGAACAACTCTTTAATTAAATTCAGATACGTTAAATCAGTACGGATTTCTCCCATTCTCTCTAAAAATTATGATAATTATTTGAAAATTTAGAGAATTTGAAATGAAATATAGATAGTTTTAAAGATTATCTATATGATATAATCAATTTTGAAGTGAAAATTACAAAATTGGGGTAGAAAATGATAAAAAAACCATTCGCCCCCACTTGAGTCATGTCCTAGCGCGAGCCAGGCATTGACACGACCATTTCAAGGTCTGCGCCAGTGCCTGCAGCGCCGTCACCCTACTCTCGTTAGGACATGGCTGGAGCTAAGCAGACCTTTTTTTTTAATTTTTTTTAATCTTTTTAATTAATTTTTACCCTTTTTTATTTTTTTAATTATTAATGTTAATTGTTTTTAATATATATTTTAGTATAAGATTATGTTAATTTTGAGTTTAATATTATTGACTTGAGTTAGTTTCTGTTAATATATACGTTTTATGTTGATATATACGTATATGTTACAGTTAATTTATTTTTAGTTCATAACATGTTTAATTTTAATTGTATAATTGTTTGTTTATGTTACTTTTAACATGTTTAAGTTTCTTAGAGACTAAATAATAATTCAATTAATTAATATTTTGAAAAAATACAATAATAATTTTAAAAATTTGTAATTTTTAAAGTTATGCTTAAGTAATAAAATACCTATAAATAGTTAAGATAACAACTTGAAAAAGTAATAATAAATAATAAGAACTTAGAACTTAATAATTGAATAATTAATAATGTCATTAAGTTAGAATTAAAGGTTAGATTAATAAAGTTATAATTATGTTGTTGTCTTAGTTTTTTTTTAATAAAGTCGTAATATTATTGTATAACAGGAAGACGTAGATCATGAAATGTTTGAGGAATTTACAGAAACGGAGGAAGAGTATGTGGAGCATAATTACTTGTTTGAAACAAATATATTATTAGATTTGAAAGTAGATTTGGTTAATTGGACAAGAAAAAGAGCGAAGATAGTGAGTACATATTTTATTATTACTCGTTACATTTCAAAAAGAAGATTTGTCGATCGTATGTGACTCTTGGTTGCAAATGTGGGGAGGAAAGGGAAAAAAAAAAAGCAAGGTTGGATGATGAAGATGAAGAAGAAGAAGTCTCGGTAAAGCGCAGGGGTTCATACAGAACAGAAAAGTGTAACTGCCCATTTCAATTAAAAGGTGAGAAATCGGCCATTGGAGATAAGTGAAAATTATATGTAAAAGATGAGAGGCACAACAATAAGATATGTAGGTGTCAAGTCGCTCCTCAACATATTATGGCGAGTTTGTTAGAAAAAAATCTGAATTCTGTTGTGAGGTATGTGAGATTAATATTTTATTTTTTGGCTTAATTATTTAATATTCATATGATCTTATTTGATTTTTGCAATTTATTAACTCACTTTATATTATTATTGTAGTAAACAAACTGTATATAATGTCCGCGCAAAGATCAAGAAGACAAGGATGGAGGGACGCAACATAGTAGAAGAACTACTTCATCAATGTAATACGCGAGGATATAGGTGTTACTGGAGATATTGTGAAGAAAACAATGTCCTCAATGATATCGTTGTTGCGCACTCGGTATCCATTCTTATGATGAGGATATGTCACTTTGTCTTGATAATAGATACGACGTATAAAACGAACAAGTGAATTCCTCTTCTTTGATAGCATATTCATAAAATTGTATGTATGTTCTTATGCTAGTTGTTGGTTTTATATTAGTATGTTCAGTTGATCTTCTTTCATATATTATTTTAGGGTTTACTTTATTTTAAAGTAAATATATATTTAATTTATAAAATAATTTATTTTCTTATTATTAAATTTATATTATATTATATTGTATTACTTTGGTATAATATGTCGTTGCTTGAGTCTGTCGGGATGACTCCTACGAGAAAAACTTTCAGCATAGCTACTGCCTTCATGTAGAATGAGAAAGCTGAAACCTATGAATGGGTGCTGCAACAACTTAAGAACTAGTATTTTGAATCTACGGAGCCTGTTGTGATTGTAATTGATAAGGAGTCAGGTTTGATGTCATTTATCTCTTTACTCTTCAATAATTCTTACCACATGTTCTGCAGAAGACATATTGATCGAAATAATACTGGAAAGTTAACTCTAAAGATTGGAAAAGATAGAGCAGGATTGTTTGTAAACACTACATGACACAGATTAATTAACTCGTTCAATGAGCAGGAATATAATCTGGAAAAAATGAAGACCAAGTCGCATAGAATGCAATGGTTCTTAGGTACTTGTTTGATGAATGGTTAAATACATGTGCCCATAAGTTTGTGAGAGTTTGGACGGGTAGGTTTTTGCATTATGGGTCACCATGAATTAGGCCGAGAGCGAACATGCATTATTAAATGCATGGATTGAAAAAAGACATGGCGATTTAGACACGGTTTTTCTCAAGATTGATTTTTTGATTGAGGGGATAGATTGCTGAGATTAAGATCCCCCTTGAATATTCCTGATTGAAAGAGAAAAACAACGACAAGAGCAATCTAGTAATAGCTCAATTATATTACAATGTAAGCCATTTTGCACTTAGAATTATTTAAGATGAGATAAAGAGAGCCCCAAAAATCCTAGTTGATTTAGAGAATCTGTGCGGACATTGGGTTAGAACTTCACACATGCTCCCTTATTCATGTAAGTTACTCAAATGATACCAAATGTAATTTCACTAAAGTTGGAGGATGTTCATATTTTTTGGAGGTCGGTCGAAATAAATGGGGTATCGGGAATAAGAGGACAACAATCTGCTCAAGAGAGTGATCTTCAGAAACGACTATATGATTTTACGGGTATTCTTCAGGAGTTCTCTTCAAGGCTATCATCCGAGGTTCGTATATCCAAAAAGCTTTTAAATATTAATTTAATTTTTGTTAAATATGCTTTTAATTTACAAATATACATAATGTCATGGTTACATGTATGCTTTAATATGTTATGTGGTTTGTATTTATTATAGGTTATGGAGATGCATTGAGCTACCTAAAATATCGTACATCCTATTATCCCATTAAATCCAAAAGGTCTGATTTCAGGTACTTCACCCACGGTCATTACTAAAGGGCGATGTAAGACATACTCTACTAAGAGGAATAAATCACACTGGAAGCACATATAGATTGCCCATGCAACAATGAAAAAATCAAGCGAATTTGGTTCAAGATCGGGGTCTGGTACAAGTTCTTGTAAAAGAGGGAGGTTGCCACGTGTGCATGTGGGTCGAGGTAGAGGCAGCAGTAGAGGACAGATCGGGTTTGTCATTTGTGTCAGTCGAGGATGTATCGGTTTCCTGTGAGTTCCCTTACACAAGTGCTTTCTACAAATTCGTTTACCCTTGCATTGTAGACTGGAAAAACGTAGAAGGAGATGGAAAGTGCGGGTTAGGGTGATATCCTAATTTTTACGCGGTGATGAAAATTGATGACCGGAAGTGCATAGACATATGTGGAATGAGATGCACGATAAACAGGATTTGTACTTGTAATTCTATGGTGGCAATCAGAGGTTCTACGAGACTCTTCGTGGTTGTACGCATTGGAAAGGTTTTGCACCGAGGCATTGCTGGATGGATGTACACAATCATCTCATCCTCACGGCAAACACTTTCAATTTATGCATCATCCTAACTGTGAACTGGGATAGCTGCACGATTTTGCCCTTTTATTCAACATCGGACCACGTGCAAGACAAGATTGTCATCGGACATTTGGCAGATTGTGAACACTTCATTGCGGTAATTTTTCCATTAACATTTATGTTTTCTTTTGTGACTATTTCTTTAATTCATATATTAAATTTTCTTGGACAACTAACATCTTTATTATTTATTTTTTTTTGCTTTTCTGTTGCAGCTACACATGAAAAATAACTTTTCCTTGCCACCTATATACCAACAGTGGTCGTGGTGGTGTCAGAGTAATGTAACTAGCTGGTGTGTCCCTTTGAGTAATCGTTTAGCAGTGTGGCAAGAATTGTATGTTAGTGAATAATCCCCTCGAAAATATGGTCCTCCTGATATAGATGTAATTAATTGAGATATTAATTGTTAATATAGTTAATAGAACATATGATATTATCGCTGTCTTACATGTGTAATTGATGAAGTTATAGTTATTATTACTCGTTGCATTACTTAATTGTTTGTGATGATTGAAAAAAGTTTATAACTAATCCGAATGAAAATAAATATGCAATAACAAGCCTATACACTAAAGGACAATAATACAAGAAGTATGCAACTAATCTGAATGAAAATACACACGTAATAAGAAAGGCATATAAAGGACAACATTAAATAAAGTTGAAATCTAAAAACGAAACTCTCGATACATACGGACAATCCAAGATATCTCTATGATCTTGCATGACTACTACCCACATCCTCAGAAACATCATTGCTAATATATGGATCAAATGCATCAAGGACCACAACGGCTGGAATGTGAGGACGTGACGGGAAAACTCTCCCAGGAAGAAGTCTATCGGGATTTTGAATCTCTAGGTGGGTCCTTAATAGAAACCAGCATATAGCGAGCCATAGTAGTATAAGGAGGCATTGCAATCCATCTCATATACTCCGGATCTACACAGTGGCTAGCTGCGTCATCTCAGTAGGCCACTACAAATGTGTGATCCATGATATTCCTAATCTTCGTGCTAGCCAGTCGACGATGCTTGCGTGGTGCATTGATACGAGGAGTGGGAATGTCCTATAATTGACTAAACTGCCATATACTCCTCTCAGGCATGTGCAGCTCCACAGTATCGAAAAGAGCTAATGCTCCATAGTATGTGACAAATCGTACTCCCTCTATCTCTTGAGACGTGTACAGTATCCATCAAACCTCACACGCTGTCATGGTATCCAACGGCAACCGATAGTCTAACACAGAACTTCCACGTGTCATCCCCAACAGCTCAAACTGTTGGATATACGGATTGCAGGCAACTGCATCAGTTCTTACTGGTGATGCAAACATGGGAAAATAGAGGTATATCCATGCCTAAAAAATAAAGGTCATATAAAAATAAATATAATACATATATAAATTATGAAATGTCAAAGGCGTAGTATGTTAAATAAATCAAGATACATACCTCCAACAGTGAGTAGCAGCCCCCTAAACTCTTGCATCAGCACGTGACGCCTGACCTAGATTCCTGTAAAGCCATGCCAAAACTGCAACATCCCAAGCCATCCTGTTGCACCTCTGAAGGTTCTGCACTGAAGGCCATAGATGAGGAACTATGTTCAAGCCACTCTTGTCAGTGAATGTGGAATTCCTGATTATTGATAATATGTAACAGGATGCTCTAATATCCATAGGAAGCTAAGGATCATCACCAGCAGTTGAAATAGATGTCTATGGAATCTCATGCTGAAAATCACCTCTTCTAGTGAGACTGATGCTAAGGTCCCGGTTCACTAACGTGATGAGCTGGGCTTGTGGTATCATCTCAGTTGTAGCAACATCACTATATGCAGGTATGTCGAGTATGAGCTCTATGTTATGTAAGGTGATGGTCATCTCACCAAAAGGCATATGGAATGAGTTGGTGTCCAGTTGTCACGTCAAAACAAACGCGCCCAAAAGCACACTGTACCAGTGCTGGAACATATAGGACTGTAGGTGGACAAGTCCTGATGTAGCTGCCCGCTGTCTCACATTAACATCACTTGGTGTCCATGAGGTAAGTGTGGAATGACGACCGAGTAACCTCAATATAGGGCGCTCCTATATATTATAACAATTTAGAAATATACAAAAATACATTATAAAATGAAAGCATACATTTAATAAATTAAAACAGTATAAAATAAAGTGAACTACTAGAAAAAAAATTGTAAAAAATGTGCCTCTTTGCGCCAAATGGCAACGACAACATGTCCGCCGTATGAGGGCATGATCTCTAGATCCTGTGAAACTCCAAGAACGTGTTCTCTCTATATCCAAGAATTGTCATAAGCTTTCTTTGCCTTCTTCTTCCCAACACTCGAAGCCTCAGCAACGTCTGGCTCAGCACGTCGCCCTAATGAAGGTTGGAACTCCCTGAATAACCTCATCACAAATCTTGTTGTATCTCGTATAAACCTGACTCTTTTCTTTCCTGCCAAGCCTACTCACCAATGACAGTCGACGATCCTTGGCAATCATCCCCCCACCCCCATATCCCCGTCCTCCTCTTCCTTGCTCTCTACATGCTCTGACTCATCCTCTAACTCGTCTCCTTGAACATGCATGCTATCTCTCCCTATCTGAATTGTCTCCTCACCCTAGGTGTATAGGAAGACATATGTTCAAAGCTCCCATAATAATCTATGTGTTGGCTGTTGAGAGGGGAAACAGTTGTAAATCTTGACAACTCATCTGCAAATGACGAACCCAACTATGGATTTGAACCACTAATGCCAATAATACTTGATTGCTCTACGAGGGAGTGGTAATAACTAGGATAAGTAGATATATCCAACTCATACGGGTAATAAGAAGATGAGGGTGGATGGTGGAAAGGAGGTTGTGCAGATGACTGATATGGTAATAGTGTATAAGGGTTGTGAGACGTACAAACCCTACTCGGAATAGGAGGAGGCTGGATCGAACACCTCAAACCAAAAACACAAACAGGGGTAGGAGTAGTAGGTATATCAGACAGGCTACGCCTACCCTTCAATCCACATGATGAAGTTGTGATAGTAGGACCACGAGTATGACCCCTCCTGTCTGCTATAGGCCTTAAATCATTGTCTCTCCATCGTCTGCTGCTCACAGTCTATCTAACTGAATTTTAAAATAATCATTAATAATAATTATTTATTATTAAATTATTATAGTTTTTATTATTAATTATATGTTGAAAAATAAAATTATTCAATTGTAATAAATTAAATAATTAATTATTAATTATATTAAATTTTAAAATATTTTAGTTCTCATAATATTTTTCTTATTAGGAACTATCACTAATCACAATATATTATTAATTTACCCTAATTAAATTACATTCAATAAATAGTGTAGGTCTAAATAACTAAAATTATTATTTCCCCTTAAATACCCAACTATTATTAATTAACTTTCATTATAGTATTATTATTTCATCTTTCATTTTTTAAAGGTAATCTAAACTAATAACAATTACATAATTAATAATTATTGTAATCATCTAAAAATTAATAAGTAATTAAATAATTCACAATAAAATCATCAATAATAAATAAACATTAACAATTAAATAATTCATAAAAATTATAGAGTAATCATCAATATTAATAAAATTAACAAGTAACACAATGTATATAAACAACTAGGACATTAACAAGTTTAATCAACACTAACATATACACATTATAATATAAAAATTAACTAACAAATTAATATAATGGTATAAAAACAATTAACATAATAAATTATATAACATTAATAATTAACACAAAAATTATTTTTAAAAAAATAAAAAAATCCCTTCGCACTAGGCCTTCGCGCGATCGTCTGGCACCCAACGCTAGGCACTAGTGTGAGATACTCTCGGTCCGTGCCAGAGCTTGGCGCTAGCGATTCTCAACCCGCGCCAAGCATTATTTTTCATCTCCCATGCATTTTTTTTTTGAAGTTTTAAACTGCTAAAACTTAAATAAACGGCTATAGAATGATATCTCCCGTGCATTTTTTACGATTTTTAACGGTTGGATTTGAACAGATCGTCATTTGGAGTCTTCGGGTGTATTGAGAACTTAGAGAGGAAAAAGTAAGTGTTTAGTTGAAAATGAAAATTTTTCGCGAGTAAATTTTATATTTGGGCGAGTAATTTATCCACTCTCTGCAAATACTCCGCCCAACCCAATATGAGACTATAAAAATAGGAAAGTTATACATGGGATAAAATTTTTATTTTTATCCCTATTAGTAATATTTTTCAAATTAAATTATACATTTATATTTTTTTGATAGAATTGTTATTTTTATCTCTATTAGTAGTATTTTTCAGATTAAATTGTACTTTTATATTTTTTACATTAATTGGATCAATATTAATGCGAATAGTATACTCATAAAAATATTACTACTTCAGGTCATAAATACAACTCTTTTTGTAAAGTTGTCTGGTAATAAAAATATAAGTTATTCCAGTCATAAATATGTCTTTAATAAAATTTATTTTTAATCAAAATATAAGTTATTGATGCTCTTTAATAAGTACTCCCTCAGGTCAGAAACATAAGGGTTTTTGGATTTATGTACAAGAATTAAGGACATTAAAAAAAAAAGACAAGTTTTGAAACAAAGTACCTTCTATACCCTTAATAAATAAGGAGAGAGATAGATAAGAAGGGGTGGAATAAATGAGATGGGTAAAGATGAAAAAACTTCAATAAATACTCATTAATAAGTGTATAAGGGCTTATATTCTTGATCCTTCTCAAACACCCTAAAACCCCTTATATTTTTTTACTAGAGGGAGTATTTGTATAAATTCAAGAAGCAAAGAAAGTTTGAGAATTTAGAGAATGTTAGTCCCTTGATCTTCTGTCTTTAACAAGACTAAGGAGCCAAGAGTTAATAGCTATACAATTGTCCTAATTACAATCAACTTGCTATACAAGTCTTCTATGCAAGTAAAGAAGTTACCTTAAAGTGTTAGTATCAATAAAGGATAATTACAAATCATGTAGTGTACAAATTATCATGTTGCCTAAATGAGTATTAAATCTGTTATCTCTCTAATATTCCCTCTCAAGTTAGAGTATAGAGATTGTGGATGCCCAAGGCAATCGATTTCAATATGTTTAGTGCACTTATGATAGACAGGATTGACAGTGATATGAATGGCAGCCTGGCTATTACAATATAAGCGGGCAGGAAACATATGCGGAATTTGTAAGTCAAAGAGTAGCTGTCGTGGCCGCTTTAGCTCACAACAAGTGACAATTATGGACCTGTATTTGGCTTCACCAGAAGAACAAGAGACGGTGGACTGCTTCTTGATCTTCCAAGAGATGGAGGAATTCCCCAAAAAAATAAAGTATCCCGTAAGAGAGCGGCAAGTCATGAGACTTTTCGCCCAATCTGCATCACAATAAGTAGTGAGAGTAAGATTATTGAAAGAGCTAAGCAAAATCCCTTGGCTAAGACTAGACTTAAGATATCGAACGACCCACAGCCCGCCTCCTAATGGCGGAGACAGGGTTTAAATTGAGTAACAATGTGGATGGAATAAGTAAGCTTAGGTTGAGTGATAGTGAGATAGATCAAGCGACCAACTAACCCCCGATATTGGTCAGACGTGGGGGGAAAAACACCGTTATTTGTGGTTAGATGATGATTCTGTTCAACTGGAATAGTTGCTAGCTTAGAACCAGATAGCTCGTCTCAGAGTTGACGTTCAGAACATATTTTTGTTTGCTCAAATATAAACCAGATGCATTTCGAGTTACTTCAATGCCCAGAAAGTACTTGAGAGAGACAAGATACTTTATATGAAAGCACCGACTGAGATGAGCTTTGAATTGACCAACAGCAATGGAATTATTGCCAGTGATGATGAGATCTTTCACATACACAAGAACGCACAAGAAAATACCATTGGATATATATGTTAAGAGTGAGTAGTTGGCATATGAGCATTTGAACCCATAGCAAGTAAGGGCAGTAGATAACTTGGAAAACCAGCAATGGTGTGCCTATCGTAGGCCATAGAGAGATTTCTTAAGCAAACACATCTACTCTGGATGAGAAGGGTAAAAACTGGGAGGCAGGCGCATATAAACTTCTTCGGCAAGATCGCCTTGTAAAAAAGTATTGTGGATGTCCATCTAGTGGATTTCTCTTCCTTTGAATACAACAACTGCCAGAAAAGTGCAAACTGTAACAAGTTTGCGCACAGGAGAAAAAGTCTCAGTGAAATCTTGACTCTCAACCTGAGTGTTGCCAAGAATAACAAGGACAAGCTTTATATCAGTCGATCGTACCATCAGAGTGAACTTTGATGCAATACTTATTTACAATCGATTGCCTTCATGTGATGAGGTAGTTTAGTGAGTGTCCGAGTGACATTACTCCAGAGAGCATCAATCTCTTGCTGCATAGCAGCCTGCCATTGGGATATTTAATGACATCAAAAAACCTAGTAGGAAGAGTACTTTGATGCACTTCCAGATTGGGCAAATGAGCTAGAGCAACATTGATTCTTCTCCTTGCTGGTGACTCGATAACTTGCAGTGGGCCAGGGCCGCCAGGAGTAGGGGAACAATTAGAAGGGAGTCATGATCGGAAGCAACTGAAGCAGGAGGTTCAATAGGAGCTACAGTTTGGGCTCGAAGGATGAGACGATGTGGTGGGCCCATAGGAAGAAGGAAGCGACACAAACAAAGATGGACGTGGGTCATTCGTGAGAGATTTAGTGGTGTTCGCTGGTGGATTCGTGCCAGTGGACCGGGATTCTGGACTATGAGGAACTAAGTGTGTATCGTCTGGGCTAGATAAGGGAGAGATATATTGGGATGGGCTAGAGGATGGTGTGATTTGAGAGGTCAAAGAGTTATCTGATAGAGAGGTATCCCAGTTGAAGCTAAGGGAGAAAAATAGAGAAATGTATTCGTAAAAAATAATATTGTGGGAGATAAGAAATTCTTTAATGTTGAAATCATAAACCTGCCAATCACGCTTGCCATTCGGATAGCCAATAAATATACATTTTTTGCTGCAGAGATGAAATTTATCAGAACTGGCATTCTGAATATAGCATAGGCAACCAAAGGAATAATAGAGAGAGTAACCAGGAGGTGTTCCATTTAATAATTCAAAGGGGGTTTTGCCATTTAGGATGGTGGAAGGAGTTCTATTGATAAGATATCCTGCGGTAAGGACACAGTCTCCCTAAAATGAGATAGGAAGTTTAGACTAAAATAACAGTGCACGAGCCATGTTAAGAATGTTGCAGTGCTTATACTCTACCTTACTATTTTGTTGTAGGGTATATGGACAGTGGTTTGATGAGTGATTCCATTTTCGTGAAAGAAATCTTTTAAAGAAACAAATTCACCACCATTATCAGATCTCATGGTTTTAATAGATGTTTGATATTAAATGTTGATTAATTTACAAAATCCTAGCAATATGGATTGAACCTTACTTTCAGGCATTAAAAATATCCACACAGCACGAGAAAAATCATCCAACAAGGTAAGAAATTATGTAGCCCCCCAATGAGCTTTAACTTTGTAAGGTCCCCACACATCACAATGTACTAAAGCGAAAATAACAGAGGCTTTATTGAAAGAATTAGAAAAAGACTCACAAGTTTGGCTAGCACGAATCATGTATCACAGGGATTATTATTTTTAGAGTTTGATACCTGAGAAAGAAAACAAAGAGCAGAGTCTAAGGAATATCCCAACCTCTGATGCCACAATTGTTTAGAATCCGAACACAAAATTGCATTTATCTGAGCTGATGCTACGTCCTTAAATTAGTAAAGCGCGTTCCATCCCTCACCCACTCCAATCACGGTCCTCAAGAAACAGTCTTTTATAGCCTGTGTTAGATGCATATGATACATTATAATTTTTTTGATTTATCTAGCTTAGAAATGGACAACAAATTGCAATGAAGTTGTGGAATAAAATAAACATTCTCCAAAATCAAGTTTTTCCCAATTTTTTCCCTGTCACATTTCTTAACATAAGTAAAAGAACCATTAGGCCAAGGATGAATATACCTAATATGGGTCATCAGATCAAATCTCCAAGTCACGTGATGAGATGCTCCACTATCTAAAATTCATTGGTTTTTTATAGAGATTACCAAATAGGTTTTTCGAAGTGGCGGAATTTGTGTAGCTATTTGCTAAATTCAGAAGGTGTTGCCATTGGTTTGCAAAAAGTGGTGGAGCTCCAATTGCTGTCAACGATGTGCCTATTCTACTGCTGTCTGAAATGGACACTACCAGCACTGATGATGAAGCCCAAGCGAGCTGAGTAGACGGTCCTCACCCCTGTAACTACTGTTGCGGGTGCAATTGCAACCAACCCCTCTGGCACCAGATTTCCTCTCCCTTTCCACCGTTGCTTCCACTGTTGGGTTTATCCCACCATTGCCGCCCCTGGTGTTGTTCTTTCCCAACCACTATTCCAGATAACCTATGATTTGGAAGAAATTTTTATTCTCATGTCTTCCTTTGCTGCAGTGACTACAGGACTAGTTTGATTTGTCCATACCACCACCGTGACTGGTGCCAGAAGCAAAAGCTGCGCCATTGCCGATGACCTCTTCTCTCCCTCTCCCCCCCCCCCCCCTGCCCCCTCATTTACCATGTTTTTCAATTGCTCTTCTTGTATCACTTTGGAGTATGCTTGGTTGATGTTGGGACGAGGATTCTCACACTACAAAAATCTACTCTAATACCGATGACAACTTCCCATCGGTATTCCATCATAAATACACGGTTACCGATGGAACTGTGCCTGTTGGCTATTTCACGCTGGTAAATTCAATTTCTGACGATCTGTCTATCGGTAACTACTTTTTTCGATGGAGTATGGATGTAATTCTCGTAACACGTCGGCATAGTTAAAAAGTTTTGTTGATATCGTTATATCTGTCGATAAGGAATACTGACACATGTTTTCGACAAACAAGGTGTAGCCGGTATTTCTATTATCGACGGCCCTAACGACAGGCGTTAATGTCATCGGTATTTTTTACCGACGGTCCTAATGACGAAAAATTAATAAATAAAATAAAAAATAAAACATATTAGCAATGGATCGACCGTAAGTAAGATCGTCGGCAAGTATTTTTTTTAAATATTACTTATAAAAGGAGTAAAAGCCCTCTGAAAAATAACAGTCCCAACACAGGCAATAATATTAAACATTCAACATAATCAACACTGTTCGATATAAAATACTAAACGTTCATACTGTATAATATTAAGCATAACACATATATAAAACATCATAATATATAAAAATAAATGTGTGCTAATAAATAAACATCCTAATCTGTCCTAGATCACTAGAGGGCGGGAGGGCATCATCAATGCTAGGAGTACTAATAAAGGGAGAGGGAGTAGAGAAAGATAGAACTGCACCATCAGGGGCAAGGGCTTCCGAGTCCGCAGCAGTTGCAAACGATAAAGATGTCGAGGTGCTGATACTCATAGCCACTCTGACGATGTCCAACATAGATGGTGGAAGAATGAACACCAAATGATTCTACTCCGTATATACTCATCGAAAGCATCAGAGACGCTCGAAACGACAGCCTCCACCTGTGTTGAAAGGGGTGTAAGGGACTCCGAGGCAGAGTCGGCTCCGTTTGTGTCGGAGGGGTGTGAGGGACTCAGAAGAAGATGGCAAAGACAACGCAGCTGCATCGAATGTGGTAGATGGCACGGGAGTAGAAGATGCCGGTAGCTCCTCTCGAGATGTGCTAGCATTCTCAGCATACTTTCTCTTCTGTATCTGACATAATAAAATTTTAATAAACTTTCATAATCTTAAGATACATTTTTTATGTAAGTCATTACAAATCAAAGTTTTTT
Source organism: Catharanthus roseus (assembly GCA_028651295.1). Taxonomy (NCBI): domain Eukaryota; kingdom Viridiplantae; phylum Streptophyta; class Magnoliopsida; order Gentianales; family Apocynaceae; genus Catharanthus; species Catharanthus roseus. The sequence continues at coordinate 4,154,802 of JAPQWS010000124.1, read as the reverse complement.
TAATTTTAAGAAAATTTTGGCAGAGTTTCTCCTATATTATAGATATTTTTTAGGCACACAAACCGGCTGAATTTTTTGATGAAATTTTTATAGCACGTCTGCTTGACACTTCATACTTTTGTACGCTTTCTATAGGACATTTTTGGCCCGATTGCCCACATTTTGTTTTTCTTTCGCCAGCCCATTTTATTCCCTATAATGAACCATGGATGGGACATCACAATTATAGTGGACTGGACTTATTATTTTTAACCTTAATATGCCGAGCGGGTCGATTCAACCCAACCCGCCCCAGGTGACTTGGGATGGGGCTGTATAATGTCTTTTTCTCCTCTGTTGCTGCCCTAATTTGAGCAGCCTCCTTCTTTTCTCTCTTCTCTCTGGCTACCTCTGCGACGGTTGCCTTTTTATTCCCTGTGACTTCTCACCTCCTCTGCACCGCTCGTCTACCTTGTGTTTGACCGGACCATGAGGTACATAGAGAGATGGAGAACCGCGAGAAAGAATAGTTTATTTCTGTGAGGTCCTTTCAAATCTGAGGGAGTTTTCTTTTGTGCTCGTCTTTGGTTTCTTCTCCGGTGCTCCTGATGGACTACTTCGATGATGTGTGATTGGTTGCTACAATTAACTGTTCATCTTCTTGTAATAGAATAGGGATTTTACTGTTCTATTTCTTTTGATTCGGGTTGTAATAGTAAAGAGGGAGCTTTTACGTCATCCGATCTGTAACACTTTCTTGTTGTAGTACAGTGTACTTGGCATCTTATGATTCCAGTTACTTGAAATCCTTTTTAACATCATATATTCCATTCATAAGTTTCATATATTTGAGAACCGATTCTCTTGGACTTCTTATATTTGGCCTTCAAGTTAAAATTCTATGCTACTGACTTTCTTTATCATTTTAGCCTTCACTTGCTTCTGAAAAGATTCATTTGTACCTTTCATAAATTTTGATACTTCTAGATTTGTTCAAGATTATCTTCAGGATAAACGTGTTGCTTCATTTATATGCCCTTCCGGCAGTATTAAATCCACTGCCTAGGGATCATATTCCGTGAACCTTTCACTGGATTGTGTTTCTCTTGTGAATAAGATAAAAATAAATCGGAAACCCCATTAAGGATTCATGGAGACAGTATAAAGCACGACTTAAGATTTTGAGTAAATATCTCTTTATTTCTCCTTGCAGAACTTTAAGAATTAATCTATAGTCATATAAGTGGTTCTTAAATGATCTCGGTCCAATAAAAATATCTAATTCAGAGATATTTTAAACCATACTTCCATCTCGTATTTGATCTGTAAACTTACTTTGCCATAACAAATGTCACTAGGCTGATGTCGCTAGAAATGGATTCCTGGACTACAGAGAGTTTATAGCAATTACAATCCACTTAGAAAGGATAGAGAATGATGAGCACTTACGCAGGGCATTCATGTTTTTTTGACAAAAATGGAAGTGGGTACATTGAGCTTGATGAACTAAGAGAAGCTTTAGCAAATGAATCAGGCGAAACTGATGAACATGTCCTCAAAGAGATTATGCAAGAGGTTGATACTGATAAGGTACATAATGTGGTCATTTATGTATTGTAAAAATGACTACATTTTTTTTATTGTGAAAATAACTATATGGTTTTAGCGAGTGTAAGCACCATAGTAGCTAAAATATAACTTTTTCATGAGTTGAAAAAAAAAAGTAACTAAAAACTGTTAGCATTACCGGTAACTTATGCCAATAGTTGTTTTACCTGGCTGAGGTTTTAATACTGATTCAATGCTTTTTATAGGCACTGAAATTCCCAAGTATGTGGACATAGTCACCCCTTAATATCAGCCCAAATTTGATGCATTGGTGAAAATGGACTTTCACTTGTCAAACTAAATTTGCACTTTCCATTCATCACTTCTTTAGAATGTTTGACTTTCTTATGTATTATTACAGTTATATATTCTTTGTTTTTCTTAAAGAAATATTTGAACTAAAGAGGTTCACACGGAGTTGCCAATTTACTTGAGGAAAATTTGCAGGATCCTTGAAATCATTTGGTACTTAATCATCACTGAATTTGATGGAATCATTAGAAGCTGATGCAATCTAAGTTTTATAAGTTGTGATAAAATAATTTGTATCTGTCAAGTAGTTGTAGATTTCACAGTTCGAAGGATTTCAAGGAAAACTTGGTCCACTTTTTCTTGTATAGAAAATCAATCAAACTTTCCTTGATTTCCTTTTGAAGTTTAACCTTTTTTTTTCATATTTTCTTTTCCAGGTCCATAGATTTATTCAAAAGATGAATTATATGCAAGCTTTCACAGCTAACTTGATTGTAATCTTTTAATACGCCAACCCTGTCTTAGAACCTTTCACTATTCTTATTTTTTTTCTCCTAATTTTTGTAGAAGCACCATATAATATTGGTTTTGGAGTTATTTATGCATAGTGAAATGTAAAGTCTTATTTGATATATTATGATACTTTGCAATATAAATGTAGTGAATATGTGGACTAACTTTAGGTAATTTGATCATTGTGTATGAACTATAGTATTTTTCTTTAAAAAAAAATTGCGGGTTCTATAATACCTGGAAGTATCTTTTTTAAAAAATGAAGAAATAATACCGGAGGTTAAAAACTGCTGTAAATATGTATTTTTAAAAGAGAAATTATTATTACGGAGTTTTAAAACCGCCGCCAAAATAGGGACAAAAACTGCCGCCACCATTACCAGTGGTATGCGTGGCAGTTATTGGAAAACTGTCGCAATCATTTAATGGTCCTTCGATCTGCGGCGGAAATAACCTCCGCAATTTTACCATTTTTGTAGTGCCTTTGGATGGGCAATCCCAAGCCTGGTATCAATTTCTGCGTCGCATATCAATCTTCGACCATATGATTGCCTGGCGGCAAATGCTTCTTTATTTATGCACAAATATCATCGTACGACTTTTGAGTCCATTGGTTCTCAAACTTAATGTACAATAACTCCGCAGTAGTAGATTAATTGAATGTCTATTGTCACCATTAACAAATAGTGTCTCCACCGCTTTTAACATGTCAAAAAAATTTTTGCCTTAGGATTAGGCGGCTCTGCATGATTCATTTCTTTCTGAGGGAAAAATTTGGACCGGATGTATCAAAGTTCATCTCACGATATGAGTTGCTTTCAATCGGCATAGACCGTGAACTTTCTACCCAATTTTTGACCTTGTTGTACTAGCAAATTCTGTACAAAGACGTTCCTCATTATGTGGCCACATTTTTTTCCCATGGACTGTCCAATTATGATATAAAGGTACAAAAGCCCCACTTCAAAAGATGTTCCCTCACACCTTTGGAATGTATAAAATTCTTATTTTTACACTTTGAACACGGACACCTCATCTCATTTTCACGTCCGTTGTTCGTTTCAAGACAGCAACGGACGAAACAATCTACCCCATTAATAAATTCATTTGTAAGACCTTGAACCCCGAAACCTCTTTCTCTATACATTCAACTACGATCTGTTATATATTCTCAATAGCTTCTAAGGATTATTAAGAGAAGGGATATTGTTATTTGTTATTCTAAGTTACGATTATACTCTTTAAACTTTAGACATACCTCAAAATCTTATAATCGTTAGAAACAATGATTTAAACTTTCAATCATTTATAATCTTTAGAAACGACGATTTAAACGTTCAATCGTTCAACACATGAGAAGGGAAATTAACAAAAGTCTTTCAAAAAGTGGAAGGAATTCCTGAAATTTATCATCATAAAAATAGTTTTATTTTATGTTTTATGGTAACTCATTACAGAAAAAAGCCAAGTTTTTTATAAGTTTAGAAAAATTTTGATAGTGTCCCTTGTAATATGGATATTTTCCAAGCATTTCCACACAAACAGGTAACAAACGAACTCAAATAAAGATAAAGAGTTAAGCTCCCCTATATAACATCATCTATAACTTAAAGAGTTAGGGCTCCCCCATAAAAGATTAACTATAACTTAAAGAATTAGGACTTCCCCATAAATCTTTAAAGAGTTAAGACTCCCCCGTAAAACTTTAAATTTTAAATTAATTAAACACACACCTCCATCGTATATATGTTAGAGAAGATGTCACCAAAATCCTCACCAAAAACTATAAGAAAAAAATAGAATAATATCAAATTTTAAACTTGTAACATTACAACTCTAATATAAACAAATGTAGACTTAAAGTGATTAAACTACTTAAACTTAAATCTACATTTTAGCATTTAAGAGAATAATATCAAAGAAAGACATCAACAACTTTAGCATTATGAACAATTCAATTGTCAATTTTGGAGTATAAAGAATATTGTTCCAATAGGGTAACCTACTTTAAAAACGTGAACTATTAAACACTCTGAAAGTTTGTGATTTTTTTAAGTCTCATCGAAGTTTATAAAAGTTAAAATATGTCGAGAAATCAAAATAGTTGTATATAGTATTATAGACACCCAGGATCGTCAAATACTAAATACTAAATACAACAAAAATCTTATACTAATACATTCCCAGACCGTCATTTGGTGCCAGGTAATATTCATCTTCTTCATCGTATTTCTGTGTCACTTTTTCAATAATTTCTGTTGCGTCTTTGGTAGTCATGTAAGTTCTGATACTATGTAGGAATTCAAGAAGCAAAGAAAGTTTGAGAATTTAGAGAATATTATTCCCTTGATCTACCTTTTACATGGATGAAGAGGCAAGAGTTAAATAGCTATACAACTGTCCTAATTACAATCAACTTGCTATACAAGTATTCTAGGCTAATAAGGCCTGCATGGGTCGTAGCTCAGTTGGTTTTGGGACTGCAGAGTTGGTGCCAAGGTTCAAATACTGGCAGCGGCAATGTGGGAATTTCAACATCTCCAATATGGGGGGTGGTTCCTTATACGTACCAGTGTCTGGCCTCCATTCTGCAGAGTCGCTGAGTCACTATGATTTACATCTTCCACCTGGACGTCGGGCAGTCTGGTGGAAGTCATGTGGGCGAGGAATTTCGCCTTTAAATACTAAATATTCTAGGCTAATAAGAGAGTTTAAGTGTTAATATCAATCGAGGATACTTACAAATCATATGGTGTACAAATGATCATGTTGCCTAAGTGAGTGCTCCTAAATCATCCGTAATCTCTCTAAGGGTATTCTTTATACTTTTTCTCTATTTACATATTTTTTTTATTAATTATTTCACTCATATTTTTATCTTTCTAAGGATGTTGAATCGAGTTTAATTTTAAAATTTTTTACATTGAGATGGGAAAAAACAAAATGGTTTATGAAATTAGGTGTAGATCCAAATACTTCATATTTCTGACCTATTAATTTAAGAGATTGATAAGATTTTTTACGTTGTATTTTTTTCATTCGGAAGTTGAATATTGGGATCCACATTTCATTGGAGAGAAGCACGAAAAGGTATATATGGAGCCAAGTGCAATAGAAGGATGGGATTGGTAGTGTCCATTTATGGTGTTTTAAGAAAAAGAGAAATAGAAGAGAGAAAACTAAGTAAATTAAACAGGGAGGGATTAGGGGAGGCTGTCGTGACAGTGTTTTGAAGCAGAAAGAGTGGTAGTGCTTCTCTTTATATCCCACCAATGTCCTTTCAAAGTTGTATTTGGTGCGTTGTCTTTGTCGTCTTGGATAATTGAAACCACTAACACTCCATAAAGCTATTTTTATACCAAATAACCTAATTATTCATCTACACACACACACCCACCAAACAAACTAACTAATTATCTACTATCCAATTCGTATATATCATTTATAATATCCCGTGTTACACCACCAAAGGTAATAGTCAAATGTTTCAAACTTATTCTAATATTATTATTCTTATATCATTTGATAACTTCAACTCCATTATGACTTTAAATTTTAAGTTTTATTATTAAATTATAAAATTATTGTTGCCTTTGATTGGTGCTATTCTGACATACTGACGATCCTAAGTCTTTACTACTACCTACTCTTTCTTCCTTCTTCAAACTTTTATCCTTCTTATAAAAAAAATGTTGCCCTAATTAGGTTAGCAATTGGGCATGATACAACAAGATTTTGTTATAAGGTTTTGTTCTCATTTGGTTGAAATAAGACACAAATTGTTTTTTTTAACTTTTCTTTTTTATTATAACCAAATTGTTCATTATTCTGCTACATTTACTTTTAAGCTTAAAAAAGATTAATTATCTTTTAAGATTTTTTTTTTAAAATTATTTTTTATTTATTAATATTGTTAAAAGTAAACATATTAAATTAATTTTTCAATAGCTTAAAAAAACAACTTCACCAATCAAGAACAAGCCTTAAATCAATTATGAAATTTTGCTATACATTTAGAATATTATTGAGGAATGATTTTGAAGAGGTATGAATTAGGGATTGTAAGGAAACAAACCAATAGCTCATCAGAAGTAGATTTGTAGAGTAGCTTGAACTATTGCATGATTGAAAAGGGGCCAATTTCAATGGTGTTCCGATGTTTTTCCCATATATCTTGATGTACAGATATCAGTTAATCAATTTCAATGGTGAGAATAATCAATTTAAGGTCCACCTTAGGTTTTTTTCTTAAAAAAACCCTTTTTTTTAACTGACAACTAAAATTGTCCAAAAATTATTTTTTATTCTTAATTTGGCCATAACGCACAATGGTTGTACGTTATTAATTAGGATAACGCACAACCATTGTGCTTTATCACTTAATTAAAATTTTTCCCTTAAACATATCCTTAGGTGGTATGTAACGCACATGAGAAATAACATAGAAGACTTACCAGTAGACCACCATTAGATATTATTCAATAAGTGCATGAGATTTTATTTAATAATAACATACTTACGCATTCCAATATTTACCAACTTCAATCATTTGAATTTTTAATTAGAGCAAGAAGAAGACTGCTCATCTGTTTAATTTTTAAATTGGTGGCGTAATTTTTTAATTAATAAGAGAGAAAGTATTAGAAAATTACAAAAATGTAAATTAAAACAAAAATATGACGTTTTTGTGGAAACGGTCGGTGAAAAACCGCTAAAGCGTAAAGTTATGCTCCGTAAAAGTTTTCGACTATACGAGACAATTTTTTGCCTCGAAAAGCATCCAGGATAACTTTTTCGGTGATGTCGTTGCGTTCATCTTTACGAAAACCGTCAAAACGAGTGGTCATACGCGTGAAACGGACATCCGATCTTTGAGTTATTTATGTTTAAAATTTTTCAAAATTCTAATCAACATAAAAAAAAAAAAAAAAAGAAAAAAGAAAAAAAATCTGATGTGGCTGATAACGCATAAATTATGCGTATGAGCCACATCGGCGGATTAAGGGGGAAAATCTTGAATTAAATGATAACGCACAATGATTGTGCGTTATCCTAGTTAATAATGCACAACCATTGTGTTATGGTCAAATTAGGGATAAAAAAAAAATTTTAAACAACTTTAATAGTCCGTTAAAAAAATTTAAAAAAAAAAAAAAAAAACCTCTACCTTACCTTAAATCTACAGAAGATTTTTGCGTTGACATTAATGTAAGAAAAATAAGACTAATTTGGTACTTCAATTTAGGCCAATCTCATTAATTGAGTTGGCATCAAATATTTTGATTAGACTACCATTATGCAGGTACATAAAGATTTTATATGGGATCAAAAGGGTTTTAAAAACTCCTTTATTACATGGTGTCAGATGGAGGAATTCCAATTGGTCGATTGCTGTTAAATGTGTGAGAATAAGTGGAAAATGTTCAAACACTTAACTTCACATTTTATTTCATATTATCTATCGCCATAAGACAATATACAAAATTAAGAAAACAATTAAATTGTATAGATTCAAAAGAAAATGGACTAAATTACTCTTTAACTGTCATTAATAATTTTAATTAAAATTTTTAGACAATTGTTTAATTCCAACCAAATAAAAAAATATATGAAAAAGTATTATTTCATATTTATTTCTATCTTGACTTGATTTATTAAAGTAACAAATATTTCAAAATGAAAAAAATATGTACAGATGACAAATAATATAAAACAAAGAGAGTATATACCTATAATCACATTGTGGTAATGAGTGAAAAAGATTTAAACCCAAACCTCTCACCTCCTATTGATACGATCTTATATAAATATTATGGTAATCAACTCCTAACTCTTATAATTAGACTAATTAAATCTCCTGATATAAGGAAGAAAATCTACATATATGTTAACTATTGAAATAATGCTCATCCAAAATATAATATATATGATACACGAGAGTATATCTCAAACACAATTGCACACAAAATCTTAAATCTTAATTTACTTTGATAATCGAATTATAAAAACATAGAATAAGTAATTAAATTGGCCTAGATTTAAACATTAAATTGGTCATTTTCTCTTTTATATAATCATAAAAGGTTTTGATCCAAAGCATGATAAGAAAACGGGAAAATTTTTTTATATGAATCAAGTTTGTAGGTAAAACATGTTATAGAGGATTTTGAGTAAGTAGTTGTGACTTTGTGAGATGTTTTCCCTGTGAGAACAGTTAGAAGAGTATATATAGGTACATAGTGAAAATGGTGTGACTGTTTGAGTCCATGCTAAGACAGCAAAATGAGGGTCATTGTGATATTGTTTGAAAGGGTCCATGCATGCATATGGAACTTTAGCTTTTGCTATTGATCGATATATTATTTATTTTATATTATATGTAATTAAATATAAATCCACTAACTAAAGGTAGACCTTGGTGCAGTAGCAACAAAAGAAAAGTGGTGTGTCTTACCTTTTTCTTTTTTCCAAATTTTAAAATAAAAAGTATTTCTTTTCACTAAACTATCATTTTTATTCTTATCTTCTTTCAGGCTCCCTGCTCAGTCATGATATATTAAATATATAATGTGAGGCACTCCCTCTTCCTCTCTGATTGTTCATTAATGTAGAAAGGAAGATCAGAAGAGCTTCTTTTTATTCTATTCTTTTTCAGTCCTAAAGTTGGATGAAAAATGGGTGCCAATATTCTTCTGAAGAAGAAGCTTTCTCTTATTCTCTTTCTTCTCATTTCTGCTTCTCTTTTTTCTTCTTCATTTGCAGGTACGAAATTCTCAACCAATGCTAAATCTCCATTCATTTCAAAGGGCCTGTAGTAATTCCTCTCTCATCATGCATTAACTTCATTTATTCTTTTTCAGGACGACAATATTCAAACTTTGCAAGGAAGTCAGAGAAAAAAGTGGTGGAACCAACTCATGAGGTTAAATTCTTGCTAATTATTTATTATGTTTTGATTAAGTTGGGTTAATGAACGTGAACTTTCGAACATTAATATTCAAAAGTTCACTAACAAGGAGTGGTAACTCGTTGGCGAAACTCCCCTTCTCCCTTAGGTACCTCTCTTATGACTTGAGTTTAAGTCATTTTAGTACAGTTTTAACTATATTATATTTTCACTCTTATAATTCAATCTCTTCTCGAGTAATCTCTTGAATATTAAGATTACATATACAAAAGTTTCCTATACAAAATGATGAAAAAAGATCAAATAAAGTTTAAAAAACGACCTTGAAAATTTTTCCCTCTTTTTCACATGAACTTACTTTCATATTAACGTGCACAGTTTCTCTGATGCATGAGACATATATATGAACCGCAATATCGGTTTTGTTTGTTTGTATAAAAATGCAGGGAGACATGGTGAGTGAAATTATACATGAAAGGCTACTAAAAGCAAACACGAGAGATTACGGAAGATATGATCCAGCACCAGCTCTTGTCAAACCTCCCTTTAAGCTCATCCCCAACTGATCATCCATCATCACCTGATCTCATCTGTGGTGGTGCTGGTGCAACTCATGATCTTGTAATACAGCTGCATGGCATCTGAATAAAACCTACCCTAAATCTGTGTTAGTAATATATCTATATTATATATATATATATATATATATATAACTACTAGTGAGAACCTCAGTGTACGATCAGTTGATATATATGGTCGCCAACGCCATATAATTATATATGAGGGAGGTGGAGGCCAAATATTATGTGAATAGCTAGAAGACTTAATATATGGGTATGCATGGAGTTTATTCCAAGTGATCTCTTGGCTTGCATCGCAAGTTTGTACTTTCTCTTCGTCTATGTAGAGCATGAAATAAGATTAGCATGATGTATGTACTACTGGTAAACATCTTACCATGTTTGCAAAATGCACGAGACGAGATGTTCGCTAAAAAAAAAAAGGCCAATTACCTATCGGTAAATAAGTGAGTAATTTCAATCGGTAAAATATCTTTTTTTATTGATATTTGAAATTTGAAGTTTGATCCATAATAATGATATCTGCTGTCCATTTTTTGTGATAATCCACTTGCAAAATAACACAAAGAAGAAACAAGGCAGGATCATTCTCCCGTTTCACCTTCAATACCTAAGTCAGCAAACAAATTGACAAAATAACGATTGAATCTAATAAAGTAACAGTACCTCTATTTATTAGAGAAGCATATGCTCCTTAGATCAGTCACTTGTCTTTTATGAGAATAAATATGGAAAGGGGTAAAAATGACTTTTCCCTTTATATTATTAAACTTAGATATATAATATGAGCTTGAGGTAATACTAACATAACTAAAAGTTAGGTGATATTATAATCTCATAGTATAAATCAAATGGATTGAATCCATTATGGGCCAATTGTTTTAAGCTTAAAAAAATAAAAGCTTAATGAGATATTTCCATCATAAGCCCTCAAAAAGGAATCATAAATGGGTTATGATGTTTTTATTTTCAAATTATTAAAATTTTTTTGGTGAAAGTTCAAATTGGCTTCTTGAGGAAAAATCCTTCGACGACGATTTAGGTATAACCGTCTCTTCTGTAATTATAAATCATTTACCTTTCTTCATAACTATTATAACTCCTTCTTTGCAGACTTCTAATTGTGCTTCAAGATGTCAAGTTCAAAAGAATTACCTTCCAAGAACTCTACACAAACTTCTCAAAGATCTTTGAAACTTAAAACCTCCGATGCAGGTAGCTCTTCTAAACTGCATGTATCAATTGTTCATCCTAAATCTGATATTAGTCTTGGTGGATGGAAATATTCTTGTATATCCTCATGTTGATCACAATCAAGCTATTGCTCTTATGACAGAATATATTTGTTCTCTAAGACCCCCAATCCAATATAATGACAATGATAGGGTAGATGTGTGTGAACCGGGAACTGTGTTCTACTCTTCTAATATCCGTTTTGCTAATCTAGCGAATCTTCGAAAAACTTTTAGGATATCGCCCCAATATAGATTAATGGCAGCTGTTGGGGAAGATAGGGGCGCATATACCCCTCCCCCCCCCTTCCCGAGGGTATTTCGCAATCTACCGGGAACCACTGAAGGCAAAGTTACGATTTTCAGTAAATTTTTTGTTTATTGAGATAATAAATTATTGAGAAATCTAAATTGGACAAATTGTCCCAAATGAAATTCGCCAAGTTGTGACATTTATTTTGATTTTTAAGGCTTTCGGGCTTCCAACAAATCTAGAAGTATTTAGAAAGATGTTTGATATAAAATCATTGAAGGAGGGCCCAAGGTGGCCTACTTTTTAGAAGAAAAGCAAAGCAGATAAATTTATAGTAAAGTTGCCACTATCTATTCATGGATGGAAGAATAGATTCTTTTATATAATGAATAGAAAAAATCTCTCAGAAATCCCGTAGAATCGACGAAGAATGTTGTTGAATTATGAAGTGGCATCAAACCATCCATTTGTTAAAGATTATAAAAAGAAATTAGTAGATTATACACTTGGGATGATACTAAAAGAGGGTAACTGGGATGAGAATCTGATGGAAGCAGCGGGTTTTTATGCAAACGAAGATGTAAATTTACATCAATTGAGTTAGTGTTATAATATATGATAACTACTAATGAATATATTATGTATATATAATTCTTGAAAAATAACCAAAGATTGTTAAATTTGCAGGAGCAGCATTGCTGACAAGTTTGATAGAACTCACCATAAAATTAAAGATAGCTCCCCCTATAACATATGCATCAGAAGAAGGCATATCCACTTATATAAAGATTTCTTGCAAAAGAGTTGTATTAATCAGGTATATTTGTGTTATAGGCATGTGTATAGAAGAACCAGTGGACAAACGTTCAAAGAGAGGAGTAAAAGGAAAGCAGATACAATAGGAAAAAAAGATAAAGAAGATATTCCCGTAAGTGGTTCAAATGCAGCAGATCTTCTTGATGCAGCGAATGTGTGCAAAAGAAAAAGAATTGGAAATGGCGAAAAGAAAAGGAGAAATGTACCCCGACCAATAATAATTCGCAATAGAGCTGAAGAACATGAACTTTCTCTAATTTCTAAAGAAATTTCTCAAGAAGAAAGAGGTACAAGGCATTCTCAGAAAAAAGAATAGAAGTGGAACCGCTAGAAAGCTGTGAATTGTTATTCCTAAGTTGGGCGGTGAAAATGAAAAAACAAAGAGGATCTCCCGAAAGTGAGAAAGGTATCAAAGAGTCAAGTTTGGCCCCATTAGGAATGGGTGCATAGCAAATTGGTCTTGGGATAGATTAATAGATGGTTTTGCTATGAATTTTTTCAGGTAAAAATTTATATGTGTATAATGATTATGATATAATGAAAGTATTAATTAAAGATAAAAGGATTTGAATATTATTTTATGTATATAAAATATGAATATAGCAAATAAAGCTGCCTCACGATTTGCAAGTTTGCATGCTGCTCATTGGGAGACACAAGAAAAGCATGAAGTAGTGAGCAAAATATTAGAAGAAGCTCAACAAGAAAAACGACTTTTGGAGGAAAGAATAAAAGCCTTGGGAAAGAATACAATGATCTAAAGGCTGAAATGTGATGTCAATTAAAATAATTTCTACCAAAGAAAGAGAGATAAAAAGATTGAATGAATTGAGGAATGGGGAAAGTTTCAAATTTGAAACACAAGGTAGGGTGATCAGGAAGTGACTAGCTTAAAAGGACAATCATCTCAATTGTTAATAGACAAAGGAGAATTTCAACCTTAGGAAAAGGAGCAAATTGTAAAAGAGTTTTGTGAATCTACGGATGGGGAATGTTGGTTTTTGAAATTAGTAGTACCTATGTTGACGGCAGCTGTAACCGAGCTATGGAGAAGATACATGATACCAGCAAAGACGTGGTATTTCCCAAAGTGGCTAAATCATTCTATGAAGAAGGCGCAACATGTCTTGAATTCCCTTGGAATAGGCAGCAAAGGTTAGAGACTAGAAAATTAGCCACAAAATATGCCAAATCTTCAAAGTGTAGAGAAATCCAAATACCAGAATTAGAAAACCCAATGGTACCTGTTGAAATTCAAATAACAGAAACTGGAAATCCGACCCTTCTGGAACAAGATCAAGAAGGAATTACAATGGATGAGCCTTCTAGAACTAGCATTCATGATACACCTTTCTTAACCGTAAAAGATCCTCAATTTTGTGAAATGAGACAAGTATAAATAGAAACAGAAAACCAAGGTGAAATTCCTGATTCAAATGTACCGGGAAATGATGAACATCATGTTCAAATAATTTCTGGAGAAGAGAGTGTCATTCGAGTGGAGACACAACAAAAAGATGAAGGAAGAAAGAAAACCATGCCAAGCAAATCTCCAAACAAGAAGAAAAACGGGCGTGTTGGACTCGTATTGGTAGAAAAAGGAATATGTCCCCTAATTTGAAGAGGAAAATGTAAAATGGGAGGTTGTTCCTCTAGTGGTTATTGTATGAAGTATAAAGCCTCAGCCAACTTCAAGAATAATAATGCATTCTTTCGTTTTGGTGCACCCATATTTGGGCTTTTGATTTTATGGAAGGTTTATGTTTACCTTGTCTAAAATAAAAGATATGTTTTTATCTAATGGGCTAAAAGTAAGCCCAATTTAATGAACTAACATAAATATTAGAGTTAATTGTGGTAGGGTTAAGTCCAAAGATAAGTATGAATGTAACCCAAACATCATGTCATATCAGAAGTAACTCAGATGGATGTCCATGTGTCAAATGATGATTGGCATAGGTTAAATTCCCAAAGTGAAAGAATAATTACTGCTTCAAAATGAAATGTCTTTAAGACTGTTCAAATTTTCCAAAAGACAATTATAAAGGAGAGAAAGGAAGATATAAGATGTTTCATTCTATAATTTATGTCCATCTTAAAAGTAACATTGAACTGTTCAAAAAACCAATGCACCTATGGTACAAGCAGTTGAAGATTGTGCCTTAACATATTGCCAATCAGTAGGGTATTTTTTCAAAGATACATTTCCAGAATTGCGAATGTGTCACACACACTTTCACAAAGGGAAAGAATATCTAAATATACATTTGGTGTGGGTGTTAAAAAAATGTTAATTTTTCCTTTGAAAGATTTGTACAATAGTGAAGACATACCTGGCTTTCCGAGGAGAATCAATGAGCATACGTAGAACTAGATGCACACGAGGTGTGCTATCATATAGACATCCAAGAAGGCCGATATGTCACTCAATCTAGAGACCTCTTAGCCCCGCAACAAGCGATTGCACACTCCGACAAACGATTTAAGAATGCACGATAATATTCTCCAAACCTTGCTCACTATGAGGTTTCAAAATTGCTTGCAGACTTTGAATCGTTCAAATTGGAGAGCCTAAGGAACAATAGAAAATATGAAGAGATGGTCTCTGGAAGAAAATTACCCTAAGCTGAGGAAGAGGGTAATTTTAGAAAAATTTTATTAAAAGTGAGGAAAATGCATGTCCCCAACCGAGTGGGAAAAAAAGAATGTAAGATTTCCCTGTTTTTGCAATAGTGAAATATGGAAATATAGATTAGGTCTATCAGGGATGGCCTCCAGATAGACAAAAAAATATATCAGACCCTCTTTTGTTTATGTTTATATGTAAATTTGAAGAATATATAATATATTTATAAATATGTTATTTCAAATATGTAAGAAGAATTTATAATTATTATCATTATGAAGTTTTATCTCAATCTTTAAATTGTTGCAGTAAACAATTTTTGTGGTAGCATGAATTGCTTAAGTTGTCACTCATAATATGAATATTCCCGATGACCTTACCGATCTAATCGAGAAAAAAATCGGGAATTATATAAAGTTGTACTTATATATAGAAAAGAAGAGAAATATTTGACATTTGAAAAATAATCAAATAAAACTAAAATTCTATGAAAGAACTTGCTCACTTCTTTTATTTTTAAGGGAAAAATTTCCTCAGATTAATGTTATTCCAAGTCCTAGCCAAGATTTTTCCTTCACTATCTTGTAACTTGTAACTCCCGTTACCATTGCATCAAACTACCCGATAGGGACCTTCCCTGTTAGGGTCTAACTTTCTATTTGGATCCACCAGACTGACTTCATTCTTTCTAAGAACTAAAAGTCACTTTCTTTGATCGTAGAAAGCTTGACTTTAGCATTGTAATATCTAGCCACTTGTTTTTTATAATGTGCTTCCCGTTTAGTAGCTTGATCCTTAAGTTCATCAATAAGTGTAAGGTTTTCGTACAACATCTGATCATTTGAACGTTCATCAAAAGCAATGTTTCGTAATAATTTGTGACCAATCTCAGCTGGAATATTAGCACCTACTCGAAAACATAGGTTAAATACATTTCACCTGCTGTTGTTCTATAAGACCGTAGAACATTTGGTTGCTCTTCTAACTATCTACCCTTCCAACTCATCCAATATGGTCTTCAAACCTTTCAGAATAGTTCAATTTTTACCCATTTCTTGGGTAAAGTCTCCCAACTATATTTGAAAATGAATTTGTTATCCAAAAAGATAAAGAAAGCTTTCTTGTAATTCTGCTTCTTCCTCTAAAAAATCAGAAAGTCTTATCAAAAATTGCCGATTGAGTTGGCCCAACCAAGAAAGAAATGTGAGTCTTTGGGCATTGCTTGGGTCAAGTTAAGCAAAGACTGGGTACCTAGCTTAATGCCACGTACTGCCCATCTGCTGGGCTAACATAATTTAAAAGTGGCCAGTTGCCCATAGTCTTATAGAGTTGATCATCAATCATAACATATTTTGCATAAGTTGTGCAAATTTTTCTGGCTTCCTTCTCATCATCTGGGAATTTCTCATGTAGGATAAAATCTTTTATCGGCTGAGTCCAATCATCACCGGGTTCTATAACATAAAATTCCCAAGCAATGTTTTTTTCTTGAAGAGATTCAATTCATGTGCCCTCCATGGGTTCCCCACACTTAGCTTAGACAACATATAAGCACGTAGATATACTGAGGCACCTTTTCAAACAAAATTTTCAAAAATCCCGTTACCAATTGTTGAACACATGCCAAATATCTTATTTGGCTTCGAAAGTACCAGTGACATGCCCGATGACAACTTGTGAATCACTTTAAACAGGAAGGTGGGAAATTTCAAGACTTTGAGCCATCTGTAATCCTGTTAACAAAGCTTTGCACTCGACTTCATTGTTGCTAAAGAGGAATAGGAACTTCATAGCATAAGTATATTGATAATTATCGGGATCTTCCAAAACGAAACCTGCTCCTTTGCACCTTTATCCTGTAGAACCATCCATATTTAAAATCCAAAAGTGAGTCACATCGTCATCTGATGATTTGTTATCATTAGAAGAATCGGGAAATAAACATTCAACAACAAAATTAGACAATGCTCGACCTTGGATGGTCTTTCGGGAGAAAAATTCCATTTGATGTTCACTTAACTCGAAAGCCCAAATTAGATATTCAACCTGATATGTCTGGTGTGTTCAATATATGTCAGAGTGGGATATTTGTTAAAACATTAATGGCATGTGCTTGGAAATATGGCTTTAATTTCCGAGCAATAACAACCAAACACAAAATATGATTTTCCAGAAAACTATATCGTTCTTCTGGACCATTCATAACATGACTCATATAGTAAATGAGTTTCATATTATTATCACGTTTAGAATAAAGGACAGAGCTAATCACTTTGGGAGTGATTGCTAAGTGCACATATAATACCTCACTGGGTATCAAGGTTACTAACAGGGGAGGGGAAGAGAGAGATACTTTAAGCTTTTAGAAACCATTGCTAGCCTCTGTGATCCATTCAAACTTGGAAGGATGCCTCAATATCTGATAAAATGGCAATCCAACTTCACCTACTCGTGTTAAAGAGCGACCTAAAGATGTCATTCTCCTTGCCAACCGTTGCACCTCTTTCACTGTCCTTGGTTCTGACATATCTTAAATAGCCTTGATCTTTGTTGGATTAGCTTCTATTCCCTCTTTGAAACTAGATAAACTAAACATTTCCCAAATAGCACTCCAAAAGTGCACTTTTTGGGGTTGAGTTTCATACCAATCTTTCGAATTCTATCAAAAACTTATCGCAAATCATCAAGTGCAGATTCCTTCTATGACTTAACAATAATGTCATCGACATATACTTCCACAATATTCCTGATAAGGCCATCAAATGCCTTATTCATACCCTCTTGAAAATCAACTTTGGCATTCTTTAGCGCAAAACGCATTCTAGTATAACAAAAAATATCATCATGTTACAAAGGCAGTCTTCGTCATGTCTTCCTCTATCATGGGGATTGGTGATATCCTTTGTAAGCGTCAAGAAAAGAGAGCAACTCATATCCAGCAATAGAATCCACTAATTGGTCGATTCTATATAGGAGATATAGTTTTTTTGGAATTTTTTTATTCAAATCCATGAAATCAATACAAACACGCCAAGCCCTCCCCCCTTCCCCTCCCTCCCCTCCCCCGCTTTTGCCACAATAACTTAATTAGACAAATACTCAGGGAAATCAATAAGTTTTATTACACCAACGGCAAGCGATTTTTGTACTTCTTTTCTTATGAATTCTTGTCTTGCTTTAGCAAAAACTCTCTTCTTATAGAAGGTTAATTTAGTCCCCGATGGGACTCCCAACTTATGTTCGACAATGGAACGAGGTACCATCCCTAAATCTGCAAAAGTACCTTTATATTGTACCAAAATCTCAGGAAGCTGCATTCGTAAGGATACAGGTAAAGCTCTTCCAATCTTAAGGGTGTGATCCAACTATTAGGCATCAAGAACAAACAGCTCGAATTCTCCATCGGGTTTAAGTTTTGGTAACTTGCTATATTTCTTCAATTCCTCTTCAATGCGTTCAACTTCCTTAATTGTAGTGAAATACATTTCTAAGCAGATTTTTTGTCACCATAAATCATGTGAACTTGTTCCCCGATAGGAACTTCTATGGACAAATCACAAGTGGAGAGTCTAACTTGTAACTGATTTAAAATGGGTCGTCCCATAATGCAGTTGTATCGGGAAGGAGCAGAAACAATCAAGAACTCAATCATGTGAGCAATGTTACCAATGGAAACTGGTAAGGTAATCTTGTCTTCTTACTTGATGGTTTGTCCTGTGAACCTGACCAAAGGAGCTTCATATGATAACACTCTGCTTGAAGAAATGTCCATTTGCTTGAATGTATCTTTAAAAGAACATTGACCGAACTTCCAATATCAACAAGAATTATCTTAACAAGGCATTGATCGATGGTCGTAGTTATAATCAATGGATCATCATTGTGAATCTCTTACCCTTTTTCTAGAAGCAGGAAGTCCAACATCTTAGATGACATTGATGACTTTCATTTTAGAAGAGGAAGTGTCATTTTTCAGGCTTTTCTTATCCTCTTGCCAAGATTCCTTCTTATGATCATTACTTGGAACTTGCTTGGCTGAAGCACTGTCAGTGAACTCTTTTAATTATCCTTTCTTAATGCATTTTCAATAGCTTTCTTCAATACATTACATTGTTCGTTGTTATGACCATGATCTTTGTGGAATCGGCAATATTTAGCTTTATTGTGCTTTTCTAGGAGAGAAAGCATCTTTGTAGGCCATTCTAAAATTTCCAAAGATTCAATCTAGTGTAATATTTCTAATCGGGGAAATTGTAACAAATTGTACTCGAATCAAGGAATGTCAAGCTTTTAGGGACCCAATCTTTCTAGAATTTTGGGTTTCAGTTTCAACTCCCCCTGTTTTGGTTTCTTCAGGCTTTGATAGTCTTTGACTTCATTGTCTAACTCCCATTTTCGTCTCACATAATCGTCCGCATAAATGAATTTTTTGATTTTTGACAAAAAAAAGTGTTTACTTTGGTTGGTTAATCCAAGCCGGTATGCCTATATGATTTATTTTTTAGACAAATTGCGGATTTCTTATGCAACCTGATTGAATTGGGTAGTGAATCCTGAACTGATTCGGATGGTCTTTGTCTCACATTCAAAAGAAAAACTGAAGTGGGTTGAAAAATAGACCGAGGAAGAAAATTTTGAATGAACTTTTCTCCTAAATCATTAAAATCAGTGATACTTCTAAGTGGTAGATGTGCATACCACACCAAAGCCTTTCTCGTAAGCGAATTCGAGAAAAACCTACAACACGTGCTATCAGATGCATTGTAAACATACATTTGATGTAAATCACATCATATGCTTGGTTAGATCTGAAGACCCATCATAGGTTTTAACTTGCCATGAAAAAATTGATTGGGTATCGGGGCACAAGTGTAGGATTCAACTAAAGGGTTGTATTGTAAAAAATCCCGACCATTTTCTAAAGGATACGTAGAAGGAGCTATTTGAGCGAGAGTTTGATTAACAAAATCATGAATAGTTTGGGTTTGCAAAATAGGTGATTCTCTTTGAGAAAAAACATCCCCTGATGCCATGTTAGAAGGGAATGAAGGAGTTAGAAACTGTGAAATAGTAAATTATGGATGGGGAGCAGAAGCAATTACTGTAGAAACAACAGGTAAAGACTGTTGAGCCAACATCGTTTGTAAAGAAGTGAGAAGAGTTTGCAACTATAAAATGTTCTTCGATTGCAAGGTGGAACTATAGTTGTGCTGGCACCAGGAAAAGAAAAATGAGAAGTAGAAGGTCTTGTTGTGTGTGCTAGGTATGGGGAAAGGAAATGAAAGTGTCAACATGGTAGGTTGCGCAAATGAAAACGAAGGAGGAGGATCGAGTAGAAGGAATTTCCTCCCTCTTATCGGGATCGGTGAGACCTAACTCAAAATATGGGTATCTATAAAGAACAAAAAGAGAAAACAGTGGGCGCCAATTAATGAGTTTTGCTATCCATCTTCCGTGATAATCTATCCGCAAAACAATACGAGAGAAGAAACAAGGCGGGGTTGTTCCCTCGTTTCAAATTCGATGCATAAGTCGAGTACATAAATTGACAAAGTAACGGTATTGTAGAATTACTTGAATCTAATAGAGTAACAAAGTACCTCTATTTATA
The DNA here is from genome assembly GCA_028651295.1 of Catharanthus roseus. Taxonomy (NCBI): domain Eukaryota; kingdom Viridiplantae; phylum Streptophyta; class Magnoliopsida; order Gentianales; family Apocynaceae; genus Catharanthus; species Catharanthus roseus. The sequence goes on along the minus strand of JAPQWS010000124.1, from coordinate 4,134,424 downwards.
AAGAAAAAATATCCTCCTTGAATCAGCCCAGCTTGTCTTTTATGAAAATAAATATGGAAAGGCATAAACATGACTTTTGCCTATATATTATTAAACCTAGATATATAATGTGGGCTTAAGGTAATACTAATACAACTAAAAGTTGGGTAAGATATTACAGCCTCATAATATAAATCAAATGGACTGAATCCATTATGAGCCAATTATTTTAAGCCCAAAACTATAAAAGCCTGATAGGCTGTTCCCATCACATAGGAACATAGAAAATTTTGCTCAATATTCACCATTAATTAGGTCAACATGTTTTCTTATACTGTGTAGATAAATTTTTGGGCAAACAATTAATAGCATAGGGTCTTTGTTGCAATAAGTGTTTTTAATCATCCAAGAAATTAAAATGCTAAGTGAAAACAATAGAGAATTTGGAAACAAATTTAAACATGCAATAATGAGGTAAAGATCTCAAACATATATGAGGATCTGCCTTCAAGAGCTATGCATCATTAAAAATGAGCAGAAAGTTGATGAAGGATTGCTTATGGGTTTAGGAATCCAAATATTCCTAAAAAAATAATAAATAAAGTTTTGATTGACTTGGACTAGAAAAGTTAAGTTTCAAATTTTAAAGATTTAAACATATTCCTCTAGTAGAATCAATATTTTTCATAGAGGAGCTCTGATGGACCAAGAAAGAGCTTACTTTGCTAAATGACCAACTTAAAAGACGATTGTACTCACCTAGATGTACAAACACCTCTGCCCATAATTTTGCTAATTAGGCAAAAATCAATAGTTTTTTCGGTTATCTCTCCCATCCCTCGTCCCTTCTAAAGCCCTCTATAAAAATGGGGAAACTCCTATTTTATTTTCTGACTCCTAATTTTTTTCCTAATTTTCAGGGAAAAAAATTCGTAGAAAACGGGCTCGAGATTTATTCCTTAAGTTCCTTGGAAGCCCAAAACCTTTTTAACTTGATGTCAATTAAATTGTTTCATATAAACTTCACTTCCTAGGAAAATATGTGCATCACTTTTGATCTATTAATTTTTTTAGGTCGTTTTTTCCGATCCTAATAATGATTTTATTATGCTCTTCTAATCCTAATATTTACATAGATCTAAAGTCATCACTAATGTCACCATAATATCATGTAAGTAAGTTATGGAGGAACAAGAAAAGTACATATTTTCAGCCAGATATTACGATAATTATTCTTAATAATATTTACGTATGAATATACCTTACTGTCTTGAAAAGAATGAAAAGGTTCGATGACTATTTTTATTAGTCACATTCGTTTAAAAAAAGTTAATTAATAAAATTTTAATTAATAAATTTTATTTTAATAAAATTTTGAGTACTTCATAAATATTTATCCCCCTTCTCAAAGATTATTTTTTTATTGCTTAATAGACATCATTATTTGTTATTGCTTAATAGAAATCAATAAAGAACAAACGCATAGCTCATCAATTTATTTACTTTTTAAGTCAAACTAAATTATTATAATATTGAAAAAAGATAGTTGGAAGATTACATGTTGAAGGACATAAGATTCTAATTATATTTATATATTTATTATTATATACATTATTTTTTACTATAAATTAATAATACTGTATATTAAATTTGCTTCGAAAATTATACATGGAGTAAAAAAAAAAAGCAATAAAATATTCGAGTTATCTCGTAAGAAAATGTGTCAAAACTGATTTAAAATGGGTCGTCCCATAATGCAGTTGTATCGGGAAGGAGCAGAAACAATCAAGAACTCAATCATGTGAGCAATGTTACCAATGGAAACTGGTAAGGTAATCTTGTCTTCTTACTTGATGGTTTGTCCTGTGAACCTGACCAAAGGAGCTTCATATGATAACACTCTGCTTGAAGAAATGTCCATTTGCTTGAATGTATCTTTAAAAGAACATTGACCGAACTTCCAATATCAACAAGAATTATCTTAACAAGGCATTGATCGATGGTCGTAGTTATAATCAATGGATCATCATTGTGAATCTCTTACCCTTTTTCTAGAAGCAGGAAGTCCAACATCTTAGATGACATTGATGACTTTCATTTTAGAAGAGGAAGTGTCATTTTTCAGGCTTTTCTTATCCTCTTGCCAAGATTCCTTCTTATGATCATTACTTGGAACTTGCTTGGCTGAAGCACTGTCAGTGAACTCTTTTAATTATCCTTTCTTAATGGCATTTTCAATAGCTTTCTTCAATACATTACATTGTTCGTTGTTATGACCATGATCTTTGTGGAATCGGCAATATTTAGCTTTATTGTGCTTTTCTAGGAGAGAAAGCATCTTTGTAGGCCATTCTAAAATTTCCAAAGATTCAATCTAGTGTAATATTTCTAATCGGGGAAATTGTAACAAATTGTACTCGAATCAAGGAATGTCAAGCTTTTAGGGACCCAATCTTTCTAGAATTTTGGGTTTTCGGGCTTTCAACTCCCCCTGTTTTGGTTTCTTCGAGCTTTGATAGTCTTTGACTTCATTGTCTAACTCCCATTTTCGTCTCACATAATCGTCCGCATAAATGAATTTTTTTGATTTTTGACAAAAAAAAAGTGTTTACTTTGGTTGGTTAATCCAAGCCGGTATGCCTATATGATTTATTTTTTTAGACAAATTGCGGATTTCTTATGCAACTCTGATTGAATTGGGTAGTGAATCCTGAACTGATTCGGATGGTCTTTGTCTCACATTCAAAAGAAAAACTGAAGTGGGTTGAAAAATAGACCGAGGAAGAAAATTTTGAATGAACTTTTCTCCTAAATCATTAAAATCAGTGATACTTCTAAGTGGTAGATGTGCATACCACACCAAAGCCTTTCTCGTAAGCGAATTCGAGAAAAACCTACAACACGTGCTATCAGATGCATTGTAAACATACATTTGATGTAAATCACATCATATGCTTGGTTAGATCTCGAAGACCCATCATAGGTTTTAACTTGCCATGAAAAAATTGATTGGGTATCGGGGCACAAGTGTAGGATTCAACTAAAGGGTTGTATTGTAAAAAATCCCGACCATTTTCTAAAGGATACGTAGAAGGAGCTATTTGAGCGAGAGTTTGATTAACAAAATCATGAATAGTTTGGGTTTGCAAAATAGGTGATTCTCTTTGAGAAAAAAACATCCCCTCGATGCCATGTTAGAAGGGAATGAAGGAGTTAGAAACTGTGAAATAGTAAATTATGGATGGGGAGCGAAGCAATTATCGTAGAAACAACGAGTAAAGACTCGTTGAGCCAACATCGTTTGTAAAGAAGTGAGAAGAGTTTGCAACTATAAAATGTTCTTCGATTGCAAGGTGGAACTATAGTTGTGCTGGCACCAGGAAAAGAAAAATGAGAAGTAGAAGGTCTTGTTGTGTGTGCTAGGTATGGGGAAAGGAAATGAAAGTGTCAACATGGTAGGTTGCGCAAATGAAAACGAAGGAGGAGGATCAATAGAAGGAATTTCCTCCCTCTTATCGGGATCAGTAGACCTAACTCAAAATATGGGTATCTATAAAGAACAAAAGAGAAAACAGTGGGCGCCAATTAATGAGTTTTGCTATCCATCTTCCGTGATAATCTATCTGCAAAACAATACAGAGAAGAAACAAGGCGGGGTTGTTCCCTCGTTTCAAATTCGATGCATAAGTCAGTACATAAATTGACAAAGTAACGGTATTGTAGAATTACTTGAATCTAATAGAGTAACAGTACCTCTATTTATAAAGAAAAATATCCTCCTTGAATCAGCCGCTTGTCTTTTATGAAAATAAATATGGAAAGGCATAAACATGACTTTTGCCTATATATTATTAAACCTAGATATATAATGTGGGCTTAAGGTAATACTAATACAACTAAAAGTTGGGTAAGATATTACAGCCTCATAATATAAATCAAATGGACTGAATCCATTATGAGCCAATTATTTTAAGCCCAAAACTATAAAAGCCTGATAGGCTGTTCCCATCACATAGGAACATAGAAAATTTTGCTCAATATTCACCATTAATTAGGTCAACATGTTTTCTTATACTGTGTAGATAAATTTTTGGGCAAACAATTAATAACATAGGGTCTTTGTTGCAATAAGTGTTTTTAATCATCCAAGAAATTAAAATGCTAAGTGAAAACAATAGAGAATTTGGAAACAAATTTAAACATGCAATAATGAGGTAAAGATCTCAAACATATATGAGGATCTGCCTTCAAGAGCTATGCATCATTAAAAATGAGCAGAAAGTTGATGAAGGATTGCTTATGGGTTTAGGAATCCAAATATTCCTAAAAAAATAATAAATAAAGTTTTGATTGACTTGGACTAGAAAAGTTAAGTTTCAAATTTTAAAGATTTAAACATATTCCTCTAGTAGAATCAATATTTTTCATAGAGGAGCTCTGATGGACCAAGAAAGAGCTTACTTTGCTAAATGACCAACTTAAAAGACGATTGTACTCACCTAGATGTACAAACACCTCTGCCCATAATTTTGCTAATTAGGCAAAAATTAATAGTTTTTTCGGTTATCTCTCCCATCCCTCGTCCCTTCTAAAGCCCTCTATAAAAATGGGGAAACTCCTATTTTATTTTCTGACTCCTAATTTTTTTCCTAATTTTCAGGGAAAAAAATTCGTAGAAAACGGGCTCGAGATTTATTCCTTAAGTTCCTTGGAAGCCCAAAACCTTTTTAACTTGATGTCAATTAAATTGTTTCATATAAACTTCACTTCCTAGGAAAATATGTGCATCACTTTTGATCTATTAATTTTTTAGGCTGTTTTTCCGATCCTAATAATGATTTTATTATGCTCTTCTAATCCTAATATTTACATAGATCTAAAGTCATCACTAATGTCACCATAATATCATGTAAGTAAGTTATGGAGGAACAAGAAAAGTACATATTTTCAGCCAGATATTACGATAATTATTCTTAATAATATTTACGTATGAATATACCTTACTGTCTTGAAAAGAATGAAAAGGTTCGATGACTATTTTTATTAGTCACATTCGTTTAAAAAAAGTTAATTAATAAAATTTTAATTAATAAATTTTATTTTAATAAAATTTTGAGTACTTCATAAATATTTATCCCCTTCTCAAAGATTATTTTTTATTGCTTAATAGACATCATTATTTGTTATTGCTTAATAGAAATCAATAAAGAACAAACGCATAGCTCATCAATTTATTTACTTTTTAAGTCAAACTAAATTATTATAATATTGAAAAAGATAGTTGGAAGATTACATGTTGAAGGACATAAGATTCTAATTATATTTATATATTTATTATTATATACATTATTTTTTACTATAAATTAATAATACTGTATATTAAATTTGCTTCGAAAATTATACATGGAGTAAAAAAAAAAGCAATAAAATATTCGAGTTATCTCGTAAGAAAATGTGTCAAAACTGATTTAAAATGGGTCGTCCCATAATGCAGTTGTATCGGGAAGGAGCAGAAACAATCAAGAACTCAATCATGTGAGCAATGTTACCAATGGAAACTGGTAAGGTAATCTTGTCTTCTTACTTGATGGTTTGTCCTGTGAACCTGACCAAAGGAGCTTCATATGATAACACTCTGCTTGAAGAAATGTCCATTTGCTTGAATGTATCTTTAAAAGAACATTGACCGAACTTCCAATATCAACAAGAATTATCTTAACAAGGCATTGATCGATGGTCGTAGTTATAATCAATGGATCATCATTGTGAATCTCTTACCCTTTTTCTAGAAGCAGGAAGTCCAACATCTTAGATGACATTGATGACTTTCATTTTAGAAGAGGAAGTGTCATTTTTCAGGCTATTCTTATCCTCTTGCCAAGATTCCTTCTTATGATCATTACTTGGAACTTGCTTGGCTGAAGCACTGTCAGTGAACTCTTTTAATTATCCTTTCTTAATGCATTTTCAATAGCTTTCTTCAATACATTACATTGTTCGTTGTTATGACCATGATCTTTGTGGAATCGGCAATATTTAGCTTTATTGTGCTTTTCTAGGAGAGAAAGCATCTTTGTAGGCCATTCTAAAATTTCCAAAGATTCAATCTAGTGTAATATTTCTAATCGGGGAAATTGTAACAAATTGTACTCGAATCAAGGAATGTCAAGCTTTTAGGGACCCAATCTTTCTAGAATTTTGGGTTTTCGGGCTTTCAACTCCCCCTGTTTTGGTTTCTTCGAGCTTTGATAGTCTTTGACTTCATTGTCTAACTCCCATTTTCGTCTCACATAATCGTCCGCATAAATGAATTTTTTTGATTTTTTGACAAAAAAAAAGTGTTTACTTTGGTTGGTTAATCCAAGCCGGTATGCCTATATGATTTATTTTTTTAGACAAATTGCGGATTTCTTATGCAACCTGATTGAATTGGGTAGTGAATCCTGAACTGATTCGGATGGTCTTTGTCTCACATTCAAAAGAAAAACTGAAGTGGGTTGAAAAATAGACCGAGGAAGAAAATTTTGAATGAACTTTTCTCCTAAATCATTAAAATCAGTGATACTTCTAAGTGGTAGATGTGCATACCACACCAAAGCCTTTCTCGTAAGCGAATTCGAGAAAAACCTACAACACGTGCTATCAGATGCATTGTAAACATACATTTGATGTAAATCACATCATATGCTTGGTTAGATCTGAAGACCCATCATAGGTTTTAACTTGCCATGAAAAAATTGATTGGGTATCGGGGCACAAGTGTAGGATTCAACTAAAGGGTTGTATTGTAAAAAATCCCGACCATTTTCTAAAGGATACGTAGAAGGAGCTATTTGAGCGAGAGTTTGATTAACAAAATCATGAATAGTTTGGGTTTGCAAAATAGGTGATTCTCTTTGAGAAAAAACATCCCCTGATGCCATGTTAGAAGGGAATGAAGGAGTTAGAAACTGTGAAATAGTAAATTATGGATGGGGAGCAGAAGCAATTACTGTAGAAACAACAGGTAAAGACTGTTGAGCCAACATCGTTTGTAAAGAAGTGAGAAGAGTTTGCAACTATAAAATGTTCTTCGATTGCAAGGTGGAACTATAGTTGTGCTGGCACCAGGAAAAGAAAAATGAGAAGTAGAAGGTCTTGTTGTGTGTGCTAGGTATGGGGAAAGGAAATGAAAGTGTCAACATGGTAGGTTGCGCAAATGAAAACGAAGGAGGAGGATCAGTAGAAGGAATTTCCTCCCTCTTATCGGGATCAGTAGACCTAACTCAAAATATGGGTATCTATAAAGAACAAAAGAGAAAACAGTGGGCGCCAATTAATGAGTTTTGCTATCCATCTTCCGTGATAATCTATCTGCAAAACAATACAGAGAAGAAACAAGGCGGGGTTGTTCCCTCGTTTCAAATTCGATGCATAAGTCAGTACATAAATTGACAAAGTAACGGTATTGTAGAATTACTTGAATCTAATAGAGTAACAGTACCTCTATTTATAAAGAAAAATATCCTCCTTGAATCAGCCGCTTGTCTTTTATGAAAATAAATATGGAAAGGCATAAACATGACTTTTGCCTATATATTATTAAACCTAGATATATAATGTGGGCTTAAGGTAATACTAATACAACTAAAAGTTGGGTAAGATATTACAGCCTCATAATATAAATCAAATGGACTGAATCCATTATGAGCCAATTATTTTAAGCCCAAAACTATAAAAGCCTGATAGGCTGTTCCCATCACATAGGAACATAGAAAATTTTGCTCAATATTCACCATTAATTAGGTCAACATGTTTTCTTATACTATGTAGATAAATTTTTGGGCAAACAATTAATAGCATAGGGTCTTTGTTGCAATAAGTGTTTTTAATCATCCAAGAAATTAAAATGCTAAGTGAAAACAATAGAGAATTTGGAAACAAATTTAAACATGCAATAATGAGGTAAAGATCTCAAACATATATGAGGATCTGCCTTCAAGAGCTATGCATCATTAAAAATGAGCAGTAAAGTTGATGAAGGATTGCTTATGGGTTTAGGAATCCAAATATTCCTAAAAAAATAATAAATAAAGTTTTGATTGACTTGGACTAGAAAAGTTAAGTTTCAAATTTTAAAGATTTAAACATATTCCTCTAGTAGAATCAATATTTTTCATAGAGGAGCTCTGATGGACCAAGAAAGAGCTTACTTTGCTAAATGACCAACTTAAAAGACGATTGTACTCACCTAGATGTACAAACACCTCTGCCCATAATTTTGCTAATTAGGCAAAAATCAATAGTTTTTTCGGTTATCTCTCCCATCCCTCGTCCCTTCTAAAGCCCTCTATAAAAATGGGGAAACTCCTATTTTATTTTCTGACTCCTAATTTTTTTCCTAATTTTCAGGGAAAAAAATTCGTAGAAAACGGGCTCGAGATTTATTCCTTAAGTTCCTTGGAAGCCCAAAACCTTTTTAACTTGATGTCAATTAAATTGTTTCATATAAACTTCACTTCCTAGGAAAATATGTGCATCACTTTTGATCTATTAATTTTTTAGGCTGTTTTTCCGATCCTAATAATGATTTTATTATGCTCTTCTAATCCTAATATTTACATAGATCTAAAGTCATCACTAATGTCACCATAATATCATGTAAGTAAGTTATGGAGGAACAAGAAAAGTACATATTTTTCAGCCGGATATTACGATAATTATTCTTAATAATATTTACGTATGAATATACCTTACCTGTCTTGAAAAAGAATGAAAAGGTTCGATGACTATTTTTATTAGTCACATTCGTTTAAAAAAAGTTAATTAATAAAATTTTAATTAATAAATTTTATTTTAATAAAATTTTGAGTACTTCATAAATATTTATCCCCTTCTCAAAGATTATTTTTTATTGCTTAATAGACATCATTATTTGTTATTGCTTAATAGAAATCAATAAAGAACAAACGCATAGCTCATCAATTTATTTACTTTTTAAGTCAAACTAAATTATTATAATATTGAAAAAGATAGTTGGAAGATTACATGTTGAAGGACATAAGATTCTAATTATATTTATATATTTATTATTATATACATTATTTTTTACTATAAATTAATAATACTGTATATTAAATTTGCTTCGAAAATTATACATGGAGTAAAAAAAAAAGCAATAAAATATTCGAGTTATCTCGTAAGAAAATGTGTCAAAACTGATTTAAAATGGGTCGTCCCATAATGCAGTTGTATCGGGAAGGAGCAGAAACAATCAAGAACTCAATCATGTGAGCAATGTTACCAATGGAAACTGGTAAGGTAATCTTGTCTTCTTACTTGATGGTTTGTCCTGTGAACCTGACCAAAGGAGCTTCATATGATAACACTCTGCTTGAAGAAATGTCCATTTGCTTGAATGTATCTTTAAAAGAACATTGACCGAACTTCCAATATCAACAAGAATTATCTTAACAAGGCATTGATCGATGGTCGTAGTTATAATCAATGGATCATCATTGTGAATCTCTTACCCTTTTTCTAGAAGCAGGAAGTCCAACATCTTAGATGACATTGATGACTTTCATTTTAGAAGAGGAAGTGTCATTTTTCAGGCTTTTCTTATCCTCTTGCCAAGATTCCTTCTTATGATCATTACTTGGAACTTGCTTGGCTGAAGCACTGTCAGTGAACTCTTTTAATTATCCTTTCTTAATGGCATTTTCAATAGCTTTCTTCAATACATTACATTGTTCGTTGTTATGACCATGATCTTTGTGGAATCGGCAATATTTAGCTTTATTGTGCTTTTCTAGGAGAGAAAGCATCTTTGTAGGCCATTCTAAAATTTCCAAAGATTCAATCTAGTGTAATATTTCTAATCGGGGAAATTGTAACAAATTGTACTCGAATCAAGGAATGTCAAGCTTTTAGGGACCCAATCTTTCTAGAATTTTGGGTTTCAGTTTCAACTCCCCCTGTTTTGGTTTCTTCAGGCTTTGATAGTCTTTGACTTCATTGTCTAACTCCCATTTTCGTCTCACATAATCGTCCGCATAAATGAATTTTTTGATTTTTGACAAAAAAAAGTGTTTACTTTGGTTGGTTAATCCAAGCCGGTATGCCTATATGATTTATTTTTTAGACAAATTGCGGATTTCTTATGCAACCTGATTGAATTGGGTAGTGAATCCTGAACTGATTCGGATGGTCTTTGTCTCACATTCAAAAGAAAAACTGAAGTGGGTTGAAAAATAGACCGAGGAAGAAAATTTTGAATGAACTTTTCTCCTAAATCATTAAAATCAGTGATACTTCTAAGTGGTAGATGTGCATACCACACCAAAGCCTTTCTCGTAAGCGAATTCGAGAAAAACCTACAACACGTGCTATCAGATGCATTGTAAACATACATTTGATGTAAATCACATCATATGCTTGGTTAGATCTGAAGACCCATCATAGGTTTTAACTTGCCATGAAAAAATTGATTGGGTATCGGGGCACAAGTGTAGGATTCAACTAAAGGGTTGTATTGTAAAAAATCCCGACCATTTTCTAAAGGATACGTAGAAGGAGCTATTTGAGCGAGAGTTTGATTAACAAAATCATGAATAGTTTGGGTTTGCAAAATAGGTGATTCTCTTTGAGAAAAAACATCCCCTGATGCCATGTTAGAAGGGAATGAAGGAGTTAGAAACTGTGAAATAGTAAATTATGGATGGGGAGCGAAGCTAATTCATCGTAGAAACAACGAGTAAAGACCGTTGAGCCAACATCGTTTGTAAAGAAGTGAGAAGAGTTTGCAACTATAAAATGTTCTTCGATTGCAAGGTGGAACTATAGTTGTGCTGGCACCAGGAAAAGAAAAATGAGAAGTAGAAGGTCTTGTTGTGTGTGCTAGGTATGGGGAAAGGAAATGAAAGTGTCAACATGGTAGGTTGCGCAAATGAAAACGAAGGAGGAGGATCAGTAGAAGGAATTTCCTCCCTCTTATCGGGATCAGTAGACCTAACTCAAAATATGGGTATCTATAAAGAACAAAAGAGAAAACAGTGGGCGCCAATTAATGAGTTTTGCTATCCATCTTCCGTGATAATCTATCTGCAAAACAATACAGAGAAGAAACAAGGCGGGGTTGTTCCCTCGTTTCAAATTCGATGCATAAGTCAGTACATAAATTGACAAAGTAACGGTATTGTAGAATTACTTGAATCTAATAGAGTAACAGTACCTCTATTTATAAAGAAAAATATCCTCCTTGAATCAGCCGCTTGTCTTTTATGAAAATAAATATGGAAAGGCATAAACATGACTTTTGCCTATATATTATTAAACCTAGATATATAATGTGGGCTTAAGGTAATACTAATACAACTAAAAGTTGGGTAAGATATTACAGCCTCATAATATAAATCAAATGGACTGAATCCATTATGAGCCAATTATTTTAAGCCCAAAACTATAAAAGCCTGATAGGCTGTTCCCATCACATAGGAACATAGAAAATTTTGCTCAATATTCACCATTAATTAGGTCAACATGTTTTCTTATACTATGTAGATAAATTTTTGGGCAAACAATTAATAGCATAGGGTCTTTGTTGCAATAAGTGTTTTTAATCATCCAAGAAATTAAAATGCTAAGTGAAAACAATAGAGAATTTGGAAACAAATTTAAACATGCAATAATGAGGTAAAGATCTCAAACATATATGAGGATCTGCCTTCAAGAGCTATGCATCATTAAAAATGAGCAGAAAGTTGATGAAGGATTGCTTATGGGTTTAGGAATCCAAATATTCCTAAAAAAATAATAAATAAAGTTTTGATTGACTTGGACTAGAAAAGTTAAGTTTCAAATTTTAAAGATTTAAACATATTCCTCTAGTAGAATCAATATTTTTCATAGAGGAGCTCTGATGGACCAAGAAAGAGCTTACTTTGCTAAATGACCAACTTAAAAGACGATTGTACTCACCTAGATGTACAAACACCTCTGCCCATAATTTTGCTAATTAGGCAAAAATCAATAGTTTTTTTTCGGTTATCTCTCCCATCCCTCGTCCCTTCTAAAGCCCTCTATAAAAAATGGGGAAACTCCTATTTTATTTTTCGACTCCTAATTTTTTTTCCTAATTTTCGGGGAAAAAAAATTCGTAGAAAAACAGGCTCGAGATTTATTCCTTAAGTTCCTTGGAAGCCCAAAACCTTTTTAACTTGATGTCAATTAAATTGTTTCATATAAACTTCACTTCCTAGGAAAATATGTGCATCACTTTTGATCTATTAATTTTTTAGTCTTTTTTTCCGATCCTAATAATGATTTTATTATGCTCTTCTAATCCTAATATTTACATAGATCTAAAGTCATCACTAATGTCACCATAATATCATGTAAGTAAGTTATGGAGGAACAAGAAAAGTACATATTTTCAGCCAGATATTACGATAATTATTCTTAATAATATTTACGTATGAATATACCTTACTGTCTTGAAAAGAATGAAAAGGTTCGATGACTATTTTTATTAGTCACATTCGTTTAAAAAAAGTTAATTAATAAAATTTTAATTAATAAATTTTATTTTAATAAAATTTTGAGTACTTCATAAATATTTATCCCCTTCTCAAAGATTATTTTTTATTGCTTAATAGACATCATTATTTGTTATTGCTTAATAGAAATCAATAAAGAACAAACGCATAGCTCATCAATTTATTTACTTTTTAAGTCAAACTAAATTATTATAATATTGAAAAAGATAGTTGGAAGATTACATGTTGAAGGACATAAGATTCTAATTATATTTATATATTTATTATTATATACATTATTTTTTACTATAAATTAATAATACTGTATATTAAATTTGCTTCGAAAATTATACATGGAGTAAAAAAAAAAGCAATAAAATATTCGAGTTATCTCGTAAGAAAATGTGTCAAAATATATAAATTTAAAATTTGAATAATATTTATAAAATATTTTAATATATTAAATTGTATTTACAAATATGCATTTCTTTACTAGAGAAGAGCAATTGGGAAACTAATGAAAATTTCGAGTTAAATAATATGCTCAAAAGAAATTTATAAAATTTGAATGTTATTTATAAATATTTCACCATAATTATTCTTATATATTTTTCATTAACGGGGAAAATCCATCATTTGTTTTGAAAGAACAAATATTGGAGTGCAAAAGAATCATGAGATGAAAAACATTAAAAGAATATATTCATATATTTTTTTTATGTATATGACATGTATATTTATTAAAAGCTTCTCATATTTGAATCACAAATGATATGAGAATCTGATTTTTTTAAGTAAGTTTGTCGCATTTATCAATATTTAAATTTTTATTATTAATATAATATTGATAATTTTTAAATATTCACTTATGCTTGAAGCACAAGGTCATTGCTACTCTCTCTCTCTCTCTCTATATATATATATATATATATATATATAAACAAAGAAATCTTACGCGGCTCACTCAGCTACTTGACGTCCACGTGGACACCTTCTCCTTTTTCTTTCTATTCTATTATAAATAACAAAAAAGAGATAACAAAAGAGTTTTAATTTGATAATGATTATTGAAGAGTTTTAATTTGATAATAAAACTTATTTACTGATGATTTGAAAATCTTACAATAAGCAAGTTAATCTAATAAAAATTAATCTAATAAAATAAATTTGAAAACTTTAATTTCCAAAAAAATTAATTTTTAGCCTAAAAACTACACTATTTTTTAAATATATTTAAAAATAAATTGAATTTTAATTTTCGAAATTGAGAAAAACAAAAAAAATGAAAAAATAAATAATTTTTAATTTTTAAAAAATAGAAAATACTAAAAATTTTAAAAAATTAAAGGTAAAAATTTTAATTTTCGAAATTGAGAAAAAAAATGGGAAACTAAATCCGAAAAATTAATTTAAAAAAGAAGAGATAATAATGAATTTGATACGGATAATAATTAAAGAGTTTTAATTTAGTAATAAACTTTATTTTCTGATGATTTAAGAATCAGTAAGAAGCAAGTAATCTAATAAAATAAATGCGAAAAAACTTTAATTTTCAAAAAATTTAATTTGCAGCTTAAAGACTACAATATTTTTTTAAATATATTAAAAACTAACTCTGAAATTTTTAATTTTTGATATTCAAAAAAGAATGCGAAAATAAATTCAAAAATTTTAATTTAAAAAAAAAAAAGATTATATTGAATTTAATATAGATAATAATTAAAGATTTTTAATTTGATAATAATAAGTGAAGAGTTTTAATTTGATAATAAAACATTTTATTTGCTCATGATTTGAGAATCCTACAAGAAGCAATTTAACCTAATAAAAAATTAATCTAATAAAATAAATTTGAAAACTTTAATTTCCAAAAAAAATTAAGTTATAGTAGAAAAACTACAATAATTTTTTAAATATATTAAAAAATAAATTCGAAAATTTTAATTTAAAAAAGATATAATTATGAATTTAATATAGATAATAATTAAAATTTTCTAATTTGATAATAAAACTTTATTGGCTCATGATTTGAGAATCATACCATAAGCAAGTCAATCTAACAAAAAAATTGAGTTAATAAAATAAATTTGAAAACTTGAATTTCTAAAAATTTAATTTCCAGCTAAAAATTACAATATTTTTCTAAATATATTAAAATATAAATCTAAAAATTTTAATTTTTCATATTAAAACAAATTTTATTTTTTTAAATATATTAAAAATAAATTCAAATTTTCATATAGATAATAATTAAAGAGTTTTAATTTGATAATGATAATTGAAGAGTTTTAATTTCATAAGAAAACCCCTTATTAGTTGATGATTTCAGAATCCTACAAGAAGGACGTTAATCTAATAAAATAAATTTAAAAACTTTAATTTCCAAAAAAATTAATTTGCAGCCAAAAAATTACAATAATTTTTCAAATATATTTAACAAATAAATCCAAATATTTTAATTTAAAAAATATAATAATGAATTTGATATATATAATAATTAAAGAGTTTTAATTCAATAATAATAATTTAAGAGTTTGAATTTGATAATAAAACTTTATTGGCGGATGATTTGAGAATCCTACCAGAAGCAAGTTAATCTAATAAGAAATTTATTTAATAAAATAAATTTGAAAACTTTAATTTACAGTAAAAAACTATAATATTTTTTTAAAAATATTATAATAATAAATCTGAAAAAATTTAATTTAAAAAATATAATATTAAATTTGATATACATAATAATTGAAGAGTTTAATTTCATAATAATAATTGAAAATTTTTAATTTGATAGTAAAACTTTATTTGCTAATGATTTGAAAATCCTGCAAGAAGCAAGTTAATCTAATAAAATAAGTTCGAAAACTTTAATTTGCGGCAAAAAATTTACAAATAATTATGTTAAATGTATTAAAAAAATAAATTCAAAATATTGGCAAGAAAAAAATATAATATATATATATATATTAAAACAAAGCCATACTAAATGCCATAAGAGTGCCACATGGCACCCTCCTTGTTTTCTCCTCATGCAAAAATGAAAATGAGATAATTAATTGTGATAGCTATATTTATCCTCTTCCACTCATGGTGGGCTATATTAAAATTAATATAAAACAATATCAATCAAATTAATTTGTGATAAGAACAAATTATTGGCAAGATTAACTTTTTCAAAAAATTGAATAATAACAAACTTTAAACTTTAATTTTTTTATAATGTAAAATTTTGAATAATTATCTAATCACTAATACTAATATTAGCTTGATAATATAAATATTTTTTTAAAATTATAATATATATATATTAAAATCAAGCCATAATGAGTGTCATAAGAGTATCACGTGACATCCTTTCTTTTTTTCTCCCAAAGAAAAAACCAATAATATAAGAGATGATAATAATAAATTTAAACAAAATAATATAAGGGATAATAACAAATAAAACACATGATTTTTTCTTAAAAAATGAGGAGAACCCTCTCTTTGTTTTTTATTTTTATCAAATCTTTATTTAAAATAATCAAATCTTCATTGACTACAACTCAAATGTGTTTAAATCTTTATCCAGATTGAAACTTAACTAGGTCTCTTGCTCTCTTTGTAAATATATAACATGCCCATCAAACTTAATTACGACTTCGTAAGAAACAGAAGAGATATGGGTTTGTTTTAATAAATTTTCTTTGACTTTTTGGAGCTGCTTCAGCCAGATATCTCTATACACTATTGAATATTTTCTTCCCTTTATGTATCCTGTAAATATTTTTATTTTATTTTCTTCTATATTGTTCTATATTTTTATTTTAGTTTTCAAACTCTCTCTTGGTATAGATTGTTATCAAATTAGAGTGATGATTCTCTTTATTGATTGGTTTTGTGTATATATCTTTGCAATTTGTCGTATAATCTCCTGCGCAAATCGTGCACGGCGCGTTCCTCCAGTTGCCCTCCAATTTTTTTGTGCAACAATTATATTATGTAGCAGCTTTCTTTTCTTTTCATAACTACTTAAGATTCATTTTTTTGAATTTGTGATTTCTAATATATATATATATATATATTCTATATACATATAGAATAGGGGTCTATCAGTGCAAGTCAGCTGAACACCATGATTGATGAGTGGGTAGGTGGGTTAGGTGCACCTCTCACCCAGTGGGAAGCAAGGAGGCTAGTCTTCCCCCTCCCTCCACCCCTTACCCCCCGAAATGAAGAAGTATTGGGCCCTCTTCCCACATATGCGTATTTATTTAGATTCTTTCTATTTTTGAATTACCAATAGAGAATCTTTCTAAGAAAATCTCTCTGGCAAAACGCAATTCGTCGAGTTCAATCCAAGGTGCACATTTTGCCTTTTTCGGATAGCCTTCTTACGCCTATTCAGCTAGTGGGGCATTGGTCATAGCTGAAATTCGTCGAAGGGATAAAAAAATAAAAGAAAGAAAGGGAAGTTTTTTCTTTCTTTCAATCCGAACAAAGGAAGCACTCAAAAATGAAAGTTAGATAAAGATGTGTAGTCAGTAAAAACTAGTACTAGAGCCTATTCATTTATAGTTCGGATCATAACACATACTTTTATCCATCTCGCCGAGATATACCCCATCTATTTTGATTTTATAGATTGGTAGAATTTTTTAGATAAAATATCTAAAAGAATTCGATTCTATTTCATCTTTTTTATGTCCCTCCTGTTCAAAAAGTGCTCGCTTCAGGTATTCCACTCGCTTGGTGCTTAGGTTTTCTTAGCCTTAGCTCAGTCTCTGCCTTAGGTCGTCTTTTAAGCTTATTTCCTAAGGCTCGCCTTGTTGTCTATCTTGTTGTTACAGAAAATCCTGTTGGCATGTTTATGACTTAGAGTTTTGCATATTCTTAAGAAGGTATTGAAGGTGATTTCAATTTTTTTTTTTTTTAAGTATGTTCATGTTATCTTGATTTGCTTCTTGGTGAGTTAATTATTTGATGAATTCAAAATAATTGTGATTTCACATTACTGACAATTTTGTGGTAAAAGCGCTTACTAATTCATATTACAGCAGCAACCCTTTGGTAACAAAGATATGATCACGGTATAAAATCAGATGTGCTATTACTTTAATTTTCTGTTAATTTCTGATACTTTTTTTTTTCGCCATCCTTTTATCATATAGCAAGAATGAAAAATTTGATCAATATCGTATAATTGGAAAACCGAAAAGCAATTGATACCTTTTCTAACTCCGGATCAGAACAGTCAAGAAGACCCATTGAAATTCCTTTTGTTGGGATCTACTCAATATTTAAAATTTGTTAAAAATATTTATCATCAAATATAGATTATTTTGTAAAATTTTTCATGTATACTTTGATGTTTAGTTGCATGATTAATCAGTGTTCACTTATATAATTACTTTTTCTCACTTTTAAATGGGATCATTTAACCTTTCAAAAAAAACAAAAGTGAGTTTATTTAAAGAGATAATATAAAAATATAATATAATAATAATATGAAAAAGATTATATAATACATTATCTAATATATAATTTTAGTAATTTCTTAAAAGTAGAATAATTATATTGTCATGATTATATTATTATTTTTTGTAACGGATTCCCTAGAAATCTATGCATCTATATATCCACCTATACAAATTACTATCTTTAGTTTAAATTTAAAATTCATCAAATTATGTTGATTTAGTTTGAAATGTGTTTACATGATGTGTTCATTTTTTTATTAACTTTGATTATTACTTATGTTTTTATTTTTTATTACTGCATTCAGTCATTTAATTTTTGGTGGATTTAGCATGTAATATGAAAGTGACCCCTAACATGGAGCCAGAGCTCGCAGATGGTCCGTTTGAGTGTGAGGGGGGTGCAAATCCTTTCCTTTTGAGGAGGCTTTTAGGGTGAGTTAGGCCCAAACTCAAAATTTTAATAATATTAAACCACCATTTCTTTTTTTTCCTGAAA
This sequence comes from Catharanthus roseus, assembly GCA_028651295.1. Lineage (NCBI taxonomy): Eukaryota > Viridiplantae > Streptophyta > Magnoliopsida > Gentianales > Apocynaceae > Catharanthus > Catharanthus roseus. Next base: position 4,115,978 of record JAPQWS010000124.1, on the reverse strand, counting down.
GGTTAAACCACCGTTTCTATTGAAACAAATTTCGGAGGCAAAAGAAATATCTCAAATAAACTGTTATTTTATATTATTCTAACTTCTCCAAGTACATTTGATTCAAATAAAAAAACCTTCTTCAAGTACTTAACGAAAAAATATCTGAAGAACAATGTTGGTGATTGCATTGACTTTAAGTGATAACTTCATCGAACTAAGGACTCATATGCTTATGAACTAAAAAATAAGAAGATTAATTATGTGCTACTTTTGATAGAATTTCAATGATTAAATTTCATTATCTTTTACTAATTTTATCCTAAATCTTAACAATTTAACCTCATCTCTCAAACAATAATAATTTTAGTTTACAATAAGAAAATTTTTTGTTATTTTAAAAAAATGATGAGATTTTTAAAATTTCTTATTGATGATATGTATATTTATTAAAAGTTTCTCGCATTTGAATCACAAATAATATCATAGTTTAATTTTTTTAAATAAGTTAGTGGCACATGTTATATCTATTTTATTATATTATGATTATTTATGACTATAATATTTTAATTTCATATTAACATAATGTTACTAATTTATAAATATTCACCCGCTTTAAGAACAGGGTCATAGCTACTATATATGAAAACAAAGAAATCTTATGTGGCTCACTTTCACCACTTGGCGTCCACGTGGACACCTTCCCCTTTTTTCTCTCTATTTTATTATTAAAAATAGAGGTAATAATAAAATTGATATAGATAATAATTAAAGATTTTAAATTTGATATTGATAATTGAAGAGTTTTAATTTGATAATAAAAATCTATCATGATTTGAGAATCCTACAAAATATTAATCTAATAAAATAAATCCAAAAAATTTAATTTCTTAAAAAATTGATTTGCAGTGAAAAAACGATAATATTTTTACGTGTATTAAAAAATAAATACGAAAATTTAATTTCTAAAATTCATAAAAAAATTTGCAAAAATAAACCCGAAAAATTTAATTTAAAAAAGAGATAATAATTAATTTGATATAAATAATAATTAAAGAGTTTTAATTTGATAATAAAATTTATTTTCTGATGATTTGAGAATCCTGCAACAAGTTAATTTAATAAAAAATTTATGTGATAAAATAAATTCGAAAACTTTAATTTTTGAAAATTTTAATTTGCAGCCAAAAAAGCTACAATATTTTGTAAACATATTAAAAAAAGAAATCCAAAATATTGCCAAAAAATATATAATATATAAGATAATCTATATATATATATATATACACATCAAAGCAAAACCATAATGACATTCCACTTGACGTCCAATCAACGCCAAGTGACATTCCACTTACTAGTTATAATACTTACATCCTACTAGGACATCTATAGAAACATCCACAAATTCAATTTTGTACTCTGGTAGAGTTAATAGAATATGAAGTAAATTTGCAACTTGAGTAAATAAATAATCTATATAACTTCTAGTTCAAGAATATTTGTATATAAATCAAGATGCTTCAATATTGAACATGACATTTCATAATTCTAATTTTCTCCTTCTAATGCGGAAACATTTATAATAGATAAAGAATCATAAGAGGTAAGCATAACAAATTCTAAGAAAATTTTCATTGATATATATATTCGATCTTAATTTCATATATTTATTTAAATAAAAATCATTAACACAACGATATATTCTTCAGGAACAATTCACTTATATGCTTCAAGCATGTCTATCGAGTCCTTCAAGGACTTCACATAATAAATTTTTAGAGTTTAGTCTACTATTATATAAACTCAATTTGCCACCATAAATTTTATTTCTTCGTATCAATATTGTCAGGACTTTATGAAGAATCATATATTATAACTTATACAAGTTCTCACTTTATTTATTAATTTTTATCCTTCTGGGATTACACTTCAGGTGTATAATTCCTTTAGGGAATATATGTATACTTCAAGTGTACTTAATAATTGTTCAGTCTTTGCATATTTTCTCATGAAAAAATTATATTTTATTTTGGAAAAATATCTCTAATATACTAGAATTTCGAGTCTGCAGACTTTAATTCAAGATCCTCATTCTAATCATAATATGCACAAAATTATTGTAGTCGTGTTGTGCTATTATATGGTTCTATCTATTTTATATCATGACATGATACAATGAGAGCTCATAATTATTATGACTTCAAGGTACCTAAACTTCTCCTGGAAAGAATAATAAAGTCATATCTTAGAATTTTCATCTTCTTGACTTAATCACATAGAACTATCTTAAATTATTGCTCATTTTCATATGCGAGAATTTTATTAGAACCAATTTATTCTACCACATTTTTGCATGTGTGTCAAAATCATTAGTGGTAGATTGTCCTTCGGGAAAAGTAAATACTAGGAGCTTTCTATGTCGGATTTTCTTTATCAATAAATATATCTGACCATTAATCCTTTGAACTTCTAGTTCAAATTATTTGTGTAGGAAGATCAAAGTGAAACACATAACTTATTCTTTATCCGATTATATAATTTTCTTCTCTTTTCAATACCCATCTTAAATACGTTGTGTTGGAATAATATATTTATATAGCGCATATTTAATGCTAATATTGCAAACTATTTAGGTTCTCACCATGAACTAATTACAATGAGGAGAAAAAAATAATATATTAGCAAAATACAAATAAGTACTACTATAAAATATACATAAATGAATTTCAAGACACTTATGGTTCTATAAAACCATTTACTAGGCCTATAAACATGTTCTGTAGGAACGTTCAATATTTATATAAATAGTACAATATCATCAATAATGTTATGACAAATTATGTTAATGGAAGAATCTAAAATATGAGTTCATTATTAAAATTGCAAAGTTCAACTTGCAAGTCAACAATAGATATGTGACCATGGGTCGATGCATTGACTATATATTCTCCCAAAACACATTCAAATCTAAATAAATATTGATTGTTTATAAAACTATTTTGCCTTAAAAATTAGTAGTACAAATAAACTTTGTTTATCAGGAACTTCTAATTCCATAAAAATATTGTTACAAATTTTTTTTTTGACAGTTCGTATTTTATTGATTTAAGATGGCCTAACTGGTCATGCGAATACTTTAATATTTTGGAATAAGTAAACCTCAGGTTTACTCAATAATTCATTACAATTACATAAACTTTGGTGAATTACAAATTAGGATGGGAGAATATGGTAGTTTATGTAATTCACATTTATTCTATAAGTCATGATGATATAGCATAATTATCATGTGATCTTTTAGGTCAATTTACTCTTCAAGAGTCTTTAAATAATTAATTTTTCTAAAACTTTCTATTAACTAACTCTTCTGAGTCTTTAGTAAATAGGCTCTTTTACAGGTTTAATTAAATATCTTCTAAATATTATAGATATCTTCTAGATATTTAGCTGTTCTGGAGATTTTAAAATATTAGCTCTTTTGAAGCATTTTATTGATTAGCTCTTGGGAACTTTAATTTCAATCTATTAGCTCTCTTGGAGTTTTTTATTAATTAACTCTTTTGGAGTTTTAATTTATCCTACTTTTCATTCTCCTAATACATATCTTTTTCACTATTCTTGAATATATAATAAATCATGGGGCATATATATAATATGAAAAATGATATAAAATAACAAATAAAAAGTAATTTATTTTCTCTAATTATTTCAAGGAATTGGTTACATCAATAAGTCTATATATCAACAGACATGATCAATATATGATATCAATAATAGCATGATTTCGTTCGACGTACTACAGGTACGTTACAAACTCTCTTTTATATTTTATCAACAATATTATTTGGGATTATATATTCCCTTTTTCTTTCTCATTATTATCACTTCTGGTGATTGTAAGCCCTAAGGCCACTTTTATAATATTTTGATTATGATTAACCTATGTTTTGTGATAAATAGATATAGTCTTATATAGAAGAACAAAAGTTGCACAAGAGAAGTCTCAAGGGTGTTCCACATAGAAATAAAAGATCATTCAAGCCAACAAGAATCAATGAAGATGAAGTGTTCAAGATAGATTCCTTGAAAACAAAGTTTAGTTCGAGATATGCTAAGGTATTTTGTAAAACTCTCTAACTTTTATCTTTGATTTTTTATTAAGAATTTTAGCTCCTTGGATGAAATATTTTCTACAAACTATATATGAAAAACTAACTATCAAGAATATATATTTTGGAATGTGAAGGAAATTCTATATTTTTTGAAAGGAAAACCCGTTGTTAAAAATTTTCTATGATATTCCAAAAAAGGGTCATCTGATTTTTCCCCAAAAAAAAGAAAAATTGGTCGTTCATTTTTAAAAAGGGTCATCCGATTTTTTTCTTGTAAAATAAAAATCGGTCTTCCTATTTAAAAAATGGCCCGTCTGATTTTCTTTTTACAAGGAAATCAGACGTCCATTTTTAGAAACCAGTTGTCCATTTTTTTATTCTTACTATTAAAATATAACCATTACAGGCAGTAACGGCTAGTTTTTACCTTCACATATAAATAGAGATTTTTTATCAACATTAAAAGATAAGAAGTTGAAAACATATTTGAGATCATTTAAGAACATTTAAAGAGTTTTAAAGTACATTCTTCAAAACATATTTATCTCACAAAAACAAAAAGAAAAAATCTTCTTGGAGCTTCATTATTGATCATCCATCAAGAAGAAGAAAAGAGCAGCTTGTAGAAATAATTATTATGTTTTACCTTTCCCTTCTCAAGTTCATTTGGCAACTTTGTTCCTTACTCTTCTATTTTCTTTTGTGATCAAAGGTTTTGTGAAATACCCTTTGGGGTGATCCTTTGATAATTTGTTGTATTTGTGTGTTGTATAATCTTTGAGGTTTTAGTGTAAAACCCTTGAAGGTGATCCTCATTGTGGCTTTTATAAATTATTTAAAATAGTGGATTTGTGAAATCCTTGAGAGAGTGAATCATTATAAATATATTGTCTCTCTTCTTTGTATTTTTCTTTTCTTTTGTATGCTTACTATATAATAATCTTTGTTTTTTAAAGTGATTTTATTTGGCTAGGAATTTTATTAAAAAGACTTATTAAATTCTTTTTCAAACAAAATCGTAGGTTTTATTTCTAAAATTGTTCAAAAAGTATTTTATTAGCCAAAAACTTTATTCACCCCCTCCTCTCCCCCCTCCCCCCAAGGTTTTTCAGTGATAATTTGGATATTAGATTCATAAGTCATAATAATTACAAATTATTATAAATAATTATAATCACGAATATAACATATTATAAAAATAAAATTTCTAATTGTATTTGCTTCATGGAATGACATAAAATTATTAGGGATATTATAATATTCCATCAACAATGATTCAATCCTTTATTTAGTCTCAAAATGTGATCAATTACCTTGATTTCAATGTTGCTATTGCGGAAGCATATTTGAGATATGAGAAAGTTAGAATATTTTCTAGCTACATTATTTCAATTAAGAAAAATAGAATCTTGCATACTGATATGTTCAACATTTATAGCCATAAATATAAGTATTGGCATAATGACCATCTTCAAGTGGTTGTGCCTTTCTTTTAATTTTTTAAAGATCTTTTCTTGATAAAATATTCAGTCTTCAGGGCCTCATAAATTTAATGAAGAAAGAATATTATTTATAATATTTATTTCTCTTTTAATGAGGAAAGAAATATTTATAGTTGTGATTTCTCTTTTACATGTCTCTTCTAAACTGATTATATAAGAGGGATTTCTACAAGAATCCATAATAAAAATTTGATCTTTTTATGACATCAAAGTCATATACAAAAACTTTAAACAAAAACAAAGAAAAGAATTTCGATATTTCTTACTTCAAGAAACTTCAAGAATTTTTTACCTATTTTATCTCTAGGGACTTAATTGTAGAATCTTGTTCTTCAAGAAATCTTGCTCACTCGTACAATTGTGCTGATAACTTATTATAAGTTTGATGATCGCGACACATGATTTGCTTGGAATAATAATACAAATATAAAATAAGATAGAAGAATAAAGAGAATAAGAAAGAGATAGAAAGTAGACACAGATTTTCAGAAATCAATCATCTTAATTACAAAAGGTAGTAAAACCGTAGAAGAAATGGACTTTATCATTAGGGAGTCAGAGCTCAATTAGATTGCGCTTTGGGAACTATAATTCTTTTCAAAGAATGTATTTAGACATCCGCTATTTATTCATTAGTTTCATAATAGATCCTTCTTTTTTCTTTTAATTACTTTTTTTTTTTTTGTAAAAGTCAACAATTTTTGATAAATTTTTCTTTTTTTTTTCCAGAAATGTGCATGATGAATGTTAAGCTTGGAATGTAGTTTTGTTGTTGTTGTTGTTTTTTTTTTTTTTTTTTTTCTTACTTTGTCAATTCAACTAACCCTTTTATAAAAAAAAAAAATCTTTTCATGCAGATGAAAACCTTTATTCTATCCCGAAGAAGCCTCCAAAGTTTAAAGTCACAGAACTAATCAGTTTTTTCTTAAAAAATAAAAAATAAAAAATAAAAATAAAAATTTGCCAATCAGATCAATAGTGTTCTATACTCACCTTTCTAAATCCTAATTTATATTATATTTTTTAAATATTACATAATATTTAAAATTAGTTTGTCAATTAGTATACTTTATATACATTAGTTGGGCATTATCTTCACCACTTACCCATCTACATCCACTATCAATATACTTACCAATAAATATTACTGAAACCTAATTAGAATCTTATAGAACTAAAAGGGAGACTAAAACAAATAAATCCTAATAATTAACCTTACTCAATAGATCATTTAGAATAAAGAATTGAAATGTGTACCTTGATCCAGAGCGATTGAAGATTTGAAGATCGGGTTTGAATCTTCTGATTGTTACGTATGCAACCGTTTTCTTCAAAGAGACAGAGACTTTTAGATGAGGCTAGTAGTCCAAAAGCATACTTGCAATCAGGGACCATAACCCTAATATATAGATGTATTTGCTAAACAGGCCATCATAGTTTTACAATACAACCCCTAGGTTTCTACACATTTATAAGGAGACCCCACACTTTTATTAAGATGAAAGACCCACCTATATAAATATAGATTACCTTAATTGGGTCTCAAAATATATATAATAACAAACACATAAATTAATTAAGCAATACATGTACGTCTACATGTCTAAATGTTATATATAAATACGTGCACATGAATTAAGTCCAAAGATCGTGTTTGAATCTTCTGATTATTACGTACGTAGCCGTTTTCCTCAAAGAGGTGGAGACTTTTAGAGGAGGCTAGTGGTCTAAAAGTATATGTGCAATCAGGGACCATAACCTTAATATATAGATGTATTTGCTAAGCAGCCCATCATAGTTTTGCAATACAACCCTTAGGTTTCTACACATTTATAAAGAGACCCTACACTTTTAATAAGACGATAAACCCACCTATATAAATATAGATTACCTTAATTGGGTTTCAAAATATATATAATAACAAACACATAATTAAATTAAGTAATACATGTACGTCTAAATGTCCAAATGCTACATATAAATACGTGTACACATGAATTAAGTCCTAAGATTTAGCAATCTCCCACTTAGACTAATATTCATGTATGCACTTGTCCAAACAATTATTTGATTGTCACTGCAGTAGCTAGTATACTTTAATTTGTCATCTTAAACCAACTCTATCTATTAATTTCATTAATACATGAATCAAATGGACTTTCACTACATTAAAAAGAGTTGTTAAACCCATCATTGGTCACGTGTATTAATTCAACAAAACGACCTGAGTTGAGTGTGGATGTGTAGCATGGAAATTACATGTGAATATCTATGCATGCCTATTTTCAATTGGTCTAACAAAATTGAGACCACTGCAAACATATAAATAGGAAATAAACAACTCAACATCATAATCACAATGAGCAAATGGTAGAAAAATTATTATCATATTAACAATAATAAAAAAATAATGTATATGAGCATAAATATATATACAGACTCCCACTGAACTTAGACACCATCTAAAGATACAATACCCATATGGATAGTATGTTCTGTAAAGACCTTCGGTATCAATGCTTTAGTTAGCGGATCCGCAAGCATGGAGCCTAACCCAATAAGCTCAACATTAAATATATCATTCTGAACTCGCTCTTTTACAACTAGAAATTTGAGATCTATATACGTAGATTTTGTTGAGTTCTTATTATTGTTATAATTGTAGACTGCAGCTTTGTTATCACAAAATAATTTAAGTGGTCTCTCAATATTGTCAACCACACGCAGTCCTATAATGAAATTATGCAGTCAAATAGCTTGATTTAGTGCCTCAAAACATGTTACAAATTCTCCCTCCATAGTTGAAAAAGCAATGAGTGTCTGTTTGACACTTTTTCATGATATCGCCCCTTCAGATAGTAGAAAAATATATTCTGATGTAGATCTCATGCTATCTTAACATCCACCTAAGTCGGAATCTGAATACCCAATTATCTCAAGTTTGTCCGACTTTCTATAAGTGAACATTTAATGTTTTATTTTCTACAAATACCTCATGACTCGCTTGGCTACTATCCAATATGCAGAACCCGGATTACTCAGATATCTACTTAGCAACTATGAATGCAAGGTCTAGACGAGTGCAGACCTATGCATATATAAGGCTTCTGAACATGGAAGCATAAGGAATACCTTCCATTTGCTTGGATTCAGAGTCATTATTAGGAAACTGTTTGAGACGAAACTTATCTCCTTTAGCCACGGGAGTATCAAGCGGTTTATAATTTTACATTCCAAATTGTTGTAATACCTTCTCGATGTATCCCTTTTGCAACAATCTAAGAATTCCCCGAGAACGACCTCGATGAATTTGGATTCCTAATACAAAATATGATTCACCAAGATCTTTCATCTCAAATTGCTCCGAGAGAAATTTCTTAGTTTCATGCATTAAATCTACACCATTACACACAAGCAAGATTTTATCCACATAAAGTACTAAAAAAATGTACTTATTTTTACAGAACTTGTGATACACATAATCATCCACAACATTTGTCTCAAAACCAAAAGACAATATCACATTGTGAAATTTATCGTACCACTAACGAGAGGCTTGTTTGAGCCCGTAGATGGATTTCTTAAGTTTACAAATCAATTGTTTAGAATTTTTGAGTTCCAAACCTTCAGGTTGTATTATATAATTGTCTCATCAATGTTCCCATTGAGAAAAGCTGTTCTGAAATCCATCTGATGTAACTCAAGATCAAATGTGCCACCAGTGCCATAATTATTCTAAAAGAGTCTATCGAAGAAACAGGAGAGAAAGTCTCTTCGTAGTCAATATCTTCCTTTTGAGTGAATCCCTTAGCGACTAGACACACTTTATATCTCTCCACATTGACTTGTGAATCCCTTTTGGTTTTAAAAATCCATGTACAACCAATTGGTTTCGCACACTCTAGCAAAGGAATGATATCCCACACGTCATTGTCTTTCATGGATTGAATTTCTTCACCCGTGGTATCTATCCATTTACAAGCATTTGAGCTTCCAATGGCTTGACAAAAGGTAATTGGATCATCTTCTGTCGAGTCAATCTTTTCCATATGCTCATTAAGGTACACAACATAGTCATCTGAAATTGCGTTTCTTCTTTCTCGAATGGATCTTCTTAAGAGCACTGGTTCTTAAGATTGTTGAGGTTTCTCCACAAGAACAATAGGTTGAGGAGCAACTGGATGATCAATTTCAAGCAAAGCCTGTTGATCTATATTAGCAAGAAGCACAACATTGTCTTATACAGAGTTTTGGTCTTGAATGAGATTAGGTACAAGAACCTGCACATGTTCAAGAACAACACTAGGAATGAGAACTGAGTTTTCACTAAAGAAAAAGTTTCTTGCATTCCCAACTTCAATATCCTCAAAGAACCGGGCATTTCCTAACTCGGAAAATGTTCTGTGTTGGGAATTATAAAACTTGTAACCACGTGACTGTTTAGAGTATCCAACAAAATAGCAACTAACTATTCTTTCATCCAATTTCTTTTCATTAGGCCTATAAGGCCTTGCCTCAGCTGGACATCACCATACCCTTAAATGTCTTATGACAGGTTTCTTATCTGTCCACTATTCACGTGGGGTTTTTGTTGTTGCTTTAGTTTGAACTCTATTAAGTATATAGACTGCAGTTTTAAGTGCATCCCCCCAGAGTGCTTCTGGTAAATTAGTATGACAAATCATACTTCTTACCATGTCCTTAAGGGTTCTATTTTGTCTCTCAGCAACTTCATTCGTGCTAGGTGACCTCGGCATAGTATACTGAGGAACGTTCCCACACTCTTCTAAGAATTTGACGAATTGCCCTAGACGTTGTTCACTTGAACCATCATTTCTACTGTGATATTCACCTCCACAGTCAGATCTGATATATTTAATCCTTTCGCCTAGTTGATTTTCAACTTTAGCATTAATTGCTTTGAACTTATCCAAGGCCTCTGATTTCTCATTTATCAAATACATGTAACCATAACGAGAGTAATCGCCTATGAACATTATAAAGTACTATTGACCATTCCAAGAAGCCATAGAGAATGGTCCATATATATATATATATATCCGTATGTACTAGTTCTAAAACGTTTTTAGCTCTCTCGGCACCTACCTTTTTCTTGTCTATTAATTTACCTTTAATACACTTGACACATATTGTATTATCTGAAATGTCAACTATGTTAAGAATTCCTTCAGACACAAGTCTGTGAATTCTCCTTTTCGGAGATATGACCTAATCTTTTGTGCCATAATGTATAGGAGTTCTCTTTAGTTTATTTTTATTTAGTACCACGTGTACTTACATGCAAGGACTCATTAGAAGAAATAGTCTCAAGCTCATATAAATTATCATAAGGATATAAAAAACCAGTTCCTAACAATTTAGAATCAAAATAGAGACGAAACTGTTTATTACCAAATGAATAGAAAAAAAGAAACTAAATTCCGTCTAAATGACGGTACAACAAATATTTCTTTTAATTCTAGAAATAAACCAGTCTTTAATGATAATATAAAAATGCCTACAGCTTGAATTTCTATCGTACTGTCATCTTCCTTATAAATGAATCTTTAATCATCCCTTGGTTGGCGGTAACTACGGCAACCTTGCATTGATATACTTACGTGAGTAGTGGCAGCAGAATCTAACCACCAAGTATATCTTGGCACCGAAACTAAATTAACCTTTAAACAGACAAAAGTTAGAGGCATACCTTTCTTCACGCGCCATTTTAGTGGCAACAGAGTGATATTTGGGATCTTTGCAGAAAAAATACTTTATGTCTTTCGACTGATCCTTTTGTTTTTTCTTCGCCTATGTATCCGCAGTCATTTTGCCCTTTCTTTTTTTGTTACCTTTTGAGAAATTGAGATTAACACTCTCAACTTTATGTTGCCTCATTCTTTTCTTCCTTCTGCATTAAATGTGAGATGAGTTCATTGATTGTCCATGTGTCCTTTTGACAGTTGTAACTCACCTCAAACTGGCCAAATTGAGGAGGAAGAGACATCAAAACAAGGTACACCAGTAGATCATCAGGAAGATCCAACAACAGTGTCTTAAGTTTTGATATAATTTGAGACATCTTGAGAATGTACTCCCTAATGTTTTCCAAACCATTGTACCTCATGGCAGTGAGTTTATGCAGTTGCGTAATAATCTATGTCTTTTCGCTTTTTTATAAAGCGTTGTTCCAACTGTTCGAGAAAATTAACTACATTATTCTCATCTGTCACATTAGCAAAAAAGTCTCTGGAATTGTACTCTTCATGATCATCAGACTTAACCTATTTGACCGTTCCCACTGAGCCATTTCACTCTGTTGTTCAAAGGTACTAGTATCTATCAGCTCAGCTGGTCGTGGCTCCCTATTGGCCAAATCCAGATCCAAACAACCGAGATGAATTGTAACCTTATCTTTCCAAACTTTAAAGTTGGTACCATTTAATGGCAGAATATTACTTAGATTAGTAGATAATTGAGCAACAAAGACACCAGTAACTGTAACAGAAAACAATATAATAAAAATGAATAAAGCTCACTCATTTATATTAAAAAAAAAAAATTTAAAAACTCATGGTCTATATTCATAACAACATCCGATCACAAGAATATCGGTGCAACACTAAGTCTAGTTTTTGGATAAAGAGTCAGCTTGCAAGTGATTTCTTGATGTACTAATCGAGCACTAATAGTAAAATCCATTAGTATCAAGCCTTCCTTTGGACTAACTTAACACTTATTATGAATACTTAATAACTATTTCATGTTCATCATCACAAATGTTTGTAACTCTCAGTCTGACAATAACAATCTTCCTTTGGGCCGATTGTTACCCACATAAGAAATACAAAACACAACATCTAAGTTGTTCATTATCGAATCGAAATATTTCATGGGAGAGCCTACTTTGGCAGGGTGTCACTTCCACCAATCAATATAAAGCTACTAAACATGCTTATTAGAGCAACTTAAGTTGTTATGAATAGAAAAACTTTAATTACATACAATTCATATTTTATATTTTATATGTATCAAAATTCAGAATTAACAAATAAATTATGAAACATAGAAGAACCAGATATAATATGTAAATAATCATGTATATACATATATTTATATATCGACATATAAATGATAGCATTAATCGATATACTGAGAAACAAAACGTCTGATCTCCATAATAATAACAATAGAATTGCATAACAGAGCATCATGAATGCGTCAATTCATCCGTAATCAATAGAATATAATAATAATAATAATAATAATAATAATAATAATAATAAATAAATAAAAAACATATGCATGCATAGACATGCAGTCAAAAGTAGCACAAAATTGCAAAACACCAAACCATATATATAAAGATAATGGTCTCCATTATGAAAACTTCAAGCAGTTGACTTCAGATCTCGAAAAAATGAAAACCGAGATGCCAAGCCTTTTTTTTAAATCCGAAGAACAGAAACAAAGCGGCGGCAGATATCGGATCTTCATCAAATTATTCAGATGAAACCAAAGCATGATATAAAATAGGATCGGCAAATTGTCTTTTTTTTTCTTTCTTCCAAAAATCAAGAATTTAAAGAGAGGTGGCTCTGATACTATTGACAGAACTAAAAGAGAGAAAAAAATAAATAAATCTCAAGAATTAACCTCACTCAATATATCATTTAGAATAAAGAATCGAAATATACACTTTGATTCATAGCGATCGAGAGATTTGAAGATCGGGTTTGAATCATCTGATTGTTACGTACGCAGCCGTTTTCCTCAAAGAGATGGGGGTATTTAGAGGAGGCTAGTGGTCTAACAGCATATGTGCAATCAGGGACAATAACCCTAACATATAGATGTATTTGCTAAATAGTTCATCATAATTTTGCAATACAACTCCTAGGTTTCTACACATTTATAACGAGACTCCACACTTTTATTAATATGACAGACCCACCTATATAAATATAGATTATCTTAATTGAGTCTCAAAATATATATATAATAACACACATAATTAAATTAAGCAATACATGTACGTCTACATGTCTAAATACTATATATAAATATGTGTGCACATGAATTAAGTCAAAAAAATCTAACAGAATTCTCGTGCTTGGCTCACCAAAATAAAACACTCAATGCCGACTATTTCTTGATGTGAACTGTATAATCATTTATTCTATCAGTGCTTATATAGATATATATATATATATATATATATATATATAAAAGTCGACTCATAAAGGGCAAAAGTGATCAAACTTTGAATACTATCTCAAAGTTGGTGCATGTGAGAGTTTCTTGCGAGATAAATGGAGCAGCTTATTGAACAAAATAGAAGAGCAGACAATGTTTCTCTTCATTTTCATCATCTCTATAAGAGTAATTGTTCTCGCTTTTGTGCTAAGCAATTGATAAGTTTTTAGGCTATTATTATTCTTTTATATTATTCTACCTGATGTAAATCTAAGCAATTGATATTCATCCCTGCCTTTTATGTTCTTTAATTTCTTTTCCAATTTCATTACATTTGGTTCTTTCTTTTCTTTATTTTTTAAATTTTTTATATGTATATTGATGTTATTCAATATTGTACAAAGCTATTCATTTTTAGGTAATTTCATTTTGATTAATTTAACGTTTTTCTTTTAATTTTCATTGAAAATGAATAATCTTTAGTATTCACAGATTCTTTAACAGTATTATGATAACTATAGATTTTTTTTTGCAAGATAAAACGTTTTCATATGTTTCAGTGCCATTTTTTTGCAGGGCATATTATTTCGGTTGGGAATGAACAATATTATGTATCTTGAATTAGATATAGAGGGAGAATGGTTGGTCAGAAGATAGCAGTGGCTATGATCTTCAATCCAAGGCACACATAACATAAAGCAGCATCATCTCCACAACTTTTCATGCAATTCATGTTGCATGCTCCTCTAAATTCTTGTACCTTGAACTTTTGTAGAGCAAAAATAAGGGCGTCAGTGAGAAAAGGACAACTGCAATAGGGATTTGGGGAATTAATTATGTATATGGGTTTGGGTAGAATATGTTAACGAATTTTGACTCTAATTGGATTGGCTCTATGAAAATTTTTCAAAAGTATTTTCTGAGATATGTGTTGAATTCTCACCAATATCTACGCCGATTTCCATATAACCATTTAGGTTGTAATATTTCTTCGTTTCTAATCCTATTATAATATTACTATAACATTTATATAATATTTTATGAATAATTTTTTAAAACTAGGTATGTTAATCAAATTATTAACATTAAAATTTTAAAGTAGATGTTATTTTCCCTTTCCAATCAAAAGGAGTTGATCAGATGAGAAAAATGTCCTGATTTTATTTTTTAAAAGTATGTGGTGGCAAAAAATTAGCACCAAACCTACCAATTACTTTATTTATTTATTTATTTACTTTGATGTAAAGGCAAACTATATTAGTCAAAAAAAGAAATATTACAAAGAGTACAAGGCAATTTCTGTAAAAATCCTAGCTTATAAGACTTTCTTATGGTTTTTTATATTAACTTAAAACATAATTAATTGGAATAGTTAATAATTAATCTATAACCCATTCCTAACAATATATTTAAGCAAAAAAGAAATCTCAAAGTTTATGCTCTTTTTATTGTTTTCCTTTAATAGTTAGCTTTTCATTTTTATTATTTTATTACTTTTCTTAATATTCTTTTATGAGAATAAAGAAACTTTTACAATTTTTTATTTTTAATAAAATATATTTTTAAGTGAAAATAATCTTTCTATTTATTTTAGAGTAGGAAATTTAAAGATTAGTTAAAACTTCTTAGATAAAATCTTCTTTAAGGATTTATTGTTTTCATATGTGTAGTCCGTTTTTTTGTGATAAGACAAGAATAAAAGAATTTGTTTTCTTATTTTTTTCTTCAAAATGGACTTTCTAACCTCTTTTTATTTCTTGTTAATTCTTTTTTTTTTTTAACAAAAAGTAATTAAACGTAAAATATTTTCTTTTATATACAATATTTTAATTTGGGATCACATCTATTATAAAAACATTATAATTTCTATTTTAATAAAATTTTAATCATTCATAAATGTTTATCATGTGCTCAAGTATGGGGACAACAGCTACAGTAGTGAATGATAGAGATAGAACAGTGATGGATGGTCAGTGGTGGTAGAAGGAGAAAAGGACTATATAATTGACTATGGCGATGAGAAGAAGAAGAAAAATGAAAAGAGGGGAAAATGGGCAAGTGATAGTTATATGGAAGGAGAAAATGAGTCGGAGTAGGGAGAGAGAGAAAGAGAGAGAGAGAGACGAGTGGTCAACAATGATGGGAGGAGAAAACGAGAGAGAGAAGAGAGACATGCGTTCACAAGGTGTGAGAAGAGAAAAGAAGAAAGAGAGAGAATAATTACAGTTGGTTATAGCTATGAGAAAGTTGAGACAAAAAGAAAGAAGGAATGAGTTAGTGACAGTGGTAGAGGAAAAAGAAGAAAGAGAGAAGGATTCCAGTCAGCTAAAGTCGCAGTGAGAATGGGGGATGAGAGAGAGAGAGAAGATAAACGGGTGGTCGGTGGCGGTAGAAAGAGAAATTAAGAAAGAGAGAAAAGGAATACAAAGAGTCATATCGATGAGAAATGAGAAAAAAAAGGAAAAAGAGGCCAGAGAAAGAATAATGGTGGTCGACACATATGGAAGGAGAAAATGAGCAGGGAGTGCACAGATCTGCCATAGTGGTGGTAGTGGTAGAGAAAAATGAAGATATAGAGAGAGCAATCCATGACCACCGGCCAGACAGGAAGAAATAGAAAGAGAGAAAAAATAAGTTAGGTTAGAAGGTGACAAAAAAAAAAAAAAGAAAAAGGGGGAAAGAGGAATTAAAGTCGATCATAGCTATGAGAAGTGGAAGAGAGAGAGACAGAGAGAGAGGAGGTTTAGCTCGTAAAACAGAGAAAAAAATACATATAAAAATTAAAATCTCGGTATATAAACATCTTTTTAACCATATTGAGTGTATGTGAACATGCAATCCAACACGACTATTGATTACTCGATTGAATAAAGGGTCCAATAAATTGTAACTCATATTATATATATTTATATATTACTTTTAAATAATTGCTACTTATTCTAATAAAATTTTATATTCATAAGTAGCACAAATTTTTTAAAATATGTATATTGATTAAAAGTTTCTCATATATATTTACTTTCACAAATATTATTACATTTAATTTTTTTAAAATATAAGTTAGTATCATTTGCTATATTCCAACTATTTATGAATATAATATTTCGCTTTTACATTTGTATACATTCATAGTATAACATATTACTCTTTTCTTAATATAACATATATAATTTGTATATATCCACTGTGCTCGAAGCATGGGTCATAACTAGTTTAACAAGAAAAATTCATATATATATATATATATATATGTTTGAGTAATCTTCCTAGATTTTTTATGACCCATATAACATACATTCAAAAATTTGCCTAATTTTGCCATAGAAGGAATGATGGGGATCATTTTAAAAAAAAAAAAAAAAAGAAGTTATAATTAAAATTGTAGAATTAATAATTTTGGAACTAGATAATATAAATTTAATAATTATGGAACCAATATTGACAATTTTCTCAAGAAAAATCTATGTAAGAATCATTTATTTATTAAAAGAGTCAATAAAGATAATTCGGGAATCTATACGATAGTGCGAAAAAATTTATTTTTTCTGCCAAAATGGATTTCTCTAATCCAATGCTCTCTAACTCAAAACTCAAATCTTTCACATTCAACACAAATTCAAGCTAGATATAGATAATTTTGATTATTTTTTGCAAGAAAATATCAATTTTAAGGTTAAAAAAATGCCAAAAATTAATTTTTTTTCAACTTTGTTGAGTTTCTCCCATATAAGAAGAATTTCTCCCATCTGGGCGAAACTTTTTTTTTTGTAAAGAAAAAAAAAAACCCGCTGGATTGAGTTTCGCCCAAATGGGTAAAATAAAATCGATATTTTATGAGAAAAGCTATTTTTAGCCTACAATGGATTCGGCCCAATAAGATGTGTATAATCCCAACAAAAAAAACTTGAAAGTGTTTGGATTCGGCCCAATACAGTAATGAGTAAGTATGGCGCATGATTGAATAAAATTAAACAATGGGGTGAGAGAGGCTCGAACTCTCGACCTCAGGATCACTCTAATTGCTATGAGACCTACGCGCTAGCCAACTGCGCCACCACCCCAATGATCCTTTTATACTATTTATCCGTTTACAAGATGAAATATCTTCCATCAAAACAGATCAGGCTCAATTCCGGTTCTGATTTAATTTAAGTTTTTTATGTTTTTCTTAATAAAACCAGCACCACTTTCATTAAGGAATAGACAAAATGTTCATGTTAATGAAAGGTATACAAGTGATGGGGTATATTTTTCAATCAAATATGAAATGTGAAGGTTCCATATAATCAATCTTATTTTTGTCAATTTATTTGTTACTTAATTGACATTTTACTAACATAGCATAATTAGGTTAAAGTCCCAATTGTAAAAGTTAATTGAGTTGTGAAAGTGATGTTAGGTACTGATTGAAAAAAAAAATCTTAAATTAACCCCCAAGCCAAGTAGAACTTATTAATTCATTTCTCACAAATAATATGATCATATTCTTCATTATTTAAAATAAGTAATTTTTAATTTATTTTAAGTTATAACTTATTTGAGTTATTTTTAATTACTTATGACATTTACTTTTAATTTTAAAATAAGTTGAAAAAGTTATTTTTAAAATGTTAATCAAATAGTGATTTTTTAGACTGTTTCTACTCTCTTTGTTTTTAAGGAGAAACTGCTTCTAATTATTAGTACCAATTTACAGTTTTAGAACCAATTGAATTACGCCAATGTAGTCTTTAATTATTGATGCTCTTAAAAATAAAAGCATTACAATCATTATTATTATTTTCGGTTTCAACCTTTGTGTTTTAATACTTTGCAATGGGGGACACGTATATTTTCAAATGTGAGGCCATGCATGTGTCCGCCACCCCCAAGATTGAGAGTGCTGATTATCACGCAAAAGCTCCATGAGAATGCAAAAAATAAATAAAAGTAATGATAGAGGGATGAATATTGAATCAATGCAGAATAAGAGCAAATTAATGATTTTTTTCACGCAAAATATCTTCTACTAGTAAGAGGGCTAAATGTACTTTTTCTTTATTTTTTAATTTTATTTTTATTGAACAATTATATTTAGATCAATGTTAATCCCTAAATATTTCTCAATAAATATTATTATTAGTTCAATTCTTAAATAATTAGTGGACTTCTCTCTTTAATTTCTTTTGTTCTTTTGAATGTTCATGTGCTATAGGAAGAGACCTAATTAGAAAGACAAGGAAATTATTCACGTGATTTGGACTTAAACTAGTTTTAATTAATTATGAGCTTGCGTCCCTTTGATGGTACACGGCACCAAAAGAATGCCGCTAATGAGCCAAATCTTTAAAAAAATACATGCCCTTTTAATTTTTTAATTAATTATCATCTCAATTATGTGTTTAAATATATATTTCCTTTTCTTGATATTTGAATGTGTATTTATGAAAATAAATAATAATTTGAATATCTATAATGGGTATTAGGAAAATGACCTTCATCAATGGACCTACGCTCAAAAGAGAGTGATGACCGAGAGGGGTTTTATCCCCATTCACCTCTTATGCCTAAGTCAGAACAAAAGTATACAAGCAATTATTTGAGAGTCAAGATAATTAATGAATTAGGAAACAAACATCTTTTATATAACAAGAAGACTATCTCCTTGTAGATTTAGGAAAGGTTTCCTGATACTGCTAGGAGTCCTTGTACCATCAGAATAAGAGTAAATCTAGACTTCTTCTCCAATAAATTCCGTAGCCAGGTGTTCTGGAGCTGGGCCAGAGTGTGAAAAGCATTGGGTCAAACGAGTTGAGTCCAAAATGAGATGTCCCAACAAGTTGTCCCCATCATAAGAATCCATAAATGGTTTATGGTTCTTCTTGATTTCAAATCATCACCATCATTTGGGGTGAAATACTGTGTGAAGCTCTCCGATGAGATACTTAATTGACGTCGGTTCAGGCACTGTCATTTCACTCTGCACCTAAGAAACCAAGATTCCTCTTTTGATTTGTAATTTTCTTTTCATTTCTGCAGGTCCATCTCTTGTTTCAACAAATCTACTTCCTTTCTCCGTTAATCTGCCTGTCGCGCAATGTCGGCCTCTAGAGCTACCATTTCTAAATCACCATCAAAGAAGGAGTCCAAGGCAAGTGTCTCTGAGTAAGGTAGTTCTCCTTATCTTGATGTTGAAATTTTTCATCCTGAAGATAACTTGGATTTGGGAGGTTGGTTACACAATTTCGGAGATTGCTCTATTTTGTTTCCAAGTATAAACGATGCCGAGTCCGCGAATCGTATGAAGAAGCATTATTGGGCTTCGGGGGTGCTTCATTCTTACAATCCTACAGATAAAGATCATGTTTGTGAACCTACTGCCATCAGCTATCCTTTTGAGATTTTCTACAAACAACTTGGAGCTATAAGAAGGAATTTGGGATCCCTAATGATTTCCATATTAGGGTGCGAAATGCCGAAGAGAGGGTCCACCTACTCCCTAAAGGATGGATAGTTGTCTATCAGGATCAACTAAAGAATGGGCTGAGATTTCCCTTGCATAATATGTTTTTGGATATAACCAGTCATTGGGGAATAGATGTGGGGCAAATAGCTCCTAACGGTGTTAGGGTTGTTTTTGTCTTTATCCTTATGTGTAAGGCTTTCAGGATGCCAACCAATTTGGAACTGTTCTCTAGATTTTTTTTGAAATAAAACTAGTTAGAGATGGTTTCGGGTGGCATACATTTCAGAGGAAAAGTGGTGCAGTTGAGCTTGTAAAGAAGATGTCCCAATCTATTCATGATGGAAGAAGTAGTGGTTTTATATGTCCAAGAAAGGCCATGAAAGACCATGGAATAGGATAAAGAAAATATCCAACTTGCCTATCCATTCGAAACACTCGTTAATTGAAAATTGCGTAAAAACTATTTAGGGTTATGGTTTCAGGATGCTTTTAGAGAAGCCAGATGGGGTAAGGAATTGATGAAAGCTGCCGAGTTTTATAATTGGGAAGGGTTTAACCTTCATGAATTGAGTTAGTATTAGGATATCATATTTCTTGGTTTAATGATTGTCTATCGCATTAGTCATTTTCTATAATCGGTTGTCGATTTGGTGTTGATACTTATGTCTTGTTAATGTGTGGCAGGGAAGCTGTTGTTGCTAAACATAGGAGAGGCGTCTGTGAATTTGAAGGTTCCTCCCCCATAGGCTGATCTGGGTGATGATGGAAAAATTTTGTTTTTAACATTATTTAGTTTCTGTATTATAGCTTTTGAGGTATATATGCTTGTCCTTAGTAGGAAAGCGTCCTTACGTGGCCTTGTTGGATCAAAGGCAAGTAGAGCGAAAGAGGAAAAAGGTGGGTGCATCAGCTGAGGATGCTCTACCAACAAATGATACAAATGTGCTTACTAGGGATCTGCCCCCTTCAAAGAAACGGAAAAAGGGTCGATCAGGGAAGGAGAAGGTTAACGTGCCCTTGGTCTTGGAGACACTGGGTGCCCCCGATGATGAGGATCCTAAAACCCCTGTTGTTGGGGAAGATGGAGAGGGTCCGATGGTGCCGGAAGAAGTAGAGGAGGAGCATTTAGAGGCTTGTCTTGTTGATTTTCTAACTTAGTCTGTTAGTTTTAAGAGAAAAAGTTCTATTTGGGAAAGAGGATTAATTATGGGGCTGTTGCTGACTCTTTTTGGACGAAAACGATTCTTGAAATGACTCTAGAAGATATGGTGGAGTCGTTCTTCCGGAGTCATTTGTTATAAAAAGTGTTCGGGTATGTTATTTTCCAGAGGCAACTAGTTGTCTTTCTTCCTTTTTTTCTTTCATGTTTGTACTATGTGCAAAGTGTCAACATATTGAACTGGGCTACGCAATAAATGATGCACAACTTTGAACTTGAACAGCAGAATGTGGAGATATATAAGCGTAAACTTGAGGAGCTCGATTGAGAGTGAGTGGCCGCTATTAATCGAGTAAAAGAGTTGGAAAAGAAGGTGTCTAGTTTGGAGGGGGTGAACACTACTTTGACAATGATCAACGAATAGCTAACTGATGAATATTCCGTAAAAGAGGGTGAGTTGAGTTTGAATGAATTATTTGTTCAAAACTATAAAGAGGCCTTGATGCGCAAGGAACAGGAGTTAGGGTCAGTGGTTGCAGAGCTGGCCGATCTTGTTAATGGTGAGGGCAATATACGCTAGAATATGAAGGACAAGATTATTAAAGATTTCTGTCGATCCCTGGCTAGTGGCCAATGGTTTTGTTCACTTACAATGCCCATGGTGAGTTGTGCGCTCACGGAGCTTTTGGATGCCATTCGTAACAACAACCCTGGGTTGACGATGCCATCTGTTGTTGATATGTATTATAATAAGAAAGCTAAGTGTCCCAAGTTGTCGTGGGATGAGGTGGCGGAGACTGATGAATCTATGTCAGGTTCTGGTGACAAGTTGGCCGATGGGGTCGATGAGAGTGTTGAGTCACCCATTGTGCTGGAGTTTCTCGAGAGAGTGACCCATCGGTGACGGGTGCCAATGACAATTTGGTTGCGCCGAATATATCTATTGTGCGAGTGGATGATGCCCAAGTTGGTGACCAATTGTACGTTGAAAATCCCGATACTCAAGATTTTACCGCTCAGGGTTCCGAAGGCTCTATGGCTGAGTTGGGACTTATGGCGTCAGAAGGTGATCAGGCTCCTAACTCGTGTTTACCCGATGGCACGTCTGTTATGCCTTTGCCAAAGCTATTTGGTATAATTTTTTAGCTTGGCGAGAGGCCTGAGCGTACTACCCTTTTGGATACCTATCCACGTGTTGCGGGAGATGATTAGTGATGAGCTATATATGTGTCTTTCCTGTTAGGTCATTTGTAGACCTGTGTTTTGTAGGGTGAAGCCTCAGCCACCCAAATGTTTGAACTCTGTAATAGTTATTGTAGGCCTTTGTGTAATGTATGAGTCGGGGTGTTTTCCTACTCCCGTTTTGCTATTTTTGGCAGTGCACTTGTTTTGATTATTGTGTTTCTTGGCTGCTAACTCTAATGAAATTAACCGTGTCAACTTTTTGAAGAGGCGCGCGATTGTTGGGGTGAATTCCTCCTAATCCTCCCTCTCTGAAGTGTGTGTGTCGAGAGTATCCTGTTTCTTTCATGTGGAGAGGTTAGATTTGCTGTCTTTTGGGTTTTCGAAAATTATAAATGAATAATAAATATATGTACAATCGTGTGGAAGTGATTGTACCTTTTCGCTTGCTCTTTGTTTAATATAAATAGGCTTATCTTCTTCTGTCTTTTCCATATGTTCTCTGCCTTTTAATTTTTGGAGGTATAAGTCATTATGTTGATGCGATTGATGGGACTGAGGTCTCCTATGTTCTGCCGCTGACCCTTTTTTATCACGATTGTTTTCCTAAGTTGCACCTCTGCCGCACTCATTTTCATCATAATAAAGAGTACCTGAATGTGCCACTGATGGCCATTCTTAAGAATCATCGTTGTTACTGTTTTGAGCATTTTTTTTTCGATGGCGTTCTTGAAAGAATTTTTTATTTTTCCATACAAAGCAGGGCCTCCGCCGAGTGGGGGCTATATCGTGCTCCGAGGTCCCTTGCTTATCGAGATCGCAGGATTATTTTTTATATAGGCTTATCGAGTTGGCCTCCCAATAAGTTATTGTAAGCCCTAAGGGCACATTTATAATGTTTTGATTATGATTAACTTGTGCTTTGTGTTAAGTAGAAATAGTTTCATATAGAGAATAAAAGATGCACAAGAGAAGTCTCAAGGGTAATCTACATAGAAGCAAAAGATCACTCAAGACAACAAGAGCTTATGAAGATGATGTGATCAAGTTGAACACCTTAAAGACAAGAAGATTAGTTAGGAATGTCCTTAAGGTAACTTTGTAAACCTTCCTAACTCATCTTTTTGATTTTTTAATCAAGTATAATAGCTCCTTGGAAGAAATATCTTTTACAAACTATGCTTGAAAAACTAAGTATTCTTGATAAAGTTTTTGATGTTTTTAATAGATCACTTTATTTTAAAGATTATCAAGAATACAATGGATCACTTATTTTAAAGAGTATCAAGAATACATATTTTGAAATGTGAAGAAAAGTCCGTATTTTTCAAGGAAAACCAGTTGTCTAATTTTTCTATCATATCTAAAAAGTCATCCAATTTTAAAATCGGTCATCCGACTTTTTCAAGGAAATGAAAAAAAATCGGTCATCTTATTTTAAAATCGGTCGTCCAATTTTTAGAAGTATAAAAAAATCGGTCGTCTGCTTTTAAAAAGGGTCATCCAATTTTCTTAAGTGAATTAAAAATCGGTCTTCCTATTTTAAAAAGGGTCATCCGATTTTCTATTTCTAAGAAAGTCAGACGTCCGTTTTTTAAAACCGGTCATCCGATTTACACTTTTACTGTCAAAAAATCACCGTTGATCTGACAGTAACGGTTAGTTTTTACCTTCAGGTATAAATTGAGATTTTGATCAGACATGAATGCTAAGAAGTTGAAGATCATTTAAAGAACATTTAAAGAGCTTTAAGGAACATTCTTTTAATCATATTTATCTTATAAAAATAAAAATAAAAAAAAATCTCCTTGGAGCTCATTGTTGATCATCATTCAAAGAAGGAGAAAAGAGGAGCTTGTAGAAGTATAAATTGATTTGTATCTTTCTCTTTTCAAGCTTATTTGGTAACATTGTTCCATCCTTACTCTTCTTTATTATCTTGTGATCAAAGGTTTGTAAAAAAACCCTTTGGGTGATCCTTTGATAATTATTGTATTGTTGTGCTATGTAAATTTTAAGGTTTGAGGGCAAAACCCTTGAAGGGTGATCCCCATTATGTTTTGTGTAAAAAAAAACTTGAAATTAGTGGATTTGTGAAATCCTTGAATTGAGTCTCAAGGTAGTGGATGTAGCTCTTTGAGAGAGTGAACCACTATAAATATCTTGTCTCTTTTCTTTGTGATTGATTTCTTTTCTATGTTTATTGTATAATCCTTGATCTTGAAAGTGATTTTGTTTGGTTAGGAATTTTATTAAAAAGAATTATTAAATTGTTCTTCAAACAAAATTGTAGGTTTTATTTTAAAATTGCTTAAAAGTGTTATATTAGCCAAAAACCTTATTCATCCCTCCCCCCACCCCCCCCACCCCACCCCCAACCCATCCCCTCCTAAGCTTTTTCGGTTATGATATGACAATGGCTTTTCCGCTTTTGTTTTCAAGCGAGGTTTTTTTTTTTTTTTTTTTTATGTAATAGGTAGCTTTGGCCGTTTGGCCTTTTGTAAAGATATTCTGTTTTCCTCTTTACTTGTGCTTGTTGTGTCTAGCGTATTTGCTATTTCGTGCTTTTGTTCTATTGTGCAGACTTGTCACCGAGATATGCTCAAAGAGGCAGTTTATGTTCAGAAGAAAATGAATTTTTATTGGAAATTTTTAATGTAAGATACAACTTAGTGTTATTCTATTTAGATTTTCTTAAGGAAAGAATTTCCTTAAGTTTAGGTTGTTCCATGTTCTGGCGAGGATTTTTCCCTCAAAGTCTTGTAGTTTGTAGCTGCCATTTCCGTTGTCCTTTATTACCCGGTATGGTCCTTCTCATGTAGGGTCCAATTTTCTATTGGCTTCTATTCTACTGACTTCATTTTTTTAGGACCAAGTCTCCTTTTTTTATCGTTGATGGTTTGACTTTTGCATTGTAGTAATGGACTGTCTACCTTTTGTAATGAGCATCCCGTTTGGTAGCTTGCTCCTTTAGCTTGTCAATGAGAGCCAAGTGTTCATGCATAAGTTGATTATTATTATCTTCGCCGTATGCAATGTATCTGAGGGATTTGCTGCCAATTTCGGCTGGTATTATTGCATCTACGCTGAAAGAGAGATTAAATGGGATCTTCCAGATCTTCTTGGTATTGTTCTATACGACCATAAGATGTTGTGTAATTTGTCTACCCATTTTCCTTATAACTCGTCCATTCTCTTATTTAGTCCCTTCAGAATTTTCCAATTCGTGACTTATGTAGCCCCGTTTGCTTGAGGGTATCCCACAGAGTTGAATCGTTGTTCTATGTGAAGCTGTTCGCAGAATTCTCAAAATTCTTTGGAGTCAAACTGCTTTCCATTGTCTGAGACCAAAATCTTTGGGATTCCAAATCTGCAAATGACCTCTTCATAGAAGAAATCTTTTACTTTCTTTGTCGTTATTGTTGCTAGGGCCTTCACCTCTATCCATCCAGTGAAGTGGTTTATTGCTACTTCCAGGTGGTTCTTTCTCCTATTGTCTTAGGGAATGGTCACACGATGTCTATTCCCTATTGTGCAATGGGTATGGAGGTGCCAAACATGTGGTATTCTAATTTCGGGATGTGGTGTTCATTAGCGTGAATTTGGCACTTATTGCATGTCTTTACCAAGTTTATCGAGTCTTCTTTCATGGTTGGCAAATGATACCCGTATCGTAGTGTCTTTGTTCCCAATGCCCTTGACCCGATATGGGAACTGCAGTTGCCTTCATGTATTTCTCTTAAAATATATCTGTCTTCTTCATTTACACATTTGAATAGGGGCCAATTTCCCATTGTTTTGTATAATTGGTTATCCATAAAGACATTGGGCAGAAGTTATTCGTACCTTTCGGGCTTGTATAGGATTATCAGGTAATTTCTCATTAAAGATAAATTCCTGAGTAGGTATTGTCCAGTCATTAACCACTTCTGCCATGCAAATGTTCGTGCTTATACTTTTTTCTATTAGAAATTCTATCATGTTCTTTCAATTGGCTCTCTGGCGCTTATCTTTGATAGTGTATCTGCTTTTATGTTTTGCTCTCTTGGAACTTTTTCGAAGTTAACATTGACGAACTCGGATACTAACTATTGTACACGAGCTAGATATTATTTCATTTTTTTCTTTAGCCTCATATATATATATATATATATTACTTGCCCGATAACTACTTGTGAGTCGCTGCGAACAAGTGAGTGTGTGAGTTTTAAGCTTCTAGCCATGCGTACCCCTGCTAAGAGGGTTTCGTATTCCGCTTCGTTGATGCTTACGTGGAACAGGAATTTCATAGCATATGCGTATTGCTATCATTGCGGATCTTCTAGTATGAACCGTGCACCTCTAGTATGTGCCCTGCTGGATCCGTCAGTGTTTAGTATCCAAGTATCAGGGTGTTTATTTTGTTGATTGGTCTCTTGTTCTTTTGTATCGTCTTTAACTTAGCAATCGACTAAGAAGTCAGCTAATACTTGTCCTTGTATTGTTTTTCTTGGGGAGAAATCAATATGACACTCGCTTAGTTCTAGCACCCATTTGGAGGTTCCTTCTGAGATATCTGGTTTGTGTAGTACGTATATTAACAGTGTATTTGTTAATATCGTTATCGCGTGTGTTTGGAAATAAGATTTTAGCTTTCTTATCGTTATAATAAGACAAAGTAAATGTTTTTCCAGGGAGCTATAGCGTTCCTTTAGACCGTGTAGTACATGGCTCATATAATAAATAGGTTTTCATGTTATTATTTCGCAAAGAATATAAAACGGAGCTAATCACTTTGGGAGTGACTGCCAAGTACAAATAAAGTTTTTCTCCTATTATCATGGTAACAAGATGGGGGAAGGGGGAAGATAAATATTGTTTCATCTTCTGAAAATCCAAAGATGCTACTTCAATCCATTCAAATTTAGAGGGATACCTTAGAATTTGATAGAATGAAACACTGTTTCTCCAGCCGACGCAAGGAACTGATCTAAAGATGCCATTTTTCTCGCTAGGCTCTGCACGTCCTGTACTGTCTTTGGTTCAGGTATCTCTTGAATGGCCTTAATCTTTGCCGGATTTACTTCTATTCCCTTTAGGAAACCATATATCCCGGACATTCTCCCTGAGGATACGCCGAAAGTGAATTTCTTTGGGTCGAGCTTCATACCTATTTTTCATAGTCGGTCAAAAAATTCTCTTAGATCTGCTATCTCAATGTTCTTAACTTTTAACTTAACAATTATGTCATCCATATATACTTCTATTGTTTTGCCGATAAGTCCTTCAAAAACTCTGTTCATGGATTCTTGAAATTTGGCGCCTGCATTTTTTAAGCCGAAGGGCATGCATATGTAACAGTAGATGTCGTCGGTGACAATGGCGGTTTTTGGCATGTCTTCCTCTGCTATTGGGATTTGGTGGTACCCTTTGTAGGCGTCCAAGAAGGATAGGAACTCATATGCTGCCACGAAATCGACTAGTTGGTCAATTCTTTGAAGTGGGAAGGACTTCTTAGGGATGGCCTTGTCCAGATCAGTAAAATCTATACAAGCTCTCCATGCTCCTCCTGGTTTTGCTACTACAACCGGGTTGGATAGGCATTCGTGGAAGTCAATAGGCTTTATTATTCCTGCATCTAGGGCTGTAAACGGGTCCAGATGGGTAAAGTACTCTCTGTACCAGACCAGGACCCTTACAGTGAAATATGGACCCAGACCGAGGCCCAAACCCGTTGTATAAAATTTATGGACCCAGACTCTACCCTCTAGGGTCTCGGATAGGGTCTAGGTATACCCGTATCCGTCTGCTATTTTTTTCTTTTTTTCTTTTTAAATAAAAGTATATATAAAACAATTTATAACTCTAAAATGAAAATTATAACTTGATTAATGTAATTTCTTTAACATCTATTTCAACAAATACAATCCTTAAAAAAACTCTAAAATATTTTTTAAAAAATTTAATTCAAATGATTAAAAATTCAAGTACACGTAAAATCCTCACAAATCATTAATCCAATAAATTCAAAACTCCTAACTCAATACAATATAAATTATGTATTCATAAAAAAATATAAAAATAATATAATATATAAATATATATTATTATTTTATTATATATCGGATATACGGGTAAACAGGCTTGGGTATCATAATACCCTGCTCAAACCCATTTACTAGAGTTTATATGGGTACGGGTATGGGTCCGGGTCCACGGGTATAAATTTTGAACCTTAACCGCTATAAACGGGTACAAACTCGCTCAGGTAAGACCCGCCCCATTTACATACCTGCATCTAATAAATCTTGTACTTCTTTTCTGATTATTTCTTGTCCCTGCCTTGCAAATGCCTGTTTCTTTTGGAAAAACAAATTTTGTCCCTTTAAAGATTCCTAACTTATGTTCCGCAAATTCTTTGGGGACAACACCTAGATCTTTAGGAGATCAGGTGAAAATGTTTTCATATTCAGTAAGCGATTCGGCTAATTGCATCCGAAGGTTTAAAGAGAGTCCTCTTCCAATTTGTACCATTTGGTCTAGCTTTAGTTGATCGAACACGAATAATTTATATTCTCCCTCTATTTCTATCCTTGGGGCCTGACTGTCCTTTATGGATTCTTCCTCTCTTTTCACTTTTTGCACTGTTGCGAAGTTACATTCTTGAGCTACTTTTGGGTCACCATAAATTGTGTAAATTTCATATCCAATCGAGACATCCATTGAGAGCTCACAAGTGGAAATTTTTTGCTTGAAGTTGATTTAAGACAGATCTTGCCATTATACAATTTTACGGTGATGGTACGAAAATAATAAGAAACTCTATCATATGTTCGGTGTCTTTTATTTA
This sequence comes from Catharanthus roseus, assembly GCA_028651295.1. NCBI lineage: Eukaryota > Viridiplantae > Streptophyta > Magnoliopsida > Gentianales > Apocynaceae > Catharanthus > Catharanthus roseus. The sequence goes on along the minus strand of JAPQWS010000124.1, from coordinate 4,086,574 downwards.
AATAAAAAGTGTAACTTTTCCTGTTAACTTAACTATTTGCTCCGAAAATCATACTAGGGGGGCCGCATATGGGGTAACTTTATTCCATGGAATTCTCATCTGTTGGAATGTCTCCTTAAAGAGGACATTGATAGAGCTTCTCATGTCTACCAAGATTCGTTTAACTAGGATTAATCAATAGTCATGGTTACAACCAAAAATTCATCGCCATAATTGTCTCTGGCTCTTTCCTTTGATGATGGTAAACCAACATCCTGTATGACATTAATGACTTTTAAATTTCCCAAGGATGAAATGTCGGGCTTCGTATTTCTTTTGTCACGGTTTTAGGGTTTTTTGGTATTATCAGAACCAGAGACCTTTTGGCTGAAGTGTCATCGATAAATTCTTTTAATTTTCTATTACGTAATGCTTGCTCTATTGCTTTCTTCAATTCGTTGCATTGTTCCATATCATGCCCATAGTCCTTGTAGAATCGACAAAATCTAGATTTGTTTCTCTTCTCAGGTGGGGAGAGCATCTTCCCTAGTTTATCCAGTATGTCCAATGACCTGTTGCAAGACTTCTGTTTTGGGGAGTCTGAGTGGTGTGTAATCATACTTGAGAGCTTCGGGCCTTTTTTGTCCCAATCGGTCATATACTGCCTACTTTAATCTGTTATCAACATTTCTTGGTCTCTTTGTATATGGTGCGACCTTTACTTCATTGTCCATGTCTCGCTTTCGGTAGACATAGTCATCAGCGTGTATGAAGCATTCTATTCTTTTTAATAAGTCCGAGACTGTGGTTGTCTCTTGCTCAGCTAACTTTCGGGAAAAAGCTTGGTTCGTTAACTATGCCGATATCCCTGGATGAATTCTTTTCTGATAAATTCGTGATCTCTTAGGCTACTTTGTTGAATTGGACTGTGAAATCACGCAACATTTCGTTTTGGCGCTGGCGGATGCTTAGTAGAAAATCAGATGTCGACCGAAAAATAGATTGGGAGAGGAACTTTTGGATGAATTTTTTCCCCAAATCCCGAAAGCTACTTATACTTCTTGCCGGTAGATATGGGTACCAAGCCAAGGCCCTGCCTTTGTGAGAACTAGAGAACATGCGACAATAGGTGCTATCAGACACGTTGTACACATACATTTGAGAAATATATCTCATGATGTGTTCCTTGGGGTCGGTAGTACTATCGTAACTGCTTAGCTTGAGGTGGGAAAAATCGGTCGGGACCTTTGCGTAAGCATTCTGCTCACATAGTGGATTGTGTTGCAAAAAGTCTCAATCGCTAGAGTCGACTATTGAAGAGGGGGTCATCTGAGCAAGAGCTTCATTCATCAAATCGTGGATAGTGTGGGTCTGGGGTATTGGAGATGCCTATCGGTGCGAAGATCCGTCCTCGAAAGCGAAGCTTAATGGGAAAGACAGAGAAAGAAAAGCTTAGGAGATATATATCGGCAGGTTTTGTATGGATGAAACAGGAGTCGTCTGTATGGGTGGTTGTTGTGCCGATGCACTAGGTTGGAACGCTAGCATCATCTGCAAAGAAGTCAATAAGGCTTGTATTTGAGTGATTTATTCTGGGTGCAAATTGGCCCCGTATGATTAGCGGGTTGGAAGAGGGATGAGGCAATCTGGTGCTCATCATCTGTAGAAAATATGGGGGGCAGACGACGTAGCGATGATTTGTGTGATTGATGGATCATGAGGAGTGTCGACCAACGGTGAAGAATCAGACGCCACTGGTAATAAGAGGTTTCGAATGGAATGTATGGAAAAAGTCAACACGGTGGGCGCCAAATAATGGATCTTAGGAGAATGACCTTCACCAATGGACCTACACTCAAAAGAGAAAAGATGACCGGAGAGGGGCTTTACCCCTGTTTTACCTCTGATGTCTAAGTCAGAACAAAAGTATACAAGCAATTATTTGAGAGTCATGATAATCAATTAATTAGGAATCTAACCTCTTTTATACATGAGGACTATCTCCTTGTAGATTTAGGAAAGGTTTCTAGATACTACTAGGAGTCCTTGTGTCATCAGAATAAGAGTAAATCTAGACTTCTTCTCCAACAAATCCAGTAGCCAGATGTTTTGGAAACTAGGCCAAAGTGTGAAAAGCATCAGTCCGAACGAGTTGAGCCCAAAATGAAGTGGCCCACCGAATTGACTCCATCAATTTAATTCTTTTAAAAACAATAAAATAAATTAATCGAGTAAAGTATGAATGATGTGGAGATTACTATTCTTAGATACGTGTGGGACTTGAAATGTCAAAATTTGTTGTTAGCTTTGGGCTTTCTTTCTAGCCATGCCGAGTTTTGGCCACCTAGTGAGTGTGAGAGCAATAATGGTGACTACGAACTCTAAACCTGTCCAATGCCTGACACGTGCATTTCTTGATCAATGCTTTCGCCAAAGCCCTCGTGTTTACATTTCGTTCCTTTCTCCAACCATGTTTAAAAGGTTTCGAAATTGACAAGAGGTGTTTGGTGGATGGCACGACCTCCCTCCATTAGGTATCTTCACTACTTAGCATGTCAAGTGAGAAATTTTAAATTCGAATCATTCAAGAAATAGTTTAATATTACGTGCTAGTCTTGTGCTACTTGTGTCCTCCGATCCCTTTCGAATAAGTCAATAACTCTTGAACATCAAGTCATCAATTTTTTAAATATATGGCCCAAATTTTATTTTTCAACATATAGGGATATACTTTGGAACAGTCGGAACAAATTCAGGCTTTTTACCAAAAATATTAATCATAATATTCAAATTATAATATTTCTCTGTAAATACTTAAAACATAAGACTATGCTATTAAAATACCATAAGTAAGCAAACAAATACATTAAGATGGTAACAAATTAGGACATAAGATGTTATTGGAGTGATAAAAATTAAAATCCGTCAATTCTAATATAATATGTAATTATGTAGACGTAATTTCAACCCGTAACGTATGTAGAGCACATAACCGTCACGGATATGCATTGCTTAGGAGAGTAAAAAAATTCAGTAATGTAATTGTCAATAGATTATGAATATAAAGCACCGCCTAGAAAGTAAGAGAAAAAATTTTCAGCAATACGTGGCAGATTTACATCACTCTCATCGCCACTGATATGCACCACTTACCAGAATAGAAATAAATAAATAAATAAATAAATTCAGCCATCCAAAAAATCAGCAATACGAAAAAGTACTCTAGCAAAGTAATTAATATTCATGAAATTACTTTTACATTTCTTACCATTCTACTTTAGAAATCTACATATACATCACTTCTCAATCATTCAAAAAAGCTTTTTTAAAAAAATTACTTCTAAATCGAGTATTGAAAAATGGGTTAGTTAAATTTTTCTCTTCATATTTGTTTAAATTTCAATTTTATTCCTATAAATTTTAAATACATCTTCATTGATTGTATTGTTATAACTAATTAGTCTCATTACTATGAAAAAAATTTATAAAAAAATAATAGTTATGGAGTAAAAAGTTTAAAATCTTCTTAAAATATCAATTTGCAAATTTACTATTTATTTATGATTATATATTAAGACAATAATATCCTTCACTAGTAAATTAGACTAATTAAAAAAATTTTAACAAAAATATTGTTGTCTTTATATATGGTAATCAACAAGAAGTAAATATGTAAAATAATATTCTAGGAAAAACTTAAACTTTTTACTGCATAATCATTATTTTTTAATAAATTTTTTTATTAAAATTAATAATAGTGATGAATAAATTATGAAAATATAAACGATAATGATGTATTTGTCATTCATACAAAATACAAAAATAAAACCGTAATTTAGCCAAGCTCAAGAGAAAAAATGTAATTAACCTTTGAAATATTGAACTTTATTGCTATCTTAGTTTGCTACCACATCTTGAGGGGAAAAAACCCTACACATATATACCCTGTGTTTCAAAACAATTGTTATTTTTAGAAGTTTTATTTTATAATAAGTCTCTTTACCAATTTTATCTTCCTCTAACACCTTATTTATTTTTTCAATATATCTTCCTTTATAGAGGTGTAAATGAGCTAAGTTGTTTATTGGCTGTTTGGACAAAACTCGATTCGAGTTTGATGTTGACTAAGTTCAAGTTGAGTTTGAGCTAGTTTGTTAAATAATTGAACCGAGTTTGAACCTCTATAAAACTAGTTCAATGACTCATCGAGCCTATCAAGCCAATACATATATACATATATTTTTTTATTTGTTAATAATATATAAATATTTTTTTAAAAATATATGTCAATAAAAATCGAATCCAAACTCAATACAAATAGTCCAGCTTGAGTTCGAACTAAAATTAGTAGGGTCGGTCAAGCTCAAGTTCGAGTTCACTAAATAAGTATCGAGTTGAGCTCGAGCTCAACTCGACTTGTTTGCAGCCCTATTTGCTTTATATTTCTTTATCAATATTTATAAAAGTATAGAAGTTATATTTTTTCTTAATTTTAAAACCTTTAATATTTGTATAAAAAGCTATAACAACACTTATTTTGAACTAAAGGGAGTACAAAGAAATGCTAGTGCACAACTAATTTAGGAAATAATGATCACAAGTAATGGATATTCTTTTTTTCTCTCGGGGCATTCGTTAATATTGATTAACATTCTAATTTAAAAAACTTTTATTAGATTTTTTTACATTTAATTATCATATATAATACTACTTCTGGTCAAGAATATAAGTTCTTTTGAACTTTGCACACCACTTAAAGATTAAAAAAAATGTAAACTTTTATGTAAGAATCTATTTTTACCCTCAATAAATAAGAAGAGAGAAAGAGAGGAAGGAAGATACTAAATGAATTGAAGAGGGTAAAATTGGAAGTAGGAAATAAATGCATATTGCAGTGTGCAAAAGAACTTATAATTTTGATTATCTAATTTAAGCTAAAAGGACTTATGTGTATATTTTATTCATTTATGATGTTCTCTCCTACATATACATAAAGGTATTTTAGACCCATTGAGTATGATCAAGCATATAAGTATTTTTACAACTTTCAATAAATATTTATTGAACTTTTTCATCTTTACTCATCTTTCGATTTATTTATTTCACTCACATTATCTACTCTTTCCTTATTTATGAAGGGTGGAGAGGGTATTGTAATTAAAAAATTATCTTATTTTTAAAATTCTTAATTTGTGTAAAAAATTTAAAATCCTTCATATTTATATTTATAATCGGAGAGAATAATACTTATAGTTGACGTGCATTCGGAAAGCACACCTTAAACTAACCCTTATTAATACGAGAACTAGTTGTGGTATGCAAAAACCAAGAGTAGTAATGCATTAATTCGGAGGTATTGATGTAGGCATTTAATTCAGATGAGCTGAAAATGTACTTTCTACTCGTCTTCAAATTTCTTGCAAAAGAACTAATTCTTTGTCTACAAAATATTCCGTCCATTTTTTTTTTTTTTTCATATTGGGTGAATTTTTGTATTTTTTTTTACCTGTCACATTATTGAAAACAATGTGATTTTAGTCAAAATCTTCTCGTTCTACCTTTTTAACATGTCAATATCTCTCTCAATTCCTATGTCGTGAAAAAATATAATTATTCATTCCCAATTATTTTCACTATTTTCCGATACTATTCTAGCCATCGTTCATTATTTCACACAAATTTCAAGTTAAATTTTAAAATTTTCAATATCAAGAAATTAAGTGAAAGATTTATGTTAAGAATAATTTAGTCTATATATACAAAAAATTTCTCAAAATTTCATAGTTTTTAAATTTGTCTGAAATGTAGGAAGTAAATGAAAGAGGTATGCTTGTCAATTAATCTATGCAAGAATGAATTTTCTCAAACTTTTCCAAGTCAACCATGGCATTATTAATTCATAAAATATAATATTAAATATACTTTAACGTTTCATATGGCTTTTTTTGGGGGGTAATTTGACACAATAACTACCATACTGTATTTCTTTTTGAAGAAAAATTTGTGTGAAACTCCCAAATTTAATAATAACAATTTGAGACAAGTATAAGAACTTTAATTTTGATCATTAAATTTTCTTTTTTTTATTGAATATTAATGAATTGGTTAGAAAATATTTTATGGCGCTTGTGGTGTTTTTAGGTAGTTAAAAATATTTTTTAAACAATTTATTTTATAAAGATAATATAATAATTTTAATTTTAGTGACATTAATAAATCGAAACAATTTTAAAAATTATCTTAGGGTAAACTTTGAAAAATGACTTTTTAATTTTTTAAACTAAAAATAAATATAATAAATAATAATTCAAAATATCTTATAACTTAAAATATAGGTTATAGGAAATAGTAATTGAACTACTACAATTGATTTGACATATTATTACTATTAGTGATCGGCAGAAAATCCAAAGGAGCTAATGTGTTCCTTAGGATAAGTGGTATCTTCATAAGTGCTTAGCTTCAAATGAGAAAAATTACTTGGGACCTTTGCACAGGAATATTGCTCGCGCAACAGATTGTACTGCAAAAAATCTCAATCGCTAGAATCAACTGCCAAGGAGGGGGTCATTTGGGCAAGAGTCTTGTTGACCAAATCATGAATACTCTGTGTTTGAGATAGGAGATGTCTGCAGGAGAGAAGTTCCGTCTCTGGAAGCAAAGCTTACAGGAAAGACAGATAAGGGAAGGCTGAAGGGATATATATATATATATATATATCGATGGGTTTTGTATAAATAAAGCGGTAGTCACCTGTATAGGTGGTTGTATTGCTGACATGCTAGCTTGGAACGCTAGCATAGTTTGCAAAGATGTCAATAAGACTTGTATCTGAGTTAGCTGAGTTCAGCGCGTTCTTTGAATGACAAGAATTCTGAAGGAGGAAATAAGGCAATCCGGTGCTCAACGTCTGCAGAAAAGGCGTAGGGGCAACCGATGTGGCTGTGGGTTGCCGGATTACAGGATCATGAGAAATGTCGTTTAGCGGTGAAGAATCATACGCCACTGATAATAGAAGTTTCAAAAAGAAAAAAATTGATGAGAAAGATAACACTGTGGGTGCCAAATAATGATCTTTAGAGAATATTCTTCACCAATGAACCTGATTGAGAAGAGAAAGATGACCAGAGAGGGGTTTTAACCCCGTTTCACCTTCAATACTTAAGTCAAGCTAAAGTCTTACATAGGCGATTATTAAAGAACAAGTAATAATGAGATAGTTGAGGATTTGGCCTTTTACCATCTGGGATACATTTTTTTTAATACACAGGTGATTGTTTTCTCATGGTTTTAGGAAATGACTACTGATACCCAGGAGTCCTTGTTCTCATAGAATACGAGCAAGACCAGAATTATTTTCAAACAAGTCAAATGTCTAAATGACTCAATGTATGAGCTAAAGTATAAAAGGATATTAGGGTTGAACCCAAATGAGATAGACAACCGGGCCGACCCTATCATATTGCTAAGTATTTTTTTTTTTTTTTGTGTGAATTTAAAGCAAAAGCACTTTATAAGGACAGTCTATTTATTTCCTCACTTAGTAAAAGTAATAATAATCCATTAATTTCCTCAAAAGAAAAAAAGTAATCCCCTTCAAAAAAAAAAAAAAAAAAGAAAAACCATGGTAATTCGTTTAATATTGCAATTGCAACAATAAATTGACTAAAGGGTAGTTTAATAAAGACCAAACCTAAATTAAGCTTAACTAAATATAAATGTTGTATGTTAGTCTTGTGTTGTTTTTTGAATTTTGTGTCTTTCGATCCCTCTCAAATTAGTTAATGACTCTTGAATATCAAGTTGTCAAAAAAAATTTTCAAAATTCCCCAATTTTCTTTTTCTCTTTTCTTAAAGAAAACTAATATACGGCCCAAATTTTATTTTCAACATATAGTGATATAATTTAGTATAATTAGAACAAATTGAGACTTTTTGCCAAAAATATTAGTCATTCAAATTATAATATTATCTCTAAATACTTAAACATAAGACTATACTACTAAAATACCTTAAGGTTGTGTTTGGTTTCTAGAATTAGATTGGAATTAGAATTTAGAATTTTAAAAATTGTAATTCTAATTCCTTTGTTTGGTAAAATTATAGAATTATTGTGAAATTCATTTTTTAATTCTAATTTGTTTGGAAGTTCAAAAAAATTATGAAATTAGAATTCAAAATGTATATATATATATATTTACTCAAAATGTATGTGTATAAGAGTGGGAGCGTGTATGTATGATTTTTAGAGAGACAAGTGAGTCTAAATTCTAGAGAGGAAAAGTGACATAAATTTTAGAGATAGAAAGTGAATGTGAATTCTAGAGAAAGAAAGTGTACTGAATTTTAGAAAAAGTGTGTGTATTGCAAATTTTTAGAGAGAAAAAATGTCGTAAACTTTTAAAAGGAGAAAGTGTCATGAATTTTAAAGAAAGAAAGTGACTTGAATTTTAGAGAAAGAAGGTGTCATGAATTTAGAGAGAAAGTGTCGTGATTTAGAGAGAGAAAGTGTCGAGATTTAGAGAGAGAAAGTGTCGCAAATTTTTAGAGAGAAAAAGTATTGTGATTTTTAGAGAGAGAATGTATCATGAATTTTTAGAGAAAGAAAGTGTAGCAAATTTTTAGAGAGAGAAAATATCATGAATTTTAGTGAAAGAAAGTGTTGTATGTTTTAGAGAGAAAAAGTGTCGTAAATTTTAGATAGAAAGAGTCGTGAATTTTTAGAGAGAGTAAATGTCGTGAGAGAGAGAGAGAGAGAGAGAGAGAGAGAAGATGTCGTGAATTCTAGAGAGAGAAAGTCCCGTAATTTTTAGAGAGAGAAAGTGTCGTGAATTTTTAGCGAGAGAAAGTGTCGTGAGTTTTAGAGAGAGAAAGTATGTGTAAGTGTGTGAGAAAATATAAATATAATAAAATTGTATAATTAATAATGAAAGTGATGAATATGAAAAATATTGTAGAATTGGAATTGTAATTCTTAGGTTTTGATTTGGAATTGAAATTGCTGAATTTTGTAGAATTAAAATTAGAATTCAATTATAATTCCATAATTAACGGTTCAACCAAACAAACAAATTAGAATTGGAATCCAAATTATAATTCTAAGCCCCCAATTCTATGGCACCAAACATAACCTAAATAAACAAACAAATACAATTAACATTCTAACAAAGTAGTCTGTGTGTTATTATTCAATTGACAAAAAGCCTTTTAAACTCTTGTATTATATGTAACTATCTAGACGTAATTCCAACATGTGACACGTATAGATTGTTGTCACTGTTGTCGATATGCACCGTCTACGAAAGTAAAAGAAAAAGATTCCAACGACATAATTCTCAATTCGTGATAGATATAAAGTACCGTCACTTTTACCGATATGTATCTCTTACAAGAGTAAAAGAAAATTTTTCAACTTCGTAATTCTCGATATGTGATAGATATAAAGCACTGTCACCATCATCGATGTACACCGACTATGATAATAGAAGAAAAAATTTCACCGATCCAAAGAATCAGCAACACAAAACTTATACTGACAAAGTATAAATAGTTATGAAACTACTTTTACATTTTTTAGCAATCTACTTCAAAAATATTTATTAATTAAACTTTAAATCGAGAGTTAATTAACCACGTGTAAAAATTAACAAAATCATAAAGCTATTCAACTTAAATATAATCTCATTAACTTTCCAGGTTCCTAAATTGAGTGTGATTGGATCACTTCTCAATCGACTGATTGAAATATTGAGTTTATTGCTATCTTTGTTTGCTACCACATCTTTTGTGGGGAAAAAAATCAATTTTTTTTTATTATATTTGGCCATTTTTTAAAAAAACAGTTACTAAAGTGACATAATTTTTTTTGTTCTTAATGGGGCCATAACGCACTTTCTGATGATAAGGCACATGTTGTGTGCGTTATTACTAATCACTAATTAAATTATATGACAATAAAAGATTACTAATATAACAACAGACGTGGCAGGGCGGGTACTGAGGTGGATAATAATACACACGATGTGTGCGTTATCAAGATCAGAAGCCTTATTACAGAAACCCTAGCTGCCGTCTTCATTTCTTCTTCTCTTCCCCAAAATCCCGCCGCTACTTCTTCTGTTTTTCCTTCTCCGCTGCGGATTCTTCTTCTTGCTTTCCTTCTCTTCTTCTCTTGCTCTTCTTCTCTTCCTCTTCTCCTTTCTTCCTTCCTTCCCTTCTTCCATTCCTCATCATTCTTGTTCTTGTTGTGGAGATAGTACCGAACATTTACAAACCAGTGGAGAACGAAGGTTGCTGGGTCTTGGGGTGGCGAACGGTAGAGAAAGCTCCACCAAATAACAACATTTGATTTCAACTTATTCCGAATTTTGTTAAATTTCTTATTGTCTTTAATTCTTTTTAATTTTTTTGCAATATGTGTTGATTTCTAATATTGTTTATATGAAAATTTTTTTTTGCTGTGATTTGTGAATATTTTGGTGAATTTTATTTGAGTTATTTCTCAATTTTTTACAACAAGTAACAAAAATATAAAATACTTTAAATCACTTGTTCATACTTTTTTTACAAAATTTCCCATTTTAAAATGGTAATAAGTATCATCATAAAATATACAATAAATAACATAAATAAAAGAATACTGTATTTTTTAAAAAATAATAATTATTATAAGTTTTGCAAAAAAAATTATAAGTTTTGAAAAAAAATAAAAAATGATGTGGTAAATAATGCATACACGAGACCGTTATCAAATAAAATAACTCAATTCTTGTGTACATTATCTGCCACATCGGATAATTAATGATGGCAACTTTTGTTTAGTGATAATGCACACACTATGTGTATTATCTTATAACCAATTTTCGATTAAAAAAAATTTATGGCTATTTTAGTAAATTTTTTTTAAAAAATTGATCAAATATAATAAAAAACCAAAAAAACCATACATATAATATACTCCTTCCGTTACAAAATAAATATATTTTTATAAGTTTTATTTTATTTCATAATAAGTATTTTTGTAATTTTTAAAATATTTGTTATGTTTTTACCAACTTCATCCTCCTCTTTCTTATTATTTATTTTCTTCAATATTTATTTCTTGATATCTTTTGTATATATTTATAAATATTTATAGAGTATAAAAGTTATTTTATTTTAATATTTCAAAACTCTTACTATTTATACGAAAAATACTTATAGGAAATAATGATCACACCTAATGGATATTCTTTCTTCTCTTACCTCAATTAATTAATAATGAGATATACTTTTTTTTTTAATGGAAATAATGAGATACACTTTATTAATTAATACTCATCTTAAAAGCGTCAGAGCAAGAAAAGTCCGTGCATTTCATAAATCCGTTAATACTCATTACCCTTCATATTATCTATTATTTAGATATACTTTTTATGTTTCAAAATAGCCATTATTTAATAAATCAATAAATATTAAATACTACTTTTTTGTGTGTATCCCTATTTAATTAGAATCACACAATCATCTGAAAACGTTCATTTGAATATTAATGATAGTAAAAAAGTAATTTAATCTATTTCTTTTCAAATTTAAACAACTAAATATTTTCCTTTGATTGTTGTGCATTGCAAAAATTAATATAAAATGGAGGGACTATATTAGTCTACCTCGTGTCTGAATACGTTAATATGAAACTTTATGATTTAATGTGTTAGACTTCAACACTTTTTATTACTACCTATATCTCATTATATAATATTAAGTGGGCATATTTGAAATTTCATATTATAAGGTGATTTCCCTTTTATCAACTTTTTTCTTAAGAATAACCCCTATTCAATTTAATGTATCACTATTTTGTAATTTTCAAAATCTAATCTCATTCACATTTAATAAAGCCTTAAAATATAAAGAGAAGAGAGAGAAGATAGAAACTTGGAATACGAAGTTTATAGAATTAATAAATATAAAATTAATAAAGGAGTATTATAGGTATTTTACATAAAATATATTAATTTCATGTTTTTTTTTTTTAATTTATGTGAAAAATAGTTGAAACTTAATTTGTAGTAGTATTATGTAATGGAGATAGTATATTTTTATATTTTATACAGATTTAATTATCATAAATAATATTAATTATTCATATATGATATATGATAGTATATTTTACTCATATTGATGTGTGTTCGAATATCACACCTGAGATAAACCTTATTAATATGAGAAATAATTGTTGTATGCGAAATCCAAGAATAGTAATGCGTTAATAAAGCATTGATGTAGGCATCTTAAAATTAATTAATATGGGCTGAAAATGTGTCGTCTTCACATTCCTTGCAAAAGAACTACTAATTTTTTGTCTAAAAATACTTGTAAATTCATCTATGCAAGAATGATTTTTTTCAACCTTTTCCAAGTCAATCATCGCATTATTAATCCATAAAAGTTTTTCCAAGTTTCATATGGTTTTTTTGGTAATTTGACTCAATAACTTCTACCATACTAATAATATTTGTTTTAAAAAAAATTTGTGTGAAACTCCCAATTTAATAAAAACAGTTTGAGACAAGTATAAGAACTTTAATTTTGAACTATAGTCATCAAATTTTATTTTTTTCTTATAGAATATCAATGAATAGGGCCTTAGTATATACGGGCATTCTTCTCGTGTTTGTAACTTTTTTAGGTAGTTAAAAAAATATTTTTTTAAAAAAATTATTTTTATAAAATTAATATACTAATTTTAATTTTAGTAGTATCAATAAATAGAAATAATTTTTAAAAATATCTGAGAGTAAACTTCGAAAATAATTTTTTAAATTTTTTAAACTAAAAATAATAGAAATAATAAGTTATGAATAACCATTCAAAATATGGTATAGCTTACCACAGGTTAAATAGTAATTGAACTACTATTATCAATTTGACATATTATTACTATTAGTGATCGGCAGAAAGCTCAAAGGAGCTAAATGCAACCTACTGCTTATTATTTTATGGTGAATTTAAAGCAAAAGCACTTTATAAGGATAGTCTATTTATTTCCTCACTTAGGAAAAAAATAATAATCCATTTATTTCCTCAAAGAAAAAATGGTAATCCGTTTAATATTGTAACAATAAATTGACTACAGAATAGAATAGTTTAATGAAATACCAAAACCCAAATTAAGCTCAACTAATATAAATGCCTAAATGAATTTCTACTTTTTTTTTTTTTTTAAGGGAAAAGAACTTCTACTTTATTTGTTCCATCATACATAATAAATGATAAATTTATATAATTAGCTTATATTTTATATAATGTTTACTATGTAATTAAATTATACGTTATATTATGATAAGTACTAATTAGAACAACATCTTAGAAAGTTCTTTTTAATATATTAGAAAAATGAACGTACTTCAAACTCATAATCTTCGGTTTTTGAATATTTTAACTACTAAGTTACTAAGTTATAATTCGTGGTCTTTTTAAATGATTTATGACATATTTGACCAATGATCAACAATTTATTTTTTCCTTAAAAAATTAATTTATTGTTTAGTATATTATATTTTTTTATTTATATTTACCCATATTATTTTATTATACCTAAAAATAAATAATTGACTACTAATTAAACATATTAAAAATTGTCTAAAAAGACAATAAATTAAATATAAATTAATTAAGGACGAAAAAATAAAATGATAATTAAGAATCAAATTTGACAAAACAACATTTACTCTTATTTATATACACTTGAAAAATATACTTGTAAAATATCTATTTTATACTTTTTAAGCTCACAAACAGTATCCTACAATTAAATAAAATTTTACATTTAAGTTGTTTTGATAATTAAATGAAGTATAGTAAAATAAATAAATAAAAAAATGAAGAATATCTCTTGCCAAATTACTTTCCTGTGGCATGGAAAGCAGGGAATGCGTACTGCGCACTCCGCGTACCAAATAAGAAAGCAGTTGAAGTTTGGTTCTTCTTTTTACAGTCTTTCCTCTGACAATTTCACTAAGGAAAATTTCTCCAAATAAATAATTAAAAAAAAGTCAATTTCACAATGAAAAAATAAAAATTTCCCTCTAGTCGAAAATTGGGAAATGGCTATATATATATGTTATTGAGTTATTTTCTTTTTAAGTAGCTATCATTTTTTAAAAAAATTTTTTCTAGTATTATCTCGTGTATTTTTTATACCTAACAATCATTTTATATGATAGTTTTTTACCAGAAAAATACGTATTTTACTTTTATACTTGATCAATTTTTAACAATAAAATTATCTTAACACTTATTTTTCGTCAAAAAATTTAATCCTCAAATTAACAAAAGAATTTTTATCCGATAAGATTATCCTATCACTTAAATTCTTTCAAAGAAATAGATCGTAGGACGATACCCTACAAAAATAGTCATATGTAATGAATGTGTGCTTTTGTGTAAAAAATCACCATATAAAGTGTTAAACTAGATATTAAAAAAAATTTACAAAAAGAATTAAATAGTAAAAAGTAAAAAAAATTATAAGTACCCATGAAATAAGACATAATTTAGTAATATTTTTGTTGGTGAAGACATAATTTAGTAGTAATATTTATAATTATTTTACTCCCAAATTTCTCACCGATAAAATGTACAACACCTCTCGGTACAAGGTACTAATCTGTTAAGCGTATCCTATTTCTCGGATCAATGAAATAATGACGTCACGTAAAATTTTAACCAACAAAAAAAATGGAAAAAGCTCCACTGACCACTGTACAAAAGCACATTCTTACGCCACGTGTCTTTTGACGCCGTCAAAACCGACGGTTCTTTTCACTGTTAGTACTCGCTGCTTTCCGTTCACCAACATTAACTGACGGCGACGTCGTCACTGTAAGAAGAAGGCCGTCTAAAACGACCTCACTACGCCCAATTTCTTCAACAACACCGAAGCAGAAGAATCAGAACCTTTCTTCTCTCTCTTTTCTTTCTCTCTCTGTATGCCTCCATATAATTATATACATATATACACTCTCAGACTTATTTTCTCTCACCTTCTCAGGTTCGTCGGCGGCGAGGAGGTACGGTTCGATCATTTCAAGTTTATTTTTTTTAATTTATTTAATTGGAAAATTGGAATTAAATGATTGTGGAGATTGATTATGGAAATTTATTGACTGTTTTGGAAAATGATTTAGTAGAGAGTGATTTTATTTGTAGATATGCTGATGAGGGAGAGAGGCTGCCGCGGATTGATAATCAGAGAGATTTTTAACGAGTTGATGTGATTTTATTTGGGGAAAATATTGTTGTTCATGTTTTGACTGAGATTGCGATTTTTTGGGCTAGAATTTTGGATCTCTATTACCAGTGTAGTGTCGGATTCTTCTTTATTTTAGGGTTTTTGCGACTCAAACTCTCTCCTTATACTGAGTCTTCTCCTGCATACCAGCAGGTTTAATCGACTTTCCTTTTACTTGAATTTCCCCTCAATAAATTTATTACTCTTTCAGTCTATTCATCTACTTATTCAGTAGAGAGTGTCTTGAGCAGTTTGGAGATTATTGAACTGTTATATAAGATAGTGTAACAAATTTTTATTGAACAGTAATTTTGATTTTGTCTGCCTTTCTTATCGATTTTTGGATGTTGGAAAATTCTGCTTTTACTTCAATTATTTTTGAGAAGTAGTTGAAGACCTATAGTTTGTGGAACAGGGAGCTCTGAATTTGGGAGTCAGCTGTGTTGCAAATGGTAGAGTAATTTGCATATGAGACTAGGAACTGGTTGTTCCACTTGTTTGCATCCTGCCCACCCGATGATACTCTCATTGCATGGGTACTCAACTCCACTTGGAATCGTCCGTCAACTGATTTAACATTCTTTGTAAAACTACAATTCTGATACTGTTGCCTTTGGAAAATTTCCAAATTTGTATTAGTCCTTGTGTGTTTCTGCCGGTGGTTTGCTGTGGTTATTATTGTTGTTTTTCCCCAAAATTTCTTGTACATGTTCTCTGTATAGAATGAATTTTCTTGTTCTAGGAACATAAATGTTTAATCATGGACATGAACTGTCCTTGTGAGTTTCTTCTTATGTAGTTTCCATGAAATTAATCAATTCAGGTTTCTTGCTCTTGCAGTGATTTTGCTGAGGTTCTGGTATGTCAGCTACATCTAAATTCTACAGCTTTTAGTGCATATGTGAAGAAACATGGGATCTGCCTGTTGTGTTGCGGCTAAAGATAGAACAGTGGCCAGTGGATCTACCAGTGAAATATTGCATAGGAATGTCAGACATTCCCCCTCATGGAGCTTTCGATGGGATAATAGGGTGCGGGTTGTTGGAGAAGAGACTTCTCTGAATTGGATTTCTGATGGCATCTCTCAGAATGGCCGATCAAATATTAAACCTGGACCAACCATTGAAACCACATATGCATCTGAAGAGGGTAGTCCCTTGGATAGCTTCCGATCACTTGTATGGCAGAAGTCCCCAGTTGCTGAAGGAAACACTGGACATATGAGGCTCCCTGCTGGAGGTAATTATTTGTATTGCTTCTCACATGAGTTTGTCGGGTTATCTTGTATGATATCACTAAGTCAAGTTGTTAAAAGGCGATTTGGAAATTCATAACATTTTTTATCTCTCTTTACCTTTTTAATCTTTGTTTCAGGAGAGATGATCTTTTTCCCTTTGAAAGTTTCTAATGTATTTTTAATCTTGGAGCTAATTGACCCTGGGGGTTCATGATGTTCAATTTATTGATGCATTTTGGTTTTAGGTTCTTATTTATAGAAGGAGGATGCATAAGACAGATTAAATAGACTCAAAATTAGGCAAGGGTTCATTCATTTTTATGTGTTTATCCCTTTTACCAGTTGCTGGAGGAGTTGGAAATTAAACAAATCATAGTACACATATTTGAAAATGCAAGTAATTGAAAATGGAAAAACAAAGAGTATAATGAAAAATAAGTAAGCAACAGTTCACTTTTTTGTTCCTTACTGGGGTTGGGGCTGCCACGGTTTCATATCTTGCTTTGTGGATGAAGCAAGTTTCTCTGCTGACAATTTTCAGTAGCTTTACTGGTAAACCAATGAACTGATTCAAGAGCTTGTAGCTGGAGAAGTTCCGAGAGTAGGTTACAACTGCAGTGTGTATCATCATTAACCTACTTCATTCCAGTGCCAGTATATCTATGGGGCTGTTTGAACTGATGCAAGGACTTGGGAGACGTATAGCAGTTCTTCGCATAGAAGAACTAAAGAACTAAGGAGACTTGGTGTCAGTTGATTATCTGAAACTTCCTTCTTTAAGTCGGGCTTTTTTTATTATTTGTTTTCGGGGTTGGATAGGGGAATAACAGAGAGGTCTATGGATTGAGTTTACTGGTCAGTGAGTGGTTCCAAAGATCTAACTAAGGGTTCATAACCAACAGTTACTTAGTAGAAGGTGGGAAGTACAGGCCACTAGGTCTACATGTAATCTTTCAAAGTGTTAATGATAGATATGTGGGCTAGAGTAGTTGAAGTCCCAGTCAGGGAAGGTTACGTATTTGCAGTTTTATCTTAGGCATGGAGTCTGTTTTCATCTTAAGATATATATTTTCTTTAAATAATATTTTCCTGAGATGGTTAATTGGTGACACATAGTTGATAAATGCTATTAAATCGTCATTTATAATATTGTTGCTGAGTCATTGCATTTCTATATGAAACAAAGTTTTGAATAATAACGATATCTTAACTTGGAGGGAACAAGGGTAAGAATGTTGTTCATCAATCAGCCAGCTGGCCCCATGGTCACTAACTTTGCCTTAGGATAGAGAAACCTTCAAAGAGGAAATCAGATGAAGTTACACTTGCAGGGTCCAAGCTTAAATGTATTGGTGAAGAAAATTTCCTGTTGTTTCAAGAGATTTTTGTCTGCATGGGGTCTGTGCGGCCTGATCGGTGAACTTCTGATTACATACTATTTTGTTATCTATTTGGTGGGGCTGGTTGGTTTTGGTGGAGGGAGGGGCGAAGAGAGCTTGCAGCAACTTATCGTTGCAATCTTGCTATTGTGGACTTACGAGATTTCTAAAGTTGCATGTGACCATTAATGTTATTAGTTTCAGTTAAATGATTGGTAATGCAGTTCTGATTATTAGAATTCTGTTGGCATATATCCTAGCATACAGCGAGGAACAATCCCGACATCAATATTAAAAGCATCTTTTAGGCATTCTATTATCAGTTTAGTAATGTGTTATGTGCTTGTGTCTTCTTCATTGGGTTTTCATGATTGACAGCAGAAGGTGCACTGTGTGATTCCAGTGAGGCAAAAAGAATTTTTTCTCTCTTCTATACGTTCTTTTTTTTAAAAAAATTCTCTTTTGGGTCTTTGGAGCCAGGTCAAGGTGGGTGGAGTACTTGTTCCTTTTAAGTTCTTTATTTTTTAAGTGTGTCCTCAGTTTTATGCATTGTATTATTAGTTTTGTAGTTTTCAAGTTCCTGAATATGTCTTAACTGTTCATCAAATGACATCTTTTTCCTGGTCAATGCAGATCCATCAGGAACTACGAATGCTACAGAGATTAAGGAGTCAACTGGGTCTCCTGCTGTTTCCTGCTCCTCTCCTGTGAAGTTGTCTCCTTCAGCACCTTCAGTTTCATCTTTGTCAACATCACCTTTGTCATCCCGAAGTCATCAACTTCCTGCAAGTTCAACTCCATCCAGATGGCCTCGCCGTTCTCCAGGACACCAGCTCCTACGGCAAGTATCTGATAGCCTAATTCCAACAATCAAGTCGCCAACCTTGTCAGTTTCTGAGGATGCATCTTCTTTTGTGCTTCCTGGATGGAGCCATGAATCGACAAGAGGTTCTCATGGTGGGTCATCTGACAGTTGGTCTATCCCAACATTTCCTGATATGGTGACACCCTCACGAAGGGAGAGGTGGTCTTTTGACAGTGAAACCTTGGGTTTTGTGCGGGATAAAATAACAAGATCTAGCGGTCGCAGTTCTGGTCATCCCATTGAACTCCAAACTTGTGGTATATGTGCAAAACTTTTGACTGAGAAATCTTCATGGGGCAGCCAGAAAATTATAGCCACTAATGAGCTAGCTGTGGTTGCCGTGCTAATCTGTGGGCATGTTTATCATGCCGAGTGCTTGGAGAATATGACCCCAGACATTAATAAGTATGATCCCGCGTGCCCGGTTTGTACCTTTGGGGAGAAGCAGGCATTTAAGATGTCTGAGAAGGCTCTGAAAGCTGAAATGGACTTGAAGTATAGGAAGAGGTCTAGGAATCGCATTGCGGACAGTGATCTTAATGGAGATCTTGCGATATTTGATCGTCAGAAAAGCAGTGGACATGAGGGACGAGGTCCTAAAATGAGCTCTAGTTCCAGCCTGAAAAGGTCTTTAACGAGGCCTTTTCTGAGGCGTCACTTCTCCTTTGGGTCTAAAGGGAGTAGATCCTTGGAGAACCATTCTTCCTGGAAGAGGGGCTTATTCTGGGCAAAATCCAGCAAGGGTTGAGATTGTTTCCTGGATTTATATAGGTGAGTACCTGCGCCCGTGATTCTTCTAGGTTATGACCGGTGTTCTTTTCACTCCTGTGGTAGTTGGCTATGCAATTTTTAATGGCTTTTCTTGCTTCCTTTCATGTTCACTCAAAACACATTTTGACCATTAGATGATTTACTAACCTTTGCACTATGGTAAAAGCTAATTCTAACTCTTGTCTACAGACTCCACAATTGTCTTCTCTGCTACCCTAGTCGCATTAAACGGCAAGAGGGGAGCGGTCAATTCAATCCGTTGTCTGGTTCTTGTTGAAGGAAGAAAGAATGACCATCACCTGCAAACATAGGTTTTAGCTTCTGGAAGATACAGTGTAAAGAAGTGGAAGGAGGACCGTCCGTCCATACAGATGGGAAAGTGAATTCATTATTATATAGGAAAACAGAAGTTGGTAGAAGGAATGTGAATTATTACTAAACTAGTAGTAACATTTCTTTCTGTACGATTAAATTTGGCTGTTTTATTATGTGCACTTTCCGTCATAGCATTATTTTGGATCTCTCTGTGTATGAATTGACATGACTTGATGTTCTTAGATTAAAATGCAGTAGAGAGTTAGTCCATGCAGATTTTTGGATTTCCTTGCTTGTATTATGCCTTCTTGCTATGCCTCTTTGTTTACATGATGGATCGAGTCTCTTTTTCCAGGGAATATAAATAAATTTTCATCTCTTTTGTGAAATGAAATTAGAGGCATATATATACTGCCACTGCCGAGGCTTCTCACCTGGAAGCTTTGCCAGTTCTACAAGGATGGGAACGCTGCTGAAGTCGGTTGCCTATCTTTTATTCTGCATTTTTGACAACAGAACTTAGTGGATTTTACTAATACATATTTATCACTTATATTTTCTTTGTCAAAAAGTGTACCAAAAGATACATAGATAGAGTGTACTAGATAGAAAGTACATTAGATATCTTTCATTTTTAGTTGTCAAGAGTACAATAGATAATCTTTAGTGCATGTTATTCTTTGTTTTGGTAATAAATTGTATTTTTGTTCTCATTTAATTGAATTAATTTAAACGATCTTTATTGGCATAATAGTATTCTTATTATAAAATCACTAAAACATTTTAAATATAAATTACTAAAAACTTAAACTTTATTTGTATAGCATTGCATCTCAATTCACTTTTTTTTTTTTTTTAAATTTCTAATTTTATATTTTATCTTACGAACAATCTAATTTTCACATCACACCAAAAAAGGAAATTCCATCCATCCAGACAGAGCTACCTGAGTAATATGCGTTTGTCTTATCAGCTCAGATATGTTTTTTTCTTTTTTCACAAACAGAAGAAATTTATTTAAAAATCCGCTTGCTTGTTGTTTAAAAATCCTAAGTGGAGGATGCCACCTGTCCTGTACTGTACTGTAATACGGAAAATAAATTGTGGACGTGATCCGTAATACAATTTTCTTTCTTAATTTATTATAATAGAATGAATCCAGTAGGAGAAATCAGAAGACAAAGGGCGACCCCAATCCCAATCCAAACCAAACTTGAGTAGAGCAAGACACGTGTTAACATTCTTCTACGTGGCAGCTCCCTTTGTAATACGTGTGACATATCCTCCATGCAGGAGAAGCCATATCCATCCGTCTTCAACTTTTATTCTCCTCATTATAAATATGATCTAGATACAATTCTTCATTTTTAGGTGTTAATTAGTATTTTGCTCTGAATTTCTTCACTCATATATAGTTTTCTGATTTATATGGCGGATTTGCGAGATGAACATGGAAACCCGATCCAGCTTACTGACCAGTATGGAAATCCGGTCCAACTCAAGGATGAGTTCGGCAATCCCATACAGATCAGCGGTGTTGCTATGACCACCTCTGGATCTTCCTCCTCTGCTCTTCATTCCTCTACTACTGCTCCTGCTCCTGCTCCTGTTAAGGACACGGTAGCCGATCTCACTGGCATTGGCACCGGCACTACTGCTGCTGCCGCCGACACCGGCACCACTACTGGCATAGGTACTGCAGGCACCACCACCACCGATGAACAGCTTCGGCGCGCCGGCAGTTCAAGCTCTAGCTCGGTACGAACCTTTAAGGCTCTCACGTTTTTTCACTTATCATATATTATCTTTTATACTACTTTGTCTCATATTATCTTGTATTCTGGAGAACAGACACGAGAATGAATTAAGGAAACGATTGAATTGAATTTTTTTTATTTGAAAGAAAATTAATTAAATTACTTTCTTTTGCGTGTCATGAGCCTATCATTAATAATTTTAATGGAAGTTGACAAAATTTTACAGATTATTATGATAAATATATTGATACAGAAAGAAGTATAACATATGAGGGTGACATATTAATGTGGAATAGAGATAGTAATTTCTTTTTTAGAAATTTAACGAATCAGAAATTCAGTTTAAATGTACCTTCTTAACTTTTAATTAGGGACTTTAGGATATTTGAATTAGATTTTGTTTTTGAAAATTTTCCATAGATGCTTGCAATTCAATTCAAGAAGAGGCTAAAAAGTTGTTGAATTTCAGCTTTAATAAATATTAAAATGAAATAATTTGTAGTCTGAAGATGATGGAGAAGGTGGGAGAAGAAAGAAGAAAGGGCTGAAGGAGAAGATAAAAGAGAAATTGTCAGGAGGGGGAAGGCATAAGGGGGAGGGGGAGGAGGAGCACGCACACAGCGCATACCCACCAACCACAACTACTACTACTACTACTACTACTAGTCATGAAAAGAAGAGTATGATGGACAAGATCAAAGAGAAACTACCAGGCCATCACGACCGTCGTTAATTCTATATCTATGTGTATGAAATAAAATGTTGGTTTTTTCATTGCGGGTACAAAAAGAACCGAGTTTGATCATGTTTAATTTCGGTTTTATTATTTAAGGGTAGTATGCTTTTTTACATTGTATTTGTGAGTAGACTCTGGATCTTCTGATGATTGGATTTTCTATATATGTGTATCGAATTTTTGTTTTAACAGCTTATTTAAACCCCCCAAACCAAAAAAAAAAAAATAATGTATCGAGTTTTTGTTATCATTCTGCAGTGGATATATTTCTGTTTCAGTTTTTCTATCTACACAAATACGAAATACAAATTAATATTGTTAATATCAAATTTATTGTGGATTATGTCTATTATTTTTATGCGTGAAGAGTATATTTGTAACAATGATGGATGTGGTACCTTGTCTAATTTGATATGGTCTTAATAAAATCAATTTCGAAACATACAAATTTTACCTTGCATTTTTCTTACTTTTATATATATATATATATATATATATGGTTAATTTTGTAATATTTTTATAAGAAAATATTGATTTTGAATTAAAAAAAAAATACTACAAATGTAAATTTTTTAAATTAGTATGAGTTTCCCCAGCTTAGGGAAATTCTTCGTAGAATTTCTTCTATTGGGGAAATTTTTGGAAGAATTTCTTTCATCTGCATGAAGTTCATGCAAGTTAGGGTTTTTCTATGTTATTTTTTAGTTTTTTTAACATGACATCTTTATGTAGCAGACTGTTGTAAATTTGTAAATCATATTTGATTTTTAGAAGCGGAGAAAAATATGTGAACTATGTTATTTATTTGTAGCATAGATTATTTAATTTCAAAACATATATTTGGGAGTATCTTTCAGTATATATTGAAAAGAAAAAGAATTATGAATGGTCAATGGTATGGTGGAATGGGCAAGCGATGGTAATAAAAGTGAATATATATTTTAGTATTCTTCAAATATATGTCAAAGAGAAAAAGTAATATAAGTGAATATATACTCTACTATTCTTTAAATATATGTCGAAAATAAAAAGAATTATGAATCCTATGTTACGATGGTTTGCAAATGTAGGGGTGTAAAAGAAAATGAGAACGAAGTCAAGAGCTAATAGGAAATGAAGTCAAGAGCTAATAATAAAGAAGAAGAATTCACAAAAAAGTAGTGTGTGATTAAAATGTGAGCAAATTGATACGAGCGAAATTTTATAATTATTTGTATAAGAGGAGAGGCACAATCATGTAATAGATCTATTATCATCACGGGCATGTTCATAATTATTTGTATAAGAGGAGAGGCACAATCATGTAATAGATCTATTATCATCACGGGCATGTTCAGGTAGTAAAATTAACGAAGAAGCAAAAAAATTAACTTAAAATTAACGAGCAATTCAAGAAAAATTATATGGTACTTTGTAATATATTGAATATTTTTTAGAACAAAATCAGAATCGTGTTGTAAGGTATGACGTATTATTGTTATGATGTTTGTTATAATATTTTAAGATTATGTTTATATAATAATATAATTTATATGATTTATATAGGTCTAAACTATATATAATGTTTTTGCGAAGATGAAAAAGAAGCGGATGTAAGGTTGCGACACGGTAAAAGAAGTGCTTCGTGAGGAAGACTGTATAACCTCAATCTTTTTAGAAACTGTGACGGGAGTGATGTGCTCAGTGACATCGTTGTTGCACTCCCGATATCGAATTAAATGATAAAGATATGACTATATGTACTGGTAATGTACGTACGTTATAAAACCAACAAGCAAGTTTTAGTATGATATTTAGTATGATATTTATCTAGTCTAGATGTTAATATTATTTTAAATATATTGATTGTTTAAGTTTAAATATTAATATTATTTTAAAGGTAATCGTGACCGTTTAATTAATATTCATGAATTAATAAACATTTAAAGTGAATTAGTTTAGTTTTATTAATAATTTACTTTATGGTAACTCTAAAATTTTAGCATGTATTTATTAAGTTTATATATTTAAATTTATAAATTCATATACTTAATTTAATGTTTTTAATTTAATGTTTTTAAGGTATTTTATTTTATTGCAAGATTTTTCTATGTTAATTTTATTTTAAATATATTGATTATTTAAGTTTAGATGTTAATATTATTTTTAAAAGTAATTGTAATAGTTTAATTAATATATTTAAAATGAATTAGTTAAGTTATGTTTTAGTTTAATATTAATATTTTAGTATGTATTTAAATTTATATATTTAAATTTATCTAAATTTATAAATATATGTACTTAATTTAATGTTTATGTTTAAGTTTATTTTTTTTTTTTATTGTATTATGTTAATTAATATTTTATATGTTGTTTAGTTGATTTCGTATATAAAATTATTTTAAATATTTTTATTATTTCATTAATATTTTAAAATGATTTATTTCATATTTATTAGTTTACTTTGAGCTTAATACTTTAGTATAGATTAAGGTCATCTTTTCCATTGCTTATGCTTTTTTTAAGTAATTAAAAATAAGTGCATATGAAAAATTTGTTTTAAATAAATTAATTTCTATATTTTTAAAAATATCAATAAGCAGAAGTAGTTATAAAAAGTACCCTCGCAGTAGGTTTTCTAAAATAACTTTTTTCAATTTTTTTAAGATAGAAACAGATATAATAAGTCGTTAAGAACACCTTCAAAATAGCTTACAACTTAAAATAAGTTAAAAGTTGCTAATTTTAAGCAAAGGAGATCAGAGCCCTAAACTTAAATTTATGTTATTTAGTTTGTAAGTATTAAAATTTTATTTCATTACTTAGATAAACATGTCATTATTGGAGGCTATTGAGATAACTCCGACCAATAAGAACTTTACTGTAGCAACTATATCATGCAGAATAAGCAAGTTACAGCAAATAGATGGGTGGATGAGTAGATTAAACACTTATGTTTCAATCATCAGAGCCAGAGTGAATGAGCAAGATACTATTCTACAAAAATCGGTAGTTATAAGGATGCATAGGAAGAGTTGTTTGATGCCTGTCCTCGGAGAAGTGTTCAATAGAAGTTACCACATGCTATGTACCTTTGGATCCTATAGACCTACTCCAGGAGATCTTGTCTGCTCTAAAAAAGTATGCTTTACCTTTTTCTTCTGTGCATACTTTGAAGGAATGGCCTTCTCAGATATTTTTTGGTGAAACCCTGTGATCCTACTCATCATATGCCTCATACTATCCATAAACCCTTTGCCTTTCCCTCATGGCGAAGCCCAGATGATGATGTAAGGGCTCATCAATTGGCTCATTCTCGTCACTATCACACTCACCCTTAGCCATGCCACATCTACCTCAACATCATTACCTTTTCTCCCAACCTCGTCACCCTGCCTCCAACATGTATATCTCCTGCCTCGTCACTCTCCCCCTTAGATCAGATTTGTCTATCTATAGTGAACTCCTCACACTACGGGAGGAAGTAGTAACTTTACGGCCATGAATTCAACCAGTCTTGTTTGCTGTAAGACTTAGACCATCATCTCTCCTACATGCTCCGTCCGAACAATCTAAACAAATTTTAAAATAATCATAAAAAATTATATATATCTGTATATTTATATATGTATGCATATATATTGTAACGCCCTACCCAGCAAACACTTAGCGTGACTCTAAAATTGTGGGCGTTATAAAAATAGAATTTGGGATCTGATGTAGTGCAGCGTAGTTTTTTAACACTTAGTGGTACTTTGAGGATACTTAGGAATGAGAATAAAGTTTTATTATATTGAGCTCTAATTGGTAAGGTATATAAGTACCTTTAAGTAAATTTTTTTTAGAATACCTAGTATTTGTATTTTAGAAATTTAAGTATTTAACATTTCTATAAAAGTTTTTAAAAAAATTATTAAAAAAAAAAAAAATCTTAATGACTAAGAAAACTTTCGCCACCTCAGCCTCCATTTCGACCTGTCACAACCACCATTATTTCCTTTTCCTTTTCTTTTTCTTTTTTTTTTCTTTCCCTTATGCCACTAACTGCCTAAGCCATCTCCCTTTTATATATATATATATATATATATATAAATATATATTTCAAATCCCAAGTTTAGTGAGTGTATATTCTATATATATAAACACCGTAAGTTTTTTCTTTAGTTTTGTTTGGTTTTGGGCAGACTTAGTGATCTTCTAAATCAAGGTTAGTTGATTTCATTTCTTTTATTATTTGTTTGTTAGATTATGTATATAGTTTAGGTTTGTGAATTTTTTTAAGATTTAAATGTTTTAAATGGGTTATGATTTCCTAAAAGAGTATATTTTTTTAAGGTATAGGATTTTAGATTTTTTTTAAAGAATTATTATAAGTATATGTAGATATATATATCTTAAGTCATTTTATAAGATCTTGTTATTATTTAGGGAATAAGATTATTTAATTGGTACCTAAATATTAAATATTTTCCTATTACTATATTTGTACGATCTTAGCAATCAAATCTGCATCCAAGTGAGTCCATAAACCCTGTTTTTAGTATGTTATTTTAAATATTACGGACTATGTAAACTTGTTTTCTAAACCTGTCACAAAATATTTAATGTTTTTGGAACGATATAACTTAGCATGTCTTTTTTTGGAGATGTTCTCCACAATTCATTAGAGATGCATAGGAGCGGTGCTCCACATAGGTGTTTTCTTGTTAAAACAGATTATTATTATTGTAAAAAAGAACTAGTCTGTACACGGATTTTTTGGAATATTTATGAGTTAGGAAATACTTTGGTTTCGAAAAGTTATATAATTCAGCATGCATGGATGTAGACTTGGCATATTTATAAATCTATATAAGCTGAAAAATGCTCTAGCTTTGAAAAATTACATGTTTTGACATACATGAATATAGATCTGACATTGGCATAATTATGAAATTTACATAAGCATTTCATGACTGACAAATGGGGATTTTTTTCTGATCTAAAATATTTATGACCTGATTCTGTTCCGACGGCCAGGCAAGTGGCCTTTCGGTTTGTAAATATATATGAAAACCCTATTCCGACCAGGATTACAGTTCTGGTTATGATCATGTGTTCGGAAGCATCAGAGAATTGTATTATATGTGGCTAATCCCTTGTACTAGGGCATCTTCCGATGATGTGGACGTTTCAGACTCAGGAGAGTGGATCCACTTGAAGAGGGGCGTAGTACCGCGGAGGGTGTGGCCCAATCGATCTACATGGACACTGCATCATGCTCTGCTCTGAGGTCAGCCGCCTAGTGGAGAGGCAGGAGAGACTTGAAACTAAGGTTGGTCCCAGGGCAGACTTGGTAGGTGCCCTAAGAATCTGTAGCATGTTTTGACCATTGATATGGAGAGTGCGGTTGTTATAGAAATCGAGCGCTCGTATGGTGTTTGGCTGGTATTGATTACAAGATGCAGGAACTTGGTTCCGATGACCTCGTTATGTTATGGGATCCGGACTTTGTCCGCAGAGCCCGACTGTTGCATTACGTGTTCTTTTGAATTCGGATATAGAGGCTGCGCTAATGTGTCTTTATTCGCTCAAACTTCCCAACTACGCTCAAACCTCTCATGTAGGTTCAAGCATCAGTGGTGTTAAAGCAACAAAAGAAAAATGTTTTCTTATGACATTGCATTTGTGAGACTGTATCACCATTGTTTTAAAGAAACCACTAACGCACACATACACATGGATTCATTGAGTGTTCACGCTTACGTTTTTCTTTCCATATCATATTTTCTCCTCAGATTAACTCAAGATGGTTCGAGGTACAATAAGTCGTTGAAGTTAGGCGTGGAGTTTTGGTTCAAGTCTCTCCAAAATGACGTGTTTATGTTTTGTTTTCTTATGCTTGAGCTATTTGTAAAGTATTTCCACCATTGTACTAGTATGATCATAAAAAGATTTCTTAAACCTTGAATTTTGAGTGCCTGTCAATATTCAGTTTACTTAGTTTTTCCGCTGCGTACTTTGTGTATATACTAATGAGTATTATCCCAGGGTCGTGCTTCAATTTTGAAACTTATAATTTAGTGCCAAGAGGGAAGCAGATACCCTAATCAGCCACAGTTAACCTAGTGACAAGCTTGGGGGTATCATACACACATATACATATATATATACACATATATTTGCCTAATATGTATTACTTTATGCTTTTGTATTATTAAATTTTTACTATTACATATTTAAATTTTTAATATTTTTATTATCTAACTTCATACTTTATACTTTTCTCTTATTAAATTATATTTATTAATTATTTAATTTAAAATTTTTTATTATTTCTCTAATATTCTATATACAAGCATTTATAGCTTTATTATTTTTTTATTAATACATTATTATTAAACTATTAGTTATTAGGTGGATAGTGTAATTATTATTTAAATTATTACAATTCTATTTAAAATGAGTTGTATGTTTAAATTATTATTTAAAAATTATTATTTAAGTTTATACTCTATACTTTTATATTATTAAATTATATTTATTAATTATTAATTTAAATTATTTGATTATTTCCCTTAAATTATATATACGAGCATTTATAAATTTATTATTTTTTATTAATACATTATTATTAAATTATTAGTTATTATGTGGACAGTGTAATTAATATTTAAATTATTATAAGAATTACTATTTCAAAAGGGTTGCACGTTTAAGTTATTATTTAAAAATTATTATTTAACTTCATACTTTATATTTTTATATCATTAAATTATATTTATTAATCATTAAATTTAAATTGTTTATTATTACCCGAATATTATATATACAAGCATTTATAGCTTTATTAGTTTTTTATTAATACATTATTATTAAATTATTAATTATTATGTGGATAGTGTAATTATTATTTAAGTTATTATATAAATTACTATTTAAAAAGTGTGGGATGTTTAAATTATTATTTAAAAATTATTATTCTTTTGTATTATTAAATTTTTATTAGAGTAATTGGCAAATTTGGTCCTATTACTATTTATTTTGTCTTAACTTCGCCCTATATCTTTTATTTTACGTATTTTGGTCCAATAACTATTAATTTTAAACGCATTTGGTCCTATATATTTTATTTACTCATTTTTGTCCAGTAACTATTTATCTTTAATATTTTTTGTCCAAAAATATTTTTGACTAAATTTCAAATTGGTCCCTCCAAATATAAAAAAAGGTGTCACTTAAGGATTCGAATTGTAAAATTCTCTAAAAAAAAATTCCTTCAAAATGTAAGAAACGTATCAATCAATTCTCTTACATCAATTTTTTGAGGATTTAAACAGTCACTCTCCAAATAATCCAGTCTCATTTAGATCACTTGGAGCTAAATGTAGCTTAAATAAGAAAACTGCAAATTCATTATATTCAACCTCTGAAATTGGGAATAGCATCGGTATGGGTACCCAACCGATTAGTTATTATCGAATTAGATACAGACTATTAGACTGTCTACCGACTTTGACTTGATAATTATCGATAGGTAAATTTTTTTGTTACCAGTACTGAAATTCTTGGTCAATTGGTGACCAATTATCGACACGTTGTCCA
The DNA here is from genome assembly GCA_028651295.1 of Catharanthus roseus. Lineage (NCBI taxonomy): Eukaryota > Viridiplantae > Streptophyta > Magnoliopsida > Gentianales > Apocynaceae > Catharanthus > Catharanthus roseus. The sequence goes on along the minus strand of JAPQWS010000124.1, from coordinate 4,056,698 downwards.
ATGAAAAATAAAAATTAATTATTTTTTGATAAATTCATTTGTGTCAATTGACTATCTCAAATCATAAGTTACTCTAAAAAATCCCTTAATATAAAGAAAACAATTACCGATTACTTTACAGCAGCGAGGTTAGGGACTTAACTAATAAGTTCTTTACATTTTTAAGGATTTATGATTAGACGTCCTCAATTGAAACATTTTCATTTTTTGAGGACTAATTTGAAATTTATCCAAAAATATTTTGGACAACAAATATCAAAGATAAATAGTTATTAGACAAAAAATGACTAGATAAAACATATAGGACCAAATGCAAGTAGAATAAATTGTTATTGGACTAACATGAGTAAAATAAAAGATAAAAGGTGAAGTTAAGAGAAAATAAATGGTTATAATGCCAAATTTGTCAATTACTCTTTTTATCATTCAAATCATTAGTAAATTATTATCATTATTATTATGTACAATATGTTTTCATAATGGGGCATAATTACTATTACTTACATTATTATTAAAATTTATTCATTAATCTTTTAAAATTAATAACTTCATACTTTTATATGAAATGTTTATTGTTATATCAAATTATTATTTAATTTGTAAATGTGCTCAAATATTTCTATCCAATTATTATAATTGTTATTACTATGGCCCTCTATTTTTCATAATTTAAAATTAATAAATAAACTTAATTAACCTAAACATATAAATAAAATTTTAAAAATATAAAACAAAAATAATTGTAACACATGAATAACAAAAAAAACAAGACATACTAATAATAATAATTAACGAACACTTTGTAAGATATAAAATGTGCAAATAAAATTCCCAAACTTTATTTGAATTTCTTTTAAATTTAAATAGTTTCGACCAATCAAAATTTGACAAATAATAATGATTGGAAGACTCCAACCAATGAGAACTCAAAAAATGATCTAACAAATGAGATTATGTCTCGTCACACAAAGTAAAAGACTTGGTCAATCAATAAATTTCAATTCATAAATATTTGAAGTAAATATTCAAATTTCAAAATAAGTCTCATTCTTCTTAAATTTGCCTATAAATAGAAGGGCAACGCTAAGAGAAGAGAGACAAGAATTCCATCTGCTGAAGTGGTGAAGCTTTAAAGAATTCTTCTATTTCTCTTCAAGTTTCTCAAGTCAAGACTAGCATTCGACTTCAAGGCTAGAAATTCCGTCGAGTTCTTCTTTCGGCAAAGTGAAAGCAGAAGTTCGTCAACAATTCCAAGATTAAGTTGTGAAGCTCTCGGAACAAATCCAAAGAGAAGAATCAGTAGACGTTATTCTCTCAACGAGAATTATCCAAAAATTGTAACCGCTTTAAACTTTTATGAATTATTATTTGTTACTAGATTTCTTTGTTTGCATTAAATATTTTGCGGGCAAGAATTCTTTGTAAATACACTTACTTAAATTCAAATAATTCATAATTCATGTAAACATGTAAAGAGGACAATTACTATATCATATCATACTAAACGTAATCTAAGTTAACTAATTAAAATTAAACAAATAGTTATCATCTAAACAAATTAAACATAAATAAACAAGTTAAACAATTAACATATAAACATGTATTATAAACATATAACTGAATAACATAAACAAATAAATATAAACTTAAACATAACTAAAATAATATAAAATTGTAACTAAAAAAAATACACGAAACGTGGGGCTAGGCAAAAATTTCAAGAGAATTTTACCAGAACTAGTAAAATTCTTCAAGGTAATTTTGCCCGGTCAAGGGAAATTTCAACACATTTTTTTTTCGATTCAGTACATTTTTTTGAATCTAAACTGATGAAATTATAAATAAATGGGTGTAGATCGATATACTAACCTTTTTTTTTTTTTTCAATTTTTAACAGTTGGATTTGTGTAAATTTGACTTTGAATCCGTTGATGCTAGAGAGAATGTAGAGAGAGAAAGTTGTTGGTGAAAATGAAATTTTTAAAATTTTTTCACGCTGAACTTTTATATTCCGGACCGGTTTTATCAACCCATTTTATATTTGGATTAAGTCCAAAAAAGTGTCTGAACTTATGTCAATTAGATGCAGAACTTTTAATAGTACAATTAAACGCCTCTCTATTTTTAATTAGGACAATTATAAATTGGTTCATTTTAAAAACACCCTAAAAGTTTGAAATTATTATCGATAAATAAATAAGTTTTATATTTTATTAATTGGTTACTCAATTTTAATTCTTTCTAATAATTATATAAATTATTTGTAATGCCCGTTTACGTTTATTTCCTAAAAAATTATTGTAAGATAAGATCACCATATTTTATGTAATAATCATTTCTAAAATAAAATTACTATAAGATTACCGTATTTAAATATTTTTACCTATCATAAATAAAATGATATTAGTTAAATCGTTCTAAAAAATTGTATAGTTATCATTAATAATTCATCAGAACTTTCTTTACAAATATCTAATATCAATGTTCTAGAGAGAGAAATAGAGGGAGAGAGAGAGAATTAAAAAATAAAATTTTTAATATTTCTCATTTGTAATATTTAAGGATTTTTAAAATTTGACTATATAAATATTGTAAAACAATTTATTTTTTGTAATGTTTTGTTTTTTAGATAGTAATTTTTAGTTTTTAATACCATAGACGCCACACAAGAATATAATATTTGATGATTAATTTTTTAATAATTTTTTAAAAATAATAATTATGTCATTGAAATCGAAAAAGTATTAAAATAATTTATAAAACTATAATCAAATAATAAATTAAGTAATCAATTATATAAATACAAAGCTTATTTACTTAATTGACAGTGGTTTCAAATATTCGGGGTGTTTTTTATATTATAAAATTTTGAATTGTCCTAATGAAAAATTGAGTAAAGTAACCTATGATGAATCGTGAAACAATGCGAGAAGAACCTATACCATTAAAGAAATAGAAAGATAAAGTATCTAGTTCTGAGTGGTCATCTTCAAGGGTGAGAGCAACCATGGGTGAGAGGTTGCTGAAGGCTAAAAGCAAACTACAATAATTAATCAATCTTGTAGAGAAAGATGAACTAACCATATATTGTCAACAGTAAGTACTAAAAGATCATCATATTCTACTAAGAACCTACCCACTTGAGATAGAACCTTCACCATCAAAGAGATGCCCAAATAATTCCTTCCGAAAAAGCTCTACCGTCTAGATCCTCTATGGAATGGCAGAAAACTTTTCTCCAAATAAAGGGGTCGACTGATGATGGAGCTTCTAGTATTCTTCACAATATTACTAGGTATGTAGGGCTATCAAAATTTTACTAGATCACGTCCCTTAATGTCGTAATTTGTTTTGAACATAGTAAATTACCAGGCACATATAGCAAAGAGTACAACTACCTCAAAATCGTGCTGCAAAGAGATAACATGCACAAGGTCCTTGAAACTGAGAGCAGAAGGTCATATCCACTTATTACCATAGGATAGATGGTTCTAAACTTTCTTTGCAAACTTACATTCAAATAGAGTGTGCTTGTCATTTTCAAATTGGAAACTATAATGGACACACCCCAAACCATCAGACAAACCTCTCCTACAAATATTTTTTTTTATCGAAAGAATATTTAGAACAGCTCTCTAGAGGAACATTCTAACTTCATATTACACTAGGAGTATATTAATAGAATTTCAGAGTTTAGCTTCTTGATCAACTATTGATGGCCTGTTGTTCCTGCTAATCAAGCTCATGTAGGTCATACCTACTTTGTAGCCCGAATTTATAGTGTAGATACTATTTAGGGTGAAATTCCAGATAAATTTTTCCTTGAACCAGATAAGGTTGAGAGGAATCTGCAAAATTGCTTTAGTCTCATGATGAACCAAGAAACACCTGATTCTATCTTTCTTCCAACACACCTTATTAAAATCTATGAGATCTACTACCTTCTTTTCATTGCCTTTAGAGAGGAAGACACAAGGGGGAGGAGCCTATTTAGAAAGGGGAATCTCAGTTATCATGAATACTAGTGGAGAAGTCATTTCCAACTTGAAGATGAAATCTTAAATAGAGGAGGTTCTTTTTTTCTAGGAAACTTCGCAAAAGAAGAAAAGATTAAATTTGTGTCCTAGCGAATTACGTTAAAAAAGAAAATACTTTGCCTGAAGACATTTAAACGTAAAAAATAATTGAGTGGCAATAACACAATAACATTATTTTGCGAAAAGAAAAACATTGAAACGCTAAATGTCTTTAAAATTCATTCCTCCCGCTATGTACTTCACTATTCTTACATGATATTCTGAATAAAATATTAAAAATATTAAAATTGATTTTTTTTTTCAAAGAAAATAATATTGATTGGTTTTTTTTTTTTTTTTAAAAAGGCAAGAAAATTGAGCATCCAACGATGCAAGATGAGTCAGTGGGCACTAGCATCTCTCGTTTACAATCAAATGACCTCTCTCACTCACTTGTTCCTCGTTTCTTCTGTTACTTTTCCCGCCTATTTAAAACCCTCAAATGCATCTCCAAATGCTTTCTCAAGCTAATTTCTTTTCTCAAAATCGCTCCTTCTTACTTCCAATATCGTTAATCCAAATTTATTCGTCATTCTGCTCCCGGATTTCCTTTAATCTCACTGCAAATTAATATCCATTCCAGAAGTATGAGCTGTAATTCCGTAATCTCCAATCACGTCGGAACCGTCGAGGTAGGGTTTGATGATTTCGGCCTGGATCGCTTTGCCGAAGTCCCAACAAGCTTGCTGATGCTTCCGGGGAAGTTATTCGCAAATACTTTCGGAAGAGCTTCGACATTCTAGATAAAGAGGATTTAAGTTAGTTTTACCTTTGCTTCTTTGAACTAGTGCTGAAAGATGACTGCACCGCTTGAAGTTTAGTACTTGGTCGTTTTTTAGGTCCGGTTATAATTGCTGATCAGGCGGCGGAGGAAGCAATGGTGCGCATTGTACAGGAGCATTTTCAACACCATGCAATGTTAGTTTACTTTGTTTAAAGATAGAGCAAATTTTGTCTTTTAGCTTGTAAAATAAGGAGAAAGTTTGGTCTTGCAGGTTTTTTCCTGAGATTTAACCGTAGAATTATGCTTTCTACTTCAACTTTGAAAATTTTGCAACTTTTTTATATACATGAAGGAAAGAAGTGATATTGCGATCCCAAAACTAAAGAGCTAGTCAATTGACCTTGCAGTTCATTTGGTTTTGGATGGAAACTCATAGTCTATAAGAAATGATGTCAGGTTAAGCTAGCTGCAAGGACTTGGCACAAAAATTTATGATAAGAGTGAAAAGAAAAACTAAATGCAAACATTTTTGTGATTTTATATTATTTGTGCTTATGCTTATTGCAGTTACTGGGAGGAAAATGGTTGGAGGTGTAAGGATAAGATTGCGTACTATGTTTGGGTCTTAGATCCAATAGATGGAACCAAGAGTTTATTACAGGTATTGTCTATATTCTTCTTGTAGTAATTGTCAGTGAACAATCTGTGGCTGCCAATTACATAGTCCGTTGTTTCTAATACAGGAAAGCCTTTGTTTGCAACTCTAATTGCTCTGTGTTACAAAGGTAAACCGGTATGAATCCCCATCATTTGCTTGTTTCTAGATTTCTTTATAATTTGTTGTTTCCTATGTCCATAATATCCTTTCAGAATTAAATAATGATTTCGCTGCTCTTCCTAAAGAAACTATTGTCAATAGAATTCCTTCTTATAGCTCATGAAGAAGATATCTTCTGTAACACTGGATTTCTTTACTTTTAGTGAGCAATGGGATATCTTCACTAAATGGAGGAATGAGACAGAAGGGGAGCTAGTAGTTATTTTAACAGGAATCCCTTTAACCATATCCTATACCATTTATATGGACTAGGTTCACAATCAACTGTATGAAATATGTTCCTGAGGGATTGTATTTGATAATAGAACTTAACTAGGAGTAAGGTACTATCTCTTTAAGAAACTCTTGTAGATAACATGTTGGACTTTTGGTGGGTACATTCGGATTATTTTTACCACTTAACGTGACATGCAATGATTTTGTTACACCGAAGTCATTGCAAGGCTCCGTGCCTGAAACCACGAAAATCTACGAACAGCATAAATGGACAAAAGAGAAGAGAGGTGGATCAGAATAAGTGGCAGAAAAATTTAGAAACAGCTTATACATATTTCTCAGGGATTCTTTTTCCTTTCAGGTTCTTGGCATAATTGATCAGCCTATTTTGAGAGAGAGGTGAATTGGGCTAAGTGGGAGGAAAACTACTTCAAATGGACAAGAGATCTCTACCCGCAGATGTGGTAAACTTTCACAAGCCTATCTGTGAGTTTCTGCATCCTATCCTAACTTGTTCCTTGCCGGCTAAAGGCTAACTGAAGCGTCTCTATTTCATAATTTCCTGATTGTGGCAAATCTTCATTCTTCAACAAGAAAAGAAAATTATTAATATAAGGACTTCTTTTCTGAGATATCACAAATTTGCTTTCCTTCTTTTCCTGTGTTAGGTACACAACAAGCCCCCATCTATTCAAGGGAGAAGCTGAGGTGGCCTTTACTCGAGTTCAGACAAGGTCAGACCTTACATATTAGAGCAACATTTGAAAAGTTACTTTTAAAACTATGAATATGGAACTACTTCCTTAAACATATATTTTGATATTAATTGTGATTTAGTAACTTTTGCATTGTCATATGCACTAATAAAAGTGAGAATGCTTCTGGGATTTAGTAAAAGTCCCTGCACTTACCATAAAAGGGTGTACTTGAATTGGTTCCCCTGTTTCTTTTCCTTTTTTTTTTTTTTTTTTGTTTGTGTTGGGAAGGGGGGGGGGAGGTTTGAGGGGACTTTTCATTTTTGGGTGGAGGTTACAGTGGATTCTTGTGGAGAAAACCTGGGGTCCAAAATTGGCTTTTTGGAAAACATTTGATTATTTCCAATAACAAAACCAATCCACGCGAAGCCTATTCTGATTCCTATGAAAGGTGATTTATTTACTGTGTGATATTCACTACGTTATTGAATACTGGGTGTCATTGAGTCAGACAATTGATATATTCATGTGTTGTTTCTGAAGCAGTTTGAGCTTTTATTTGATATGGTTCATCCTGGTTTTTCTTATTTAACAAAGGCATAATGAAGCAAAAACAAAAAAAAGCCCTGTTTGGCGGTCTACCATGATGTTCTCAAGTACTATTTGTATTAAGTACCAATTAAATGTAGTTAGATACTTGCATGAATACATTGGAAGAAATAGTGTGCTTCTCTTCTTAGATGGAAAGTAACCTCAAAGATTTGAGAGCATTTTTAGCATTAGGGTTTACTTTTGGCTCTTGATCTAATGTGGTCACTAGTTGTGTGTGCATGGAAGCTTTCAGGCACAAGTTTTAATATATGATGATTCATTCTCTCCATCCTGGATTAATGTCCAAACAAAATCTTGTTTCACATTTTTTTCTTCTTTTTCATTTATATTTCTTTTTATCTCTGTAGTATATTGTGTCTTTTCTGGCCTTTGGAGACATACATTTTGTAGTAGTATGCTAGGCATTCTTGAGGCTTGCATCGGATACACAATCTCACAGTATAATCCTTTGTGGATTTACAGGTGAAAGTGCCTTTATATGGGTGTGACTGTTATGCATATGCTCTGTTGGCTACAGGTTACGTGGATCTTGTCATCGAGTCTGGTCTAAAGGTAAGTCAAGATCTCCTCTTGCAACCTCTCTGATTGATAACATTGCCTTTTGAAATGTTTCTTCTCTTGGAGAGGTTTCTTCCACGCCAATGTAGTAGCATAACCAGATTTACTGAAACAAGACAAGAATTGGTAGCCATTAGAAAGCTGGTAGCTGGAAAAGTAGATGAGCCTGCGGAATTATTGCACTTTGCACCTCCATTTTGTATCTGTATTACTTAACCAATAAATGATGGATGCTTCTCATGAGAGAACGGTCTGTTTTTAAGCAATAGTTGGAATGATCAATCATGAATGTAGTCTTGCACATTTTTCATCTGTGCGAGATAAGATTTATTGTGCTGTTTATGGTCTTTAAAATCTGATACTGATGAGAACAGACTTTTTTTCCCGGCCATATGATTTTCTTTCACCGACCCCGGTGGTAGAGGGCGCTGGTGGCACAAGTACTGATTGGAAGGGACGCAATCTTTATTGGGAGGCATCAGCTGATTCTTGTGCCCCAAGCTCGCTCTGTTCTTTATCTGCATTCTTTCAGTTCTTGTCATCAATTTTCTGCACTGCAACTAAAAATTTGAAGATCTACTCATGAAATTACTAGTCGGTCTTTCTTAACACTCATTTATCTTTGCAGGTTTTAATGTAGTAGCAGCTGGGGGAAAACAGCTTCACCCGCAAGCTCTTGACGCACTACAATGGCACTGATTCCACAGTATAGCAACAAATTACCACACCATAATATCCCAATTGCCTGTCGAAGGCAGTACCAGTTTCGTAATGGCAGAAATTCACCTTTTGTTCATCATTTGGATTCTCAGGAACAAGGAAAGCTTTCAACCTCGTAAATTTGCCTTTTGTTCATCATTTGGATTCTCAGGAACAAGGAAAGCTTTCAACCTCATAAATTTGCGACAGGCGCCCGCCATGACCGTCTCATCAATATTTCTCCCATTGTATTACTATCATAACTTTCAATAAATTACCAGCTGCAGATGCATAAAAACATCACAAGCTGTATCTTTACGAGAATCAACAGCATTGCAGAACATAATCTAATGCTTGAAAATTTTCTATTTCGAAGTGAGATATTGTTTTAGCAAAGATCAAACCAGAGGTCTACCATTTCCACCAATGTTTACTCACAACAAGTCCTTCAAGGAAATAACTATTCCATCTAAGGGAAGCATTTATCTCTTTAACAGTCCTGCATCAGGTGCCCCCACTTCAACCAAAGTTTTCTTCCTTCTCAGAACAGATCCAAATATAAAGGATACAACAAAAAAAATAACAAATAAAAAGATGTTATACAAAAAGGAAACAGATTCGAATTTGATTTAGATGATTATCCACCGCAACATAGTACAAGAATCAAATTCATGTTGAGAAACCGATATAAACCGATCAACAGGCGGATAAAACTACAGCTGCTCCTTTGTGTCATCCTTCCTCGGAGTTGAAAGACCTTCACTTACTCTTTTCCAAAATCAGCACTGTAGTGAGCACTTGATTCAAGTTTCTTTGCTTCATTCAGTTTTCTAACAGCCTGCATATTGCCCAAGCACATACCGTTCACATAAACCAGTCTTAGATAATACAAATAAAATTGGCACATACAGAACTGTAAAAGTACAAAATTTTAGGTGATTTTACAGGTTGCTGACAATACCTTCATGAAATCTTCATGAATGACATAATCACGCTCTGCACGAATTGCTGACATTCCAGCTTCAGTGCAAATGTTACGAAGATCAGCCCCATTGAAACCCTGCAATAACACAATTTCACAAACAAAACTTTTGCCAAAATATAGGAGTAGGATTCATAAGCATAGTTAGCAGTTTTAGCACCTCAGCAAGCTTGACAACTGCCTCGTAGTCAATTTCACCATGCTTAGCAATTCCAGCAGCATGGATCTTGAGAATTTCCATCCTTGATTGTTCATTAGGTAATGGTATCTCTATTTTCCTGTCCAATCTACCAGGACGAAGAAGAGCAGGGTCCAAGACATCGGGTCTATTTGTCGCCATAATCATTTTTACCTAAAAAAATGGTTACTGGACTACAATTAGGATAGATAAAATAATATGCTATACAATGGGCAAATATAGGGTTTATATTTATTTTTAAGAATCTATTCCAGTCGAGATTTCTCAAAAACCTTTCCAAGTTGGTCGAAGCCATCCAACTGATTAAGCAACTCCATTAGTGTTCTTTGGATTTCACGGTCGGCGCTTGTTCCTTCACTAAAACGGCGCCCACCAATGGCATCAATTTCATCCATAAATATGATACAGGGCTGTTTACAGTATGGGGAAAGAGGAAACAGAGCAGAAGAAAAAGTTCTAAGCACATTCCACTGCATGGTACTGGAAATAATTGTGCACAAAGATGTAAGAGAAGTCTAATAATATCAAGGAGATTGAAGTCCTTACTTGGTGATCACGGGCATATCCAAACATTTCTCTTATCAGCCTTGCACTCTCACCAATGTATTTATCAATGATTGCACTGGAGACAACCTATTAAGATACATGATTATTCCGTCAACTTAAGCTCAGATGCATTGTCAACAGCCTGACATTTATTTTCAATAAACTCTTACTTTCAAGAAATTGGCATCTATGTTGCTGGCAATAGCTCTGGCTAATAATGTTTTACCCGTTCCAGGAGGCCCATAGAGTAAAACACCCTAAAACATCAACAGTTGAAGTTATCAGCTTCCAGTACCAACAAAGCATGTGAACATGCCAAAGATGATACAGAAAATCAAAGATCACCTCAATCATAAAAAACCTTACCTTGGGAGGTTTAATACCCACTCTAAGGAAGAGTTCGGGATTCATTAAAGGGAGCTCGATAGATTCTCTGAGCTCTCGAATCTGATCTGAAAGCCCACCCACAGCAGAGTAACTAACATTCCCAGGATCTTCATGAAGCATATTATATACGACTGGATCAACCTGAAAATTTGTATAAAGAAAATATTGTCATTGTTTTTAAAATCATATTCTACAATCGACTTAAATTTTAGTGAGATAAGAGTTTTGGTTACGAACTTCACGAGGAAGTGCTCTCATAATTGTGAGTGTGGTCATATCAAGGACGACTCGAGTTCCTGCAGTAAGTTTTTCCTTGTCCACTTTACTGCGGCATCCAACCACATACCTAGGGCCACTACTCGCCTTAACTATCACTGGAAAAACACAGACATTAATTAAAATCAGAAAACATCTTCCAGTCCCTTCAAGGAGTAAAGTAAAACCACAACTAGATGGCTAGCAAAATAAAAGCCTTTGGACAAGAAGACAAAAGAATAAAACTAGATACTATGTGCCCAATTCAATTATTAGCCATTGAATTGGGCATAGAGTATCTTTTCGCATGCATCTGACTTAACATCACATATACATGAGAAGAGCTTCAACAATATGTACCAACCAGAAAGAAAAGCATTGATTAAAGTACAATATTACGGAACATCAAAGCAAAAGCCAAGCATTAAAATGAGAAGGCTTACAGCGTTCATTGTCCAGTGGTCTCAGCACTTCACCTATGATCTGCCCAACACTTTGGAGTGACTTCAAGTCATCTTCAGTTTTGGCATATTCTTTCTTTGTAGCACGCAAATTCTCCCGCACTGCGCATGTCATTTTTCAAACGCACAACCCAGTTATATGTCATGTAGAAGTAAGAACTAATTAAATACATTAGGTATGATCGTGAAACAGTGCAAGAAAAAGAACATAGAGAAAAAAGAGGTGAACTTGAATTTATAAATACAAAGCTGAAGAGCTCCACAAGGACCAGAACTGACAAGTAAGCACATTTATACAGAGCTTGCTAAAATGCACATCAAAGAGGAATTAAAGTAGCATATAGAAGTAACATTAGGTAAAGAAAGAATAAAGAATCTTTCTGTGCTATTGCTATCAATTTCTTATTTTAGAACTAACAAAACCCATTAGCTTCTGAATAACTAAATCTAACATCCACCACAAATAGAAAAGTGCAACTAATCGTAATTTGCCAAAATTTAAAGGCAAATAATTAAGTGTTATCGTGATTTGCTACTGTTCGGCGGTAATGCTTATCAATCATAAGAAATCAAAAGACGGTGGAAGTATACAAAACCTGGCCTCATCCATTCACGCAACTAAACCACGGATGTCCAACCACCACCAAAAGCTTTCAAAAACTAACCGTGAACGAGTTATTGATCTAGTATAGAACAGGTAATACAGTACTGAGGGAAAAGAATATAGCCTGATATCTTGGTTGTCAACCATTGAACTATAGACAGTAGTCATACTACAAAATTCAAATAATTTAATTGCTTCAAATACTCAATCACGAATTATATAATGTAACGAAACAAAGAAACGACTTTGCCCAGAAAGGTTCGATATTTGCATAAATACAAGTACGGCCGCTAGACGAATCAGTTAAACCCTATACAATTAATAATAGAAAGAACAAAAAAGACACCTCAAACTCGGGACTTGTTGCCCCAAAAAACAAAAACATCCAAGTCCAAAACAAGTGCATACAATCTTGTCTACTAGATATACACTTAAAGTATCAAACCCTAGAAATTTGGATCGAGTTAAAAACCAAGAGAAGGAAAAAATCACCTCCTCGAACACGAGACTCTAGTTCCTTATGCTGGAGGAGCTTCTTCCGGTAATCGGTGATAGCCGTACGGCGACGAACGGCATCTTCGGACTCCATGGATGTCATCTAATCGTTGAAATTAAAATAGAAGCAGATCCTGAAGAAGAAAACTCAAATCTCGTCTCTAAACATAGGCAAGCAAAAACTGCATCAATTAGCAGAGCTAAGAATTTGCCTTTACTTGGAAAACAAGACAGTGGGCTCAGATTTTACCCTCGGACTCCGACTACTAACAGAGAATTTCTATCCCAATAGGCCGATGGGCTTTTATTCTATTACAATTTTAAATTGAAAAAAAGGTGGGGTGAAATAATTCTATTTTTGGGTGGAAAAGAAGAAACAAATTATATTTTGCTGGATAATTAATATCAGGCCTCACAGGGCTACCTCTTTGGGCTTTGTTTAGTTGAGCCCAACCTATAACGAATATCAGTTCGGCAACCAACCTACTCTAGGCCTACTTTACTTTGGGAGTTCAGGAAAGAAAGAGGAAAAAAGAGACGTTAAGAAGTAATATTTTTTTTAATAATATGTTTTTTCCTTTATCCTAGAAAGGAGTAAAGGAAGAAAGAGAAAAGAATGTGACATTATTTATTCAAATGTTATTTAGAAATTTTGAATAGAATATTATTAAAAGAAGGTCCATATATTGAGCAAGAAAATTTAATACCAATAGGAAAACTGCTAAGATATCCTATTAGGCAGTTAAAGCCACATAAGATTTTCTCCAGTCCATTCCAACTCCAGAGCAAACTCGAGCCCTCAAACCCCCCACGTGCCTCCATAACGCATCCACAGTAACCAATGACTAACACCCCAAAAAAAAGGCAAAACAGCACAACATTGCAACCATCCTAAACATCCACCATGCCAACTAGAGATCCACCATGCAATTGAGACAAGAGGTTCCACACAAACAAAAAAAAACCAACCACGACCAAGGCATAATCGAAACGGACTAAAAAAACCATTTGCGCTCTACCGAACAACCAAAGAAAGAAAATACCAAGCTAAAACGGAATAGTTATCAAGAAAAAAATCACTAAAACTCTCCCTTCTTACCATCACTATCACCAAAGGAAAGAGCTCACAGTGGGTGAGAAGCAACAGCAAGGCCAAATAGTAATGTCTCGCCTCGAGTATAAATTGTAGTTGAATATATGATGCACTCCTTCCTTAATTAATTAGAAGTTTATTTTACTATTAGTTTCATTCTTCTTTATATGTCATGAATATTATTCTATTAAAAATAATTATTTCATACAGTGGTTACTTTTCTAGTTTTTTAAACTATACCCAACATACTTAGTAAGTAATTATTTTTAAATTTATTATGTTGTATAAAAATTCTTTAAAAGAAAAAGAAAATTAACTACCCGGAAAAACAGAGAATTTTTTTTGCTAGTGAAAAAAAGTAATGGGTGATTATTAAGGTCAAAGAGATAAAAATCGTGAGTTGACCATTTCAAATTATGTTCTTCCTCCATCATTGAGCAGTTACTAAAATGAGGCGCCCAAGAATAACAGAAATTGGAACAAAATTTTCTCTCACCTTACATCTCCCTCCGAAAATCTTGGAAAACCAGTTTTGAACTCAAGAAATCACACATTGATTTCTCTCCCACAGACAACTTGGATTTTAAAAAATAATAATAGCCTTGTTAGTAATTACTAAATAAACTGATCCCCTTTTTTCTTTGATCCTCTCGTTGTCTGAACAATCTCTGTTCATCCCTCCTAACCAGGGGAGGTTGGAGATGGAAAAGATACCTAGAGGAAATCCCATTAAGCTTTGTTTTTCTTCGCCATTCTTCTCATCAACGTCCATGGCGATCCTCCTGGTTCTTTTCTGCCTCTTCGTCGTGAACCCATCTAAAGTCATAGCTTCTACTCAACAAAATTTCGATCCGAAAGATAATTTCTTGATTGATTGTGGTGCCTCATCTGAAATTGCCCTTCCTGACAAAAGGGTTTTTTTATCAGATAAAGAGGCTGCACAATATTTGTCCACAGGAGGTCGTGAAATTCAGGTTGCTGAACCAGCGGCCAGTGTTCCTTATCCAATATATGTTTCAGCTAGGATTTTTCTCGAACAGGCTAAGTACACTTTTCATGTGGCTAGGGCAGGTTGGCATTGGATTCGCCTTCATTTCTTTCCTGTGAATAATAATGAGTTCAATTTGCAACAAGCAAAATTCAAAGTTAATGCAGGTGATTTTGTTCTACTTCATGATTATCAAGTTAATGACAGCACAACTGCTGTGTTGAAAGAGTATTTGGTTAATGTAACAACCCCAAGTTTTGATGTTACTTTTATTCCCACAAAGGGCTCCGTGGCTTTTATCAATGCCATTGAATTTGTTTCAGCGCCGGACATTTTGGTTCATGATTATGGGTCCAATTTGTTCCCTGTTGGATCATTTTCTGGGCTTTCCAAAATGTCTTATGAGACAATGTATAGGCTCAATGTAGGTGGTCCTCAAGTTACCCCACAGAATGACACCCTAGGTCGAACCTGGGTAACCGATCAGCAGTACCTTAAGCCCGGATTTGCAGCTCAGGCGGCCACTGTTTCCCCTGATGTTGTCCAATATCCTCCAGAGGGCTCCCCATTGATAGCTCCACAGATAGTTTATGCAACCGCCGTTGAAATGGCACATGCTAATGTCAACACTCCAAATTTTAATGTAACTTGGAGTCTTAATGTTGATACATCTTACTCATATCTTGTTCGTCTGCATTTTTGTGATATAGTTAGTAAATCATCAAATGATCTCTACTTCAATGTGTACATCAATGGAAGGATGGGAATTTCTGCGCTTGATTTATCGGCTATTAATAATAACGAGTTAGCCACAGCATACTATCAAGATTTTGTTGTCAATAGTTCCATCATAAGCAATCCACTTACTGTTCAAATTGGTCCATTGAATGAAGAAACTGGATCCAAAAATGCTATTCTCAATGGCCTTGAGGTCTTGAAAATGAACAACTCTGTGGGTAGTTTAAACGGAGAATACGGTGTTGATGGAAGGACTAATGATGGGCCAAGCCGTGGCACAGTCGCTACTGTTGGATTTGCAATGATGTTTGGAGCCTTTGTTGGTTTAGGTGCAATGGCTGTTAAGTGGCAAAAGAGGCCCCAAGATTGGCAGAAAAGGAATAGTTTCTCATCATGGTTGCTTCCACTTCATGCTGGTGATACAAGCTTTATGTCAAACAGTAAAACTTCAATGGGATCTCGAAAAAGCCAATTCTATTCATCCACAATGGGTTTGGGAAGATATTTCTCTTTTGCTGAACTTCAAGAAGCAACCAACAATTGGGATCCTTCTGAAATTATAGGTGTTGGTGGCTTTGGAAACGTTTATCTTGGAGTAATTGATGATGGAACAAAAGTGGCTGTAAAAAGAGGCAACCCACAGTCCGAACAAGGTATTCATGAGTTCCAAACTGAAATTCAGATGCTATCCAAGCTAAGACATCGCCATTTGGTGTCTTTAATCGGCTACTGCGATGAAAACTCCGAAATGATATTGGTTTATGAGTTTATGTCCAATGGACCTTTGAGGGATCATTTGTATGGCAAGAATTTGCCAGCCTTGTCTTGGAAACAAAGGCTTGAAATCTGCATTGGCGCTGCTCGTGGTCTTCATTATCTTCATACAGGTTCAGCTACTGGGATTATCCACCGTGATGTGAAGACAACAAACATCTTACTGGATGACACTTTCATTGCTAAAATGGCTGATTTTGGACTATCAAAAGACGCACCAAGTCAAGAACAAACTCATGTAAGTACAGCTGTAAAGGGAAGTTTTGGATATCTTGATCCAGAATACTTTAGAAAGCAGCAACTTACTGATAAATCAGATGTATATTCATTTGGTGTGGTTCTATTAGAAGCCTTATGTGCTCGTCCTGCTATTAACCCAGCATTGCCAAGAGAACAAGTGAACTTAGCAGAATGGGCAATGCAATGGAAAAGAAAAGGCCTAATTGATAAAATCATTGACCCAACTCTTGTTGGTCATATCAATCCTGAATCTATGAAGAAATTTGCTGAAGCTGCAGAGAAATGCTTAGCTGAATACGGTGTTGATAGGCCAACAATGGGAGATGTGTTGTGGAACTTGGAATATGCATTGCAGCTTCAAGAGGCTTCATCACAAGGCAAGGCTGATGAAGAAAATAAAGCATTTGCAGCTTCTCCTGCTGTGGTTACCCCAGCTTCTGCTCCGGTTCCTCCACCTCCTACTACCGCCCAAAACTCTGATAATCGGCCTATTTCTTCACCTGAAGCTGCTGCTAGTAGAAATCCTGCTGAAGTTCAAGCTATTGATGAGCATTCTGGAACAGCCATGTTTGCTCAATTTGCTGCTCTCAATGGTCGATAAATGATCCATGATTCTGAATTGTACATATAAATATATATGTATTACTGGTAACACAGAGATCATAAATGATCTCAATCTATAGTTTTTTCTTTCTCTCTCTCTCTTTTTTGTTTTTCTTTTTAATGTTCTTTGGATTATTACACCTTGTTTGTTTCTCTGATGAAACTCTTTTCAGGGGTGTACATGTCAGAACAAAATCAGTGTCCACAATTCGTGGAATTTGATGATTATAATAACCTAGTAACTAATTATGTATGATTATAGCACTTATATTAGTCTTTTTGGTGTTATGTTAGCTGTTGAACTTGATTTTGATGGTTCCTTCCATGGATGATGATGTTTGGATCATTGGGACTGTCCTTTAGTAATGAATATATGACAATTGCAAAAGCAAAAGGATGATTATTGTACTTTTCCAGATCACAAGTTAGTCAAAGCAGAAATAATTTAAAATATTGCAAACCTCCTCAACTGCTGAAATTCTTTTTAAATCTTTTTGGAAAAAATGTATCAAAATTTTAATATAATATTTTTTTACAATTGTCAATAAACAAGACCAATTTGATTAAGTTAACGTTTATTTCCATATTAATGGAGAAGGAATAACAGCAAATTCAAAACAACAGATGAACACCTAGTAAGAGTGCAATAATGAAATCATGTGAACAGCAACTGTTATTTTACAACTTCAAGGAAGAAAGCACCATATGTTACAAGTCAGAAGAATCCACATGCATCTTGTTAGATATAAATTGCGCTCTATTTGAACAACAGAAGTCACCGCTCCAAATGAAGCTCTGGTCAGAAAATTCTTTTTTTGGTTCCTAGGCCTAAAGTGATCAGTTACAGAGTTAACAGGCACCAAAAGAATTACCACTCATCTAAATGGTAGAAAATTCTGTAGATCCGTCAAATCTAAGGTCTAAATTAAGTTGATTATTGCACCTTCTGTTTCTTCTTGCTATCGCTTTCATCAAGAGTTTCAATGACCCCATCTTCATCGATTGTTTTCTGCTTTCTTTCCTCACCTGTCTCGTTAGTAGCATTATCAGACGACTTCCTTTTCTTCCCATTAGGAGTGCCTGCTGGAACAATTTCTAGATCATCATCATCCACTGTTTCCAGAGTAACTGACTGAGATACACTTGATGAACTTGCACCGTTGTCTGTTGAAGCCCCATTATTCTTTTCAACTTCCGGTGTTGGTGCTGGTGTCCATCCCGACAGAATCATTCCATCAGGTTCTTTCTCCTCGTCAAATCCTTCTCTGCAAAATATTTAGAGACAAAGCACCTCAAAAATGATTGCTATCAGCCACTTCTGGAAGTAATGATAAAGAAACACAAGGAAAACTCACAAAACAAAATCAAACCTGTACCCAAGAAGAAAAAACTCACTTTTCCCAAACTAAAAACCAACCCAAACAAAGCATGAATCTCGACCATTTCTAAAGTGTAGTATGGGTCTTAACTGTTGGTTACCAAAGCACTTAACGAAATCTACTTGCATTCACCTTATCCTATCCTTCCACACACCGAAATAAACAACCTCAACACTACACTACACAACTATCCATGCCTTTTTTGGAAAACCAAAAGTATTTAGAACTCCTCTTCAAACTACCACACGTGACTAAAGCAACTGACTTAATCACAACTTACTTTCACGTCTGACTTAAGCGACTTGCAGCTTGAACAGTATTCCGTCTGCATGCAAGTATGCAAAATAGATGACAATTGGTCAAGCCAAGGAGTTCTAGGTACCAATGACTTAAATGCATAAAGGAAATTGGTGTGGGTAGATCTAGACTTTTGTAGTCAAATTCCCGGTGAGGGCAAACAAAGCAAAACGCAACTTGCACGCACACATATAGTGCTACCTCAAAACTAATACCATATACAGAAACTCAAGAAAAAAAGCAAAAGAAAGAAACCTATGTGTGATATTGATATTGCATATCAGCTCTTGTTGAAGGTCTTCAACTGTGAGTATAGTCCCACCAGTTACAGGAGAAGGCAGTTCAGCTAGCACCTAGCCAAAACAAACAGGCACCATGAAGAAATGCTGCCAAAAGGTGCAAAGCTCATAAAGAAATACGACATCTAGACACAAACAAAATTACCTTCTCAAGGTTTGCAGCATAATTTGCAACCATATCTTCCTCAAGATCGTCACCAACCTCATAAAGGAGTGCTGATCCATGCATAACTAAAGGAAGATTCATACCGAGCTTGGCTTTCACAATCTTTTCAACAAAGTCCCTCAACTTTGATCGACGAGTATTAATCTCAAGTGATAAAGGTGTCTAAACGGGCACATTTACATGGACATTATGTCCAACAAACGTTGTCCCAAAAAAGTTGAAACAGGATCAGCAACATAAGAAAGGTATAAAATAAATGTTCAAGGGCATATTTAATTTAAAATTAAAAAGAAATAACAAACCTCAGAACAGACATAGCATGATTTGTTTGGCTCAAATGGCTCAACTGGCATAAGGAGCATCTTTCTGGAAGGATGCTCAAGACAATAAGTCATCCTGCATATAAACGCACATTTTTTAAGTAAAAGACCAGTTATCAATGACTACTTAAATGCAACACAACTAAAACAGAGAAGGGGAAGCCAGGAGAAAAGGAGGTAATACACAGGAAACAATGACAGCATTTGACTATTTTTTCCCCTTCTGAGATATTGAGAAAGATTTGCTATAATGTTTTGAGAAGAATATTTGAGTGATGAGATCATTTGGATTACTTCAGTCAAAAGCAATCCATGAGACATGAAACTTGAAATTTTATTTGGGAGTATAAATTTGAAGAGTTTTTGTAAGACATTCTAGCTATATTTAAACGCTATCTTTTGACATCAGCCTATCACCAACTTTGCTGCACCCTGACAACCAGACACATATGTAATTCTAACAATTAGTAACCCAAATTACACATCGAAATCAATTATTAAATATAAGGCAAAAAAAAGATAGAAGGTGTGAGAGAAAAAAGTGGAAGAAGGGGTGCCTAGATCAGGCGATTGCGGAGGACAAATACGGTGGTGCAGAATTTCCCAGAGATCAGCAATGCACATTGAAGCTTCTCAAGAATCCCCTTCATTGCATCTTAAGTGGCCAAAAGGCCTTGTTCTAAATCTGACTGCAGCTTCAACTTTGCCCTTCAGTGATTCAGCATCATTGGGAACATACCCAAGATAAATCGCTCTTAGAAATTAAATATGCCTCAAGGCTGTTCATCATATCGTGTAGAGGCTGGCTGAGATTCTGAGGCTGCTACACAAATATAAGCATGCTTGCGCAGAATCAACACAATCAGATGGGGAAGGGAAAGTCGGATTTCGTTTCTCTTTTTTCTCTCTCTTGTTGAGGGGGGGGGGCGGGTTTGGGGGTCTCAATTGTTAGTAGTGTTCTTCTCAAAAAGGGTTTTCAAAAGAAGCTTTTGAACCTCTTTTTTCAAGCAGAATTTTCGTGAAGATTTTCAAAAAGAATTTGGGAGAGAAATAAGGCTTTTCAAGAAGCAATCTAAACATATGTAAGGTTTCAAATGGGGTTAAAATTTACATCACCGGTCAGTTCCTCAAAAAGAATTTGCATTTTAACAATTGATGAATGACAGAACAGAATAGTCATCCTAGTTAAGGGAGGTAGAGTGCAGAAGTAGCACCAAGCTCTACTGAATAATAAAACTATAGTATTTGGATGAGAAACCTAATGAATCAGGAAACATCAGGGATCTCTCATCAAGCAATCAGAAAAGAGATGAAACCAATGGAACAAATACAAAGATTTTTATCTCCTGGTCTCTGTTTTTCCCCCCTCTCCTATTGATTTTTATCTCCTGGTCTCTGTTTTCCCCCCCTCTCCTATTAATATTTGTTTACAAAAGCAACTTCAAGGGCACAGCTGCAATAACAGATAAAAAGAGGAACAGTAAGGAATTTAGGGCACCTGTAATTCTGGACATCATTTTGCAGAACTTTGATCGCCTCAATAACAATCAACCCTGCAATTATTGCATTAGTTGTTGCAACAGCGTGCACAATATTTCCAGCAATACCTTTTGCTTCGAAAAGGCTATGCAAGGGAATCCCAAAAGAAGAAGCCCGAATGTTTGCTGCGGCTGTGACAAACTCTACAGCTAACTGATCATCCTTATCAAATACCAAGTTTCCAATCTCCTGCAAGAAAGAAGAGGGAGAAAAAAATGATAAACAAAAACCTTGCAAATGTTAACTAGAATATTAACGTTACAGGATCAGCCTCTCAAAGATTGTCCACAAAAACATAAAGAGAGAGAGAGACAGCACACTGTACCTTTTCTCTTTTCATAAAGAACAATTTCAGTGCCTCAAGGAATACTTTTGAATTTTCTGCTAGGCTCCAAAAATCTTGCGGGTTTTTCAGACCAAGGGATGCCATTGCAGATATTGAAGACAGGTCTGCGGAGACTGCAGTTTTATCTACATTTCCATTTTGTTCAATCTGATCGTCTGGCAGTACATCTTTACTGTATATAGGCCTGGGCCTAACACGGTTTTTCCATGTGTCTTCATTAGACAAAGCCAGTTCAATATTATAGCCAAAGACATGATCATAGATTCTCCTCCCATATTGTTGAATATCTTCATCTTTTTTCCGTTCAAAAACGTCTAGATGCCCTGACGAACCAGAAGCATCACTTGAATGCACATTGAGATCATTATCCTGATTTTGGTCCCCAAAAAGCTTTGCAAAGAGAAGGTCCTTTGCCCAGACAATGCAGTGAACAAACTGTACAAAAAATATAGTAACTTTTTGACCTCCAAAATTGGACTAAAATAAAGTAATCAATTTGATGGATATTCAAAAAAATTTTTAGGACTGAGTTATAACAGCACTCTATAACTGAGAGAAAAGTGTAAGATAATTTATGCCCGTAGAAGCTTTTCCATGGACATATACTAGAAAGAGGAGAAAAAAAACATCTGACCAATTATTCAGGGAAGAAGTCAAACCCAGCTTACAGTTCCTAGTTCTAAGTCTAACAGCTTGTCTCCTTCTAAATTCTAAAATGGCAGCTCACAAGTAGCGAGCGAAGCATTAGCATGCCCATCTCTAAGGATGAGAGGACATGCAGTTAAATCTAATCCTCATAAGTAAAAAGAATTCCAGTGCTGAATTAGATCCAGAAAAGTTCCACAGAGGAGAGTTTCCACATACAGGTACTGTGAAAAACAGCCACTAGAAGGCAAAGAAGGAAGAAAATTCTTAAATACCTTTGATGGAGTACTTGTAATAGTGCAAACAGGATAAGTTTTTGGAGCTGGTTTAGGCTGGCATTCGTAGCACTCTGTTTTACCCTTCACATGCACTGTGACCTGAATCAAATGAGATTTAAAAACCCAAGAAGAATTAGAACATATTCATTAGACATATGAAGTAACAGCACCAACTATTCCACGATGAAACTAAAGAGGTAACAATAATATCAATTGGAAGTAGTAAAGTTTGCTCCAGACTTTGCCGTCTTATCAGAAAAGAAAAGATAGCTAACTGCATAGTTGAGTTGATTAGCATTTTTAGTAGGGGAAAACAAGGGAGGAGGGGCATTGCAGAAATGTTTTTTAAGAGAAAATTTCATAGGCATGTTTCCAAAGGCATACTTAGGTAAGCCTGTTAAGCATTAGTGGAACGATATATTTCACATTGGAAGACCAGAATAACACCTAGATTAAAAAATAATATATATACATATATATATGAAAAGAGCTTCGTGTTCCCAGAAAGTTCAAGTTGTTAAAGGCAATTGCATCTGTGCCAAAGGCATAACGTTTGCAAATATTTCAAATGTCTTGAATAAAATGGAATACACAAAAACATATAACTATAACACACATTTGTGCAAAAAAAAAAAAAAAAATTTTAAAAAGGCTCATAATGACCATGAGAAAAACAAAAGAATCATATGCATTGGACCTGAATTAAGTACCAGCATTGCCCGAAAGAGTGGTGATAATCCATTTTAAAATCTGGAGGAGACACGAGTATTCATTTAGATGATACCCTTGCAGTGGTTTTATTATTAAATCGTATTTGATATACCAACATTTGCTGAACTATAAATAATAAGAGACTTGGTAAAAATTCTTATAAGTGGCTAAGAATAACGAATATCTAGTTCAAAATGATGAATACAGAATATTAAACCATCAAATTGAAATCAAGTGCTTCAACGTTCAACAAAAAAGTTTACCTGTCCTAGGAATCCAGTAGTCCCACTTTCAACCAATGGAACACCAGCAGCCAAGCAAAGACGGTTCACATGCCGCCTAGCATCTAAATTATCAAGTCCATTCAGAACAACACTGAATTGCTTAAAAAAATCCACATTGAAGTCAGGATCTTTAACATTTGCATGATATGGTGTTATACTAATATCAGGCCTAAACTTTAACACAGCATCACGTGCAACCTGAGTGAACATATGAACATGATTAAGAGCTAGGTAACCTGTGCCAACAAGCAGCCAGCTAAAATAGAAAAAGAGTTCAGATATTTTAATAACTCACTTTTGCCTTAGACTGCCCAACATGAAACTGCCGAAACAGGAATTGCCTGTTTAGGTTACTCACTTCTATGGTGTCCATGTCAATCTGTCAAACGAAAATGAAATAAACGAAAACTTTAAAATTTCTTAACACTGTACCAAAACAGTAAAACGTCACCATCATGAGTGCAAGTTATGAAGAAGTGTTTGAATTTATGCTATAATGTCTACAGAATGAAACTATTAGCGGTAATTACGCTTCAAAGAATTATAAACCATTAGGATATGTGACAAGGGGAAACCAGAAGATTTTCTCGTCTACTACTTTTCAAATCTTAGAGATGTTTACAGTGCCATGGCTAAAGGATTTCATCAAAAATATTGTGCTTGCAGCTCAAGCCTGCTTGTCGCTTTTAGTGTAAAGTTCCACAAGCAACAAAACTGCTCGTGCAAAGTGTAACTGCAAGGTATTATTTCTATGTTTAGTCAAGTGACCAAAACAAATGCCCAACTTTCAACATCAACTTGGTGCAACGAGCATGATTGCCAGAGGAAAACATTGATGATATAATACGGGTTTCACGGAGCACCCATCTAATTAGAAGAAGTAGAACTAATCACGTTGCAAAAAAAAAAAGTAAATTATCTACTTGATTGACGGGTCCATCCTTAAAATAATATATATGCAAGACATGCTTTATCGGACCGCAACATTTTGAAGAATAGTTCATCAACTCTCTGATGCCATTTGCACCCATAATCAAAAGTTTAGAGATCAATCCTTACTCTGATGACCCATTTTTTATGTAGTCAACCTCAAAGCAATCACCTTTTCATGGTCAAACCTTCTCTGTTCAAGTCCTAAATCCTAATACAACCCAATTCAGGACTTACCAGTACAAAGCTTATGATGTATTTCACCAACTATCAAAGTGCATGATAATTAAAGATATAACGGAAGAAGAAATTCAAGGAAACAAAGAACTCTGGAGATTCATATACACCAACCAAAACCCTAATATGGAAACCCTAGAAGTTAACTCTTTGAAGACCCAAAATTTGAAACCCAAAATAACAGTAGTAAAAGTTTTACTCACTATGTGAATGTCTTGGAACCCAGAGAGGGCAAGAGTCTTCAGAAGCTCGCAACCAATACCACCGGCACCAACCATCAGAACCTTTGCTGCCTAAAACACGCACAAACAAGTTAAAATCAAAATCAAAACCAAAAACCCGTCTCCAAACAGAACGAATTAAACAGAAAAAGCAAAAAGGAAGCAACTAAACCGACAATTCTTCCAAAATTACCTTGATTGCTGACGATTGCAGCTCAGACCCCATTTATAAAGCAATATTTCGCAGAGAAACAGTTCACATATAAACGAATAAATTAATGGGCGGAGTTAAAGGGGGAAGAAGACTCTCAGAGGGGATTCGAGGGGAATCAATGAGAGGGAATCTGAAGGAAGTTCGCCCAGTGAATTTCGATGAAAGGGCGCCAAAAGAGAATGGAAGTGCTTTCTTTTTCTCCCTCCTGTTTTTCTTCTTCTAGTTACGAAGCAATTAGGTGGTGTTTAGTAGCAGTAGTAGTGCGGCTGTAAAATTGAGTCAGACATCGAAGTCGCCTCTTCTGGGAAACGGAATCCGCTCTCCTATTTTCACCCAACATCGTCTCTATTACTTGGCTCTATTACTTTGTGTATTACTTTTGTTTAATAATAAAATTAATTTAAAAGTTAAAAGTTCAATACTAAAAATTTGAACTATTAACCTCAAAAATTAACATAAAAATCTTACCAAAATATCAATATAAAACTCCATATTAATAAATGCATGAAATTTTATTTAATAATGACGATTTACGTATTCCAATATTACTAACTTCAATCATTTAAATTTTTAATTAGAAAAGAAAAGAATTGCTCATTTGTTTAATTTTCAAATTGGTGCCATATATTTTTAGTTAATAAAATGAAAAGTATTAAACAATTTAGCGCATCTTGTGGAAACAGCTGGTGGAAGCTCCCTGCAGCCATTTCCATCTCGTAGATCTCCAAAAAATACGTGAAATGCTCACAATAATCATCTCGATCAGAAGTATGAACGCACAGTTATGTCCCGTCAAAATTATCGACTTTACGGGACAAGTTTTTGCCTCGAAACGCATTCAGATCACTTTTTCGGTAATGCCGTTGCATTTATCGTTACGAGAACTATCAAAACAAGTTGTCATGCGCGTTAAACGGATATCCGATCGCAGAATTATTCATCTTTTTAAGTCTTCCAAATACCTACAAAAATTTCGTAACTTCTAAACCTATGTTAGGGAAAACGAATCATTTTTATCACGTCGTACTCTTTCTTTCTTTCTAATTAACATAAACATAATTTATAAATACAAAACTAAATAACATACCTAACAAAAATTTATTTTAAAAAAAAAACCAAATTTCGCCTAGGCTAGCAAAATTCAACAAAACTTCATTTTCAACCGTCAGATTTTTGTAGATCTGATATTGAATTAGTTTGAGTTAGAGATAAGTAAGAGATAGTAGATTTAGAGAGAGAAAATTAGTGATGAACATGAAAATTTTTGAATTTTTTGCAATGAACTTTTAGATTCCCAAATTGATTTTATTGACCATTTTTCTTTATATTATATTTTTTCTAAAATTTATTAAAATTTATCTTTTATTTAATATATTGTATTAATAAATATACTAAATTAGAAAATACATAAATAGTGATATACAAAAAGTAGTAAACACTATGCGAACCATATGCATCCTATGTGGACATAAAACCGAGGTTGCAATTTGGCATAAAATGTTACTATTATTTTTTTTTTAACCAGCATCATTTCATTAGATAAGACGAAAAGTATTGCCATACAAATATAGATTATAAATAATGGGGTATGGATCTATCCAAATCTCAAGACTATCATCTAATTAATCTAAAGGCTATAATGGTTGGAATACTTAATATAACACCTGTTCCAAAAGACCACTTCAACCTAAAACTAACCAAGCTTTGATATGAGTTTTGGTTAAATCAAGATAGGGACACGTACTCTTAAGGAATATTTATTTAGGAACTAAAAAATACTAACACACAGAAACTTCCAAAAGGAAAACTTAAATCGAGTTCTTGTTTAATAAATTAATTTACCTTTTAAAATGAATTAGTTAATAACTTATTTAATTAATTGGGTTTGATAACAAATAATTTTTAAGTGCTTACTATTTTAAATACGTTTGCAAATCCTTTAATTGTTTAAGATGTATTTAGTTATAGTTATAAATTTTAAGTGAATTTTTTTACTTAATTATGAACTTTGATATCTAAAAATACATCTTGTTTGTAAAATTATAACACTTATATATATAATTACCATCTATTATAAGTTCTTGTAATATGTTTTTCCAATTTTGTGAATGATAACTTTGAGATCCCATTTCTCCCAAAAAATCACCACATATTAATTAATTCAATATTTAAATTCATACTACAGTTTGAAGTTTTCAGTTTTATCAAACCAGACATAAGACTAAACCTAAAACCTAACAAACTAGAGAAACACAATGCTAAATTTGGTGCAACCAAATGTAATGTCGGCAGAAGCTTCACTTTGGTTAAAAAGGATTTAGCATCGGCAAAACAAAGCAAAGAAACCAAAACTCATCCAACACTATTCTAGCAATGAAGAATAACAGTAGGAGAACGCCAAAGGCTGATTCCACAATAGAATACATACAACACAAATCCAATCCATCATTTACCCATAAACAATCTCCATTCATACTTGGTTAGTTACTGCGAAAATCAGCATTAGACTAGCACACCAAGCCAAACTTTGATAAAAATAAGGTAAAGGAACCATGGAGGGAGATGCCCAGCATTTAGGGAAGGCACAAAGAAAGGAAAAAAAACCAAAAACACCACCACAAACCGCAATCAGCAAAGAATTATATTTGCCACATAAACCCCCGGCTGTGAATATCATAGTTCCAGATCTGTAACCCAAACTAAAGAAAAAATGTATTTAAAAAAAAAAAGTAGAAAACGTGAAATCTAAATCTACACATCACCTTCCACTCGACAAAGGAAAAAGAATAGATAGAAGGGTTCTCTGTTCCCCAAAGAAGGGAGGGTAGACTGGAAAAACGTGAAGGTGTACTCTCACAGAGAAGAGAGAGTGGGTGAAAATCTATAGAGAGAGTTAAAAAAAATTATATGCGATTAATGTTAAAAGAAATAGAATAAGCTACATATGTTGCGTCTCCACTCTAAAACAATTAGGTCGGAGATAAACATAAGATATATCTATGTAGTAAAGAAAATCATAGGCTAAATCACCTAAAGCAAATAAATTGGGAGCATTTGGCAAAGACCAACAATAGTAGTAAATGAGCTACTTTCAACTAGTATCTTGTCTCTTAGTGAGGAACTTTCACTGTATCTTTCAATGGTCCTAGAAGTTCACCATAGTCTACTGCGTAGCGTCCATAACATATAATAACTTTTGCCAGGGATTTCCTGATAATTCCTCTTGCTGATGCCAATCGCATATTTTGTCTCTTGAAAATGCCACATCCATACTAACCTTCGATGCCCTATATATGGGGGCTTCCATAATACACAAGAGGAATATTTATCGAGGTTCCTAAGGGATGGAGTAGGAACTTGTTGGCTAAGGTTAAGAAATTCATCTTTAGATGTAAAGCCTGCATAGTAATAGCTTTCTCAGTGGAATATGACCTTCATAATGGAGCTTATTAATGGCAAACCAAATCAATCAA
The DNA here is from genome assembly GCA_028651295.1 of Catharanthus roseus. Classification (NCBI taxonomy): domain Eukaryota; kingdom Viridiplantae; phylum Streptophyta; class Magnoliopsida; order Gentianales; family Apocynaceae; genus Catharanthus; species Catharanthus roseus. The sequence continues at coordinate 4,028,576 of JAPQWS010000124.1, read as the reverse complement.
GTGCACGTAATAATTAAAGCAATGTTTGCTTCTTGGAACTTTTGATAATTGAATGCATAAGATCATTGAAACTGATAGCATCCAATCTTAGTCATTTTCTCCCAACAAGTAATTATTGCCACACCTTTTTCGCAAACATATATGCGAATAGAGCATGCCTATCATCGTCTACTGAGTGCCCCTGTATAAATATTAGATCATTTCATAGAGAACCTTCTTCATGAGGTTCTTCCCCAGTGGGCAAGATGTGTTGAGAAGACCGCCATATACAATAATTATTTGCACAGGAAGCCAATAGATGGATGTCTAGAACTGATGTTCATTTGGCAATATTTGAAGAATTGCGTGCAGAGGGTTTATGTTGAATGAAATTCATTACTGCCCTATATCTAGATTTTACAATATGAATCCAATTCGAAGAGAAATGCCACATCAACTTATCATTTGGCCAAGCATGTCATAAAAGTACGTGTAACATAGCTTGAGCTTCATGGTGCATGATTCTCGCCAGTAACATTAATTGTGTTAGTTCGTATTTTAAGTCTTGTTGCTTAAGTTACATTCATTTCCATATTTTCAGGTAATAATAGTATCATGTTGAGTACACAAGCATAATCAAAGAAACATGAAACACAATGAAATTAGCAACGCAATTGAGCTAACCAACATACATTTGCGGGACTACACCCAGAAAAACAAATTCACTAAACTTATAAAAAGGTCACTTGGTGTATTATATGTTAGAGCACTATAAGGAAAACTAATGTTTGTCATAATTTACTAGAGGTATTAATGGAACAACATAAATTTTTTACTTTGAAAAAATGAGTAACTTATTTTATCTCTTGAGGTCTTTAACAAATTGAACCTTTGACCTCTAAGTTGGTGTCCTCGCTCTTAATCAGTTGCTATATTGAAGTTATTGTCCAAACTTGTGCAATGATATATATATATATATATATAAAGATAAAGCGCAAAAATAAAATAATAAAATAACCGACCGAATTCTATTGATCGGTAAATTTGAAATGTTACAAATCGATTTATTCGGTTGGTAACTTTTGAATATCACCAATCGATTTCATTCCAGTAGGTAATTAGTCGGTAACTTTAAAAAATTACTGACCGGTTTATGATGGTCAATAAAATGCCTTTTTCTTGCTAGTGAAAGCTATTATATCAATGTAATTAGCGGTATTATACTTGGAAGAATGGTTTGGGGTGGTGGATTGGGAGAAGCAGAGGAACCGCGCAATGAAAAATGAAGAAATGGAAATGGAATTAGGTCATTTTTAACCCTTATCTACTTTAGATTAAGTGACTCCAATCATTAAAATTCGTTAAGTTTGACAGATTTTGAAAAAAATATCATACATAGAGCCCGAAATTTTATTGAGAATTTTAAAAGTTAAAAATAGTTGGGGACCATTCATGAGCCGAACAAATTTTAGGGACTAAATATGACATTTACTCTTTTTTCATAGTAAAGACTTTAATGTTATTCCATTAATACCCTAATAAATTAAGAACATTCGTATAGTGTTAAGCTGGATAGAAAGAACCATTCATGGAGTTTAAAAATGTGTTGAGGTTATAAAAGTGAAAAATAAATGTTATGGACCATTCTTGATAGCGAATTAAATGTTGGAGACTAAATATGACACTTACTCATAAGGGAAAATAATACTTATGAACTATATATTGTATCTCGAAAAATAATATAATTTGGTCACGTGATGGTCAAGTACAAGTTTAAAACTTGAAGTGAGAATCTAACGAAATAATAAATATTGATGTGTTATTTTAATTTGAAGGTGAGAAACTAACATTTTAAAATTTAAGGGCGAAAATCAAGATTTCAAAAAGTTTAAAGGTTATGAGTTGTCAGGCAGTTAATGATTAAAAAAGAATTATGAAAGGACAAATATTAATATATTATTGTAGTTTGAAAGTAAAAAACTAAACTTTTTGATGGCAAAAATTAAAGTTTTGAAAAGTTAAAGAAAAAAAGAATATAATTAAAAATGACTTTCACTTTTTTACATTTGTTAATCTAGGGTCTATTCTTTTTTATCCTCAATTATGCCACAAAATTTTTTTCGATTGGCAAAAAATGTCACTCAACTTTTTTTCGTATGGCCAAAAATGCAAAAACATGTTGGTTCGGGTGTTTTGGGCGGAGATTATTATGTGAATTACGTATGATTTGTTCATAAAAGGGTAAATAGACACTAAAGTGCCATTATTAAGCATATATCTTTCACGCGCACAATATTTCTTCATATTTTACTTATATCATCATTTTGTCACTCTATGAGGATAGTATTATACATATTTTATAATTTTATAAACAATTTATAGGTGCTTACGTGATAAATTTCACACACAAACACAAAAATCTTTACATTTGATATTTTTGATCATTTTAAAAAAATTTGAATGAGTAGCGATAAAAAAGAATAGTCTAGGATAGAATGTAAAAATGTGAAAAACATTTTTTTAACATTCTAAAAAAAAAAAAAAAAAGTAAAGGTCAACCTTGCTTAAGCTTGACACGATTTATTTCTTCTTCTACTCTACTGATTAAAAAAAAAAAAAAAAAAAAAATTTCTTCTACTCTCTACAGCTATTGTTTTGGCGCACGTGTAAGGCTCGCGTGTAAGTCACTCAGTAACTGAAAGAAAACGAAGAAAGAAACAATGGTATTAGAGCAGCAGCAGGAGTAGTTTTCTCCTCTGCCTGGAACAGTCGCACTCCCTACTCTAGGCTATTCCGAAATTACCAATCTTTGTTCTTGCCGGCGATCGCTACTCGCCAGCACCTTCAGGTCTCAATCACAAACTCCAATGTGCTATGCATGTCCATCAATTTTGTTTATATTCTTGCAATTATCTGGGGGTTTGACTCGATGATTAAATTTGGGGGTTTACATGGAGGTTGCAAATTTTTAGGTTTTCAAATAATGTATATGACATGCATGAATTTTTTTTGGGGGTTTTCCATTCGGAACATTGTAATGCTATCTCTTGTTAACGCTTGGTTTGTCTCTATTTGTGTCTCAGTGAATAGGGACAATGGGCTCAGCCACTGAACGCTGGCAAAGGAGAGATGGAATGGCGCTTTCGAAAAGGTTTATGCCCTCCCGACCCAGTGGTAAGTTCAGGATTTCCGTTTCTTTTACTATACCTCCCTTAGCTTTGCTTTTCCCTTGTTATTTTCTGTTTCCGGCCTCTTTCCAGTGATCTATGGATGCTGGACCTGCAGAAGAGTTGGTAAAATAATTCTTTGTATGTACATGTGTATTTCTGTATAATAGATTTTAATCTATAACAGAAATACTATCATAACAATTATTTCGCTATTGGGGGAATTAAGCATGGGAGCTAGTATTCACTGTAGAAACTCAAGAGCCTTTATCAGGACGGAAATGACTTTAGTTCCTTGAGTAAACAAATGCATTTAGATGAATATATTATTTGTAATTAAGAAGAATCGATGAGGTATTCTAGAGTTACACAGTGGAAAAATTAGACGAAATTAGTGACAGAAAACAATGAGGACTTGATCCGGCAGATACTATGATACTTGAATACGTCGCTTATTTTCATTTCCTTATTTTCTTTCTTAGTATTAGCCTAGGCTGTTGATATTTTGCTTTATTTTATTCATTTGATTATTACTTTCCAATGTTCTCATTTCCATCGGTAATGTTTCAAACTGAGTCTCTGATACATCTGTATCATTCAATCAGCGTAAGGTACTTGATTGCAAAATGATGGAAAGATACATGGGTTAGTTTATTGTGAGCTGTGCATGCTAAATATTGGTGCAGGACAAAATCGCATACTTGAGTTTCAATATCTGCACTAAATTCTGCGCATGTTTGAGAAACTAGGCTGAAAAGAGTGATGACTTAAGAGTGTATTTGGACACCCTTCCGACCCAAACTTTTTTCCTCCCTTTCTTCTTGGGTCCCACTCTCTCTTCTCACAAAAAATTCCAACTTTCACGAAATTTGAGGAAAAAAACTCACTTTTTTTCAACAAATGCACTCTAAATTGCAGAAGCACGGTTCAGGAAAAGAATGAGAATACTCTTTTGTGTGTCAGGTTAACGAGGGAGAGAAAACTAGGAGTTGCACCTAAAACCAGAGGTATCACACCTTAAGCTTGGTTGCATCACGGAATCTCAATCACTAAGCAAAAGCTGCAGAGAATGTTGTTAATAATTGTATCATCTGTCTACACTATGAGTGAACTTCCTGATTTATTTTTCTAAAACCTTTGCCTAACTTTTTTTGCAACTAACATGCAATATTCAAAAGCTATGGTAGTCTCAAAATGACGAGACAAACAACCTTCTGCACGTTTATCTATGTTTTAAGCCATAGTATCATGGTGCCATCATGTACGCAGATAATACAGAACTCAATGACGAATTATTTTGTGGTCTGGAGAAGTATTTGTTGGTGTGCTTTCATCACCATATATTAGCTCTATTTTCTTCATAATGTATTTTTGAGAAATACTAGTGTGCTCTCGTGGGTTGTGCAAATTACGCTTTTCTTAGGAGCTTTGGGTTCTGTGGACTCTCTGTTGACATTGGACAACCCACCTTATGTCACTACTTTTAGGTTTGTGTTGTTCCATCTATTATTCATTTGGTATGTATTTTGAAACCTTCTGGAATATTGTGCCCTTTTCTTTGACACACAGGTTGCAGATAGCTTAAGACTCCAGAAACTTCTTTTGCTATATGCAAGCCTTAAATGAGAGAAAATAACTCCCGTTGCTTGCTTTCTTTTTGCCTCATTAGAGACGGAACTTGCATGCTTATGACAGTTTTGTGTGTCTGGGGGGTGCGGGATGTGATGAATGAACTTAGTACATGCAACTGTTTCACTGATCTATGCAATTTTCTCTTGCTTTATTTTACTTCCTGCTGGAATCAAATCAAATTAAAATTTGCTACTGTATGACTTGCATTTGATTTTTTTGGTGTAAGATCTTTATCCAAGGATGCAAAAGAGAATGAAATTCAATGAAGAAAGAGGATACGATAAGTCAACCTCTGCGCGATGTTGGCGTAGTGAATTGGAACAGCATAAACAGAAAATACATTCCAAAGTGGTGGATTATTCAGATTCATTTACCATACCCAGAATGTTGGAAGAATTGGACTCTGGGAAATATGGAAGTGCTACCAAAGACATAGAGGACCTTATTTCTAGAGGGCAGCATTTGATTAATATTTATCATGCTGCCGATCCCACAGTTTCCTACAGTGTCTTGCAGGTGGAAAACTACTCGAGGGAAGAGAATTTAAATGCTCATCGATCAACTTCTATTGATGTCATTGATGTGGAAGATGATCATGATGCAACTGGCGTTCCAGCATTACAATTTGTTCCAGGATTACTTCTTGTTCCTTCAACTGAGCCTCTTGTTATCCTTGACTCTGATGACGAAGAACTCAATCGTGAGAAGCCTCTAAATCCCTTTAGAGAAGTTGTCTTGCCGGTTAGTATATTTAATTAATGGAGCATACCTTTAGTCTATATGAAGATTTTGAAGTTTTGAACATTTCAGTACCATTTCACTACGCGTCCTTTACTTCTAAGCATCCTGAAATTATCAAGGAGAGATCAAAACAAGGTTTTTCAGTTTGAAACATTTCTTCACTGTGTGCTTAGATGTCGATTAGTCTAGGCTTTCTGAAAGTTATTGAAGAGAAATTAAACAAGTCTCGCAATAAAATGAAGTGGACTGAAGTGAAAGAATTTGCTTGTGTGTCATATACTAGTGATGACCACAGAGTAGTATATCCTTGACATCATGAGAATAGTTGCTAAAGAAACTGGATTAAAGCCTTACCAAAGGATCAGTGAAGACTAGTAAACTTCTACCTGATTCCATCCTTATCCACAAAAGGGGCTTGAAGCAGTCTACTTTTAGTTTTGGAAGCTGGAGCTTCCTCCTTCAAAGGCGAAGTCCTTTTGTCTCCATATTTTCCAGAAGGGACATAAAAGACCTTGTTTCCAGATCTGTTTCTATTTTCCTTCCTAGCAGGGTAGTTCCAGATCTTGCAGTAGCCCTTGAATTCAGGGTTAACCCAAACTTTTTGCTAAAGAAAGAGAAGGGCATATTCAAATTTTTGTAGCAGCAGGGTGGAGGACCAACAATATGCTTTGCACATTGCCTGACGCTTTGAGCATAAACCAGTAGTAATTCATGTCTCCTTCATCTTCCAAGGTTGTTTCCTGTCAAAATAGACTGTTATGCTGCTGTTATCGCAAATGCAACACGAATTGGAGTTTCGTTTTTTCTTTGGGAGGGAGGAGAATATTTCAGCACTTAATTCTTTAAATTCAAAGTAAAAGAGTACGGAGGGCATCATGTATTGCTGAGAACCTCGGCAAAATCTATTCTTATCTGTTTAAACCATGAATCTATGAGTATATACCATATAATCCAGTAGTTGATATTGAACTAACCTCTGAGATAGAACAATATAAAAGATAAAAAGAGAAAAATTATGTTTTAACTAAGGTATAGCATATTCATTTTGATGGCTAAGGAACGGGTTAGGACTTAATAGTACTGCCTGCGGTCAAAGTTCAATCAGTCCTTAAGGATGTCGGTATTCTGTCTGGTTTTATTGTTTAGTTTATTTCATTTCATTTTACATGCAATTGAGTAGTTCTCTGTATTATTTTCAGTACCCAAATGTCATCTTGCCAATTTGGTTTCTGAAAATTGCATGGTCGTGTCTCATATCTCGGTAGCCTTCTGCTTGATTAGCCAAAGCATGTTGTAAGATCCCATAGTAAATGATCAATATGATACTTTGCAAGAAGGATTATTTTCTGATCAAGGTTGCTACTCTGATCATCACCCAGCATTTCGGTAGAAATAATTTGGAAATCTAAAAAATATAAAGCCTGGCAGCCTAAACAGAAAATCAAGAATCCTTCTTTCAAAGATGGTAAAAGTGTTTAATTATCTTGCTTTTGAGAACCACGAGTCCTGGATGAATCCACATGATACATTTATGTACTTTTTTCTTAAGGCTTGGAACCTGTTGCATGATCACCAGATTTTACGGAATTGTTAGTTGCAACTACATAGACATGTACGAAGGAAAACAAATACTGTATGTTTAACTATGTTTGCTTCACTTAATTTCTATCTTAGGCTTATTAGCATTGCAAAACATTTATTACACTTTTTGTCTTGAGAAAGAAGAATTAAGACCTGTAACTGAGATTGTCAACCAAATTTATAACAAGATAGGTAAAAAATGTATGATGATTAGGTTTGTTAGAGAATTTTCTAAAATTTGTTCCTTCTTTCTTCTATATTGTCTGCATTTTTCATTGCCAATTGAACTCGCCTGTTATTCTGCAATGTATACACTTCATGACATTTACATTTTATGATGCTTTTAATGGTTCTGAAATAGGGTTCTCAAAGCGAACGCTCAAGGAAAAGAGATGTAAGGATCATTGGTGAAACAGAAAACATGGCAGATAAAGGTGTCTATGTCGGCGTAGAGGATGATGAGGAAGAGAGTGAAGACTCTGATGTCAATGATGATGGCCTGCAGGATATCTGGAGGGAGATGAATGTGGCAATGGAATTTTCAAAGGTATTTTGCCTGCCGTTGCTAAAGTTTTCTGTTACTTTTTCCCAAACGACTTTGTGACACGTTTAATTGTGACTGCCAATCTAGATGGTTGTACATGGAGGGATTTATCATGATCTTGAAACTACTTGTATTGGAAAACAATTCTTTTGGCTGATGAAAATTAAAAGAATTGTTTTAGCGATTTTTGAAAATTCCGCTCCGTACACATTTGGTTTACTTAATTTTTTTGGCAGAGTTGCTCCAAAAAAATATATATATTGCAGAGAAAAGTTTTACTTATGATACAAATATCTATACTAGCTAGACTGGAAACATCATTATCTGCTGTTTGCAAATTATATTTTTACCTGCTTACCCTTTGTTTAATTTGTGTGCTTCGGACATCTCATCCATGTAATTTGAGGTGGGTTCAATCTTTTTTTGAGCATGTGGATTGGGTCTTTTTTTATAGGAGTGTAAATCGAACCTTTCTCAGATGGTAACAGGTTGTATTTGGACTGGATTTCGCTTTGAGAATGAAAAAAAGGTGGTTTGATGTGAGAGGAGAAGTGGGTCCAATGTGTTCAAAGTTGAAAATAGGGCCCATGTTGCGTTTAGAGAACCAATCCAAACAATGTTCCCAAAAATTTGGAAGTTCTTGCCAGTTTGCTCAGATATCTTAATTAGGTTTGAGGACTAAACAGCAAGATTGTTTTTCTTCTTGGGTAGGGCGATGGGGGCTAAAATAAGAATTTAATCATCTCATAATTAGTTTTAGATACTCTGTTATCTCCTTGTGATTCGTTGCTTCTTTAGATGTTCTCTTAGCTGTCATTCCTATAGGGGTTATGACTACTTCATTCAAAAGTCTTTCTCTTCCAAGTCATTGCAAGTTTTAAACTACCACTAACTATTTGTAACAAAATCTGAACATATTAGAACGTCTGGATGTCCTTGGTTTCTGCCTACTGCTTCTGAGTTGGTTGAATGATGTGTTTTAGTATGTATTGCTGTAGTCAAAATGATTAATTAAAGATTCGGCCATTATTCACAGAAGTTATAAATACAGCCATTAGTATTTGATTATTTCCATATTTTAATGCGACACTAACTCTTAGAATCTTTTTCCATGTATGATAGGAATCTGCTGTAAAGCCTCAAACAGATGCAGCTGAGGGTGAAGATGAATGTGAGCATTCATTTATATTAAAAGAGGATATCGGCTATGTGTGTCGTATTTGTGGAATCATTCAGAGGAGTATTGAAACAATAATCGAGTTTCAATATGCAAAGGTCTGTTCATGTACTTCGTTTACGCTCATGATTGTGAAACATCAAACAATATGGGCATTCATTATGATTAGTTTTCAGGAAATATCTTTTCTTATGCTGAAATGTTTAAAGTTGCATGCTCATATTTTATAATGATTTATTTATATGGCATATTTGTCTTTATTACTTTTGAGTGAATTCATCTGCTGCAGCTATGCATCCCTGTCCCTGTTACATTCTAATAGGCCAAGCAGCCTTGGAGGCTCTTTGCTTATTTCAAATATTCAGAAAGATGAAACATATTATGTGACCCAGTTGATTGATTTGGTTAGTTCATGTAAACATGATAGCCAATAAGCACACAGTGAAAAGCAATGAGAGCCACAGGTCTCAAGAGTGGCTTAAAAAATGTTGTGATGAATTTTGGGACTTCATGTTACTATTTCTCATGTTATTCCTTCCATACAACTGTTTGATCGCTAACTGCTATAGTCAGACAACACTTGGAAATTACTGAAGGTTGCTATTCTCCACTATTTAAGTGATCTGATTTCACAAGGGCCCACTTTCCCTCCACTTCTATGCAACAGTTTAGTGGTAGTGCAAGTTAGTTTGACATAATTTTGCTTATTTTCACCATTGGCCGTTCCTAAATCTTTATACGGTATTAGAAATCTTATCATGCAACTTTAACATCTATAGGATTTATTATAGAGGAATGGGAATTTTCTGTAACTGCTTCCCAGCTATGGAACTATTACAAATACACGCTATCTATAAATTTGTCCCCCACTATGGAGATAAAGATATATTTCCCTTGATATGCTTCCTTCCTCGTTTTTTGTGTAGGCTAAAAGCACAAGAACATACAGATATGAGGGTCGTACAGCAAAGGACCCTGATGATGCCGAATACATTCCAAGTGGTATCAAGTCTACTGATCATGATTTCATTGTGACTGACATATGTGCGCATCCAAGGCATCGCAAGCAAATGAAGCCCCATCAAGTTGAAGGCTTCAATTTTCTTCTAAGAAACCTTGTAACTGATAATCCAGGAGGTTGCATCATGGCCCATGCCCCTGGATCTGGAAAAACCTTCATGATCATAAGTTTTCTACAGAGTTTCATGGCTAAGTATCCGTTCTCGAGGCCATTAGTTGTGCTACCAAGAGGTATCTTGGCCACTTGGAAGAAGGAGTTTCATAGATGGCAGGTAGAAAACATTCCCCTTTATGACTTCTATTCTGTCAAAGCAGATAGTAGGTCTCAGCAGCTAGAGGTATTAAAACAATGGGCAGAAGAAAGGAGCGTTCTCTTTTTAGGATATAAGCAATTTTCTTCAATTGTATGTGACACAGATAATGGCAGGACTGCAGCTGCATGCCAAGAGATCCTTCTGACTTGCCCTTCCATCCTTATCTTGGATGAGGGTCACACTCCAAGAAATCAAGAGACTGATGTTTTGACCTCCCTTGAAAAGGTACAGACACCCAGAAAGGTCGTGCTCTCTGGCACCCTTTATCAGAATCATGTCAAGGAAGTTTTTAACATCTTGAATCTTGTCCGCCCAAAATTTCTGAGGTTAGATACTTCCAAAGCCATTAGAAGGCGTATTTTGAGCAAGGTCTCACCAAGTAGCAGAAGAGATGTGTTGAGAAAAGGCTCAGACAATGAATTCTATGAAGTAGTAGAGCACACGTTGCTCAAAGATACAGATTTCAGAAGGAAAGTGTCAGTCATTCAAGATTTACGCGAGATGACGAGTAAAGTTCTTCACTACTACAAGGGAGACTTCCTGGATGAACTACCAGGAATGTTTGATTTCACTGTGCTTCTGAGGCTCAGTCCCAGGCAACAAAGTGAGGTTAAAGAACTGAAGAAGCTGTCTAGGAAGTTCAAAATTTGTGCAGACGGAAGTGCACTTTATGTTCATCCACATCTGAAGTTACTTTCAAAGAATTCAGGAGTTAAAGACAGGATTGATGTGGAGAAGATTGATATGATGTTAGAGAAATTAGATGAGAGGGAAGGAGTAAAAGCAAAATTCTTCCTAAATCTCCTCCAGCTGTGTGAATCAAGTGGGGAGAAACTGTTGGTTTTCAGTCAGTACCTTCTGCCTCTTAAATTCTTAGAAAGATTAACGGTGAAGTTTAAGGGGTATAGGGTCGGTAAAGAAATCTTCATGATAACTGGAGATTCAGACAATGAAGCGCGAGAGGCTTCAATGGAGCAGTTCAATACTTCTTCAGATGCTCGAGTATTCTTTGGCTCCATTAAAGCCTGTGGAGAGGGGATTTCACTTGTAGGGGCTTCACGTATAATTATTCTGGATGTGCATTTGAACCCTTCAGTTACTCGCCAGGCAATAGGTCGTGCATTTCGACCAGGTCAGGAGAGGAAAGTCTATGTCTATAGGTTGGTTGCCTCTAGTTCCCCTGAAGAAGAAGACCATGCAACCTGCTTTAGAAAGGAATCCATTGCCAAAATGTGGTTCGAATGGAATGAGTTGTATGGTCACCAGCACTTTGAACTAGAGGCTGTTGATGTAAAGGATTGTGGCGACTGTTTCTTGGAAACACCAAGATTGAAGGAAGATGTGATTTCTGTGTATAAAAGGTTTGTGTATAAACCATTATCTTTCTGTCTGCATTACTTCATTCCCTTTTTGTATGTGTTGAAGAAACAAGAAAAAACCTTGACTTTGTACTTTCATTATTTTCAGATAAATGGTGACGTGTTGCAGCTTGTTAACTAAAGGGATGATCCTCCACCTTGAGGTTCATTATGTCTTGGTGATGTGCTGCCCTGGTAAGATTCAAGTGTACAAGATATGAGTAAATGTTGAAGAAGGTTGGGTTAGAGATCCTAGATCTAGCATGAATGTGGATTACGAGTCGTTTGCTTTTGTTTTGAAATAGTTTTAGATTAGTTGGGTTTCGATCCTTTTTAGCTGTATGTCAGAATGCAGGTGGCTTTGATATTTTCCATGCATTGAACTTCCTTCTGTACAGAACTCGAGTCTTCTTCGTGGGCATTCATTCTATTTTGTAATGCACATATTTTGTTATTCAGTTCCTGCAGATCACTCTGCTAATTATGCATTCATTTGACAGTTGTCTCTCTCTCTCTCGCACAAGCGTGCCTTTTGGACTGAAAAACATATAAAACTCACGGCATTTTTATGCATTATAAGGCTGCTGAGTTCGTTTCTGCTTCTTGTGGAGGTATAGTATAGTCATGCCTTTTCATTAAAGGAACAGACCCTTCAATTCACTAAGGCTTAGTTTGTTTCTGGGATTTCAGTTTGCTAGAAAATATTCACACAGGAGAAATTTCCCATAATTACCATGAAAAAGAAATTATCATAAAAACAATTTATGCTTTTCTTATTATACTGAAAATGTTTTATTTTTATCTTTTTATACTTTCAAACAATTTTTGAATAGGAGGTTATTAGGACAACTGGTTAGGAAATGCATGCAATACTCTCTTGTAGACGTAAAACAGGGTAATTAAGTCCGTAAACAGTTTCTGAAAGAATTATGCCAACGTGAAGGCACCATGCAATTTTATTTTAAACAATTTACGAGAAAAATATAAATTATTTGAACATAATTATAGCGAATTCCTTATTCACACATATGAACAAAACCATTTAACAGGTGGATGCACATTGCAGATTAAGCACATGTTGGAGTCACACAATGAGCATGAATTAAATTCACAAGTCCCTCCCATTTTTCCCCAAGTCATAAACTTATTCCTTTCCTTTGCAACAGATATCAAATTAGCCTTACAAATTCGTTTTATTTATTAAAAAAGAAAAAAGTGAACCTCTGTATCTTATCTTTACAAAAAATGCTATTCATGCAAACAAATAGTTTTGTATTATGTTACAATATCTTCTCTCAATCTCTCTCTCTCTCATCATACTAGAGAGCCATCAAGAGCTTCTGCTTCTGCAATCTTTATGGTTCAGAAACAGGCAGCTGCAGCATTTTTCTCATGCTACGAAATCATGTAACAAATGAGACGAACCAAAACGTTGATGGCTAACACGATTTCCAGTATCCATAATATCAAACTGATCAGTACCCTCAGACCCCATGGATGCTGCTGCTGCTGTAGTGTAAATGGTATCCCCTCTCATGGCGACGTACCCTTGATGTGTCCCAATAGACATGGCCACATTAGTACCCTCACATTGTTGTAAACCCAACGTCAGCGACACCCCACCATTTCCATTCTCAAATCTTTCTAGCTCAGACATGTGGTATGCAGCTGCTGCTGCCATCAATCTGTGGCTTCCTTCATTCGACTGATGAACTATTGTTGTTTCTGGTAAGAAACTGCAGTCATTCATTTCCGGCCTTCGGCTACCTGATCTTGATTTTCCTAAACCATATTCGTTTTCTGTTTCTGTATGATTCAGGTTCTGATACGCTTGATCAATATTTGGTTCCATCAATTCTACGTCAGCAAAATGATCAGATCTTGACTCGAAGAACTGCCCCGTGCTGCATCGTTCAGTTGGTGTTGAAGTTGTACTTTGTTGTAAATCTTCCGCTGCTCTATCTTCAGAGTCCTTGGCCTCACTGTTTGTAGCTTTTGTTGCAAGTTCAGATGGAGAATTGATATCCATTTCACCATCACCAATCTCCTCTTTGTACATTTCCTCTACCATAGGCTTCCAAAGCCTCACTCGCGCATTTATAAACCAATTCGAGACCTGAACCAGGTATATATACATAATGTCACGAGATTGCCCAGAAGGAAAAGGAAAAAGAAAATAAATAGCTACGAGAAGGATATGGGATCAATATATGTCACACCCCATGCTTGTAGGTCTGGAAGCGCAACTCATAGGTCTGGCACTACCAATGATATTTGGAATTTGTCCTCGTTATGCCAAAATGGGATTAGGTGTCACAATATCTATGTACAAAATATGGTGAGTTGGTCTTACCTGACTCCTAGTTAAGCCAGTCTGCCTTGCTAGCATAATCTTGTCAGAATCTTTTGGATAGCTGGAAAAAAGATTAGTATAGATTTAGATGTATCGAAAACTCCAAGAAACTGAAGATTCCAGCTGAAAATCAAAGAGGTAAATTGTATTAGATTTCTGAAGGAATTTACGGATGAAGAAAATGTTCGAAAAGCCAAGCCCGCAAAATTGAAACAGAAGTCTCTGGCAGTCCCCTCTGTGGCCTCCAGGCATGCTGTTGCATCATACCAAGCTGCTGAAGGGCTCTCTGTTGTCTGATCTGCTGGTCGACATATCTGAGGCGAGAAATTCCGACCCCTTTACTATTTTCGGAAGCATCTTGATCGCCGAGGCTTTTACGCGTTACTTGGACCTGTTCACTTATAGCATCTCTCAAGCAACGGAAATGGCGAGAGATTGTCTGAAGAGCAAGAGCTGTATATGGTTTTGAAGCTCCAGGCCCTGCTATACCATCAAATGATGAAACCACAATCTGCATCTGATGATAATACTGTTTGTACCTCCTCTCAACCTGTGACAACCCAATGCCTTGTCATTTATAACAATATCAAGAAGCAAAACACCAGCAGGGTTTTTAAAGTTGGAGCCATTTTGATAATATAAAAGATCCCTAGTTCAGCATACAATAAATCATACATAAACAGCAAAGAAAATATTAGCCTTTTGAAGGGATGCAATTCTGCCCAGTCTATAACATTCTTGGTAACACTACACTCTCCCTGTAACGTTCCTGCTATAGGCCTAAAACACATGGTAACACCACTCAGATAGGATGATACAAGTAAAGTCACCAAGCATAATTCCTCGTTTACTCACATAAAGACCAAAACGCTTATTTTCCTATTTTCTTTAACCACCAAAATACATGCATCCAAAGACCATATCTTGCAAGCACTCAGGATCCTCTGTAACATATTCCGTAACATCTCATTTTATAATACTTGTTTCCGTCTAGTATATCTTTTATTTAGTAGGTTTTATTAATAAAATACTATATTAGAATGTTACAAAGAAAGTTTTACTCAAGATGTTAACCGAGGATCTGAACCGTCTTGGAAGTTCATTAGTATCTTGGATTATAGACATCTGAGCAAATTTCCAGAGTGACAGAGGTAACTTGGCATGCAGGTTTTCAACTACATCAAGAAATCAACTGCTAACAGACATTCTAAATGAATTAATATCATTTAAATCCGCTTGAGTGTCTCAATCTTTAACTAGATAAGAAACTTTGGGCATATAGGCAGAGGATCTTCAGGTTCCTAACATACATGTGCATTTGGAAGATGGTCAGTCAAATAAATGTTACTGCTCCAAAAGGTCTTAATACTTGAAAAGCTCACCAGTTCGGTACTCAATATTGTTTAGCATAATAGGAGACTTAATATAGTATCCTATTCCTACCAAAATATAAATTAAAATAGTTCATCCATAACAAAACATTTAGTGTTGAAAGTACCAAAGATCCTAAAAGAGAAGAAGAACATGACTAGACAAAAGAATCATCAGAAGGTGTCAAAATGCCAAGAAAAAAAATGCCACTTTTAGTCTGTGCAACTGATTCGGC
Organism: Catharanthus roseus; assembly: GCA_028651295.1. Taxonomy (NCBI): domain Eukaryota; kingdom Viridiplantae; phylum Streptophyta; class Magnoliopsida; order Gentianales; family Apocynaceae; genus Catharanthus; species Catharanthus roseus. Next base: position 4,013,104 of record JAPQWS010000124.1, on the reverse strand, counting down.
AACTGTGTTTCCAGATATGATATCTCGTGCGTCCTCTAAACAAAATATTTATTATTTACTTCACAGGATAACAACTAAGGGCACTGAAAAAGCATTGAAAATCTGTGTCCATATGACACACACACAAAAACAAAACAAAACAAAACAAAACAAAAGGACTTGGTGTTGGAAAGATTAGCAAATAGTGACATCAAAGCGCCATTTTGCTTCCCAGAAAGTAAAATTATGGAGGAATTGAGAAGTTGTTTGCCTCAACCAGGCAGTGTTGCAATGGAACCTGAAAAAATAACACAATTGAAAGACACCAAACTGTCGAATAGTTCCACTCTCACCTCATCCAGCATTGCCGAGAGCTTCGTCATTTTATTTTGCAAATCCTGTTTCTCAGCAGCCGAAAGTTCAACCGGAGAGTTGGTGCTTGATTCTTCCAGGTTTGAAGATGATCCAGCTCCTGCAGGTTCTAAAGCTCCATTCTTTGTTCCTCCATCAGCATTTTTGGAATCTTTCACCAACTTATTCTTGGAACTCTGCTCCTTGAGAGCTTTCTTGACATTAACAACTTCATCAAGCAACTGTTGAGCTGCCTTAAGATACTTTGAATTTGGTATGGCTCTAGCAATGCCAGACACTCCATAAGGAGATGTATCTGCCCTCACTGGATTGGAGTTGCTACCTAGAAAGCCAGGAGGTACAAATTCGGAAATTCTTGATTGCTTATTTGGGGAACTATTATTATTGCCAAATGTACCATTTCTGCCAGTGTCTTCATTAGAGATTGAAGGAGTACCACTCAAGAATGAGGAGAAGCCTTGGTCAGGAGTCCGGCAATGGAAAGATGGCATTTGAAATCCAGACGGAACATGTGTACTCAGGGTGAGGGATAATCCCTGACCCTGCAAGTTTTGTGGACATTGAAAAACACTAGCAGCAGCTTCCGCAGGGTGCATCAGTAACATGCTGGTCCTACCGTCCCTCCACTCATTCAAATCATGCTCTCCAACTCGTGATCCACCAAGGTCAGATAAAATTTCTTGCTGAGATGGATTAGAATCTGAAGCTCCAGGCATAATGGCAATGCAACTATTTTGCTGTTGTCCTCCATTCCCAGGTAATGTACCTGAATACTCCCCAGACGAAGATGCATAGTTCATATACATCATCATATTTCCCGGAAGAACTTGTCCTTCTGAATAAGAACCAGGCAGTGGTTCCCTCAGATGGAGTATGGTTGAAGCGTCTCTTTGATTCTCAGGACTTGGAAAAAAAGAGGCCATCTTACCTCCTCTCCGAACAATTTTCCTTCCAGAATTGAAATAATTATCACTCCTCAAAGCGGAAATGCATTACTGTTCATACTTCTGCAAATTGACATTGAAAAAGCATCATCAAACCAAGAAAGGAGATGTTTGGCCATAAAATTAATTTTCATCTAATAATATTCTGAAGTACAAGTTCCACAAGTAAGATTGCAAAAGAATCAAGAAACAGACAACCTCCTTTCCTTTAGTAGGCATAACATAGCAGGTGAAAGAATAAAGGGTTGTAACAACAAAACAGAGAACCTTTTTGAAAAAATCAGCAAAACCAGACTTAAGAGTCTAATAAAATCATCTAAAACATTTTCATTAATCAAATTGAGAAAGTTCCTAAAACATGAAATTTAGCTGAAATTCAATCAACATCAAGAGATGGTCACAATCCCAAAAAGAAGAACAGAATAAACAATTCTGAGAAATATGGCTAAAATTATTTTAATAAGTTTGAGGAAGGAGCATCAGAAAAGAACAAAATGAAAGAACCAAGAAGAAATGCAGAAGAAGAAGAAAAGAGAGGCTCCCCACAAAAATCAACTAATATAATGATAATTTTAAGGAATTAGCAGCTCATATGTTAATTCCCTTTTATTGTCCAAGAACCTTGAAAAACATAAACAAATTCCAATCCGTAGCATCCCAGGAAACCCAGAAAACAGAGAAGATAAAGTCGAAGCATAAAAGGTTCATATAGTAGTATTAAAATCCAGAACCTGAAAATCAGTAACAGTTGTGTGTCTTGTGGGGAACATAAAAGCTCCGATCCGTAGAAACAATCGATCCTTATTGATCCCAATGCTAAAAACACCATTTTCTTTCTCACTCATCAATCAAGCACAAAATTCAATTTACTAAGCAAGAAAGAAGCAAGAAATCGAAAAACCCAACAAGGAAAAGGAATTTACCTTTTAATACTAATAAGTAAGGTTTGGGGAAGTACACAAAAAAATCATCACAACTTTACTCTTTTCTTTTCTATCATATATTCTCTATCCTAAACCCACGTGAGAGTAGCACTTAACATATGCAGAGACAGACACAGTAGTCTCCTTCACTCACTCTCTCTCTTGCCTTTGCCTTCACTTTCTCTCTCTATATCTGGATGAAAGCTCCCTAATAAGGGTTTCTTTTTTGACGTCAAGAACTCAAAAACATACCCAAAATGAACCACAATAACTTAATTCTCTGATATCCCATCACAATCTTTAATGGGTTTTGTCCTCCTAATTGCTTTGATTTCTTTCTTTGTATGTTTCCTTCCTAGTTGTTGTTGTTGTTGTTGTTGTTGATGTTGTTATTGTCGTTAGTATTGTTGTGGTTGCTTGCTTGACTTAGTTCTTTTCTTCTTGTTGATGATGTTTGGTTAATAAGTGCAAATCTCTAACAACCAGTTGGTAGACCTAAACTAAACCCTCCCTTAAACCTTCTCTTCCCACTACTCTCTCTTTCTCTACTCTCTCTCTCTCTCTCTCTCTCTCTCTCTCCTCAACCTCTGGGAGTTGTCCCTCTCATCTTAAGCATGGATGGAAGGTCTGTGTTGCTGCAATGTCCACCATACATGAGTTTTTTAAATTCTTTTTTGTTTGCTAGTAGATTTTTGGCCCTTTTTTTTTTTTTTATCCTTTGGAAGGCTTTGGCTTGTATTGTAGTAATTAGCGTCATTTCTTTATGCTTAGGAAAAAAAAAAGAAAAAAAGAAAAAGGCATCATTTCTTTATGAATTTTCAAATATTCATAAGAAGTGACATATTAGTAGTTTTTCTTTAAGGAGACATTATAGTAGTTTAAGTGGTAGGAATATATATATATTTAATGAAATTAAGTCCTTGTTCTAGAAAAAAATAGTGGTAGAAATATTATCAAGATACAAATATTGCGTTTTAGAGTGTCTTTCTCCTAACTATTTCCCCCTATGAAATCTACTTTTTTTTCTAAAAAAAAATGGTAGAAATATTTCTTTTATTATGCTACAAATTCGGCTTTTTAAATTGTACCATCCTCTCTTAAAATTTAAAAACCAACCCCTCTCCTAAAATTTTAAAAACAAATATCTCGAAAAGAATTATTTTAAAAATGTCTTGGTAAATCATAAGTTTTAATGTAGGGATAGATAAATCTGACTCGGAAATATGAATGTATAGTGCGAAAAAAATCATTATTTTCCCTCATTTTCCCTATTCTTTCTCTGTCTACACAATTTCTCTCTAACTTCTCTCTACTCCTTCTCCACTCTAAAACTAAAATCTTTAACATTGAACGTGAATTGGAGGTAAATATAGATCATTATGAAGAATTTGTAGAAATAAATATCAATCTAAATGTAAGAAAAGTTGAATTTTTTTTTCAAAACTGGGCTTGGATCGTCTGGACGGGCAACCCGAACATGAGCGGGTCGCCGGCCCGGGCAACCCGAGATTTTTTTTTTAAAGAAGAAAGAATTTTTGTAAGTATTTAGAAAACTTGAAACATGAATAACTCCGCGATCGGAGGTCCGTTTCACGTTTATGACCACTCGTTTTGATGGTTCTTGTAGAGATAAACGCAACGACATCGTCGAAAAAGTGATCCGGACGCGTTTCAGGGCAAAAAATTTTGTGTGAAAAAACAATTCAAATATTTACCAACTTCAATCATTTGAATTTTTAATTAGAGCGAAAAGAAGACTGCTCCTCTGTTTAATTTTCAAATTGGTGCCGTAATTTTTTAGTTAATAAGAAAGAAAGTATTAGAAAATTACAAAAACGTAAATTAAAACGAAAATAGAAGGTTTGTGTGGGAACGGTCGGTGAAAACTGCCTAAAACTATTTCTGATGCATAGGTCTTGAAAAAATACACGAAATGCCCACAAGAATCGCCTTAATCGGACGTCCGAGTGCAAAGTTATGCCTTGTCAAAGTTTTCGACTATACGGTACAATTTTTTTGCCCCGAAATGCATCCGGATCACTTTTTCGACAATGCCGTTGCGTTTATCTTTACGAGCACCATCAAAACGAGTGGTCATAAGCGTGAAACGGACCTCCGATCGCAGAGTTATTCATGTTTCAAGTTTTCCAAATACCTAAAAAAATTCTTTCTTCCTTAAAAATAAAAAACTCGGGGGCCGGCGACCCAGATTTATGCTGGTCGCCCATCTGGGCAATCTGAGCCCAGTTTTGGAAAGAAAAATTTTCAACGTTTCATACATCTAAATTGATATTTTCTTCTAGAAATTCTTTATAATATCCATATCTACCTCCAATACAAGTTCAATGTTAAAGATTTTAATTTTAGAGTGGAGAAGGAGTAGAGAGAAGTCAGAGAGAAACTGTCTAGAGAGAGAAAGAGGAGAAAAAATAATGATTTTTTTCGTGCTATATATATTCATATCCTCGAGTTAGATTTACCGGCCCCCTTACCTTTTAAAATATATGATCAATATCTGTAATATAATGTTGTAAAACTTTTGATCTATAAATAATCATTTTGCAACAAAATTTTTTTGTCTCTAGAACATGTTTATATGAATTAAATTTTTTAAATTTCTTATTAATTCATAAAATTTTAGGTTTCTAAGTATTTTGATAAATTAAATTATATATTATACCCCTTTCTTTTTTATTACTTGTCATATTTGGGACATTATATTGTTTAAGAAAATACGAAATTTTAGATTTTTTTAGTATTCATGATCGTCTCTACCATTTTGTGTACCATTCTCTGTAACAATTTTTTTTTACAATATATTTTCTCTTTAGGATTTATCTTTTTTTCTTAGGATTTATTTTTTTATTTAATAGGTTTTTTTAATAAAATATACTAAATTAGAGAGTGGTATAGAGATTGGTACACAAAGTGGAACAAATGATTTGAGCCATTTTTTGATGAGTTAAAATGTCCTTCAAACTTTCTTTATTCTCCTTGTTATTATTTCTATAAATTTGCATGTGAAAAGAATTAAAGATGTTGAAATTTATTTTAATAGAATATAATAAAAAAGAACTTCACTAAATTTTGTATTATTTTTTATAATATAACAAATAGAAAAAATATAAAAATTAATAAAATGGGACAAGACAAGTAAAATGGTGGAAGGAGTATATATTACATATAGATGAATATCATATATTTTGATAAAACATTATATTTAGTCGTATGTATTAATATGTAAGCTAAGATACACAAATTCTTTGTTTATTATTATGTTTATTGCATTCTCATCTCATGATGGGTCCACGAGGGAGGGTATCCAAATCACTATTCCATTTTTGTCCTTTTCTTTCAGTTATATTTAAGCTTTGCAAAAAGCTCTTTTACTTTTGTTTATTGATAAATTTGCCACATAAAAAAATTAATATTCTCGGATGGCCCCCACCATCTCTGTCAATCTTTACCATAGTTTGTTTGATAGGGTATAGATAGGTATATCAATGAGTTTATGTTTCTTTCTAAATAGAAGAAATTATTACCAAACTTTCCATTAAGGAGGTTAGTATATTCTATGAAGGGTGGCATCTAACAACCAACTCTAGTTACCTTAACCATGTGCAAAAACAAAACTATGTGCCATTCTTCTTCTTGTGGAAATTTTCATCTAAAAATTGGAGGAATCTTCCTATCCATTGAGAGGTTAGCTTAAAATATATATAGTAAAACTATAATATTATATATATATATATATCCTTGTACCAATAAGTTATTTATGATTCATAGTAAGTAAATAGTACTAGCTAGCTTCTTGTTTGGCTTGTGAGGATGTATTCGTTGGCTAATTGCTATAGTCCTATCTCGATTATTATTATCATGCTCTCTTGGTATATTTTCTTGATTTATATCTTTTTTTTAAAGCATCATATTTTCATTTATTAGAAAAAATAATATTGTTTATGTCTATTTTCAAGTGATGGAATAATGCAAAAAGTAATTAGTTTCTTTGATTAATTTACGTAATTTTGTAGATCAATAATTTTTTTATTTAAAATAATTTATTTTCACTAGTTCACTTTACAATCACTTAAATAGTTTCTAGAATGATTTATACCGGTATGCAACATGATAGGCTTATAAGAAAGTTGGAAATGAATCTAATTTTTGGTATATTTTGATAAGAAGAAAGTGCAAACTAGTATTAGATTTTGGTGTTTTAATAGTGCTAGGGAAATAGTCTGATTAAATTAGAAGATGAGTTGACATTATTTGAAGAAACAAAAGTTTTATTTTATTAATAAATCATTATCTCTTTAATATATATTCAAGATCTATTGAATATTATTTGAAGCACATGCTAGTTGAAGATTATTGGAAGTACATGCTAATTAAACTTGGAGTTTTACTTGAAGACTATTAAAGCAATCAACTGAAGATTAGAAGAAGACTTCAAGTAGGAAACATTCTTCAACAAGGTTTCGGTTTGCTTATTTATTTGAGCAACCTACAGACGTTTCTTGATTACCAAAAGTAAGAGAGAACATCATATACTTGAGAGATAGAAGTATGGAAATTTTGGTGAGGAAATTCTGATGTGGCTGGTGTCAACCTGTTTCTGTTAAGAAATGCTGTAGTGTCACCATAGTTGTACTTGTTGCATTTATATTGTAATAAATAGTTGGGTTGGAATGTTTCTTTCTATTTTAGATACTTTGTGTTAGTTGCCGGGGGTGTTAGATCGAGTGTGTCTAGTCTAACACGCAGTAAATTGTTCTAGCAAGCATGTATCTATTCTTGTGCTTAGATTGATTACTAGTTAGGATTGTACAACTGTTCTTTCATACTTTTCTCATATAGTGAATCAAATCAGTGACCATAATCTCGCAGAGATAGGTATTGTTGGCTGAACTGCGTAAGCAACTCTTGGTGTCTCTGTTAAGTGATTTATTTTTGCACTGTGTTAAATTAACTGATAACTCATGACACAACACAAAAGTCAAACTTGACTGTTTGTTAGGGTTAAGTTAAATAGTTGAATTTTAATATTACTTTCAATCTTACAAGTGGTATCAGAGCTTGGTCACCCTAGTAGATTTGCTGGTGTCAGCAAAGTGAGATCTTGCAAGAAGGTTGATAAGAGTTGTTATATGAGTTCAATAAGGAAACAGGATCTTCTGATTGCCCTCCATCATTAGAAGGTACCAATTATGCTTATTAGAAGGTGCGTATGAGAATTTTCATACAAATTCTTGATGAAGAAATATGGGATGCTGTTGAATCTAGATGGAAAATTCTTACTAAGATTTATTGACAAAAGAAAGCAAGGTCTGATTGGATCTCTAAAGAAAGAAAGAATCCATAGCTAATTCAAAGGCTCTAAATACTATGTTTTCTGGTGTTGATCAAGAGCAGTTCAAGTTAATATCCAAATGTAAAACAACTAAAGAAGCATAAGATACTCTAGAAATAGTACATAAAGGAACCAACAAAGTAAGGATAAAAAGACTTCAAATGTTAACAAGTCAATTTGAAGAATTGAGGATGAACGAGGATGAGAATATTGAGCTGTTTAACAGCAAACTGCTTAACATTGTTAATCAAGCACAGCAACTCGGTGAAATCTATGATCAAGAGAAACTTGTCAAAAAAATATTAAGATCTCTTCTTGAAAGGTTCAAATAAAAGGTTACCGCTATAGAAGAAGCAAAGGACGTGTCAAAAATGAAACTCAATGAGTTGATTAGGTCTTTACAGGCCTATGAGTTGACAATCCCTAGTAAATAACATGACAAGGGAATTGTATTTCAATTGAATACCAATGAGTCTGATGAGATAATAAATTATGATGAACTCGTGCGGATAGCAAGAAATTTCAATAGATTGATGAAAAGAGCTGAGAAAATCAGAAAAGGTATCAACAACAACAACAACAGTAAAGGACATCAACCTAAAAAATTGAAGATGGGTGAGGACAACATTAAAGGAATCAGGTGTTTTGAATATAGAGGTAGAGGGCATATTCAATCTGAATTTGCAAATTTGTTGAAAAAGAACAAATCATACAACACAGTGATTGGTGATGACATGAAATATGACACTCAACCTAAGAGTGATTGTTTGCCTTTCATTAACAGTTAGAATCAGGTAACAAAAATTCTATTTGTGTCGATTTAGTTGTGTTAACTAACAGGGAAGACGCTGAACTTGACAGAGCTGAAGATTTAATCTTTTATATACTACTTGGAAGAAATTAGACCAAGAGTATACTATTATTAAGGTTGAGAATGTCAAGCTGTTGGAAGAGAACTCATACATAAATGCCATGTGTGAAGTCCTGCAACTGGAGCTTCAACAGACAACAACACAGTTTGCAAAGTCGGTTGGAAAACTGGAAGAAGCTGATAAATACATGGAAAGACTCAACAAGTGTAAGATGAAGCTGGATGAAATTTTTTAAACTGGAAAAAGTTGTGGAGATCAAACTGGTTTATGTTATGTTGACGCAACAACGAACAAGCCAACACAACAAAAAAAAATCAAAGAAATACTGGCTAGAGTTGTGAAAGTCAAGATGAATAATGCTGAAAAGAAGAGATTTTCCAGGAGAATGAAGCCAAAGAATCCTCCTCCCATATGTTACTATTGTAACATTCCTGGACATGTGTGGAAATGATGCATTGAATGTTTGGAAGATCTACAACAAAGTAAAATTATCACTAAACCTAAACTTGTTGTGTAAACAAGTTTAAGTAAAGAAGACGTGGGTTGTAAAGAAAATTATCAAGGCTCTTATTGCTCATTTATCCTTGAAGACAAGTACATCAAGTTACTGATATCGGGATAGCGGATGTTCACATCACAAGGACTTTCTCACTGACTATCAAAGTCGAAATAGAGGTACTGTTACTTATGGTGATAGTGTTAAAAATAATGTTGTTGGTAAAGGAACCTTAAATATTGGCGACATTTCTAAGATTACTAACATTCTGCATGATGATGGCTTAAAAGTCCATCTGATTAGTGTAAGTCAACTATGTGATGAAGATTTGATTGTCACTTTCACTAAAGCACTTTAAAGTATAACTTATCAACAAGGAAAACAAATCTTTGGCGTTTTGAGATAAGATGACAATTGCTATAAGGTGACTAAGTGACAGAAACAAAACAGTGTCATGTGAGCAGAAACACTGACATCACAAGATGTCACCAAAAGCTTGGGCATATAAATTTCAAGAATTGCAAACCTTAAGCTCAACACAAGCTGTGGATGGCTTACCGAGATTAAAAGGTGTCAATTACTCAGTATGTGGTGCATGTTAACAAGGAAAGCAGATTCATTCATCACACGAAGGTACTAATCAGGTAATAACTTCAAAGTCTCTTGAGTTAATGCACCTGGATTTAATGGGACGAACACATGGGTAGATTCTTGCAAGAGATATATGCTTGTCTGTGTTAATGACTATTCTCGTTTCACATGGGTAGATTCTTGCAAGAAAAGTCTGACTCTTTTGGTTGTTTTAGAAGATTATGTTTAGCTTGCAGAGGGAAAAAGATGCTCATCTTGTCAGGATCAGGAGTGATCATGGCAGAGAGTTTGACAATGTTCTAGTCAAGATGTTTTGTGAAGCATTTAGAATTCAACATGAATTTTTAGAACTTAAAAAGTCCATAGCAAAATAGAATTGTAGAATGCAAAAACAGAAATATCTAGGAGATGGCATATATGTTGTTAAATGCAAATGATCCACCAAAACATTGGTAGCCAAAGGCTATTAACACAGTAGTGTACATTATCAACAGGATGTATATGAGACCTCATACAACAAAGACAACATATGAGATTTGGAAAGGCAAGAAGCCAAACCTAAGTCATTGTCATATTTTTTGGGAGTAGATGTTATATCCTCAATAACAGAGGTTACCTTGGGAAGTTTCAATTGAAAAGTGATGAACGAGTATTTTTAAGATACTCAATCAACAGTAGAGCTTACAGAGTATTCAACAAAAGAACAAAGGTAATCACTGAATCTGTTAATATTGTTGTTGATGATGATGTTGATTTTTTTGGTCAAGGAAATGAGAATGATGTGGTTAACACAAAGCAACAAGGAAAGAACAATGTCTTGACAAATGTTAACAAAGCACAAGAAGCACTTGACTCAATTACTATTGAAGCCAATGATAAAGATGATCAATTATGTGAACCATCAAGTCGTGTGAAGAAGAACCATCCAACAGACTTGATCATAGGTGATGTCAATGAAGCACGAAGGACACATGATAAGCCAAAAGTTAATTATCATGACATTATGATTTATGCATACTGTTCTTCAACGATTGAGCCAAAAAATGTCAACGAGGCTCCAAAAGATAAGTTTTGGAATGGTGTTATGCAAGATGAGCTTCAACAATTTTAAAGAAGTGAAGTATGGGAGTAGGTGCAAAGACCAAAATATGTCAATGTTATTGGAACAAAGTGGGTCTTTCGCAACAAGACTATGAATTTGGGAACATAATCAGAAATAAAGAAAGATTAGTAGCTCAAGGTTATAAGTCGAAGGAGTGGACTATGATGACACTTTTACCCCTGTTGCTAGGCTTGGGTCGATTCAGTTGTTGTTAGTAGTTGCTTGTGCGAAAGACATCAAACTTCAACAAATGGATATGAAGAGTGCGTTCTTGAATGATTATCTTAATGAAGAGGTGTATGTTGAGCAACCAAAAAGGTTTGCAAATCCAGATTTCAAGAATCATGTCTATAAGTTAACAAAAGCTTTATATGGATTAAAGCAAGCACCTCCTGCCTGGTATGAAAGTTTGACAGGATACCTGTTAAAACAAGGGTACAACAGAGGAGGAGTTGACAAGACTTCGTTTATTAAAAGGTCTGACGATCATGTCATGTTGGCATAAATTTATGTTGATAACATAGTCTTTGTTAAACATCACAGAAGCTGACAGAAGAATTCATCACTCTCAAGAAAAATGAATTTGAGATGCTTATGGTTGGTGAATTATCTTATTTTCTTGGTCTTCAAATTAAAACAATTACCTGATGGTACTTTTATCCCCAACCAAAATATGTTCATAACCTTGTAAAAAATTTTGGTTTGTAAGGGTCTAGACAGGTTTCAACACCAATCAGTATTAGCACCAAACTTACCAAAGATGACAATAAAGAAGATATTGATCAACACAACTACAAAATTAGGATTGGAGGTTTGTTGTAACATCTCGTCTAAGTACATCAAAATTAACGTAAGTCGGGAGGGTCAAAATGAAAGTTTTGGTGATTATTATATAAAGAATAGAAAGTTTTGAGGTCATTTGGTAATTCTTGAAAAATCTAAGGAAGTTTAAAGATTTAAGTTGAAGATTGATATTTTAAGTTTTATATGAGTTTTAAGTCATTTTAAAGGTTTGGGGCTAATGTAGAAAGTTTAGAAATTTGGAGGATTTTAGTGCAATTTTGTGAACTAGTGGTGCCAAGTGGGATAGTGTTTGTGGATACATGGCATGTAAGTGCCATATGTCTTGACTCTATGTGACAAGGCCATGCATACATGCTATAAAAGGAGGTGAAGATGAGGCCAATTTCTCATCTCTCTCTCTCATTCTCTCTTCTCTGTTCTTCTTTCTCTCTCCTCCCATTTTCTCCCTCTCTTCTTTGCAACTCTCTCTATCTCTCTCCCCACTTTCTCTTTTTTTTTTTCTTCTCTTCTTTTATCTCTCTTCTCTTTCTCGGTTTTCTCTCTCCCTCTCACTAAGGTAAGTTTTTTTTGTTGTTTTTCTTAATTATTATTAGGGGGAGTTTTTATTTTATTTTTATTACTAGGTTATATTTTCTAAAGTAAATAACAGTAAAGTTTAATAGTTATGGATTTATTTTGGGGACCCATGTTTTTTTAAGGAGTTGTTATAAAATTACTTCGGAGTTATTTTTTCTTCGGGTTTAGAATAAATTTAGGTGAACCCTAGGGTCATCATGACGTCATGTTTATATTTTTATGGTGATATTTGATTAAGTTTGGAATGCCATTATTTGTAGGTTGGACTCGTTTTGCGGCTCAAGGTGAGTTCACCAACTTTTTCCTTTTACAAGAAATTTAATTATTTTCTTGAAAGCATATTTCTCCATTGTTGGATCTTGACAAAATTTATAAAATATTTACCGGTGGTATATTATGGGTTATGCCAAATATGTTTTACATTTACAATATTTATTATTTCCTTTTAAGAAATAATCTTGCTCATAACTTATGAGAAGATTTAAATATAATCTTATAATATTTTGTGACTATTTTGTATTATTATCTTAAAGTTATCCTTACAGTATTTAAAATGTTCTTTAGAATATACTTACGTTGTTTAAATTATTTGTATATCATCATGATTTTAATTTTGACTTTTCTTAAGAAATATTTTCACTATAATTTAGTTTATATATTATCATTAAAATTATTTGGAGGAATTATCTTAGAAGCATTTATTATTTCTTTTTAAAATAATATTTTAAATATTCTTATAAGGCTTTGAGATATGTTTAATTATTAAAATATTTTTATATTACTTTGAGATTATTCTAAAAAGTATTTTTATATTATTTTGAGTTTACTCTAGCGTGAGTTGAAAGATTTCTAAGAAATATTTTTACCATGACTAAAATATTTATATATTATGATTTCGAGAATATTTACTATTTCTTTTTTTTAAGGAATATTTCTCCATGGTTTTATTCATATATTAATATAATTTTTGGAAGTATTTAATAATTTCTTTTGAGAAATATTCATAATGATTTTTGAACAAATTAGCATAACTTATTCTATAACCGTTAATATATTTTGTTTAAAGGTCACATTCAAAGGTCATATACGTATACTTTCATTGTTGTACATGATTTTAAAAATATTTGGAAAACACATATGTTTTTATGAGATTTTACAAAGACATGATTTGAATTGCATGCATGTTACATTTGTCATGTCTACGATTTTTGCCGTTTTGCCTGGCGGATAGGGGTTTTCGATACATGAAAAGATTTGTGTGGCCGAGAGATGACCTATGATTTTATAAAAATCAAGTAAAACCCTAGTCCGGCTGGAGGAGCTTTGTATATATTTGAATCAACATGTCGGGAGATTGCACTATGTGTGGCTAATCCCTTGCATGGAGGCATCTTCCAAACATCATGCCTGGTAGGTATGCTCTTGGTCTGGATCTAGTTGACAGAGTGCGTAGTACCATTGGAGGGTTAGGCCCAAGGCAGTATTACGTTTGACTCCGTATCATGCTCTGCGGTGGGACTACTTTCTAGCAGGTTGAGTCAAGAGGGGCTCACTAGCTAGAATAGTACGGGGCAGCCTAGCAAGTACACTAGGGCTCGTTACCTGTTTTATGTATAAGTGGTGTGTGCGATGGTTTATGAAAATCGAACGTTCGTATAGTGTGTTTTGAGTTTTCGGTTGGTATTGACTACCGGATGCAAACTTGTATCCGATGACCCCGTTTAAGGTTCCAGATTCGGTCAGTTGAGCCTATTATTGTTTGTGCATGGTTTTGAAAGCTCAGGTATCGCGGTAGTGCAGATGTGTCTTGATTCACTCTAACTTCCCGGCCGCGCCCAAACCCTTCAAAAAAGTTTATAACTTGCATGCAAGAGATTTTATGAAAACATTTCCTTTTTGGCATGACAACCATTTTATAAAGATTATTTTACCCATATGGAATACTCAAGAAAATCACACGTGCACGTGAACTCATTGAGCGCCTTTCGCTCATGTCTTTCAAATATTTTTTCCCTTTTTCAGATGACTTGGTAACAAGATCTGGCTAGTTGAGCTAATGTAGGCCCACTGGATTCTTTAATCTTGGAATCTTCCACCTCTAGCCATGAGACTTTTCTCTATGAAGATTTTGGCCCTCACGGTCTTAAACCTATGTATAAGGTTTGAGAAGCCTTTTATTATAAAGTTATGTTTATATTTTACTTCTTCCGTTGTTTTGTTTAGAGGGACGTGTTCTAGTTCCTCCTGCTTGTGTTCTAGCTATATATTTCTGTAAGTCCAATGCCAAGAGGAACGCAGGTACCTTACCCTGCCGCAGTTGACCTAGCAGAGGGGTATGGGGTATCACATTTGTTATACTTAACTACTAGTCAAATTTACATTTCCTATAGTGTCGGTATTTGTGCTAGATTTCAAGAAACTCCAAAGGAATCACACTTGAAAGGTTTTAAGATGATCTTGAAATATGTCGGACACACAACTATGTTAGGAATTTTCTTTAACAAGAATCCTAACACACATCTAGATGGATATTGTGATGCTGACGGGGCTGGCAATTGTGTTGGCAGAAAGAATATATCTCGAGGTTCTTTCTTTGTTGGTAGAAATATGGTTTCTTGGTTCGGTAAGAAACAAAATTTTATTTTGTTGTTAACAGTTGAGGCAGAGTATATAGCTGCAGGGAGTTATTGTACTCAACTCTTATGGATGAAACAAATGTTAAATGACTATGGTCTAATACAGAAGGATCTATTAATGTTTTGTGATAATCAAAGTGCAATTGATATCTCAAAAAATCTAGTGCAACACTCATGGACAAAGCACATTGATATTCGACACCATTTTATTTATGACTTGATTGAACATAAAATTCTTATGGTTATGTGACAACTCATAAGCAATTGGAAGACATCTTCCCAAAACCTTTGGATGCTACGAGGTTTGATGAGTTGAAAAAGGCTATAGGCATTTGCACCTTGTGAAGTTAGTCTGAACGTCTTCACAGAACACTGTACATATGTTGGATTTCTTTTGATTTTTCGATTTTCTGGATTTTTTATATTCTTTTTTATTTTTTAATATATAAAATAATACAAAAATATTCATGGATTTCCAATGAAGATTGGAAGGGTTGTTATATCTCAAGTGTTTTTCTTGTTATATCTCAAGTGGTTTTCCTATTTGATATGGTTTTCTTCTAAAGTGCTTGAGTTTAAAGAGAAGTATCATCACTAGTCTTTTAAGGCAACTTATTGGAGTCGGATTCTAACTTCTCTATACCATCTGGACTTTATTCCTCTTAAATATTGGACTTCACAACATTGGGGTTTTTATATCAATCTTTTCGTCTCTTTGGCTGCCATAAGCTAAAGTTTTCCATCTTCTACAACTTAAAGCTTCAATCTTTGAGCTCTTACAATGGGGAAACCAACGAGAAGCCTCACCACTGGCTCTGTTGAAACGACTTCTGTTGATACAACCCTAATGGATGTAATAACCATTGTCAATAGAATGATTGAGTTGACACCACCACCTAGTGCTCAAGTTTCTACAGAAGGACTTCCGGCAACACCTAAGGTTCCTGAATCAAGTTTCAGTCGGGTAATACTAATTTGCCTTTTCATACTCTGGTGATGAGTGTTGATTTAACTAGTACTGTTGTTGTGACTTGTGAGCCTTTGAATATGAATCCTATTTCTATTGGTTTAGATTTATAAAATATGGGGGGTGACTGTCTGTGATAGCTAAAGCCCTAGATTTAATTAAAACACATGGCTCTGCTTTGTTGGTTATGAATAATATTGTTGTTGGTCATCTAGTCAGAAGGTTATTTTCTCTGACACCCCTAGTAAATCTATTGTTAGCTCATCTAATACTTAGGGGTGTAAACGGGTCCAGACCCTTTGGGTACTTCCAGACCTAGACCCAGAACCATACCCTTATAGTGAAATATGGACCTAGACCCAGACCTAGACCCTCTGGGTATAAAATTTATGGACCCAAACTTGACCCTCTAGGGTCTAGGGTAGGGTCTGGGTATACCCGTACCCGTATGATATTTTTTTTATTTTTTTCCATGTTAAACAAAAATATATATAAAATAATGTATAACCCTAAAATAAAATTATAACATGATTAACATAATTTCCTCAACATCTCTTTCAACGAATACAATCATTTAACATCTCTAATTCACTTGATTAAAAGTTCAAGTGTATACAAAAACTTCACAATATATTAATCCAATAAAAACAAAAGTCATAATTCAATTATTGGCCGTGTTTTACTAATCTCTCACAAAAACCCAATTCACTTGCTGTCGTCGCCATTTGTGGCCTGGTTAAAAAAATTATTAAAATGTGCTCTATCAACTTTGTTCTATAACTTTGATGAAAAAAAAAAAACTTTGTTCTACAACGAACTAAAATATCATAAATGTATAAATTATGTATTAATAAAAAAATTATATAATAATATAATATATCAAGAAATTACTTGGTGATGTTAAGAATTCGAATACTATGCAGAAAGGGAACAATAGTGGGAAATATTGAACAATGGGCAATACTCTAAAGAAGCCAACTGAAAGGAATCATTTGTCTCGAAATGTGCTCAATGGGGTGAGTAATAAGTTGGACCCTGAGGAGCTCTAATCCATTAGAAATGAGCAGTTCAGGCAAGGGAATTCAGAGAAAGCATTAGCTTTGTACAATTAAGCAATTGCACTTGATTCAGGCAAAGCATCTTTCGATAGCAACAAAGATATATATTATTTTATTATAATGGGTATACGGGTCTGGGTATCATCATAACCTGCCCGACCCATTTAATAGAATCTATACGGGTACGGGTCCACGGATATAAAATTTTAACTTTACCCGTTATAAACGGGTATAGACATGCGCGGGTACGGGTAAGACCCACCCCATTTATAGCCCTACTAACACTCTTAGTGAACATTCTGGAATGATAGTAGTTAAGATGTTGGGTCTGATGATGAACTTCTAGTGTTAAAAATAATTAATGGAAAAGGAAAAAAGAAAATTAGAGAATCAACTAAGCTTAAAGAATTTACTAGAAGCTCTAAAAAGCCTATGCTGTTGAAAGATGAGTTTGGTCTCATACTTGTTGAATATGCGGAAAGTAATAGGTTTTATGACTCTTCTTGTGTTCAAAGTTTGATTTGTTAAAAAGCAAAGGATTTGTTGTTGAGACTTCCTTTTTGGAACAAAGTTTAATTGATCGTGGTCTGCTTGAATTGTTAGTGAATTCTAAGTTTTTACACTCCACCAAATTGCAAAAAGATATAATGAGTCTCTTGTGCATGAGTTTTATGCAAATATGGATGAAAGTATTATTGATGACAATTCAAGTTTCTATGGAGTTGTTTATGTGAGAGGTGAAGTAGTTGATTTTAATGTTGAGGAGTTGTCTACATTTCTGGAACTTCCAACATATAGTCATGTTGAGGAACTAGTCTAAAAGATATTTGGACATGATCATGGCTGAATTAACAGGAGGTATTAAGACTAAATGGCCAGGAAAAAGGAAGCTATCATCTGCTCGGTTAACACTAAAATATTTTGGTCTTTGCAAAACTTCTTGCTCTAATTGGATAGCTTCTACTATTATTTCTGTTGTGTTAAGAGATAGGGTTGTTCTATTATATCTGCTGGGCACATGCAAACCAGTTAACATAAGGCAAGTTATTTATAACAGCATAGTGCAGCTCAATTTCACAAAGGAGGAACCCTTCAAAAAGTTGCTATTTCCATGTCTTATCACTCAGTACTTTGATAGTTGTCAAAGTAAAGTTTATTCTGATAGTTGTTAGTATATGCCCTAAGACCAATTGACTCACATTTATGATTTATGAAGCATGTATTCTTTGAATTGTATTTTATGCTCTTGGTCATCAAGTATGTGACTTGATAGTAAAACCCTTATAGCTAATAAAATACTATTCTTATTTGTCCCTAGTTTATTATATCTTGTAAACTAGTGTGAAGTTGATTGATGGTCAAGTTTTACTGATCATGAATATGAGATATAAAATCAATTCATAAATACATATTGAGAATATTGTATTGGACATGATCCAAAGTGAAGAAGAAATATTGCATGGGTTTAAGTTATAAGTATTTCTTTTCAGTTTTATATTTGGTGTCCTTTGACCTAATGTTTCTAATGTTTCTTGCATGGAGAGAAAATATATTTTGACATAGTCAAACATCACTTTTAATTAGGTGATCATTATGACTATTGGTTGGCTTATTTTCTTGTCATGGCTTGAATATTGGAGATAGTGAAAGGGATTTGTCCCTCTCTTTTAGAGAGAGATATCCATGGGCCCCTTGATAAGGAAGACTGGAAAATATGCATGGCCATGCTCAAATAAGTATTAATAAGGTGTTATTAATATTATTTGTTGGAACAGTTTGCCTGGTGATCAAGTAAATGGTTAATTAAGTTTTTTAAGGATGACTTGGTCCATGCCTTATACTTAATTAGGATATCGTGTGACAAAAGGACTAAATATTAAATCTGATGCTAGGTTATTATTACATTTATTTAACTTGGATAAGCATAATGTCTTGCTAGAGGCCGCTTATGTTTTGTGAATAAATGTCTAGGACATTTTTCATTCACTGCCAACGTTAAGTGAACCTACAAGGTCACACGCATAGACGATCTTGTGAGCATAATGTCCACATTCAATGAATCTAGATTGTGTCTAGATTTGTTGAACGTATACAAAAGGGGAATCAGATTTCATATTGTATTTTCTGGTAAGTTAATAAGTAATTAATTTTATTTAATCGAATAAATGAAATTAATTACTTAATATTACTCATCCAACCGTTGGATGATTATAGGAATAGACATACGAGATTAAACTGTCATTAGATGATAGTTAGGGTTTTGATATTGACAGCTATAAAAAGTTATGTTAACCTTTTCTTGGTGGCCGTCCTTTATCTGATTAAAGAAAAACAAAACCCTAAACCCTAGAACGGCGATATAGTATCTAGCCTCCTCTCTCCGAAATACTACCGATTACCAGATAGTCAGGATCAGTTCTGAACAGTTTTCAGAACACAGAAGGGGCTAGCATCCCGATCGCTTGCAGAGAAGTTCGTCACATGGATACCAGTAGAGGGAGAAGCGTACAAAGCAGCGCCTCCACAATGAACAATCAAAACATTAAGGTAATTTCTATCCAATCGGTTTTTCTAGTATGTGCAGATCCTGTTGGTGGATTTCCGTAGTTTTATTTTATTTTGTTTTTGCCTACGGAGTCCAAAAATTTCCATGTCTTATCACTCAGTACTTTGACAGTTGTCAAAGTAAAGTTTATTCTGATGATATTATTGTTAATGAGATCAGTGAGAAAGTTGTTAGCAAGAAGCTGGATGTTGACACCAAAGACACTACTGATATCAAAGCAAAGAAACATCTTGCTAGAGCTGCAAGAACAAAGGCAGCTGAGCTTCGAAGATAAGCAGCCATTGCTCCTGGTGTTGAAGAAATAGGTTATGTTGACAGAACACAATTTCAAGAACTTCAACAGAGGATCATTGCTCTTTAAGGTCATTTCCTACAACTGCAAGCTGAGGTTGCTGCAATTAAAGCCTAAAAGAAGTGACTTTGTCAATGTTTAACAAAAAGGGGGAGCAAAAGTTGTGGTGTTGAGAGGCACCTTTTGCTTGGTTTGAGGTGGAGTTTTTATGAAGTGTTTTATATTTTCCACTATTGAATATTTTTTCAAGATATTTCCTTTTGGTTTTCATGGTTTTCTTTTTACTGTTTGAAGATTTTGATGCTTGTTAAGACCCTTGTTGTTGGCTCAAGATATTTTTGCTATTCTGTCTTAACATAATATTTTTGTTAGTCTCTATATGCTTATTTTCTCGTTTAACAAGTATTAAGTGCATTACAGGACTGTCCTTGGAGTTATGGTTATGCACTAATCATTTGATATGACTTAGAGACTTTATAATGTGTTGAAACTTCTAGTGGATTTCAATGTTATGTCAAAACAATTGTCAACACACAACCAAACTTTGGTATTGATGATTATTGAAGATAAGTTTTGAATCAAACAATGCCCAAGGGGGAGCTTGTTAGGGAAATAATTTCCTAATTAAATTGGAATATGAGTTAGCATTATTTGAAGAAACAAAGTTCTATTTGATTAAGGAGTCCTTATCTCTTTAATATGTATCCAAGATCTATTGAAGATTATTTGAAGCACATGCTAATTAGACTTGGAGTTTTACTTGAACACTATTAAAGCAATCAACTAAAGATTAGAAGAAGACTTCAAGTAGGAAACCTTCTTCAACAAGGTTTCAGTTTGCTTATTTATTTGAGCGACCTACAGACGTTTCTTGATTACCAAAAGTAAGAGAGAACATCATATACTTGAGAGATAGAAGTCTGGAAATTTTGGTGAGGAAATTCTGATGCGGTTGGTGTCAACTTGTTTATGTTAAGAAATGCTGCAGTGCCACCATAGTTTTATTTGTTTCATTTTATTTGTTTCATTCATACTGTAATAGATAGTTGGGTTGGGATGTTTCTTTCTATTTTAGATACTTTGTGTTAGCTGCCGGGGGTGTTAGATCGAGTGTGTCTAGTCTAACATGGAAGAAATTGTTCCAGCAAACATGTATCAGTTGTTGTGGTCGGATTAATCACTTATTAGGATTATGCACCTGTTCTTTTGTGTTTTCCTCATATAGTGGATCAGTGGCCATGATGCCGCAGAGGTAGGCATTGTTGGTCGAACTGCATAAATAACTCCTGGCGCCTCTGTTAAATGATTTATTTTTTCAAGTGTTAAATTGGTAGAAAACTCTCGACACAACACAAAAGTCAAACTTGATTGTTTGTTAGTTTTAAGTTAAATAAGAGAATTTAACATTAATTTCAACCTTAAAAATAGTTTTAAAAAGGCATAAAATTTTGCCTACATAACTGCATAAAAAATTATGAACAAAAATATAATTGCTTAACAATAAGTCGTCATCATTATTACACTATTGTGTTTTCACTATCTAAGTAAATATCATATTTAGTCCGCAATATTTGATTCAATTTAGAAATGGTCCATGATATTTATTTTTTACATCTATGGTCCTAAAAAATTTTTTGACCTCCATAAATGGTCTTTAGTTGAAATAGAGAACTTTATATATACAATCAAGAATTACAAAGATGTAGTACAAGTAGG
Source organism: Catharanthus roseus (assembly GCA_028651295.1). Lineage (NCBI taxonomy): Eukaryota > Viridiplantae > Streptophyta > Magnoliopsida > Gentianales > Apocynaceae > Catharanthus > Catharanthus roseus. Next base: position 3,991,860 of record JAPQWS010000124.1, on the reverse strand, counting down.
AGCGTCATGTGCTCTAGCAGAAAAAACATTAAAAGTGTATCATCTAATAAACTCTAATTTTGAGAGGGTGGGCACAGCCTCTCTATTTTCGGAAAAGAGCCTTTCATTACGCTATCTTCGAATTCAATAGCAAGCAATCCTTGAAACAATCGACCAACTAATATCCACAAAACTAGAGTTCCAACCTTGATCTAAATTTCTAGCCAAAAAGAAATATTGCTTAAGGTGAAAACATTAACGCCAAAGATTATGTAGCACCAGTAATTTCCAAATAGAGATCGCTAAATTGCAATAAAAAATGACATGCAAGTCCGATTCCAAAAGACTAGCACACCCAGAAGAGTATGGTGAAACCACCATACCTCGAGATACTAAGAAAAATTTGGTATTCATATGGCACCATCGAACTTGCCAGAGAAATAAAGAGAAGCGTAAAGGTCCATGAAAATGCCTAATTAACTTTCCTCCAAGCTGAACGATCACAATGGACACCGGGAGGGACTGATAAGCAGACTTGGCTGAGAAACTTCCTTTGCCATCTAACTTCCATCTTGGTCTATCCAAGACTACCAGTAGCAGAAACAAATAAATGCATCTCTTCTAAAATGTGGGGGAAACCAAGAACTCAACAAAGAAGTATTCTCAAACATACCCATTTGACCAAATTAAGAAATGAAGATACAAAGTTCTTCGGGGAGGGGGAGTACTGGAAAAAGAATCAATCAACCTCCCTTCATCTAGCGAAAACCTCACATATTCCCTATCACCAACTTCCCAAGGTAGACCACTCTTTAGAAGTTTACACCCTTCCACAAAGCTTCTCCATGAATGAGAAGCAGATCGAAAAACCTTTCCTAAGTCGATCTCACTAGTATTGCCATACTTAGCTTCTAAGACTCGTACCCACAGACCATCCATTTGAGAGATAAAGCACCAAGTAGATCGAGCCAAAGCAACACGATTCAGCTCCTCCATCGATTTAAGACCCAAACCTCCCCTATCTATAAGCTGACAAATATGTTTCGAAGCTAGAGAGTGAAACTTAGATATTCCCTCTTGCTCCCCCCAAAGGAAGCATCAGTTGGCCTTTTTAATAAGCTTCAAAGTGTGCTTTGATAACAATTTTTTTGCATGGCATAATTAGCAATAGTAGCAAATGAAGTTTAGATCAACAGAGGCGAGAGGCCGTAGACATAGTCCGACCCTTCCAACCACTAAGTTTTTGATATGGTCATTTTATACATATTTTTATAGTGTCTAATCTTCATGTTTAGAAGTATTTTTATTAGTAAAATGGAATATTTATCCTCCGTTTCTTCTCTTTTGTATATAGGTATGTCCCGGATAAGTTAGAAGGAAAAATGATGTGAAACGGGAGCATACGGAGTAAGAATGGACGAAAAAGAAGAAAAGAGACAAAATTTCCAGCAAGTGGCCAGACTTGCCACATCAATGACGGACCCGGCTAAAACAACAACCAAAAGGGCTAGTTTTAGAAGACCAAGCCAGGTCCGGTCGCCCAAGTGAATGGACTAGGCCGGTTGCACAACAGTAGGGTTGGCCAACAAGCTGGAACCGCGGTTTGGGCCCTAGTGGACCGAGCTACGATTCCCGAACCAACTTGCCAGTCTAGCTCGTGGGTCTGGTCCCAAGCTAGTCTAGGCTACGGTTTTGGTTTGCTCAGCCTTGCTCGGACCGCCTAAGAGGACCAAACCACGCGGGCCGGTTCGTGGGCTTTGTGATTTTTTTAAATAACTTAAGATTAAAAAAAAAAACTTGAATCTAAGTGAATAACATATAAATAAGTTACATAAATGATAAAATTAATTTAAATAACTTACATGAAAAAAAGTTACATAACTTACTAATACATGAAAATAAACGATATATAAAAATCAAATAAGTAATTAAATAGTAAATAGATAAACATGACATACGTACTAAACATAACAATACTAAATAGCTTAACCAAGCCTTGGAGGAGTCCCGGGTGCTATTGGAGGTGGTGGCGGTTGTTGAAGAAAATTCCGCACTTCTTCTCCATGTGTTCTGTATAAGTGCCGGAATAAAGTATCCGTACCTCTGTCGCGTTGGTAAAAAAAACAACACCATAAATTCAACAAATTGCTTTTCTATCTTTATATTCCATAATGAATGTTTCACAGATTAACAACAAATGTTGGTGGTTGTTGTTGTCGGAAGCTGTTAGATTTAGAGAGAAGAGACTTAGATTTAAAATTAGAGACAAAAAGTTTGAAAGATGAAGGAATGGTATATTGGAGGAGGAAATTATAACTATAGTATGTAGTATTTATAGAACAAGAGGAATTGAAAATGTAGTTGAGTTTTTTTTTTAATTATTTCATTTTATAATTTCAAGATGACATCTTCAAATTAGTCAAAAAGTTAGAGATGCATGTGAGAAGAATTGACCGCTCAACTCATGTAGTTAAGTTTTTTATTTTAATTTTTTAAAATTTTTTGATGTTGGCTCGCGGCTGGACTGCAATCTTGATCCTGGGAAGGGTCGATTACACAGGCTGGTCCAAATTTTTTAGTTGGCTAGGCTGATGTGGGCTAAACATGGGCCGGTCCAGGCCTACGCCGTAGTTCACAAAATCAAAGGCCAGCACGGGCCGCACCTCTTGAACCACCTCTTTGTAGGCTAGGCTGAACTTAGGGTCCTAGGCCCAAACGAACCAGTCTCAGCAGGTTCATGGGCTAGCAAGGCCCATTGGCCATCCCTATGCAGCAAGGGGTGCAATTTTCTAACTTCTTTTTAAATAGTTTTTCAATGTATTTTAACATATCTTCATCTAGGGTCTGTTGGGGCCTAGAGAGGCGATTTTCGAGAGAAAATCCTTCAATAGAAACTTCTACTAATCGACTTAGATCATACATTAACTCTTAGTTCAAGTTTCGATAGTTAGACTGAAGAGTTTCTTCGAAGCAAATTCGGAGTTCTTCGGGCAAATCAAGAGAGGAGCTCGGGCAATGTTCTGGATCATGGATTCTTCAATCAAAACTCTTAAGCATTCTAAATTCTTATTTATTATGAATTCATGTTTAAAACTTATGATTTTTATGATATTTAGTGGCTAGGGTTTACTTCTGTGTTTAAATGGTGTTGAACCTAGATGAGCTTAGTTTTATTTTCATTGGAATTTATGGATTAATATGTTGAATTAATGGTGGATTGTTGTTTAATTGTTGTGTTTGTATTATCGATTTTAGTGGTAGTTGATACTATTGCATTAGATTGTTTGGAATTGAAAGAGAAAAAATTTATAGGGCTTAATTAAACAATAGGAATTGGTAGTTAATTAGAGATAATGGCTACAGTTTCCAGGTCTAATAGAGAAATCTAATTCACTACGGTATTTTATTCACTCATAATTGAATTAGGGAGAGAAGATATTCTTCTCTAATCAATTAGGGGAATAGTAAGTTTTCGCCTAGAATTAGGGTTAATCCTATTAAACGAGTGAGATCCGATCAATAATTCAACTATTTTTTCCAAAGTTTTCAATGAATTAGTTAAAGGATTCTGGTGGTGGATTCCACCGTTTACGCAATTCTTTCTAAAACTCGATTTCAACTTACTTTTAGATTATTTTTAAAGAATTTTACTTTTCTTAGTTAAAAAACTCTTTTCAACTTATTTTATTTTGATTAAACCTTATAGAGATGATCATTATTATAACTTCCCCGTTACTTGAGTTCGACCACCCGAGAGGTTCTCTAGTACTAAATTGATAGGTTCACTTGCTTATTATGTGTTTATTTTAGAATAGTCTCGTTTTAAACAACAATTTTCTTCTCACTTTCTCCAAAAGAAAATGATATGTTCCCTAACCCACTCTCCTGTGTAAGCGAGTGGTCCTGATCGTGATAAACGAATCACTTTCCAAGTTCCATTAGTAACAGCCGCATTAATCTGTTGACTAAGGATCTCCATACAAAGAACAAAAAGGAGGAGACAGTGGATCACCTTGGTGGATTCCTCGTGAAGGTTGAAAACTATCAAGCTTTTCCCTATTCGGTAATAAATAGATAAAAGAGGCCAAAGAGGTGCATCGCATATTAAGCCTCACAAATGATCATCAAAACGGCCTCCTTCATTTCATAATCCGAAACTTCATAGTTCAACTACCATCTATCTGAATGTGAGAAAGAGGTAAAGTACCAGTTTCTAGTATTTCACTGGTTATGAGGTTCATATGAATATAACTGGATATAAAAATTCCATAGCATAGCCTTAAGAGAGTCTGAATCATAAAACCAATTACCAGAGACATCTTGGAGCATGGTCACAGTCCGCTTCTTCCATTTAATCACTAATGACATATGGAAAAAAATGAGTGTTTCCCTCCCCTTTATTAATCAACCATTTATCCTTAGATTTTTTGAACCAAAAGAGCTCATCTTGCTTAAGAATTTAGCTATATTCCATCGACAATTCTTGCTCCAAATTCACATGACCTTCTCAAAAGCACGTTGTATTCTCGTAAGACGAGTTAGGATATTTTTCTTTCTCCAAAAGGTATTCCTAAAATTTGTTCTATTCCACTCTTTGGCTGCCAGAGAGGAGCGATCTAATTTGGCCATGAAATTTCCTTCACTATCACACTATTGATCTTGAACAAATCTCCCAAAGTTCACATGCTCAAACATATGAAAAGGTCTTTGAACTTGCAAGTACTGCATGTCGCGGCTCAAGAGACAAAAGAAAAAGGCAATGATCACCGAAGACCCGTGGCAGATGTTGTACATGAGCATTTGGAAAAAGGTGAAGCCATTTAGAGTTACAAAGAGAAAAATAAAGCCTTTCCATAATCAAACGACCCCCATTCCTCTTATTTATCCAAGTGAATTTCGGACCAGAAAAACACAAAGTCTATAAGATTACAAGCCTCCAATATATTCCAGAAAGCTAAAGCTTAATTTTGGCTTACATTCCTACCTCTCGCCTTTTCTGAAGAAAAAAAGGACTTGATTCAGAACCCATCAGTGACCAAGGAACATTTATATTAGCACCCAACTGAGACAAATAGGACCAAAGAAGAGCACGATATTTAATATGTGGAGAGGCATAAATTGCCGAGAATATCCAACACACCAAAGTCCCATTTCTCATAGCAACAGTAACAATTTGGTCATAAATACCAAGAACTTCAATATCAATTATGTTATCACCCACATAAACCAAATTCCATTAGAATAACTTGAAGCCTCTGCCACAGTGATCTTATTTAAATGAGATTTTTGAAGAATAATATGAGTCGTAGAGCTTTGAACTTTAGTTTCAACCAAAACAAGTAAAACAGGCTTATAAACTCAGAGTAAATCAACTAAACAGGAAATAAATTCAAATGAAGCTACACCTTGCAATTCCAACAAATGTAATCTATATGGAAATTAATTTGAAGTATGGCTGTCATTCTCCATGGGGTTGCCACTCCTCGAAAAAATACCAGTGACGGATGGAGAAGAGTCCTCCAAGTGAACTATCACATCACCAAGACCATCACTTGAAGGTAACCGGGCGGGATCGTCTAATATATCTTCTAGTACACTCTTTAGTACATTCCATTTATAATAGTTTTATTAATATAAATACTACAGAAAAAAAAAAAGATAAACTCTAAACTATAAAAGATAAACCTTATGGGAAAATTTACTAACAAAGGGAGTGTACTAGAGAGTGTACTAAAAGATGTACTAGAGGATCTTGAGTGGAAGATAACGCATTACCTGAAGGGCGCCAATCTTGCCTTGGTTACCCTTTGTCTGCCAGCTTTATTGGCGCCAAGGATGATTTTGGTTTTGCTTGTTCTTTTCCTAGATTGCTCTTATTCTTTTCCTGACTTCGCCAGTGCTGAAGCCATCACCATATGCTGTTTGTTAGACTCCCACAGCCTGGCCAGTTTCTTGGGCAACATCCAGGGACTAAAATGCATATCAAAGTTGGATGTTGAATCCCCAGCCATCTTAGTTGCAAACTCTGCAGTAGGGAGGCTGGGGAGGCCTTAAATAGAGGTGGATATTAATTTGAATCATGCTTAAGCTTCAGACATGCAGATTCCTAGTGACCATACTCCCCATAGCTAAAGAATATCAAGTGAAGACTTTCATACTCCACTACTTTAATATGTCCTATGGCTGAGATAAGAGGGACCAGAGGCTGCCAAATATCAACCTCCACCCACACCCATGCTAACTTGCCCTGGGCAATAGACAAGGTAGTTGGATCAACTTTTATCGCTCAGACCACCAGGAAACTGTCCTAGAAAAATTTAATAGGAATTTTAGGAAATCGTACCGATGTTCCAAATTCTAAAATCAAAAGGGGATGAACTACTAAACCGAAGCAATAGGCAAGTGGACCTATTAATTTAGTAAACAAGCTACACCCGAGTGTCAAATCTCGAGAAACGATAAAAGCTCAAGTACTAATTGCTCTTTCTAATGTTTAGTCTAAAAATGGTCTAAAGAAAAATTAACTAAAAATACTAAAAATAATTTATTCAACTAAAGAAAGAAAAATTAGAAAATTAAGGTTTTAAAAACTACTAAAGCAAGAGTTTGGATGATGGAATCAATCTAATCCATGTTACTAATTCAATTGGTAAAACTTTATAGAAAACGATATTTAATTAATCAAGTTGGGTCATCACAACTAATTGGACAATCCCTATCTCTAGGCGAAGGCCACCCTACTCACTAACCTTTAGAGGAGAATCTCTTCTCTCCCTAACCAATTATGAGTGCAGTAATTATAGGTGATTTAAAGGACCTAAAAGTGAAATATCATGTATCTAATCAATTGCCCCAATTAACCCCCAATTGTTTGCCCTGGAATGCTCTTCCTTTTTAAATTCCAAGCACTCTTACGATAAATCTAATCTCGCGACAATTAAATTGCAACAAACACAATTGGAAGGAAACTCAATTGAAAACAAACATCGAATTCAATAAATTAAACCAAGAACATCGTAAACAAGTATTAAGGTTCAACCCTCATCCAAACATAAAAATCTATTCACTAATCACTTTATAAAAATTGGAATTAAACATTGAATTCAGTAAAAACAAAGGAAAAGAAAGCTTATGAGGAGATTGAAGTCGAAATTGTATTTCCAAATGTCGCCCGAGCTCGTCTCTCGAGTCCCCCAATTGAAGCCCATAATCGTGATGTTGAAGCTTCAATTCTTGATCTCTAAGTCTTCAATTACAAAATTTCTACTAATTTCCTACATAATTGAAGATGAATTTGGGGGAAAATCTAACCTAAGTTCGCCCCTCCTTAACTTCCTAAGCCCTAATGGCAGAAGTGTTATTAATAGAAGACAAATTACATTAAATAGGGTTAAAATTGGATTAAAACTGCTATAGTCGGGACCTACCGTGCACGGTAGGTCGAGCCCTACCATCCGTGGTAAGTTTCTATCCAAATTCTGTTCTTGCTATCGCGACCTACTATCGATAGTAAGGGTAGCCTACTGTCACCGATAGGGTTTTGTACAGTAATCAAGGGACCCTACCACGTGCGGTAGGCTAAGCCTACTATCCACGGTAGGCTTCTATTCCTCCAAGGTAAAAAAATATCGAAAAGCGGTAGGTCAAGCCTACTATCCGTGGTAGGCTTCTACCTGGGCAAATTTCCCTACTCGTGACCCTACCGTCCGCGATAGGATTCTCCCGTTCTGCTGGAAAATATTCCATGAGATGTGATTCAGCCCCATTTCGCTCCTGACTGATCCAATGATACTTTCAATGCATAAGGTGTAGCATAACCAAGCAAGTTACTCTCCCAAGAAACTTTTACAATACCACAAACAAACGATTAGGATTATTCAACTAAAATAAGGGATGAAAACAAGAGAAGCAATGATACAATTACAATTTACAACATGGTATTACAGACAATTTTGCTTATCTAGAAGAACGAGGGACTCTTTCTTAAGGGTTCTCACATCCTCACCGAAGTATGGCTTAGGTGATGGTCGTTTACCTTAAATGTACCTTTTGTAGGGTGTATTTCCTCGATGGTGCCATAAGGAAAAAGCTTACTTACGATGAACGATCCAGACCGCCGTGATTTAAGCTTCCCAAGAAAGAGGCGAAGAAGGGAATCGTAGAGGAGCACGAAATCTCCTTCTTTGAATTCCTTTTTGACCAAGTATTTGTCATGTCATATCTTCGTCTTTTCCTTGTATAAGCTTGAGTTCTCATACGCTTGCAATCGCCATTTGTCAAGCTCATTTAGCTGGAGTAACCTTTGTTTACCTACACTAACATAGTCAAAGCTAACTAGATGAATTGCCCAATGAGCTTTATGCTCAATTTCGATAGGTGAATGACACTATTTCCCATATAAAAGACAGAAGGGAGTACAACTGAATGAGGTCTTGTAAGCAATTCTATAAGCCCAAAAGAGCATCATCTAACTTAATACTCCAGTCTTTTCGGGTACTATCTACGATTTTCTTATGGATGAGTTTAATTTTCCAATTCACTACTGCTACTTGACTGTTAGTCTGAGAATGATGGGGAGTAGCTAGCTTATGAGTTACTCCCAATCTCTTGAGTACTTTTTCAAGTTGTTGGTTTAAAAAATGAGTACCCCTATCACTTATAATAACTCTAGGGACACCAAAGTGAGAAAATAACTTATCAAAAACTTAACCACAATTGTAACATCGTTCGTAGGTAAAGCATGAGTCTCAACCCATCTAGGCACATACCTAACAGCGACCAAAACACATGATTACCAAAAGAATTAAGGAAAGGACCCATGAAGTCAATACCTCAACAGTCAAACACCTCACAAACTTGAAAAGTATACATAGGCATAGCATTGCATTTTGAGATGTTACTTGTGCGCTGAGGCAATTGTCACAAACATATTTTTTTGCATCCTTGAACAAAGTCGACCAGTAGAAGCCCGACTCGAGTACCTTTTGAGCAGTCCCGTTAACTTGATAATATCTGCCGGCTAGAACCTTATAACAATGATATAGGATTTCTTTTGTTTTAGGGTAAGCCACGAACCTTCGAATAATTTGGTCAGCACACTGACGGAAGAGGTATGGGTCCTCCCAAAAATAGTACTTCAAATCTGCAAAGAAATTCTTTTTCTTCTGAGTGTTACCTGCAGGTATAACATATGAAACCAAATAGTTAGTTATATTGGTATACCAAGGTGAGTCATCAACAATAGCTTTAAAGATAAGAAGTTGTTCATCTGGGAATGTATCGTCAATCTGTTCCTCGTCCAAAAATTCTAAATTGGAATTCTCTAATCTAGAAAGATCATCGGCTGCCAGATTTTCAGCTCCCTTCTTATCTTTAATCTCAAAATCAAATTCCTGCAAAAGAAGCACCCATCTAATGAATCTAGGTTTAGCATCGTTCTTCGAGAGAAGGTACTTCAAAGCAGAATGGTCAGTGTAAACTATGACTTTAGAAAATATTAAATAAGGACAAAATTTGTCGAACGTGAATACTTTTGCAAGCAACTCTTTCTCTATTGTTGTGTAATTCGCTTGGGCGTTCGTGAGAGTCTTACTTGCATAGTATATCAGTTGGAAAAACCTATCCTTCCTTTGGCCTAGAACAACGCCTATACCATAGTCACTAGCATTACACATCAATTCAAAGGGAAGAGACCACTTTGGAGAGACAAAAATTAGAGAATTTGTAAGTTTTTCTTTAAGCAAATTAAAAGCAGCTAAGCAGTTATCATCAAAATTAAAAGGCATATCTTTCTCAAGAAATGCAGTAAGAGGTTTTGTAAGTTTGAAAAATTCTTTACAAATCTCCTATAAAAACTCGAATGTCCTAAAAAACTCCAAAATGCTTTACAAAGGAAGGCGAAGGCAATCTTTCAATTGTCTCTATTTTAGCTCTATCTACCTCAACCATTCTAAAAAATTTTATGACCAAGAACTATTCCTTCTTGAACCGTAAAATGACATTTTTTCCAATTTAAAACGAGGTGAGTTTTCTCACATCTTTTTTAACACTCTTTCTAGATTAGACAAGCAAGTATCAAAGAATTTCCAAAGACAGAAAAATCATCCATAAAGACTTCCATAATATCCCCTACCAACCCCTCAAGTATAGCAATCATGCAATGTTGAAAAGTAGCCGGAGCATTACACAAAATCGAAAGGCATACGTTTGTATATGAATGTACCGTATGGGTATATGAATGTTGTTTTCTACTGATCCTCCGAGGCGATAGGAATTTAGAAGTAGCTCGAGAATCCATCGAGGATGCAATAAAACGAATGGCCTACTAACCGTTCTAGCATTTGATTGATGAAGGGAAGAGGGAGTAATCCTTTCAAGTCACCTTGTTCAATCGTCTGTAATCAATGCACACCCTCCATCCGGTAATAACTCTTGTCGGGATTAGCTCGTTCTTCTCGTTTGCCACCACCACCATTTCACCCTTCTTTGGTGCCACTTGTACTGGACTTACTCAGATGCTATCTAAGATAGGATATATGATTCCAGCATCTACGAGTTTGATCACCTTCTTATTCACCACTTCTTGCATGTTCGGATTCAATCACCTTTGAGGTTGAATCATAGGCTTAGAATCCTCCTCCAGTTGAATCTTGTGGATGCAGAAGGATGGACTTATTCCTTGAATATCTGCTATCTTCCAAGCGAAAGCTTTCTTCTATGTTTGCAAAGTTTGCAGCAAGGATCATTTTTGGGGCCGGCTCAACTTGGAAGAGATGATAACTGGGAGCGTTGACTTTTCTCCAAGGAAAGCATACTCCAAGTGATCCGAAAATGGTTTCAGCTCTAGCTCCCGGGTTCTTCAAATGAGCTCTTAAGAGAAGGCTTTAGGGTATCTTTAGATCTCCTTGTACGGTAATAGTCTTCTCCACCTCTAATTTATCTAAATTCCCAGTTAAAGCTCGAACCTCCTCAGAATCCATCACGCCTTGGGAATCCTATCGCAGAGCTATCACTAGGGAATCTTCTTGAACAAATTCCTACAGTGAGTAGAGATATAAGGATCAATAAAATCTATCATAAAGCAAGTATCATCATGATCCCTAGATCTATGCATAGCATCAGGAAGTCTCAAAATAACTTTCTCCCCCCTAACCTAAGGGTCAACTTTCCCTCCCCCACATCGATTAAAGCCTTAGTAGTGGTGAGGAAATGACGACCCAAAATGAGCGGGACTTCAATGTCCCTACTCTTATCTATAATCAGAAAGTCAACCGGGAACACCAAGTCCCCTACTTTCACTAGCACATCCTCTATAATACATCTAGGATACTTAGTAGACCTATCCGCATGTTGAATACTCATCCTAGTAGATTTAGGATCTCCCACTCCCAATTTTTTAAAGAAATCATATGGCATTAAATTTATGGCACCTAAATCAGCTAAAACCCTAGAAACAGTTATACCACCTAGAATGTAAGGAATAGTAGAACTCCCTGATCCTTTAGGTTTTCTAGAAGCTTTTCCTTGGGGTTGAGAATTACTGAGAACTCTTCATTCATCGTTACCAAAGAGATATCCTCCAACCTCTTCTTTCCAGGGATAGTTTCCTTCAGGAACTTCGCGTACTTAGGCATCTGCATTAGAACATCAACCAAAGGTAATTCAACATTCAATAAATAATCCTTTAACAAAACATTTAATAAACAATAACTAATATAATTGTCTTTTTTTTTTAATAAATTAATAAAATTTAAAATTTGCTAGAAGCAATAGATATATTAGAATGAAGGGCTTACGAGTTCATTTTAAAGGTTCATTTAGAGTTAAAAATTTCCTAACTAAATTTAAAATGTAAGTAGAACTATCTCATAATATATATATATATATATATAGAGAGAGAGAGAGAGAGAGAGAGAGAGAGAGAGAGAGAGAGAGAGAGAGAGAATTCCACAAAAAAAAAAAAGCAAAGAAATACCAATAAATAGCATTGGTTAATTTGTATATGCTACCTAAAATGTTATAATAGTGGTGGTCTATATGTGATTAACTGTACGGGATCTTTTGTATAATTTGCGAGTTATTTTACGAAAAAATATTTATGGAATGCACATTTGTAAGTAGTAGTTGTGAGCCATTTTAATTAAAAAAAAAAAGTACCAATTAATTTTTTCCTTAAAAAACTAAAAAAGTATATACATACTACCTCCGGTAAAAAATATCAGTTTTTTTTAACTTTGCAAACGAATTAAGGATTAAAAAAATAATGTAATCTCTTATGCAAGATATCTATTTTATCCCTCAATAAATAAGGAGAGAAAGAGAGAGGAAAGATGGGGAAATAATAAATAAATTAAAGAAGGTAAAATTGGAAATTATACAATAAATACAAATTGAAATATGTAAAAGGATTAATAATTTTGACCATCCACTTTTGGCTAAAAGGATTTATATTTTCAACCAAATGTAGTATTACTTTCTCCGGTCATAAATATAAGGGGTGTTAAACCTTTGTACATATATTAAGGATCTTGAAAATAAGATAATTTTTTAACTATAATATCATTTATGTCCTTTATGAATGCGGAAAGAGATATATAGTGAGAGGGAAATAAATAACTAAAAATAAAATTAAAAATAAAAAAAGTTTAATAAATGTTTATTACCAATAATAAAAAATTTCTTATATTTTTTACATTTTTATTGTTATATTTTTTATGAAGAGTATTAAACAATGACTTTATTGTCACATTCAATATCTTTGACCGTGAGAATCATTACCAAACTGAAGTATATTTATGGTGCTTATTTTGTGTTGTACTTTCCTTGACCAAAATGAAATCCCATTTTTTAAATAAAACAATTAGTAGAATAATTGTTTGTGAAAAAAACTAATAAGGCCTTTGCCTTGACTTGCCTGAAAGGCGAGTGCAAGAGCTAGCTGCCTGAATAGCAGCTTTCAAAAATAGCATTTGTCGGTAAAAACGTCAGCGGGAATTCGATCAGTCGCTTTTTGAGGGAGATTCCTTAACGCTGGCTTTGAGCCATGTCTCTCGATAGAAGGTGTCCCAGCCCTTCCAAAAATACATATGGCTCGCCTCCATTCTGGTCTGATTTGTAGTTTCTTGCTTGCTTGTTGGGACAGACAAGGCTAAATGGTAAAGGGCCTTTATAACGGGACAGTAAGTGTTTACTAAGCTAACTAACGTTAACTAACACTACGACATAACGTAACAACCGTCCATGGCCTAACTTGAAGATCGCTTTGAAGCATAAAAAAAAAAGTTATTCTTACATTGGTTTTGTGTTGAAAATCAATGTTCCATTTAAAAACTTTTATAATATAAACGTTTCATCAATTCTTAATCGGAATATATCTCATAAACCAGTTATAACTATGTTTCATTAGAAAAACTAGTATCCCATTAAAGTTTCGAGTTATATTAATGTCACCATGAAACTATTACCAAAATTAAAAAAAAAAAAAAAAAAATCACCATGAAACTCACTTCAATCTTAAGCAAATAGAACTTTAGCCACGTTAGAGCATGCAACTCCGGTATAATTTAATGTCTCTCCATTTTTCTTGAAAAAAATATTTCTAAATTTAGTGGAAACTGTCGTATAGTATAAATTATCATGTCGGTAAAGCCATAAATAATTTATGATATGAAATATATAAAAAGAATATTTTTTATTATGAGCCGAAAAATTAATAATATTTTTTTCTATATATTTCTCATTCTATCATTAATTATAAGTATAGATTAATTTATGAATCAAATTAATTTTATATCAAATTTAGAATGCTATTTTACAACAAATCATAATTTACGAAAATGATATTTTTGTCATTTTATTTTAATTTTATCATTGATTATTAGTGTTGGAGGTGAAGTGTTCCTACGGCTAACTTTAGAGATATTTTATAATAAACCCAATAGGTTTTGATTTCAAAAATTTCAAGTTCAAACATATAAAAACGGAGAGATATTTATGTCATTTTACACATAATTTCTTTTCAATTTTATCAATTTACCCTCAATTGATCTAATTAATTGTTACACTGCTAAGTCGCATCACTACTATAATAGGGACCGATAAAATACGTGGGTAACACTAAATATTGCGTGCGAAATTTTTAAAAAATCTCATTTTCCTTTAACACTTTCTCTCCCAACATTTGTTTTCTCACCTCTCTCTCTAAGTTTCTTAAATGTTCTTGAAGAATTTAAGGTAAAACATGAATAACTTTGAGGATTTATGTAATAAAATATCGGTCCGGAATTGCCCAACAAATTTAAAAAATCGGATTGGAAGACCTTATCCGAAGGATCGGTTCCACCAACCAAAATTCTCCAACCTGCTTTTTTTTTTTTTTATATTTATTGTACCCATTAATAATTTTTTTTCTACTCATTAATAAGTAACATTATCAAATTAAACTAAACATAATATAAAGTACATTATTAAAATTAAATAATTATTTATTAACTAATCATTTAAACACTAACATAAACAGCTCACATTATGATATGAAATTAACTAAAATACTAACGTAATTATATAAAATATATTAAAAATAATTAATATAATAATATAAATAAGATTAATAATTATTTAAAGAAACATAATATCTGAATTTTTGGGGAGCTAAAACTATCGAAGACTTTCAACCTAGTGAGAGTTTTGGTTCTTAGAGCCGAAACTATGGAAGAGTTTCGGCTTCCGGGCCAAATATCTTCAATTTTTTGGCGGTCTTCATAATTTTTGATATGTTGTATTTTTTTGTTTTAAATCAATTAAATTGTAAATAAATGAGTATAGATAATGTATTAATTATTTTTTTAATTTTTAACGGTTATACTTGAATAAATTTGAGCTTGAAATTCAAGATAAAAGGTGAGAGCGAATGAGTCTAAGGAAAGAAAGTTGAAGAAGAGAAATGAATTTTTTTAAATTTTGACGCGAATTCAAGAGTACCCTAATATAGGGGTTATCTATGAAGAAGAAAGAAATGAAATGAGGAGGAGGATGTATTGAGGAAAGAAGCCAAATTAAGGGGACCAGTTTTGGGAAATGAAAAAAGAAACTTGGTGGCAGAGATGAGATGCGGTAGCAGAAGAGGAAGAGGAAGAGGAAGGAGGGCGTCGGGATGAGGAAGGCAACAGAGGCTTGGGATTCGCAAAAGCAAATCTAAGGTTTCAATAACTGATTGGCTATTTGGCTGGCTATGTGACACCTGCCCTGCCCACACGTAATCCATACGTAGGAAATCCATTACTAATTTTTTTTTCCAAGTAGGAAATTCCATTACTTCTTTTTTATTGTTTTCTAATGCAATGTTTATGTTTTTATAGGAGCGCTCACTTACTTTTTCTCCTTTTCCATTTTTCATTTTTTCCCCCTCTTTCCAAACAATTTTGGATTTTATTAAAAACAAAAAAAAAAAAAAAAAGAGTGGGCTTTTTTCTCAGTTTATTTTACAAAAAAAATTTAAAATATATATGCAATGGATAACATATCCATAATTAACTAGTGCACTTGGAGGGTAAAAAATTTAAAATCTTTTTATATTTTTATTTTGAACCTCACATCTTCTCTCTTAAACAATCTTAATTTTTACAAAAATTAAAAAAACGTATTATCTTTTTCATTCTTAAATTCAATTCAAGAATACTGTGATAAATTTCAAGGTCAATTTTATGATTACATTTGGAAATAAGGAAAATTCAATTGATTTTAACAAATTTTGAGCTAACTTTTAAAAAAATTTTAAAAAATAACAAGTTGCTTACACACGTGCTCCTAATACAAGCCCTCATTCCATTCATGGCGAGTAAAGGAAAGGAAAAGTGGAAAGGAAAATGTTACTATTTACTCCTAAATTGTTTAGTATGAGATGGAATAGAAGAAAATTATATTTATTTTTTATTTGATTGGGATAAAAGTAAAAAATAAATCATTTTTATTATATTTAATTTGCTATTACACGTATGAATAGAAGGTTAGTTTAAGATAAATTTGCAATAAATTGCAAAGGATAAAATAGGTTTTTTAATATTATATACATGTCAATTCGTCCGTTTTAGAAATGACTAATTTGCTTACATGGAGGAGAATAACTCTTCCTCCCTATTAACATCTCACTCGCTTTATTTTTATTTTTTTTGTAATGCAACATTCGAGAATTATCGACTAGTTCGGAAGGGATTGAAGGACAACTGCCTCCAAACAACCGCACAAGGCTGACATGCAGCATTAAAACACTCCTTAAGTGACTCAAACTCATGATATTTTATTTGACATGACAAATAGAGATGTCTAATTAATAAGAGTTGTACAATCGAACTACACGCCATCTCTTGTCTCACCCATCCTACTTTGCAACCAAATATCATTAACTCTAAGGCCCTATTTGATTCAAGAATTTTGGTGTGGAAAGGAAAATCGAAAAAAGGAAAATAAAATTATTAGAAAACTAAAATTCATATATGGTTTGGTTAGATAAAGAAAATATTGAGGAAATAGAATTTATCTCGTTTGGTTTGGATCTCAATATGGAAATGGAAAGAGAAAATTAAGGGGGGGAAAAAGGATATATATATATAAAAGATTAGTTCTAATCTTAATAAAATAGTAGTAGTTGCTTTATGATGTTAATTTTATATTAGAAATTAATATCGACAATAAACGTGAATTTTAGAGAGAGTAAGTAAGTGTGAGTTTTATAAAGTGAAAGTTCGTGCATTCTAAAGAAAAAAAGTGAACGTGAATTTTAGAGAGAGAAAATGAGTGTGAGTTTTATAGAGAAAGTAAAAGTGAATTTTAGAGAGAGAATATGACGCAAGTTTAAAAAATTAGAGAGTGTCGTGAATTTTAAAGAGATAAATTGTCATGAATTTTAGATAAAGAAGGTGAGTGTAAATTTTAGAGAGAGTATGGGTGGTAAGTTAGAGAGAGAAATAGAGAAAGTATCGTAAATTTTAGAAAGAAAATGTCGTGAAATCTATAGAGAAGATGAGCATAAATTATAGAAAGAAAATGCGAATATAAATTTTAAAAAAATACGAAAGTAAAAATATTAAAACAAAGTTCATTTTTTTTATTTTCATTTTCTCTTTTGCTCGCATTTTTGATAATTTAATAAGTAAACTTTTTGTTACTATTTTACGTTGTCATTATTCTTTTTTATTTCAAAATTGAGGAAAATATTTTTTGAAAAGAAAAAAGAATTGTTTTCATATCCAGCTCAAGATCCCTGAAGTGGGCAACCAGGGCCTAAAAGTAAGGAAGAAAACAAAAGAAAAGTGGAGGCGTGGTAATAATGATATATCCTTAAATGCTTTTTTGATTTACCCAAACCCAACCCAACCCAACCCAACCCAACCCAACCCCTCCCCTCATTTAAGTCTTTTTTAAGTAGTTCCTCTTCTTCAATTATCAAACTTCGTTGATTGGGCACCCGTACTTGTGGGCCCATGTCGGCATTACTATTTTGGAATCCAGGCCAGCACTGTACTGTACTTGAACCGTATTTCTTTTACCAATTACAATGGGCCCATAAGAGGAGTCCTAGTTTACTTTCCCAGGCCCTACTGATGTAAGCCGTGACACGAATAGGCCCCTCCTCAACAAATGCATCCTTGGGCTCCTGGCCCCATTTTTCCACAGGCCTTGTCTTACTTGGGAGTTAGTTTCAAGTATCAAGTATGTAATTTTTGGTTTTTATAATGATTAAATTATTTGGTACCATGGTAATAATATGCCAGATCACCCTGCTGCTTTCAGTTTTTTAATAATTTTTAAAACAGAAAGAGAAATTTAATCAATATAAATATAACTGGAGAGCTGAGAGAATTAGATGAGTACAGCTCCATCCAAGTGTTGTATAAGTAATTTCAAGTTGCATGAAATTCAATCTACCTCAAGTATCAAATTTTAATTTTTGATCTACATCTCATTTTATAAATAATTATGCTTTTATAGAATTATAAGACAAAAATTTTAAAATCAAATTCTGCCTAAGTACACCTGTTTGATGGTAATCAAAATAAAAAATAGAAATCTCATTTTCATTCCGCTATTCCCATCTAGTCTAATTTAAAATTATGGATTAGTCTCGACTAGAATAAAACTAATCAAATCCTCATTCCATCATGCGATTAAAAGATTCCTATTTAGACTCACATGATTAAAAATCTCTATTTTAAAATATATTTAATGAATAATCTCAAATTCTATTTTTTTCACCTTAATTTTAAATTTCAAACTCAAAATTTATCTTCAAACGTTATTTAAATTTCAAAATCTTCTACTTTTAAGATGAAGTACAAAAGCAAAACTAGAGATAACCTAAAACACTTTTACTTATACTTTCTATAACTTTACACCATCTCAAACGTTCAAAGTTAAAAATCTCATATCTAAGCAATTCTATGTGAAAATTTACCCAAAATAGTATTAATACACTGTAATTCGCATATTATTTTGCCTTTATATCAATTTATTTCTTTACATCCCCCCACAAGTGTGCTTACTTAAAAAAATATATATATATATAAATTTTAACGAAAAATGATAAACCTCACCACATATTTGGTATATTATAATGAAATGGAATCGAATCGCTTTTCTATCTAGAATCTTTTCCACCCAGAATGAGTTCATAATATTTTTTCCATTTCATTGTTTGGATGAAGTTAGAATGGAATTGTGATTCATTTTTTTGTGTTTGGTAAAACTATTATTCAATATCAGAATGAAATGAGATTTTGTAGTATATTATACTTGGATGTCATGATAGTATAAATTCTAAATATTCAAAAAATTAATAGCTAAAATATAGACTCAACCAAAGTATAAATATTCCATAAAATATAAATAAAGAAAATATGAAAAAAGTTTACATTGGTTGGAAGTTAATTCTTTTGTTTGAATTAAACTCGCATAAACATTATAAAAGATTTTTTTTTATTTACAAATGAAATTCAAAATTAAATTGTAATCATTTTTAATATAATATCATGAGGTATAATAGTCTCACTGATTTTTATTTTCTTTCCAACTTATCCTAGAATAAGAAAAGCCTTTCACTCTTTTTTTTAAATGGGCTTTCCTGCCAAATGGAAAGACCTTTCCCACTTTTATATTTTACATACCAAAATATTAGAATAGAAAAATAAATTGAAAAAGTCATTCAAGTCAAGTGTACCAAACATAGGAGAAAAATGATACATACGATCCTAGATGCTTACCAGGCCAGAGGTTCTAGATTCATCCGGCTCAATGATTATTTGATCGTATCATATTACCATATTTTGTCATAGTTATTTTTGTAATATATTTTTCTTTAGGGTTTTTTTATTTGATAAGTTTTATTAATAAAATATACCAAATTAGAAATGAGACAGAAGATGATACATGAAATGAGACCAACAATTTGAATCGGTTCAATCCACATCTCTTTTCCTGAATGTATATTAAAAAAAAAAAAGGGTGATAAGTTACACTTATAGAAATGTGTTGTGAATATTTTTTGGTAACTCGTATCTAAAGGTCATCGGTTGATTCAAGAGGAATCGGAAAGTATAAGGTTATCATAACTTTAAACCGCTCAATGAATAGTTCGAAATTATGACTTTTCACTTGGCATATCAAGTAGAAATATCTAAGTAAAGGGTGTCAAGGGGATCCCACCATCGGTCCTTACAACTCTTGTCATTTTGTTGTGTTATGAATATTAACCTTAAAAAAAAAAAGTTTCTTCAATATAAAAAAATAAAAAAAAAAGAAAGAAAAGAAATTGTTTGTTTGGGTCCTTTGGGGATTCGAGGAGGACTTCCAAATGATTGATCAAGTTCAGAATATGGGCTTGCACCAATGACTCATATTAGTTTTAAAACCCATCTGGAGAATCATCGTCGAGACCAGCCCGCTAAAACCAAATGACCCAAACCATTAAACCCTATATAAAACCTCCGAAACTGGTATCACATTCCCTTTGGCTTTGGCTTACCCTGTTCTTAAGGAACAATTGTGTTCAGCTGGTCGCTATCTGCAGACATGGGAAAGAAGAAGAAGATGAAGGCAGCTGCCGGTGATAGCCAACACTCCCCTTCTACAGTTTTCGTCACTGGCTTGCCTTACTCTTTGACTAATCTTCAGGCAATCTTCTTTGTACCAGTGCATATGTATTTGCTCTGTTTTTGAGGATTTTGTTTTTGTTATTAACAATTTTTTGGGCCTACGAAATTTGTAGTTGGAAGAGAATTTTAGTGAAGTTGGACCTATAAGAAGATGCTTTATGGTTACCAAAAAGGGTATGTTCATCCGGACTTCTCAGTTATGAGTTACCATTGCGGTTTTTGCTGCGCTGCAGCTGCATATTCTTTATGCTTTGATTGTTTATTGTAAAGGGTTAATGGTAAAAGCTGGATAAATTAATGTGTTTCCTTCAACTAGATAATTGTGGGTTTTCAAAATTCAGTTTTAATTTGCGGTTGCTGCAAATTGGAGTTAATCCCTCATAACAGTTTATTTTTTTTGACGGGCACAGGTTCCAGTGAGCACCGGGGCTTTGGCTTTGTACAATTGTAAGTTTGCATTTTGATTTCCCATTTTTCACCCTCTTCTGTGAAGGACATTCTATCCAGTTATGTAACAGACTCCTCATGCATTGGCTTATTTCTATCATATCTTTTTACTGGCTTGCTTATTTTTACTGTACTTTCTCTGGCATTAATTGGCTCACTGATCCTAGCCTGTTTTGGCATGCAATTGCAGTGCATCTGTTGAAGATGCTAACCGTGCTATTGAGTTGAAAAATGGTTCTAATGTTGGAGGTAGAAAAATTCAGGTTAAACATGCTATGCATCGTGCTCCTCTTGAGCAACGGCGATCAAAGGGAAATCAAGGTTACTACCTGTTTAGTTTATGATATGCCAGTTTGTTGATTTCCATATTTCACTTGAGGATATGAATGCAATGACAAAAGAAGCTTAATTGGACCCTTTTATGTGCTTTCTGTTTAGGGGATCATTTGGGTGATGTTTCCGAGCCAAATGATGAGAAGGTTGGCCTGTCTGCCCAGACAATCAATCATGACAAAGTTTCAGAATCTAAGCTAACAGGTTCCCGACTATGAAAAGGCTGAAATGTCTTTCACACATATTAAAACTGTATCTGAGAAAGATCTTCTGTTAGTAATGTTTAGAAACAATGTAGGTAAATCCATGCAGGAAACAGAAGATGTCAGGGTTAGCCTCTCCGCTGAGAAAATTGATTCTGAGAAGGTTTCAAAATCACAGCTGACAGGTATCCAACTTTGAAATTGCTGAAATGCTTTTTCATATGTTTTGAATGATAGTTTAGATTTTCTGCTGTTTGTAATGATGAGAAAAAATGTAGGTAAATCCTCCGAGAAAAAAGGAGCTACAGTCAGCAGAAGTTTGCCTGATGATAAAAGTAGTTCGGAAAAGCAAAGGTTCTGCACACGCATCTGATCATTTATTTGTTACCTATATGTGATGCTTTTGGCTAGATCCTTTATTTACATTGGGTATGAGGAAGATATATAGAGATTAAATCAGCTCCTACTTAAATTCACATAATGCAGTTGATTTAAAGCATCTGACAAGCTTGCCTTGTTCACTAGTGAAATATTACCGAGTTTAAAAAATTGTTATATTTCTAGGAAGCACTTCGTTCTACATTCAATTTCAAGTTTCCTTGCATATGTAATTACTTATAAAATGGATATAACAATTCGTTTTAGCAAGTTCTAATTCAAGAAGTATATGAACTTGTAAGATAATTTGTTCATGCTTCAAGCATAGTTGCCTCTGGAAAGAAATTGCAAACATTAGATGAGTAATTTCTTTTTTTCCCATTTAAAAAACATTAGAGGAGTACTCTCTTTTTAAATAATAACTTCATAAATAATAGAAAATTAAAATTTTGATTAACATAGGTTATGAGATTTTAGGGTCCATTTGGATTAGATTGAAAAACAAAAACAAGTTTACTTCTTTTTACTTTGGGCCTTATAATCCCTCTCACAAACAATTTAACTTTTATGAAACCTAAGGAAAAAAGCTACTATTTTTCAAAATAGAATCCAATCCAAATAGACCTTTAGTTTTAGTAGAAAATTTTGAATGGTTGAAATATTTACAAAATTGAGTTGGACCGTCATATTTGGTGTCTTTATAAACATGTCCCCTTTATATGCTGTGGGTTACATTTCATATTCATTTTTTTGGACATAATGTGTATACCTCTTTTCATGTGAAACAGAGTTGCCAGGACAGTCATTTTTGGCGGTCTTCTTAATGCCGAAATGGCAGATGAGGTACATCATCGTGCTAAAGAGTGCGGCACAGTATGTTCTGTTATTTTCCCACTTCCCAGCATGGAGCTTGATAGTCATGGTAAAATATGAGCATATCCTTTTCTGCTTCAGCCTTTTCAAGTCAGAATGTCGTGCACACATTCTGAGTATATTCCGATGAAATATTCTTGACCTAAGAGTACCTTTACATGGTCATGAAACATTTGAAATGTTATGCAATAGTTCTTAATTAACTAGCTAAATAACCCGAGAACCTTCACGTAAGGATGGAATCTGGAGTTTTGAGTTTTCTGCTTAGGATAGTAGGATGACCACCTATATGTCGTCTTATGAAAGCTAAAGACTTTCTGCAAAACTTTTCAGGCCTAGCGCGTGATGGATGTAGGGTGCAGGCTTCATCTGTACTCTTCTCAAGTGTTAAATCAGCTCGTAGTTGTGTTGCCGCATTACATGAGAAAAGGATAAAAGGGGGAATTGTTTGGGCACGGCAGTTGGGTGGAGAGGTAAAACTATTGTCATTTAACGGAAATGGCTGTTTGAACAGGAAACTTCATTTTCATTTTCCTAGTGTAATTTTGAGTTGGCAAACAGTGTATCTGTAATGAGATCATATGTATAATCTATTACATGATATAGGAGATTGTTATTGCACGATTTGTTGAACCTTTCTATGTTTCTTTTGTGAATTAGGGCTCCAAGACACAGAAGTGGAAGCTTATAGTGAGGAATCTGCCATTCAAGGTCTGTTTATTTACTTTTTAGTTGCTTATACGACATTGATTGCTTTTGTATTGTTATATTTTATCTGTTATAGAAAGCAATATCTCCCTGTCCTTGTAACAGAGGGGGCTCCAGTTCTAAATTAGTTATTTTTGAGTTCAGGCTAAAGTGAATGAGATAAAGGACATGTTTTCAGCTGTGGGCTTTGTGTGGGATGTATTCATTCCACAGAATCCTGAGACAGGGTATATACTTTTAAGTTGATTGACTTTCAATTTTTTTTACTTTCAAGTACTTCCCCTAGTTTTCTTTTCTCGCTCACTTCCACCACCTTTGCAGGTCATCTAGGGGTTTTGCATTTGTTAAATTCACGTCAAAGCAAGATGCAGAGAATGTATGCCTTTTATTTGACACTTCTTTTCAGCGTTTTAAAAAAATTATTTCCATCTAGTGATACAAAGCTCGTTTTGTCATGTCGTGTGCATATACCCAGTTTTAGAGAGGAATATAAAGGTTGAGGAGTTAGAAAAAAATGGTGAAATTTGCCTAAAGAACAAGATTAATCAGAGATATAATGTTAAGCATTATTCAATTTATCATCTTTTCTGTGTTTAAAAAATTTTTATTTCCTTCTAGTGAGACAAAGCTTGTTTTGTCATGCCGTGTGCATAAACCCAGTTTTAGAGAGGAATATGAAGGTTGAGGAGTAAATAGAAAAAATGATGGAAAATTTGCCACAAGAACAAGATTAATCAGAGATATAATTTAAGCATTATTCAATTATAACAATGCTTCACTGAAACTTACATTGACATCTAGCAATGCTTAAAACGAGAAAGATTGCAGAGAACGTTCGTTAAGAAAAAAATTGGATAACCTGCCTAGTAGATTGAGATGTATAATTCCCATAAATTACCTTTGTCTGGTTAAATCTCTTCATTACTGCAAATGCTGATGTTCAGCTCACCTTGTAAGCTGTAGATATCGAACCACCTTTATGTGACCAGGCTTCCTTGCTCCATGAGCTATCCACTATAGTTCTTAATCTTTTGGATGATATACCCGAGCTTTAATCCTGTAATGTGAATTTGACTGAGATTTGAAAAGATTTCTAACTCTTGGCAGGCCTTTATGATCTCAGCATTTGGTCAAAATCAAAATACAAGTGACTCAAAAAGCAGAGTTTTACTGGACTGTAATTCTCTACATTTTTTGGCTATTCTTTCCTCCTTTTTTCTGAAATACTTTCTCTCCTGACAGGCTATCAAGATGTTCAATGGGAAACATTTTGGTAAAAGACCAATTGCTGTTGATTGGGCTGTCCCAAAGAAAGTTTATGCCTCTGGTGGTCATTCTCAACCAGGGTCTGAAGATGGTAATCCTGATTATTTTTGCATGTTAATTCTGTTGAACTTTATATTGAAATCAAAGGTTAAGTCAGATAAATTAAAATAATATGGAGACTGCAAAAGCCAAGGACAAAGCCCCACACCTTGAATCTGTTTTTGTCCTAAATGGAAAAAATCTTCTCTGTTTATCTCTTCAGTCATTTCATTCAATTTTTTCGACAAGTTTTTGTGGTGCTGTACTGGTTCTTATCATTTTACAGTCATTCTGAAGATGCCAATTATTGACCTCTGGAGTTTGATTAATAGCTGGGTTTTGAATGATTTTACATTCTTCTTGATGCAATTGCCTGTGGTAAACTGTTCAACACAAAGGAAGTCGTCAAATAGCTTTCGGAACCTCAGAAAGTCACTTCTGTTCTTGAAGGAGGATTCTTTTTTTTCTTCTCTTTATTTGTCTTCCTTATTTGTTGCCTTTCAAGCAATCAAAGCAGCACATCATTTTCCCTGGCATTTAGTAGTGCTTGTATCTTTGAGATTCATGGTTCACCTCTCTCTCTCTCTCTCTCTCTCTCTCTCTCTCTCTCTCTCTCTCACACACACACACACACACACACAGACATGAAGTCACATGCGTCTGTGCCAAGATGCTTGGAATCTGTCTTTTCTGTTTTGTCTATCCAGTTTGTGAATAGATTTTTTTTGGAGAACTTGGCATTACAAAAGAATAAATGTACCACTCACCCTGCAGCAAGGGGTGTCATTTGAATTTTATGTTTCATGGGTTTATGTTGTCATTAAACTGAATTATCCAAAGATCTTTTTAATTAACTTGTGACTGATATTTTCTGACCTGTATTTGGATAGCCACATAAGTCACCTTTACTATTTTTAGTGTGTATATTATTTAGAACTATCTATAAAGGCTTTAAAGCCTCAGAGAGATTTTCCAAACGTTCTTACTATAAAACTGAGAAACTACTGGAACCTCATGAATCCTAGATAGTTATAGAACAGCTTTATATGGAACAAGCCAATTTTTTAATTTTGCTCCTTTGTTCATGCAATTCTTAGAAGCTGCGTAATTGGTAGGTTTATTGGGTAAGTTGGGCTTGAGGCATCTCTTGGAGGTTCTGAGAATCAGGATAAAGCTTCTATTGATTTGAGAATAGAATAGAACATTTTATTTTTTTTTGGGATGTTCACCTGCTTGTATCTTGGAGGTCCTGGGAATCGGGATAAAATTCTGTCAAACTACTAATATCACTAGGATGTTCAGATTAGTTAATTCCAGACACAAAATATGCTTGAGCACAGTTGTTCAGATTTCATTGATACTGACTTGAATTTTTACAGGGCAGGAACACAGTGATGGAGGAAGTGAGACTAGTAGTGACTTAGAGGATGATGATGATGATGTGGAAGTCAACAAAAATGATCCTAAGGATGTCATTTCAGATGACTCTGGTGCTATTGAAGAAAAGGTCAATTCTATTGAAGCAGATTTTGAAAATGAAGCAGATGTTTTGAGAAAAGTACTCGAGAACATAATTTCTTCATCTTCTAATGGGCCAGAAACATTGAACAGTGACAACATTGACATGTCCAAGGAAAAGAAGGATGACAATAATTTTGATGGTCCTGACAAACCACAGGAGATGCCCATTCCTAGTGAGGGAAGTACTGAGAAGAGCAAACAAACGAGTAAAGCAACCGCTGAGGGTGAAGATGAGCTGCAAAGAACGATTTTTATTAGCAACCTTCCTTTTGAAATTGAAACTGAAGAAGTGAAACAACGTTTCTCGGCATTTGGTCAAGTTGAATCGTTTTTTCCTGTTCTTCACCATGTTACCAAGTATGGATGTCGGGACCATTGGCATTGCTTTGCTATTCTGTTTCTTGATCGGTTAATTGATTGACATCATATTTATTTTACATGTAATTAGGCGACCAAGGGGTACAGGATTTCTCAAATTCAAAACGAAAGATGGTGCTGATGCTGCGGTTTCAGCAGCTAAAGCTGTTGCTGGTATGGGTATCTTCCTAAAAGGTCGACAACTGAAAGTTTTGAAGGCTTTAGACAAAAAAACAGCTCAAGAGAAGGAAGTGGAGAAGACAAAAAAGGAAGACCATGATAACCGCAATCTCTACCTAGCAAAGGTTGACTTAAATTAAAGGCAATCAAGATTTTCTTTTTGAGGCCTTTTATGCTGTAAACGTTATTATTTGTGTTGAAGATGGACCCTTCACTCTAAAGTTCTTATAGTCTTTTATGTTTAATAGGAAGGTCTTATCTTGGAGGGTACTCCTGCAGCTGAAGGTGTTTCTGCTAGTGATATGTCAAAACGTAAAGGGTAAGTGTTAACCTAAACTGCTTTTCCTGAATCTATCTGGCACATATAAACATGTTAGTAGTTCTTGTTTCTTTGAACTCGAATGCATCTACCAATTAAAGCCTTGAATCATTTATAATTAATCTTCTGTTTTTTTGGGTGACTCTTTTGTTTTTTTTCCTCCCCGGTGGGCGGGTGGATGGGTGTTTGCTTATCTGCACTTACAGTTTTTTTTTTCCTTTAATTTTTTGGATGCTTTATGATATTCCTCCTATTTCTTGCTTCTTGTGAGGTGAGACCCCTTCCTTTCTTCTGTTTTTGCTTCCTTTCTTCTTGAGGCTATGGATTCTCTCTGTCAGATTTCTGCTTGCGATCATAAATTGTTTATGAGACCACATAATGTCAGTTATGTATCTGAATTCATACTATCCCACAGCTCCCAGCTATAAAGCTGTTCCTGGTTCTCTTTTTTCTTTTATTTTCCAGCTTGTAATATTAGCTTGAATACATAATTTTTGAAAAGCGACCTTGGAGGTGCTTTCAAAATTGCTTTTGCATGTCAGTTATGTATCTGAATTCATACTCTATCCCGCAGCTTCCAGCTATAAAGCTGTTCTTGGTTGTCTTTTTTCTTTTGTTTTCCAGCTTGTAATTTTAGCTTAAATATGCAATTTTTGGAAAGCTACCTTGGAGGTGCTTTCGGAATTGCTTTTGCTTACTGAAATTAAGAATTTTATATTAGCAGCTTTTTCCAAAAGCTTTTTTTCCCCTCCCAAGTAGCTTAAAAATGCTTCAGCAACTAAGAACAGGGCCTCAGGATGGCTACTCGTTTTTTTTTTTCAGGAATCAGATGCAATCTCTTACCTGTTTTATTTTTATTTATTTTGTTTTTTAAAATTATTATTATTATTTGTGTGTGTGTGTGTGTGTGCGGAGGGGAGAAGAGTATATAAATATATTGTGGAATGCTGCCGAGTTAATAATGCTCTCAAGATTTTTACAGGTTGCAAGAAAAAAAGATGATCAAACTTCAATCTCCAAACATCCATGTCTCGAGGACAAGGCTCATAATATACAATTTGCCCAAGTCAATGACTGAAAAGGATTTGAAGCAACTTTGCATTAATGCTGTCACATCTCGAGCTACTAAACAGAGACCTTCAATTCGACAGGTTTTTTCCTTGTTCAATACAATTCGGCAGGTTATATAGGTTTATCAGCAGTTTCATCTTGTTTTGCTATCTACTGAACCTGTTACATTTATTTTGTCATGCAGATAAAAATTTTGAAGGATTCTAAAGAAGGAAAACCAGTTAAAAAGAACAATTCGCGTGGTGTAGCTTTCGTTGAGTTTACAGAGCACCAACATGCTCTTGTGGCTTTGAGAGTCCTCAACAATAATCCTGGTAGTTTGTGTTTTTAACATGTTACTTTAAGACAGTTTTGCCTTTAATAAATTAGATATCATGTTCTTGAAGCATGGTCTGTGCTAATTTATTTTGCGTAAGGACCAGAAATATCTTCTCAAATAGTAGGGGTGCTAATGACAGTACTCTTGAGGATCCTCATTACTTATTTGCGTCAAAATTTTCTTTCTCTTGAAGCTATTAAAGTTCATAATCTTATGTATGTGTGCAGAAACTTTTGTTCCTGAGCATCGCCCTATTGTGGAATTTGCTCTTGATAATATCCAAACACTGAGGCATCGACTAGATAAGCTTCGTTCTCAGCAGAAGGATTCCCTCAATGATGCTCAAGACTTTCGGCCCAGTGAAAACTCAAATATTGTGGACTTCCATTCCCAAGAGAAGTCAAGAAAACGTAAACCAAGGCATGACGTCACAGCATTTGATACTTCTAAAAGTGACACGGAAGCTGGAGTGGGAAAAGAAATTATTGCAGAAACACATGAAGGCAGAGCTAGTAAGAAGCAAAAACATGATTTAACAAGTAGGGAAGCAAATAACACAACAAACAAAAAGGTGAAAGATTCAAAAAAGAAGCCAGTGAACCAACAAGAGGAAAGCAAGCCTGATGGAATAGAGGCACATGCTGCTAAAGGTAAAACTTTTTCTAGGAATAAGTCTGGACAGTTCGAAGGATATAAGCAAGAGAACAAAAAGAGGAGGTTGCAAGATCAAGTTCAAGGAACGAAGGAACACATTGCTTTAGAGAATAGGAAAAAGACTAAGAAGAATAGTGATCCTTTGGGGCGAGATGTCCCAGATAAGCTTGATATGCTTATCGAACAATACAGGAAGAAATTTGCTCCACGAAATTCTGGCCAAACCGATACTGGGAAGCAAGGCTCTAAACAGCTTAAGAGGTGGTTCCAATCATGATTTTACAGTGGGATTCATTATTTTCTTGGTTCCCCTAGATTGTGCCTGTGACACCATTTTCAGAAAAGCTTGCTGGAAGGTAAAAGCTGTTTATGATTCTCATTATTCCTTTGCCTTTTTGTGCCCCCTCCACAAAGTAAAGGGTAAACAGTTTTCCTCAGACCATAAACACAAGGATAGAGGGAAAGCAGATGTTCCAGCTGCTACCAAATTATGTGAGCACTTAATAGGGTAGTTAGTGTTAGTTAAGGTGTAGTAGTCTGAGTTTTTCGGATTCAAAGGTTATGTCTCTCATGTGATAATTCAACTTAAATGCAATTTTTTGTCTTGTTTTTATCATGGTAGCCTGCTGGTATATGTTCTTCAGGGACCCCAGGGTGTGCGTGTTTGTCTGAAGCACATAAAGCGTAACCAAGCTGAGAACAGGTGAACCATAACAGAAGTAAAATCTTTCACATATATATATATATATATATATATATACTCCTTTGTACTCTAGAAAATCGCATTTTGTTGGTCCCTTGTTAAAAATATCATGGAAATGAACATTATTACTTATTCCCTTTTGTGTGTATTTTGTTTTTAGTTCAAGTTTGGTATAAATTTATGGCAGTGTTGTGGAAGTGTGAGATATGAAAGCCAAATTGTGTTATTTTATAACTGTGCCCCTTTACCCTTGGTACCAGGGAAGATGCCTTTATTAAGTGGTGGGGAATAATAGGATAACAAAGGCCCATTATCATTACTACTTTCCTTTTTGTGTCACTTTTTTTGTTGTGAAGTTATGGATGGCCCTTTGGACCAGAGAGAGAGAGAGAGAGAGAGAGAGAGAGCACTTTTGTTAGAAAGAAGCTCTCTGGCTTATGTTCATACTCAAGAGCGGACTGGAAATCTGGAATGATATATGATAATAGAGAGAGGATGGCATGGCGTGGGCGGAGAGAAGGCAAGATATCATGATGCCCTTATAATGGTTTGTTGTTGAGATATGCATTGTGTGTGATTCATGACAAGTATAGCTTAGGTTATCCAGTTGGTGAAATTGATGGGGGCGATGATGGATGATATAAAGTAATATGGAGGAGAGGGGGGAGGGAGGTGGCCAGATGAGATGAGATGAGATGAGATGAGATGGATGGATCTTGAATTTGATGTTGGATTAGGAGGTCACATGACATGTTTTGTTTCTTCCTACTGCTCCATTTGCTGTTTTCAAATTACAACCAAAATTATATTATCATAACTCTCACTCTCACGTCCATTCCATTCCATTACCCCTTTTTTCACACTTGTTCTATTCTTCAATGTCTTCTAATTTCTAAACTTGTTCGGATCTTTTTTTTGTGTGTGTATACGAGGATCTTTGTATTAATTTTTCAAGAGTTACTTGTACAATAGAGAGATATTTCTAACATAATTAAAATTTTTCACATGTCTCCAAAGCTCTATCTTGAAATTATTAGGCGGAGGACCTTATCATCATCATCATCATCAAATCCTCAATCATTTTGTCACCCTCTTTATCTAATAGCATATGATATAAAACAAAGTAGATCGTTTACCATTCTCTCTGATATTATAATTCACTACCAATATATTTTTATTAATAAATCTAAATGACAAGTTTTATGTTCAGTTTTATAGATCTTTCATTTATTAGTTTTTTACATGTTAACATGTCTTTTGCATATATATATATATATATATATATATGTTGAAGAGACAAATCTAAAATGACTATAAGAAAAATCTCACAAGATTTATGAGAAATTTCTTTATGATTTGGAATATTAAAAAATTGTACTTAATTATTTTGTCAATGAACAATTCACATGCATATGCATTTAACACACAAAAGTCAAAATCATGAATGAGACAAGTGTTATTTCAATTAGTAAATTCCATGTAATACGACACTGTTTCAGAAAAGCAAAATTCCATAATACTATCGATTTGCTTCGTATCATACGTGGCCTTTGTAAAGTTGTAAGGAAGGCCTGTCATTCTCATAATAATAAGGACAAAAAGAAAAGCAAATGTTCTGTGAAAATAATGCTTGCTCGCTTCACATGGTGCCACTTTAATGGGATTAATTCCAAAACAACCCCTGCTCTTTTTGTTAATTATTAATTAAGTATTTAAATTTTTAATTATGCTAATCAAGTATAAATTAATGTTTTATTAACAAAATAAACTTTTATTTTAACAATTAAATATCTAAATTAAAGTTCAATCTCAATTGTTGCTTTTTTTAACCAAACTCTAATTTGAATATCTGATAGTCAAAATTAAAAATTCATATACAAGGGTATTTTTGGAAACTAATCCCACCTTGAAGTCTATCTCCTTCCCCTAACCCCCACCCAAAAGAAAGAGAAAAAGCATCCTATGTATGTTTTCTCCTCAAGAATTTTGTGTGTGTGTGTGTGATGCATGTAGCTCTCTCTCTCTCTCTCTCTCTCTCTCTCTCTCTCTCTCTCTCTCTCTCTCTCTCCCCTTTAAAATTAAGTTATTGGGGGTTTAGGGTTATGATTAAGAGAATGACTCATTGTGATCTAACTCTAAACTAAAGTCACCGACATTTTTTTTGCAAGAGGAGGAGATTAGTATGCTTGAAAATTCAAATATTTTAATATGCTTCCTATTATATTATTGTTTAATATATCAATTAAATTCTAAGACTGGTGGTCCTTAATCCACATGTAACAACACAACACTTACAGATTAAAAATAAATAGTCTTCTTGATCTAATGTCGATTAGATAATACTATTTTTTTTAGTAATTTTATTAATTAGTTTTATAAAATAAATATAAATTTTGGAGATAATTACTATAAAGATATTAAAAGGTGAATTATTATAAGATATATCATTTCATGTGTTATAATTTAATTGGTAATTGGACATAACTTTATTACTTGTAGCTTTTTAAACTATGGATAAAATACTTTTTAAAAAATTATTCAAAAATATATAATATTATCACTTTTAAAGTAAAAAAAGTTTGTAAATATTTTCAAAATAATAAGTAATCGATAACAATTTTAAAACATTAAGTTATAAATTTTAAATAATTAATAACAGAAATTCAGAAGATTTGGAGTTTTTAAAAGATAGAAAGGAAGAAAGAGACTTATGAGGGAATTAGTTATATAATATACTGTAACTTTTTATATTGTATTGTATAAAATTTTATTAATAAAAATTATTATTAGGAAATGTATTAGAAGAGCAGGAGAAGCGAGGCGGAAAAAAAAAAAAAAAAAGTGGTTAAGTTGGCAGGCAGCTGAGTCATTCATATCATAATCCAAGAAAGGGCAAATTCTACAATTTCCAACCATCAAACAAAACAAATCAATGCTAGTACAAAAAGACATCCTTCGACTCGACAAATTAATTACCTTTTACTACTACTACTACTACTACTAGTGTGCTTGTGTTGTGGGTGCCTTTGTCCAAAAGAAATCACACCCCATTCCCCTTCCTTCTTTTTAAATCATTCATCTTACAAGTATGAGTAACATGGAACTCATTATTTTTCTTCCTCCTTTGTTTCTTTAAAAAAATAATTTATAGAGAATGATTGAATCAATTTTGTCTTTAATATTTTTTTGTGGGATCAATTTTTCATTGCTTATACTTCTTTTTATGTGTATGTTAATACAGTTATATCTTGTGATAAAATTATATTTTTTTTTATCACTTTTTAAATAAAACCTCACAAGTAAATACACTCATAATTTAATATATCTTTTAATATATTACTATCTATCTATTATAATGAGAAAATATAATATGATTTAAAATTTATTTCCTTTAGAAAAAGATTTTGAATCTTTTGTATGAATATTTAGTGCTAAAACATATCTAAATCCCGTGTTTACAGTGTATCTTAGTCCGTTAAGATACTTTCCTTGGTTCCTGCGCATCAACACTTGAAATTGATACCCTAAAAAAAAAACATGAGTTTTCTTTGTTTTTTAAAGAAAAAGAAAGATAACATGAGTGGATTTTTTCCCCCAAATTTCAATTTCTTGCAGCTGTTAAGTTTTTTTTTTCTTCCAAAAATTATTATTATAGTAAGTTGTGCAGAACAGCTAGATTATTTATGTATTTTCAGTCCATTGTCTAATTTTCATATTTAAAGGGCCCGTTGTCTAAATTGACAATTGACATTTTATATTGTTATTATATTCTTTTTCTAAATAAATTATGCTCAATTTTTTAATCAAATTATTATACTCAATTAACTCTGCAATTATTACCCCTTCCGTCTTAGTTTGGATCCCCATATTTGATTAGTATACAGAATATATTTAATCACACTCTGATTCCTCATTAACATTTACTATAATATTTTTCACTATATTTCCTTTTACAATATTATAAATGTTATAAATATCACATATATCAAATTGACAAAATGGACTAAAAAACAAATGTAAACAATCAATTGGAGAAGAAATTTCTTATTAGTGAATTATTAGAATAGTAATTTAGTATAGAAACTCTCATTATCAATATAAAGATTTTGAATTTGTACCAAAATTCTTTTCACAAATATATAAAAAAAAAAATAGTGATTCGTATCCGACTATTTTGAAACATATATAGTTAACATTTGAGATTCAAACTAAGGTGCAAAAATGGGCCTACACATAACATATTTATTCTATAAATAAGGAAAGTACATGCGATAGAGATGGCAATCTTCAAGAATTTGATAAACGCACGAAATTGTTTCATAAAAGATATCCCATTTATCTTCAAAAAATGTTGTAGTTCAAGAAGGCTATCAAATTTGATTTCCCCATAATAATATCCACAACAATATTTCATATATTTATTTATGTGTTCTTGAGGAATCTTTATCCAACTTGTTCTGCTCTGCTTTTTTGAGCTCATGTCAGTGAACTACTCTTACTTGCAGAGTGGTTTCAGTAACTTTTTCTCACCTCAAACTTCTTCACATTCTCTGGCCTTTTTGTTTTTTGTTTGAAATTCATAAATTAAAATGGAAACTATCTCAGTTTCCAAGTGGGTTTTTCTCTTCTGCATGATTTTGATTTCATTTGTAGAGATTTCCCATTGTAGTGTTTCTTATGATAGTAAGGCTCTTATTATCAATGGCCATAGAAGAATCCTCTTTTCTGGCTCAATACATTATCCAAGAAGTACCCCTGATGTAATGTGGTTCCTCTCTTTTTCTGGGTTTTTTTCCTTCTTTTCTTAAAAGGGCTTCTTTGGATTGTATTTTTTGAGTAAAATAATGTAAAAAATTTGCAGATGTGGGAAGGGCTTATACAGAAGGCTAAAGATGGAGGCTTAGATTGCATTGATACTTATGTATTCTGGAATATTCATGAGCCTTCCCCTGGAAATGTACTTCAAAATTTCTCCTCAAATTCTTCTTCTTTGGTTCCTTTTGTTTTCTTATGGAACTGTAGAGGAATTATTACTGATTTTAATTTGTTTCCTTTTTTTGGGGTCAATTTTAGTACAACTTTGAAGGAAGATATGATTTGGTTCGATTCATTAAGGTGGTTCAAAAAGCCGGACTGTATGTTCACCTCCGCATTGGGCCTTATGTTTGTGCTGAGTGGAACTTTGGGTAGTAGAAAACTCAAACCTCTGTGCATGAATCTGTTTTAGAATTCTGGGTTTTAATGAAAAACCTTAATTTTTGTTGTCCTTTGTTTTTTAATCTTGTTTCTCTGGTCAGGGGTTTTCCTGTGTGGCTAAAGTATGTTCCGGGCATTAAATTCAGAACAGACAATGAACCTTTCAAGGTCTGTCCACTCCTTGTGAATATTGAAGCAGAAACATCCCTTGGAATGATTTTTCTTTAAGAGTGGTTTGTTTCTGTTTTTGCAGATGGCAATGCAAAGATTCACACAAAAAATTGTGCAAATGATGAAAAATGAAAGATTATTTCAATCTCAAGGTGGCCCTATAATTCTCTCTCAGGTATTGTTTCAGCAAGTTTCGAGAATTTGATGCAGTTGTCCAGTTGTTGAGACTAATCCAGACTCGCCCTGGGCTAGCCAAGAGCTCTTTTATCTAGTGCATTAGCATAGCATTATTGGTTCAATTACCAACTGCCTCCCCCGAGCTGAGCTGTTGGGTTTAAGACCTATTTCTTTTAACTGGTTATTGGAGTTTTGTTGCAGATTGAGAATGAATATGGTCCAATAAGGCGGGAATTTGGTGAAGCTGGAGCTGCATACATGAATTGGGCAGCTAAAATGGCTGTTGGATTGGATACTGGAGTCCCCTGGGTTATGTGCAAGGAAGACGATGCCCCTGACCCCGTGGTTAGTACCCTTTATGATACTTGCAAGCAAAAGAGGTGAAATGAAAAATGATTTGATATATATCTTCATATTTTTTCCAAATTGGCTATCATAATTGTGCTATAAGATCCTCTAAAAGAAAAGGAAGTTTCTTTGTTGCAAAACAAAATGATGATCTTTAGTCTCTGAATAGTATATAAACTTAAGAACTCCTTTTGTAGGTATGAATTTTCTCTTTTGAGGTTTAGAAACTAATATGTGCTTTGATCTTGTTTTCAGATAAACACATGTAATGGTTTTTATTGTGATTATTTTTCTCCCAACAAGCCTTATAAACCCACAATGTGGACGGAGGCTTGGACTGGCTGGTGAGTTCAACTTCCCTTGGCACTCAATTTATGGCATCTGCTGTGGTCTTTTTCACTCGTATCTCTGTTTTTCTTCAGGTTTGAAGATTTTGGTGGCGCTATTCACCACCGACCAGTGGAAGATTTGGCATTTGCAGTTGCCCGGTTCATTCAAAAAGGAGGCTCCTTTGTCAACTACTACATGGTTGCTACTAATTACTCTTTCTTTTTTTTTTCCCTTTTTAATTTATTTTGCTGAAATAGGGAGCCATTAAGTAATCATCCAACTCACTTTAAAGTTAATTTTTCATTTTCTAACAGTATCATGGTGGAACAAACTTCGGAAGAACGTCTGGAGGGCCATTCATCACTACTAGCTATGACTACGATGCTCCTCTTGATGAATACGGTAAGAGAACAGAGATAATTCACTTTGTGGTAATAAGTAAAATCTCGGTGCTATTGTGTATTTATACATTTGGCTCCTTTGCTCACATCAGTTTCTTTAATAATGCATAGGCTTGATTAGGCAGCCCAAATACGACCACTTGAAGGAGCTTCACAAGGCTATTAAGTTATGCGAGGATGCTCTAGTTTCTGCTGAACCTACTGTTACTCCACTTGGAAACTATGAAAAGGTTGGTTTTGGAATCTTAAAGAAAGGATGAGGCTCAAATAGGAAGCAAGAATTACAGCATATCTTTACAGAAATATACTCAAATTACTTCATAAATACAATGGCATTATCCACTATTTACTTGAGAAGGAACTCTTTTTTTTTTTTTAAACTTATATTTATTCCTTTCTCACTTTTTGAACCAAAACAATTCATCTTTTCTCTGGCAGGCAGTTGTATTCTCTTCCAAGACTGGAGGTTGTGCAGCTTTCCTTGCAAACTACCATAATAATTTGCCTGCTCGTGTGACATTCAATAAGTTACACTATGATCTGCCACCTTGGTCAATTAGCATTCTTCCTGATTGTAGACATGTTGTCTATAACACAGCCAGGGTATGTCAAAGGACAACCTTTGTTTTTCGTTTTTTAATTAGCAGGCAAATCTTTAGTGTTACTTGAATTTGCATTCACTTCATTACAGAGATTACGAAGGTCAAATTTCCTCCGCAATTCCTCCTCCTAGCTACCTATAGAAAGTGCCTTCACATTGAATAGTTACGCTAACATTCTTTATTTAGTTTCTATTTATGTTTACGTCCTAGAAAGTAAAACACTTCTTGCACCAAATGTCCTTTGAAATCACAAGGAAATTCTAAATAGACATATTTTTTGTCTTTGCATTTATTGTATTTTCACTAGAGTATGTTTTCTTTTTTTTTTTTTACTATCTAGGTTGGAGTTAAAGCATCAAAGGCACTCATGTTGCCCACAAATGTAAGAATGCTTTCATGGGAAAGATTCAGTGAGGATATATCAACTGTTGATGTTGATTCCTCATTCACAGTTGTAGGTCTGTTGGAGCAATTAAATGTCACACGAGATGCAAGTGATTACCTTTGGTATACAACCAGGTAACCAGAATTAAATCTAAATTTGTACTTTCCAGTTTGGTCCAAACTTAGAATTAGGCCTTAATAATATCAATTGGTGTTTCAGTGTTCAGATAAGTCCTTCTGAATCTTATCTTCGTCGAGGGGGTCATCTCACTCTAACTGTGCACTCAGCAGGCCATGCCATGCATGTCTTTGTTAATGGCCATCTATCAGGCAATGAAGCATATTCCCAATATAGTTACCTATCGATGAATTTGGATACAAATTGTTGCAATGTTTCTGAACTTCAGTGTTCAATTCTGAAACTTACAGGCTCAGCCTTTGGAACTGGGCAGTACAAGAGGTTCACTTTTACAGGGGGCATCAGCTTACATGCTGGAATCAACAGAATATCACTTCTTAGTGTAGCTGTTGGATTACAGGTCAGTATGATAAAGTTGAGACCTGTGGTAGCAGCAGCTTTCTTAATGGTCCTAATTATGTTTCTGTTTCTTGTACTTTGAAGAACAATGGTCCTCGTTTCGAGACATGGAACATAGGAGTCCTTGGACCAGTAACTATAGATGGCCTTGATGGAGGAACAAAAGACTTATCTTGGCAGAAATGGTCATACAAGGTGGGTCTGAACCATTTAATTGTCTCTCAATGATGCATTGTTTTCTCTTAAGTCTTAACATCAAAAGCGATTCTTCTCTTCAGGTTGGACTCAAGGGAGAAGCCATGAATCTGGTTTCACCTACTGGGACTTCATCTGTTGACTGGGTAAGAGGATCGATGATCGGATATCAGCAAAAACCTCTTACATGGTACAAGGTATTGCTTCTACAAGTCTAAAAAACGAAAACTTGTAATGGATTTTTACAAATGAAGGGGGAGCAACTGCTGCCCCCTTCCCCTTTAGTTCCGTCTTTGACCTGTATTTAGCCCTTAAGGTCCAAAACAAAATATGTCAAGTTCTAAGACTTCCAGGATATTTGCAGGCCCATTTCAATGCACCAGGAGGCAATGATCCTTTGGCATTGGATCTAAGTAGTATGGGAAAAGGACAAGTATGGATAAATGGCTACAATGTTGGAAGATATTGGACTGCTTATGCAAAAGGCAATTGTAGTTCCTGCAGTTATGCAGGGACTTACAGACAACCTAAATGCCTGTTTGGGTGTGGAAAACCTACTCAAAGATGGTAATAATCCCAGAAAAAACATGTCATTTGTATAATGAAAAAACATGTTTCTTCTATAACTCATTAGCTGGAATTTCTTGTTCCAGGTATCACGTTCCTCGATCTTGGTTGAAGCCAATGCAAAATGTATTGGTGGTTTTAGAAGAAATGGGAGGAGATGCATCAAGAATTTCTCTTGTTAAAAGATTGGTAATCAGTGTATAGATTATTAATAGGGATGTTATAGGTTGTTTTGTTTTGTTTTTTTTTTTAATTCAGGAAAAAAAAAAAAGGAGGGAGAAAATGCATAGAATAAATGGATATTTATAATTTTGTGCTATAGTTGAAACAGAGATGAGATTCTTTCTGTTGAAACCATAATTATGGAAAAAGAGAGGGGGAGGGTTGCAACTCAAATTGGCACATCATAGGTGAAATATGAAGAAATGTACTTGAAAGATACTACTCAAGTTTACCTTTTCACAAGAAGAGGAAGTCACTTATTTTTCTTTAAGGGTCCCAAAAGTTAATGGCCATCTATCAGGCAATGAGGCATATTCCCAATTTAGTTTTAGCTTAATCACAAAAGTTTTTTTTAAATAAAGAAAATATAGCAAAAAATGTATTTCACCTTTTTATTTTTTATGTTTTGCCAACTTAAGGCATGTTTTTTTTTTTTCTCTCTAATTATGTGATTCAACTTTTTTCAATTGGCTAAGAATGCTAAAACTTTGTTTGAATAGTTAAAAATGTTCAAATATGATGTTTTAGGCGAAGATTATTTTGTGAGTTACACATGATTTGTTAATAAAATGCCTTATTTGTAATTAATTGTCTTGCCATACTTTGAAGTACATATCTTCTACCTGCATAGTTTTCTCACTATTATTCTTTTGCCACTCTATAATGGTATAAAAAAATCATGAGTATTTACATAATAATTTACGCACAAAAGCCTTTGCATTGGACATTTTTTACCATTCAAAAAAAAATTGAATGGCATAAATGGCGACAAAAAAATAATAGGCCATAGATTGGTAAACCATAGGAAGGTGAAGACTATTTTTAACTATATTCTCTTAAATAATTTTAGTCCCACTATTATTTTTTCTTTAGAAAAGGTACTAGTCCCGACCATTATTCCAATTCCATGTATGTGTTATGTCGCTGAGTATAACTTATGGGTCTAAAAGCATCTTTAGTCCCATTATTTGACAATTATATGCCTAAGCAGAATCCTACAGTCTATTACTTGACAATCGTAACCGTAGACATCACAAAATAACTATAGGTACTTAGAAGTGTTACATACGGGATATATTTGTTATATTCACCCTCTTAAGATTTTCGAGTGGAATTTCAGAGGTGGCTTTCTAGCACTTAGTTCGTCTTTGCTACTTAGACTATGTTTATATACTATACAAACACATCATACTTATTTCACATAGGTAGAGATTAAAAGCTTGGTACTAGTTGAACTTTTTCGGATCTTAATTTTGCCCTCCAATTTCAAAATGACAAATTCATATACTCTCTATTAAAAGATACTAAATCTTAGGTTAGACTCTATTTGGAACTTAAGAAAATTTTGAAAGAGCTCCGATTCAATTAATTCGTTAGTCTTTAATTAGAAATTTTTACAATTTATATTTTCACTACTAATTAATTCACAAGTCTTATTTAAATCCTCTAGTAACTGCATGTTTGAATCTAAATTATATATTAATTGGCAACAATTTTAACTTTATTAGAAGCTATTTATTCGAATCTACGAATTTCTTCGTTTGATAATTCATCAATATATCTAATTTTTATCAAAATCTTAACGTGAGTCTTTATTGGGTGTTGTTAAAATAGAAATGAATATACTTATATCGGGACAACTCAATAATTACTAAAATAAATAAGTTATACAAGGTAACATATCTAAATCCACATCTTAAATGAATAAAATATATTGGGTTTGTTTGACGTGTGCCCTATGGTACATGGTATACATTAATATGGATAAAACATATGA
The DNA here is from genome assembly GCA_028651295.1 of Catharanthus roseus. NCBI lineage: Eukaryota > Viridiplantae > Streptophyta > Magnoliopsida > Gentianales > Apocynaceae > Catharanthus > Catharanthus roseus. The sequence continues at coordinate 3,951,458 of JAPQWS010000124.1, read as the reverse complement.
ATATGATAGTCAAATCTTATAAAATATTAAAACTTAATAGAAATAAGAGAAATTGACAAAAAAATGTCCCTGTATAATTTAGAGTTTGCCACTTGAGGATATTATTTATTTCATTAGCTACTTATACTCAATAACTCTTTATGAAGGTAAAAAATGCCCTTATTTGGTGGCTATGGATGATTTTCAATTGATTTCTTTTACGTGAAGCTCAAATATCATTTTTAGTAAGGATAATATTATCCAACTACTAATCTAAATGCCAGCCTTTGGAATGGATAAAAATAACTTGACAATTACGACCCATTCTAGATGCTGGTTGCCTCTTATATTAGAGTTTGAACAATTTTACCCTTTAGCCGAAAGCCACTCATACCCGCCGTATAAGGGTATTTTTGACACTCACAAAAAATCATTGGATAAAAATAACTAATGAAATAAATAATGTTATCAAATAGTAGAACTCAATTATATATGGGCATAATAGAAAAACTTTACTATGGACCAGAGTTACGTCTCTTGCCTCATGGACCCACAAGATAATATAATTGAACATAGACCAAAAGATTTACGTCTCCATTTATGTAGTTGGTCCATATTAGAATTTTCCAACAAAGAGGTTGATATGGCACATTACTGGCCACATAATTTATGAGTAGGGACGTGGACTGAAATGTTTTTTTTTGGCTTCTATAATCTTAATCACAGACGTTTATCATCTTAATCACAATGGTTAATCCCAACCGTCCGTAAGTCGCGAAGCAGAAGATCGACTATCTTTTAACTTCCTAGGAAATTCTACCTGAACAAAAGAACCCCGTATATCGCTCTCTCTCTGTAATCTCTCCGTCTTCCTGTGAATGCTCCCTCTCCTCCGCTCCCTCAGGTACTCTCCGTCGTCTCCGGTCTATGGCTAAAGGCCGCCCCGGCCGCCGCACTTTAGACTCATACACCGTTAAATCCATCAATAAAACTATCCGAGGTAAATCTCTTGACTCTTTAAGACTTCACTTTTACTTCACCACTTTCCCCGGAAAGAAATGTAAAGTTAAACTGTAATTTCTCTGAGAATTTCTGAAATTTTTACTTTTGCCACGTGTCGAGCAGCTGGCGACTGCGTGTTGATGAGGCCGTCGGACTCCTCTAAGCCGTCGTACGTAGCGCGAGTGGAGAAGATCGAGTCCGACAGTAGAGGCGCCAACGTTAGAATTCACGTCAGATGGTACTACCGGCCGGAGGAGTCGATCGGTGGTCGCCGTCAGTTTCATGGTTCCAAGGAGGTGTTCCTCTCCGATCACTACGATATACAGAGTGCAGACACCATCGAGGGCAAGTGTACGGTCCATAGCTTTAAGAGCTATACAAAGCTTGATGCCGTGGGCAATGATGACTTTTTCTGTCGTTTCGAGTATAATTCAAGCACTGGCGCCTTCAACCCTGACAGAGTGGCTGTGTATGTGGAATTCTGCTTCTTGTACCCCTGCCGCTCGTTAGTGTGCTAAGAATTTCAATTCCACGATTGGTTAATATGTGACATTTATGTGAAAGTTGAAGCTCTTTGTTTCTTTGCTATGATTTGATTAATCTTCTAAGGAATAATAAGCTTTGCCATCAAATTCACTCGTCACCAGTCTATTCAAGTTCCTTATGGATTGAATTTTATTAGCTGATAATGTTTCTTGAAAACATGCTGCTATCTTTTGTTTCTTAAACTTACAAGACTGCAATAAGTTAGTGACTTTGTCAAATATTCCTTCATCATTTCTTTTCTTTTGTTCTTTCTTTTTTCCCGTGAGTGTCTGGGTTAGTCTGAGATATTTAGTTCATTTTCTGATGATGTCAGAGATTTCTTTCTCCCTGAGTAGGATGTCTATGTGCTTATTTTGAATTATTTTAGCTGGAATCTTTTATCTGAGTATCTTGGCCTTCTTGATATGGCAGGTTCTGTAAATGCGAAATGCCTTATAATCCTGATGACCTAATGGTTCAATGTGAGGGATGCAATGACTGGTGAGCTGGTTCTCTGAAATCACTGCCATGTTTGATAGTTCTGTTGGTTTTAACTCGTCTTTTAATCCTGCATGATCTTGTTTGAGTGCAAGAATGTGCATTATATGTTCGACTTACTCAGATTATGTGGAATATCCACACAAGTGGCTGATGTTTCCTTGTTTTTGCTTGGTGTATAAATGTGTAATGCACATTGATGTCCTCTTATGAACTTTTATCTGCTTTCCCACAGATCTGGTTGTTAGTTTAAGTTTATAGGAGGTATTAATGCATTTGACCAGGTAATTTTGAAACAATAAGTATGGAAACTGTTGATATTATATTCTGATTTGTCTAGATTCCCTAATGGTTTTGCAGCAAGCTGAACCTTATGCGTATCTACATGGCAGGTAACATTGGGAATACGTGCAGTATATGGAGGCTAATGAATTTCTCAAAATGGATGAACAAGATGTTGTCTATCAATTTATGTCATGTTGATCATCCAAACTAGGTCAATTTGGTCCTTGTTTCATAAAGTTGATTAAGTTGCAAGCTTGCTCTGTAAAGTAGGAAACATTAGGGGGTAGCAGGACCTTCTATAGAATTCTATCCAGCATAAAACGTACTGAAGTCAACTCCATGGAATAGAATTAACTTAAAATGCCATATAGTGTTTTTGATTTAGAAACTAAGAGGTTTCCCTCATTTCCTTCTTTTGGTGCCACTCATTTTTAATCCCGAGGTGTTGAGCTGACTTGTTCTGTTTGCAAATTACTTAATGGGGGGAATCATCCCTAGGACACAATCATGGGATTCTACCAGTGTCCCATGGATTGTCAGTTTACATGAATTAGTATGTTGCAAGAGCTCTTCAAATTGGTATAGAGTGAATAGTCTTAGGGTATTAATTTAATTCGGTGGCCTATTCCCCCAAGGACATAACTTCCTAAACTCCTAGCCCATGATAAAAATGTAAGAAAGACCTGTACTACTTGCAGGTTGCGTGGGCCTGATCCGTGTATTCTAAAGTAGATGTCTCATCAACAGGCTAGGTTATCATCTCAGGCGAATCCTGCTAGTTAGAAAAAATGCTCCTGTTTATTTTCTTGCTTTCCAAAAATATTCTACAGTTTTTGCCCAACTACTCAACAGAGCATGAAATGTTTCCAAATTCTATTATAACCCCATACTTAAGAAGCAACCTATAATCTCTCTCTCTCTCTCTCACACTTGCACACACAAACATGCACTCAAACCGAAAAACAAACAAACACATTATCAACATGTTGGAGTACACTACTGACTATGACATCCGAACTCATGCTCAGCATCCACAAAAAAAGTAATTTCCTAATGTCATCGCTTTGGCAGTATTTTTGCTTCTGCACATGTACTTATAAGATAGATTAATTTAATTATTTTTTATATTAAGGCTACTATGTTACGGATATGATTTCTTAATGTTTGTTACTTGGGATGCTAGTGGAGAAAAGTGCTTCAGATTGGATCTCTCATATTGGAAGGGTTACATTTCAGAATTTCTTTACCGCACATATTAATTTTTGTGGATGTTGTGTGGCTATTTCTTACACATCTTTTAGAATGTGATGAAACATTTGAGAGTTAACAGTCTTTTCATGTGATTATAATTTAAATTAGAAATTAAAGTATTTGTTAAACTAGTCTTTGGTTCTAAAGTAGATGTGGCATAACTTTGTTACTTAGCATTTTTTATAAAATGATGCCATGCTATGCCACACCTCAAAACCTCTTGTTGAATTTGTGCATGTTGTGTTTCTCTTTCTGATGCGTCTTTTATAGTGTAATTAGCATCTTAGAGTTAGACAGAGGATGCTTATCTGTACTTAACTTCTTCTGGCAATTATTCTCTGCTCACTTTCCACTTGGCAAGACTTAAAGATCTTGCGAATGCAATGAAGTCAGCAAATAGGAACAATTAAATTGCAAAATCAAGATATCAGAACTTCGTGACATGAATTAGAAGTCACAGTACGTCGGAATAATCCTTTGCCTTTCCTGTGGCCGAACATTGATACATATACCTTATTTCTGGACACTTTAGACAGATGGACATTTAAGACTCCTTAAGATTCTGACTACTAGATAATCCACATGAGTGAATAACACAAAGAAAGTTATTGTACTACTACTAACTATTACTCGCTCTCTCTCTAGGTTTCACCCCAATTGTATAGAGATGACTGCAGAAGAAGCAAAAAGACTAGACCACTTCTACTGTGAAAATTGTTCTTCTGAAGATGGGAAAAAGTTGCATAATTCTCATGCTGCTTCCAGAGATGCAGATGCTAAGGTAATTTTATTACTCCCTCTGTTTCAAAATAGGTCTCCTTTAATAAGTTATATTTTGTTTCATAGTCAGTTTCTTTTTACCACTTTCAAAGAGCATTTATTATACTTTTTCCAATTTTATTCTCTTCTCTCTCCCTATTTATTTCTCTTGTCCTTCTTTCTTTATATATTTCTTTATGTATATGATATGATTTTATCAGACAAAGGAAGCTATTTATATAAATATATAAAGGACATATAAGGCATATTGTATTAAATACTTCATTGATTTCAAAACGTCTAATATTTGTGCAACAAGCTAGAATGACACTTATTTTGAAATGGAGGGAGTATTACATAGTGGCAAGCAGCTGATTTGTTAATTTGTTAAATATGATTTTATGATTAATATTTCAGTTTTGCTTTTACGTAAAAGTACTATGTACCCGACAGAGTTCTGGAACAAACAGATTAAGAGGAACTGTAAATGTAGTGGTTATTGCTTTGCTGTCGAAGGTTTCAGGTTTGAAATTCAGTCATTAGCTGGGGAAGACTTTATCTTTCTAAGAAAAGGATTTGGGAGGTTATTGATAACTGGTGTATGTTGGGGATTTTATAAATCTGCTTGGTTGTGTCAACTTTTCTGTACCAAAAGAAGGTTCAAATGCACTTCTTCCTTGGTTGAATCATGACTGTGGCACTACTACACATTGGTGTAGCAAAAGAACTAGCTTGGTTCCATCGTCAGGTGTCGGCAACTCTCATGAATGAATTGTTAAAAGGTTTACAAAAGGCGTATCTTTTTGGTGCTTTAATTGTTACATTATGTTGCATGTATGTGTTTTCATCTGTTAAGGATCTTAGACGTGTCTTTGTATTTTTTCTACGGCCAAATATTTTTGTTTGAGTGGTCAAATTGGTTATCATCTGGGGCATATATCTCAGTTAATAGTTAGAGAAACTTATTTGGAAATTTTGTTTGGACTATTCTTGATTTTGCATAATGTTCAGGTGGAAGGAAAACGACGCCGAAGATGACGAGACTGCTGCTGAAGGGTGCAAGCAAACACTGAGTGAGTGAACAGCGTTAGAAGAGGCAATGGAAGTTTATGAGCTGGTGTAAGAGAAACTGGTTTGTGAACTTAATTGTGTTTTAAAGGTCGAGAGGTGTTTGGTTGTTTGTAACTATGTAGATCTTAGATGATGATTTTTTTTTTTTCCCCTTCTTTTGAGGGGGTTCTTTGCAGGGGTTGGGGTTGGGGTGGTTGTTTAGTAAACTAATTGCTTCTATATTAGAGTTTTTCTGTGTATCATCATCAGCTGCATAATTGTCAACATAAGAAGGAAATAGATGAAAAATTGTGTTGGTACTTTCTGAAACTTGGGTGCTATTGGGAACAGCTTTGTTGTTAAATTTGATTTGTTCCATAAAGGAAGACTCATAATTGTCTATTCCCCCAAGTAGCACAGCACAGACGAATCTCTCTATCGCAACTCACAGACTGCCGTTTCTGCTCGTTTTCCGGCTGGATTTCTCTTCCTCTACTACTTTTTGTTTTAATTGCTTTCATTTCTCTAACTTTGCCAAAAATGAAAGATTTTATAGTCCGATCTAATACCAATAAATATTATATAGACAAAAACAAATCTGAACTCTATAAACACTTTCTATAACCCCCTCTTTTCTTTCTCTCGTCTCTCCCTCTCTGCCTTTGCTGAAGCTTCTTGGTCTTCCTTTTCCTACTGCCGTCTCCGGCCAAGGCTGAATTCCAGTTTTGTTACAAGTTTTAAATTTTGTACTCACTCATTTGTGAGGTTGGAATGTGTTGCTATTTCCCACTCTCTCTCCTCCTCTCTAACCCTCTTTCTCCTTCCTCTTCTCCAGCACCGTCTTCAGTCGTTGGTAAGATGTTTCTTTTCCATTTAATATTTTCTTTTGTTTCCACAACATTTTATTGTACTAGTTTTTTTTCTTTTCCTTTGAATTTTCGTTTCTTCTCCAGCACCGGCTTCAGTGATGATGATTTTGACAATTTCGATATCGTTTGGTATTTTTATGAACACTGTGATAATATTTAGACATCTCTCCATTAGAAAAAGGAGAAGGTGAATGCCTTGGACGGTGAGTCATGGTGCTCTTCAATAGCTTCTGCATATGCAGCGAAAGGGATTTGGATGGTTTTGCTTGGCTTTGCTGCCATTAGACTTTTACACCAAGTGCTTCTGTTCTTGCAAGCGAGGCTATGCCGGTTGTACTATTATTAGGTAGGGTACACTAGTGAAGGACTTCAACAACTATCTTATGTCTTCTTGTTTCTTTAGTTATTAGGTGTTTCAGTGGCTATCTAGTTTATTTAAGTGATGTTTTAAATTTGGTTTATTTTGGATGTTTTTATTTTTAAAGTGGTTTTTAGTAGTAATTTTTGAATTTCACCCGAACCCAGCTATTAGTCAGTAGCTAGTCTGATTATGTCCAACTTTAAGTTTGAATGGAAGCATTTCCTATCATTTTGTACTTTATTTGCATTACAAGATTGTATGTCTTTAAACTAATAAAATGATTGTTGGATGTTCGAATCGAATCTACCTTCTATGACCTAGCTTCTGGTATTTGAACCAGTTACGTCGATTGCTGAACCTGACTTGACTTTGACGCGTTGGCTTGTCCCTATATTTTAATTAATCGGAACAATCTGGACAAACATTTTGAACTTGATTTTTCAACCTAATGTACTATTTATTATGCCAGGACTGGAGAGCACGGACACCTAAATGACCATGCCAAAGAGACGCTTTGGTGGAGTGGCCTTTTCTGGGCCATTATGTTATTTGGTGTTTTTAGGTGTCTGTAATCAAAATTAGTGGATTTTGTAGCTTAAAAGATGTGAAAAAATGAAAAAGTTCAAATATGAGATTTGCACGTGTTGCACACTATATGCAAGAAGGTGACCATAACTAATGGAGTTGATTTTTTCTTGCGCTATGCATAGGATGTCCCTTGTTGTAACATACAAGCATGCAAATCTGTGAAAATTAAAATTCTGGGCACAAATTAGAGTTTTTAAAGGCATATTTAAAGGAGACTTAAAGATAAACATTAAAAACATCTTGGGACATCGTATGCACCAAACTTGAGGTTTTCGGCATTAAGAATGAGTGAAATAACAAATAGAACATCAAGATTTCACTTTTTAATCATAGTTTTTCTCTTCTAACTCAATCTTTCTTTGTTTTTACTATATTTAATTAGAAATTAAACTCTTCTAGTTAGTTAGATCATTAATTGATTTATGCTTTTATAGGATTTTGTAAAAGATTCATTCTTTAATTACCTTTTCATTGATTATGAGTATTTATTAATTTTTGATATCTTTCTTATTGATTATGTTAATTAATTAAGATTGGCCACCCTAATTGGTTCACATATTTATATTGCTAGGGTTTATTGATAGCATAATTAATTACCCACAAGTAACGATTATTGATTTGAAAAAGTTGCAGTTTTGGCTTGATTAAATCAATAGAGAAATGTATAATTCAAATAGCATATAATTGAAACTTTGTTATATGTGGTTTTGATATTGGTGATGTTTGACGTTGTCATGCAATTTAATTATTAATTGAATACTCGTTTTTTGGTTGGATTAGATTAGTGGTTAAGTTGCAGTGCCGAACGAAATTAACATAATCTTGTAAGAATAAATGTTTGTAATGCTTAATAGAATCTTAAAATCAATTGTTCATCAATCAGTAATGATCAATGTTAGGTTTTATAAAACGTAATCAAATGAATGTGCTTTGCAACGCCTTTTTTTTCTAGATTGTAAACGTTTAATTTGAGTTCTTAGTTGAATTTAGCTTATTAATTATTTATTTTTATTAAAAATCTCAAATAATTTTTCCTAAAAAATGTTACTTTGTGATTAGTGAATATTGTCAACGATTAAATTGAGTCTATATGAACGATTAAATTGAGTCTATATGAAGTTTGACTCTTGCTTACTTTTAATTATAATTTTAGAAAGAGTATATGATTGTTTACAACAACACGGGTCATTGGATTAAAAAAAATTAAGAGTAACAGGAAGTTTAACTAATCATAATTACAGGGTTATATTAATAAAACGGTACAGAATCCTCTTAAATTAGAGGATGAAATGCATTTTGACTCAACTTGACAGCCAAAAATTGACCCCAGAAAGCAAATTGGTAATAAAAAAAAAAACCCTTCCGTTGCCGGGACTCGAACCCGGGTCTCTCGGGTGAGAGCCGAGTATCCTAACCATCTAGACTACAACGGAGACATGTAATAAGGGACAACCCATTCCAATTTAACACAATGATTTTCTAATTGAAATCTAAGCAGACAATACAGCTAAATAAAACAAGATGGCAGCCAGTTATGCTAAAAGACACTTAAAGAGCTGGTTCATGTAGTAGAGCACAATGAACTTTCATAGAAAATAATAATTTCATTCAAGCATTGTAAGGAAAAGTAAAAACGTCTCATCAAGTAACAAGAATACAGTCAAATGTATTTGCACAAAATTTGGTCTTAGGATTCCTGATGATACACAAGATCTGCTCTCCTTGGACTGGAATATATTTCTTTTTCTGTTACATCAGGAGAGAGAAATTACCAATGAGGAGTATTTCTACCAATGAACTACTATCTTACCACATAGAATAGGAATATATAATTGAGAAAGAGACTGAATATTGCTCAAAGGCCGAGAAAGACTTCCTATAAATGACACCTTATGATACAAATAAAAGAAACAACTCCCATGAACTAACTGCCTTTAGTATGTGTCCCAAAGGTGAAATAAACACAATTGTTTCAACTTGTCTTTGCTCTCTTCCATACAATTACAGTGCCACCAAAATCAGAAGAAGCCAATAAGTTCTCCCCGTGGTTCCAAGCGATACCTATAACTGCATACCCATGTCCCTGCAGTCATAATAACTTTACAATTTTAGAGAAAAACACAAAAAGAAATAAAACTAGCACCTGAGATGCTGCAATAATAAACATATACCTGCAGCTTATTTACACAAGTATGCCTGGGTTTAGTTAAGTCATAGAAGTAGACATTTGCATCCTCACTTCCGGCAACTTCATGTATTAGAATGGATCACTATGTCAGTAAGAGAAACACATCTAAAATACATATTCCTATGGAGTATATGGTAATCGTGATAGCCTTATACTTTGGGGAAAGGAAAAGGGGCTTATGGCGAGAAAGAAAATATCGCATGAACTCTAACCTATATATTCTCCCTTTTCGAGGGAAAGCAAAGGACAAAAAGAAGCACGAATACTGTGTAGCCTAGGGGTCAATTTGAGTGAGCAACGGAGAGTCAGGTAACCTTGAATCTCCAAAGAAACACTGCATAGGAAATAAAAATCATCTCAATAATGTCCAAAATAGATACAAAGATATCAAGAATCAAAGTTTAGACCAACCTGAAGAAAGACAAACTTCCATCACGAGCAAAAGCAAGCAAGACCGGTCCTCGTGCCAGTAAAGAGAACGTTCTATACTGAACAGTAGTAACTGGAGATTTTCGATTACCATTAGCGCGATGGCGGTGAGAACGAGATAGCGCACCGGTATGAGAGTTCATACTGACTGTGTATATGCATCCCTACGCAAGCAACATTCACCCAGAAACTTTGTTGTGAATTGACAAAATCAATATGGCAGAATTTTTTGCTGTTTTTTTTTTGTGGGGATGGCAGTGGGGTGGGGGTTGAGGACGAGGAGAATAAGCAAACCTGAGCATCGCCACAGAATATGAGCTGACCAGTATGGTCATGGTCCATGGCAGTAACCTCACTATCAAAGTTCACTTTAGTAATTGTTCTGCCAGTGCTAAAATTGAACACCTGGAATAGCAGTTATCAGAAATAAATTAATCAGGAGACATAATTAGATAAGCTGGAGATATAAACTAAATCATATACACACAGAAATCATACAAACACTTTGTCTGGAAACTCAGATGTATACAGTGGAAGTTTTAAAAATTAGGGAGTAATGGGCATAATACTAAAATTCCTGTGCATGACTTTATGTTCATTGTCTATCATGCCAACATAATATGGCCTTTGACGTACTTAATTGACAAATGATACAAGTGGTTGGGACTTGGTAACATGCAATTGATGGAGGCATGCATCATTTGCAATACATCAGAAGCAAGAGAAAATATCTGGCTGCATCTGAAAATAGAACTGTGTTTACAACTAATCACAGAAAAGAGAACACACACAATTCTGAGATCACTAAAATTCAGAAATCATAAAGTCCATTAGGAGTATGTGAAATGATCCCTTAGGATATTGTCAATAAATCACATTGCTCTGCACAACAAATGATGTTGACATTCCTCACAGGATATGGGGTCAAATATCTGGTTCTCAGGTTCCTTGCTTTTGCTTATTATCTACCTAATATGTCCTTCCCATCAGAGCCCTTTCGTTTCCTTTTTTGGACTCAAAGGGCATCTCAGTTGAGGATAATCAGGAGATATATCCTATTATGACATCACAATTACGTTAATTTGTAGATTAAAGAGGAAAAGGAAAGATTGGAATAGGGAAGGGAGGAAGATAAAATGAATTTCAAGTATGCAATATAATATAGCAACTAGAACAATTGCAATTTAATAATTGGAAGTTGACTAAAATTATGGCAAGGTGAGCATTAACTACCGTAATCTCCTTGTTCGCATTGCCAACAGAGAGAAAGTTATTGTTTACCTGAATTGAGAAGATTAATATTAAAAAAAAAGAAAAAAAAAACCGAAATAGATAAACTATAAACATTAGTAAGTCAGTAGACCAGGAAATACATATTTCCAAGGAGAAGCAAAAAAGAAATAAACCATGGATTTGTGCATGAAACTCAACTTTATAATTATGGCAAACAGGATAAAAATAGCGCCACGTCCGAAGTCCAAAAAAATGAATATCTTTCACAATCTCTCTTTGACATCTAAGTTTTAGAGTTTCTGATACTGCCCTCATGGGAAATTCAGTTTAAACTTCAAATCATAAAACAGAAACTACAGGACTCAGGTATTTGCACACAATAAGGAAAACTTTAGAACTGAAAAATTTTCTTTCATGTCAACATCATCAAGGTGAAAAGGGTAGAGATCCCAAGCAGCAACATTAACAAACTAGTGGAAATTTATTATATTACAGTTTCCATAAAATAGTGTTGAAATTTGATTATGAGACTATGCCATAGTTCAGCATTATACTTACAGGATGGAATCGTATACAAAGCTGTGAAGAAACACCATATATCACCCTAATGCAAACACCTTTTGAGATATCCCACACTCTCACAGTTTTGTCCATTGAGGATGATGCAATATATAGATTGTTCGAGGAGAAGTCAAAATCTGGAGGGAAAAAAAGAATTAAAAAATGGCCTTTTAGAACAGAAGATAAAGAGAAAGATAAATATGATAGATGGTTCAGGTTTGTTAATTTCATATCATAGTTTGATGCTACAACTGTCACACAAACAAAAGTACCATAGAGTGGCAACCCATTTGCAGTAAAAGAATTTAGAGACAGCGTCAGTATGAAGCCGTGCAGGCAAATCCTATGAGCCTAGAATTCATTTAATGCTACTTCATTCCTAGATCAGGAAGTCAGTAAAGATTAAACAGAAAGTAGATAATCTTCTAGGTTCACACAAATGCTTTGCCTACCAAAATACTACTGCAGTAAATAGACCTTTCAAAATAAAATCACTCGTCCAGTTAAAAGTCTTATTAAAACAAGATATGCTACAAAAGATTTTCAACAAAAGGATAAAGGAAAGACTAGAGGACCAGTACCAGTTAATCCAACCTGTGACATCTTTTGAGTGCCCTACTAACTGCTTGATAACTGAAGGTGGCATAGACACATTGCATACGGTCAGGCTTCCATCGGAGGCTCCATATGCAAGTAGATCGGAACTCATGTGCCCAAACTTTATAACCGTTACTAAATGGAAAAAGAAATTACATAAGTAAACATATTCACTTCAGCAAAGGAAGTGGAAGGTGTGGAGAAGTCTAATTCAGCTTTTCAAAAGAATTACCCATGGCCTTGCATTGGTCAAAAATGCAATGCATTCCTACAAAGGAATATGCAGGTTCAGCCTTTTTACGTGGCAGATCACCATTGCTTATATTTGAACTGCTACGGCTCAATGCTTGACTGCCACTTTGCAGCTCCTGCAGGGTAAGTAATGGTCATTTTCTTAATTTTTTGCTTTTATCAAGTACTCAGATCAATAGGCCATACACTATAACCTCCATTTTAAATCGAAAAGCAGGCAAGAAAAAATCTACATAGATTGGAAACATTACATCTCTCAGAACCCTAATAAAGATCATCATGTGCAAACTAATAGAGTTTAATTCACACAACAATGAATTTCGTTCAATATGATGTTTTTCCTAACTAACGGAAGTTGAAGTGCTAAGCACCGTGACAGAGATGAAATAAAAGGGTTCCACTGGAAAAGTAATATTTTTTTAAAAAGTCCTTAATTTCTACTTATTTAGACACAGGTCTCAAACTCTCAAACTATTTGAACTCTTCAGAAAAAGAGCATAAATAATTATTTTCTTCACCAATCTCCTTAGTGACTTTGAGCATCGGAACATGGGGATCAAGATGAGCAAGAAAACTGCAAAGCTGATAAAGAAACAAACAGAAGTACATTGAGATGCTACTCGCTTTAAAGTGATTTATGGTGAAATTGATGCATCAAGAATTTCCAATCAAATTTAAATGATGCATTATCCAAAACAAGAGGAGCAGAATTCTTTCGTAATGCATAGAGGTCCTGATGCAGTTTAGACATGGTGCAACATACCCTACTGGTACTCCAACTGTCCGCTTCAAAGATGTGTGAGAGTGGGCTAGGAGATGGTACCCATCGGCCGCTGATGCATCAACCAGAAGACCCTGATGTCAGGATTATGTGAAATATAGCTTAAACAAAATGATCAAAGACTTATCAATCTGGTAAAAGCCTGGTTCTCAGAAAACTATAAATTCACATGAACTTCCATCTTCAAATGTGATGCCCAGAGCGGGGACAGGATATGATACAGTGGTTTTTACTTTTTACTATACAGAGGATCATAATACATTTGACTTATACAACAATTTATACATTTTCTTTATGTTTCCATTCAGAGTATTTCTCTCAAGTATACTACTTTAAGGAAACCACACTGGGTTAGTATGCCCAATTTACATTGAAAAAGGAGAAAAATTTAGTAGATAAAGAGACAGCTAAAGCCCTTTCCAGCCTTCAGTCCGTGGCATAGATGGACATATATATGTGACTTCAATCAGCACAATCATCAATAAAAACCATCAAACAAGTGAAATTTAGGCTACCTGTTCCCTGGAGTGCTTGAGTAGCTTGGGATGTATGAACTCTCCCAATTCCTTGGCCTGTTAATGTAATTACGGTAGGATACATAACCTTTTCCGTTACATCTCCAGTCCTTCAACATAAAATTCAGGGAGTAAATGATTTTTTATCAGCACACTGATAAAGATATTCATGCAAAATTCTCAGGATGCACATTATTGAATGACCATGCAACCCAAATTGCATTCTAAAAGTTCACTAAAAGGAAAGGACTCATAGTTAAATTCTGAATAGCAACTGTAGAACATTTCTTATATGCACAAAAATCGGTCCACTGCAACTTCTGCTGCAGGGGTCTAATGACAGGCATTTGTTTGCGACTTTAAGACCCCCATGTTTATGCTCCCAGCATAAATTTTTTATGTACAAAAACGTATAAATGTCTGATAATTGTCATCACTAATTTTTGCAGGATCAGCTTACAAACACAATTCAGAACATAATATCAAGTTGTTATATCACCTTCCGCCAATAAACATTGTGCACATGCCAGATTCACAATTCAAGTAGAATAAACACAAATATAACCATTGTGTACGTAGGCAGATAGTTAAAATGGTTAGGAAGCTCGTCCAAGCTGTCTAATTAATATATAAACAGAATTGGACCGTGCTAGTGCATATATCTAAAGATCGCAAGAGAAATGCTTAAACTGCATATGAAGTAAAAAATTGCTCTTCTAGCATAGTAACTAATTCATATTTTGCAGCTAGCACAAGAATTAATAATTCATATTTTGCCTTTCTGGTACATGCAAACTTACAGAGGACAATTTGATATGCTACCGCCTAAAATCAGCTGCATTTGAACACACCGATGTCACAGGTATACCTATATGTACTCAAGATGCCTGTTACCGAACTGAAAAGACGTTTGCATTACCTTGCGGCGAAGAATGCCTGACTGAGCTTTGCGAAAGAGGAGAAGGCGGCGTATTCCGATGTAATCCGGATCGGAGTTGGAGGGCGAAGGCTGAAGCATACAACTGAAGAACTCTGGATCTGCAGTAAAGTCATCTTTCTTATCGTTCTTATTCGGATCATCATCGGCTGAGGAGCTCTTCTCGATTATTTGCTCCGCCATTTAAATCTAACAGAACAACCGAGAACAATTTCCAAACTAATTGTTCATCAGGAAATGGTCTGACCTCTTGAAGATCCAAATGAATTGCTTCTTTGAAAGTCTTTTGGTCGTCTCGCGAAGAGTAATTCGCTCAGAAACGCTCTGAGATTCCCGTTCTATACTTCTTCTAGGCAGTTCAATCGATGTCAATTTGATTTATTTAAGCACTTACATTCGTTAATTCGAAGCGGTTTTGTGATTCAATCACCGGACACTCCCAAATAGGAAAAACTAAAAAGAGCAAAATGAGAGCGATATTTCTCCAGAAAATTTGAGTAATTTTTTAATCTGGTTTTCACATGGTGGATTGGGATTGCCTGAGAGGCAAACAGATTCGTACGTAGAAGTTTCTATTTGATTATTTTTGTTCTGATTTTAAATTGTTTATCAAAGAAACATACTTGTATTAAAATAATAGGGTTTGATAAATCTAATTCGGGAATATGAATGTATAAAGCGAAAAAAATTATTATCTCTCTACAATATTGAACGTGTATTGGAGGAGGTATATATGGATCATTATAAAGAATTTGTAGATTAAAAAAAGTTTGAAATTTGTTTTTTTTCAAAATTGAACTTGTATTGGAGGTAGATATGGATCATTATGAAGAATTTGTAGAAGAAAATATCAATTTAGATGTAAAACAAGTTGAAAATTTTTTTTTTCAAAATTGGGGCTCGGATCGCCCGGATGGGCGACCCGGACATGAGCGGATTGCCGGTCCTAGCGACCCGAGCAGGTCCGGGTTGCCGGTCCGGGCGACCTGACCTTCATTTTTTTTTTAAAGGAAGAGAGAATTTTTTGTAGGTGTTTGAAAAATTTTAAACATAAATAACTCTGCGATCAGATGTCTGTTTCCCTTGTATGACCACTCGTTTCGATGGTTCTCGTAAAGATAAACGCAACGGAATCATCGAAAAAGTGATCCGGACGCGTTTCGGGGAAAAAAATTTACAAACTTGGTGCCTTACAAAATTGGTGTCAATCACGGATATTTATTTTTAATTAGAGAAAAAAGAAGACTACTCATCTGTTTAATTTTTAAATTGGTGCCTTATTTTTTTAGTTAATAATAGAGAAAGTATTAGAAAATTACAAAAACGTAAATTAAAACGAAAATAGGACATTTGTGTGGGAACGGTCGGTAGAAACTGCCTAAAGCTGTTTCCACCGCGTAGGTCTCGAAAAAATACACGACATGCCCACAAGAATCGCCTCAATCGGACGTCAGAGCGCAAAGTTATGCCGCGTCAAAATTTTTGACTATACGAGACAATTTTTTTGTCCCAAAACGAGTCCGGTTCACTTTTTCGACGATGCCGTTGCGTTTATCTTTACGAGAACCATCGAAACGAGTGGTCATACGCGTGAAACAGACATCCGATCGCAGAGTTATTCATGTTTAAAGTTTTTCAAATACCTACAAAAATTATTTCTTCCTTTAAAAAAAAAAAAAAAACTGAAGTTCGGGTCGCCCGGACCGGCGACCCGAACCTGCTCGGGTCGCCAGGACTTTTCTTACATCTAAATTGATATTTTCTTCTAGAAATTCTTCATAATGATCCATATCTACCTCCAATATAAGTTCAATGTTAAAGATTTTAATTTTAGAGTGGAGAAGGAGTAGAGAGAAGTCAGAGAGAAACTGTGTAGAGAGAGAAAGAGAAGGAAAAATAATAATTTTTTTCGCGCCATACATTCATATTCTCGAGTTAGATTTATCGACTCCCAAATAAAATTTTATTATTTAATATATTTTATTAATACAATTTGTTAAAAAAATAAACTCTAAAGGAAAAAGATAAATTATAAAGAAAAAATATATTATAAAAGGGAAATAGTACAAGAGTAATACATAAAGTACTACAAACGATCCTAAATGGTTGCATGGGGAGCGGAGAGTTCTTTTTCTTTTAATCTAAATGTAAATATGTATTATAGATTAAAAAAACAGATTATACATGGGCATATCTACGATTTCATCACATGAAAGGTACAAGTGTAAGAAAAATTATACTTCCTCACAAGCATACCATGGTTCCACAAACAAATTACAAGAGAAATAAACTATATCGTCATATGGGCATATCCGCAACACCACTAAATCAAGTCAAAATAAAGGGATACAAGACAAATATAATATTGTATTCCTGTATTTTGATCTTATTTGTGATATAGGTGCAATCAGAATATAATCTTAAAAAATAACTTTGTTTCTTCAATTCCACAAGTAATAAATAGTAGCATCAAAACAAAATCTTCTCTACTTGGCTTGCCATGAAGTACATCTAGTTCTTTAGTTTTCTTATGCAACCACTTAATAAAACTTTGAATTGTTGTCACCTCCCTTCGACCATACACGAATCTGTCGCAACACCTATTTAGAAAAAGAGCACTAAAAAAAATGAATGTTTATGAGTCTCTTTTACTTGCTTGCACCATTTGCATCCTTTATCCACATTTAGAAAATATAATCCATCTATAATAGGAAGTCTCCCTAAAACAACTTGTTAAAAAGTAAACTAAATTTATGAGTGATAGGATTCCACACAATTTTGGGCCATAATTTCCTTTGACCCTTGGTACTATAGTAGTCATATGCAACGGTAGTATCAAACGAACTTCCCATATGCCAAGCATCAAGCTTAGCAGCAGCACCAATCATTGAACCTCCCATTGTAATCAACTCGTCCCAAATACTCAACAATCTTTTGATAAAAGGGGGGAAATCCTTCTTCACGTTTAGGTTCCAGATTGTAGAATTTCTCATATAAATATGATCAATCCGTCTACACCATGAAGAATCTTTCTTTGCATGAATATTCAATAGCACTTTCGATAGTAAGGCATCATTCCAGCATCTTGTATCCCTTATTCCAAGACCACTATGCACCTTGTCAAGGCATAAGATTTTCTAAACAACCCAAGATTGCTTACCATCCCATAAGAATCTCCTGCACAAAGAAGTGACCTTGTCCAAGACCGTGGCAGAAATAGGAAGGATTCCTAGCCAAAAAACTTTCAATTCCTTGTACTACAGTTCTAATAACTTCCAATTTACCAACATAAGAAAGATTAAGTCCAGCCTAACCTTGTAAAGTATTAGAAACCTTTATCAAGTAAGGGGCCATAGTCAGCCATCTTCAAATACACCCCAACCAAAGGAATTCCCAAATATCTAAAAGCCATAGAGCCATGGGAAAAACCAGTAAAAGTAGAGATCCTAGACTTTTCCAAATCATCCATAGCTGCAAGAAAGATATTTGATCTTAAACAATTGGCTTTCAGACCAGAAGCATACCCTAAATTCTAAATTTCTTAAAACATCACAAACAATCTTTAGAGAAAGGTAATCATCTCTAGTGAAAATCATCAAATCATACTCAAAGACAAGATGGCGTATCTTTAATTTTCACATTTAGGATGGTAATTGAAATTATCTTCCAAAGTTGCTTTCCTCAAACTTCTTAAAAGATATTCCACACAAATTACGGAAAGGAGAGGAGATATGGGATTCCTTGCCTAAGTCCTCTTTTACCCTTAAGGAAACCATCTATGAAAGAAGGAAGAGCATCCCCTAATCTTGAAGCTAACAGTTTAGTGATCACCTTGTAGAAGACATTGCAACAAGAGATATATCTAAAATCACCAACACTATTAGTATGCTCTTTCTTTAGAATCAAGGACACAATGGCATGATTAGTTTGTTTCAATAACATACCAGTCGAGAAAAACTCCATCACTGCACCACAGAAATTAGTCCCTACAATATTTTAAGCTTTCTTGAAGAAAGTAAAAGTGTAACCATCCGGTCCAGGAGACTTATCATCTCCAATATATCAAACGAAGCAGTCTTTATATCATCAATGAGAATTCATGAACCAAAAGTCAGCTTGATTTTCGGTCCCATATCAACAACAGTTTCATCAATAGAAATAACTTCATCTCTAGTTCCCAAAAGTTCCTTGTAGAAAATTAAGAATTGTTCTTGGACATCACCAAAAGAAGTAGTGGTAGTAGAAGTAGTACCATCTTCTTTAATCAGAGCACCCACAAAGTTTTTCTTAGCATTTCTTTTGGCAAGAGAATGGAAAAATTTTGTGCACTTATCACCTTGTAACAAAAAATCACATTTAAATATAAATTAAGGGTTTGTTTCCAAAAAGGAGTAGAAGAAACTCAATCATATCACTTCCGTGCACTTATCACCTCGTAACAGAAAATCACATTTAAATATAAATTAAGGGTTTGTTTCCAAAAAGGAGTAGAAGAAACTCAATCATCTCACTTCCGACTATGTGGACCTAAGATTTTCATAGGTGAATCTGTGGAAGGATCATTGTCATTGAATCCTGTAAAGCGGTCCAACTATGAGGAGAGGGGATATGGTTAAAGTTATAACATAACTTGATAGATAAGGAGTGTTTCTATCACTACTCACCTACTATCTTGCCATCTGAATTCATTTGTTAGTTGACTATTTTTACTCCATAAGCATTAACCCTTCTGTCTTTCTCAACCAAATTCTGCTTCGTTTACTAGTGGCCAAAGATGGTCTAATATACATTTTCATACACTTCTTCTGCTATAAAAAATGTACTTAAAAATGTATTAGAGAATGTTAACATATTTATTAATATTTGGATTGTTTTCCGTCTAAGTTGTTTTATTTTTTCTCTCCGTGTCCTACATTATTTATCACAAATAACCCACCTTGGACAAAATAAAGATAAAAGAACACACTTTTCAAACAGAAATCAAATCCAAATAAAATTTTTGATGCGGAAAAGCTCAATGATTTGCATCAAAATACAAAGAAGAGGCACCAAAGAAACCAGCAAAGGAGATCCTTCTTTTATCAAACTGCACAAAATACGGAGGAAAGGAAGTTCCTGCAGCTCCTCTGACTTGGCAGAATATCCATATTGTTTACAACAGATTTCTATTGATTTGTTTTCCAAGTAGTTTGTTGTTACAAATCTAAATCATGAACAGAAAAGCTCAAAATGAAAGAGCAAAAAGAAATTAAATGATTCCTGCCATCATAATTTCGCACTTGTAGAATCATCAACTGGATGCCAATATCTGTTTGTAAACCACATTGAATCAGCTTCTACTGCAAGTCCGTCTTGATTCCGATGCCAACCGTAGTGTGCATGAGTTCGATTCTTTATGTCGAGAATGGCGTGCCCAAAACTCGCCTCGCGATATGCTGAGTACTTAGGCTGTGGCTCTGTCATGCTGAAAAAACAGAAGAAACATTTGTTATCTCTAATGATTCAGATGTTACAAGACACTTTTATACAACATATATAAGAGTCTTACTTGTTGGCTAATCCTTCAAGATTTCCTCCATCACCAATAGTAATGTATACAGGGGCAGAAAGATCTCTTCTGGGGGTGCACATACCATTAACAACATTGTATGCAATGTTGGATACGCGCTCCTGCAGCAGTCATTCTTCAAATTTCAGACATAGATACAGATGAATTCTAATACTTTCTTGTCAAGAATAACTAAGATACAACAATAAATGATGGCTGAAGAAATCTTCAAAAAATCTTGGTTGGGGGCAAGGTTAGGCCACTTGATTCTAGGGATAAAAGTGGGGACTCTCCTAAGTTATGTGTATAGTTGTGATTATATGTCTAACGCTGTGACTCATATACAAACTAGAATGGAAAAGGGCGAAAGTATGAATACCGATCGTTCATAGGCGTGAACATGGCCAGCAAACACAAGATCAACTTTGTACTTGACAAACCATGGCTCAAACATGACTCTCATGGTTTCTCCTTCCATATAGTGATAGTTGTAGCTGTTGTACCATGGGGAATGCATAAGAACAATCAGCCAAGGTGTCTCGCTCCGGTTAACTTTTGGCAGCTCATCCTCAAGCCATTGGTACTGTGGAGTGTATTTTCCTGAACAAAGTGGAATTGGTTTTAAGGACTCAAACAAATACTGATGGTCACTATACAAAACAAAGCATTCTCCAAGTAGAGTGTTAAATTTAAGTACAGTTTCACATGTAAAACTTAATCGGAAGGCATGTCTGAAGACTAGTATCCTAAGCAAAAAATGTTTGAAGGCCACAATCATATTTAGGTAAGGATTCCAAAGCAGAAAACTTTATCCGAGCTGTTACTATTGACTAATAATCTGCTGCAGCACGAATGTCTACCAAAGATATTATAGTGATGAGCTAAACCATAGTCATACGAAAATGCATGCACGAGCTTACCATAAGCTGAGTATGAAGCCAAAACAATGATATATGCTGGACCTCTCTTGATTGAATACCAGAAAGGAGAAGTACTCTCTGATGATTTATAAGGAGTATAATACCGATGACTGAAAGGTTTGAATGGTTTTGTTTCACCCTGCAATAAGTTAAGAGTTTATCACTAACAAGAAAAGCAATTACATTCCAGGATGAATGGTAATGACTTGGCATGTAACTTACAATTTCAGGAGCAAAATCTAACTCATGGTTTCCTGCAGTCCAAATCCAAGGTTGATAAGCAAGGTTTCTCTCCACAAATCTTCCCCAAGTATCCCATCTTACATTGTCATGATTGGGATAATTATCAGCATATGAAAGATCACCAACAAACAGGACAGCTTGTCCTTTAATTGGATTTGATTCATAATGGGTTAATGTTTTATTTGAATCAAAACTCTGACCAAGATCCCC
This sequence comes from Catharanthus roseus, assembly GCA_028651295.1. NCBI lineage: Eukaryota > Viridiplantae > Streptophyta > Magnoliopsida > Gentianales > Apocynaceae > Catharanthus > Catharanthus roseus. Next base: position 3,929,877 of record JAPQWS010000124.1, on the reverse strand, counting down.
TGCAGTGAAATATTCAACTACTTAGAACTTCACATATTACTAGCTTTTTACACTCAGAACTACAAATACAGATCAGTTAATGAACGAAAAGTTATTAAATATCAGCAAAGAGGAGATACCTATTAGACCAAACGTGTATGGAACATCAGGGCCAACTTCAGGAGGAGTAAAGAACCAGAAAGTCCGAGTTGTATGATCAAGACCAACCTCGTAATAGTATTTGGTATTGTACTGCAACAAAGAAACGACTATTATTAAAGAAATCTTCTAAAAACTTTAATTTCAGTAGAAGTAAACCCCTTCGGCCGTGATTCAAAACGCTTACGCTAAAGCTGTTTCTGTTGCCTAACACATCCATTCCCTAAACGCTAAAAGTTGTTTGGTTTCCAAACGGCCTAGAAAGTAGCGTTTTCCAAACTCAAATATTCGTTTAAGTTTTGCAACCCTCCTCCAAACAGCCACTCATAAGAAAAAAGTAAATTGAAATCATTTTAGCAGTGAAATATCACAAACTGAAACCTTGAGCCACAAAGAAATGGAAGGACAGAAGGAACAAGAATCTCACCTCTAAATTTCTAATGGTGCAATGGTGGATGTAACCAGATGTGTAATTATAGAACTTATATTTAGTAACTGTGCCTTTGGCCTCATCCTTGTTCTTGCTGTTCTCAGCCCAGTATCTGACTTTTTTAGAACCAGGCTTCTCCATTGTAACCCATGAAACAATCACTGCCTTTCCATCATGATCACCTTGGGTAATGTGAACCTACCCCACAATTAACACATATAAAAATGAACTTAATCAATGCTTAATAATTAACAAATCCCAATAATAAACTATCAATTTAAAACAGGAATAAACAAGAAAGAACAAATTCAAGAAACCCAGAGAAGTTAAACTGGATGAATGAATTTAGAAGATCAAGAACAGAATCGGGAGAAAACCTGTTCAGGTGCATTATAGCCAGGAGGAACCCGGAAGACATCGGAATCAAGTGGCATATCAACAGCCTTCTGATCTAATCTAACAAAACTACTAGTAATTCCTCCATTACACAAAATCCCTGCATTCAAAATTAAACCGATAAGAAGTGCTAAAACAGAGAACCCAGTTCTTGGTACACCCATCTTATCTAGTTCCGGCGTGTACCAAGAACAACCCAGTTCGCTTATCCTACACGCGCCACCCCTTCTTGAATAACAAACCCAAATGGGCAAATGTGAAGGGCAGCTTAAATAGTACTGTCCCCCCCAACAGCTGTAAGAAAAATAATCGCAAATTACGGGGAATATTCAAGAGATTATACGAATTTGCAGCATATTAAGTAAGAGTAAACCAAGTCCCTCATGAAAACAGGAAAATTATGAAGCGTCAACAAGGCTGAGAGAGAGCACATGTATATTACAGTAATAAATCATAAATGTGGGTTCTGATAATTGAAGGAAAGTATTTATCAGAGGAAATTGAAGAATAGGATAGGATTATTTAGGAAAGGAGAATGAGAAAGCTAATAAATAAAGTGATGCGGAGAGTTGACTCCTAAGGGAGTTTGTTATAATATAGGGAGGAAAGGATACATACATGCAAGGACAAAGGGAAAAGGCGCATTGTTTGACCGTTATCTCAAGCTAAGCTAGTTTAAGTATAATATATTCTTTATATATTTTTTATTAATTATTTTTAAAAAAATTTATTTATAAAATTTTTATTAATAAAATTATTATAATTAATGTAAATTAAAAATATATTTAAAAATGTATTAAACTCTGCAATCGAATTTACAGGAATTAAGCAAAATTTAGAGGAGTGCCAAATCGAATACTGAATTATATGCTATTAGGGATCAGGTCCCATTTTAGTTTTTTTCTCGTCTCTTTTGTATTCATCTTTTTACATAAAAACGGCAAATGATTCCAATTAAATTAACTCAATAAGCATAAAATTATCAGTAAGAAAAAGTACTTTAAATCATTTATTTATAAAATTATATTTAACACATGCCTCAAAATTTTTTGAAAGGTTGTAATTTTCTATCACTTAAATTGGAGATAGCAAATTAGCAATGACCACTCCACTAATACTTTGGCCTCATAACTGGATGCATTCTTAGCTGGGTTTACTCCATTACTCTTTTTTCTCTCTAAAGGTGGGGAAAGAAATGTACCATATCTCACTAATTTTAATCAATACTGCTGCAGAGAAGAGAGAGGTAGACAGATTTTTCTCCATCATGAGGCGGATGCAATACTTCAAATTCCTCTTAATCCTGCATGGCCTGCTGACAAATTGATTTGGAACTACACGTAGAATAGTTATATTGTTAAATCTGGATATAAAGTATGAATTGTTGAAAAATGGTGTGATATAAACAAGGAAAAATAGTTTCAAGAGAAAATGTTGACATTTAAGGGGATTTGAATCCTACATGAAAAAAATTAAAGGAAGGAATTATTCTTTATATGAGGGAAAGCTCTTGAAGGAGTAAATTGCTAAAGCAAACCCTTGTCTTGTGTGCGCGTGAGCCACCCTTTTTCAGCAAAAGCTATACCTCGTATGGGTCGTTTCAAAATCACATTAGGAGATTGTATGAAGCGACTCTCTTCTTGTAATCAAAAGTCTTCACTTACCTTCCAGTAAATACTGCTCTAGTCTTTAATTGTGCTTAGGAATAAATTAAAAACATCCTCCATAATGTTACTTGATAATATGTAATTACATTTTCTTTAAAAAAGATGAATTATAACTTTTTAGTGTAAGATGGAAATTTTCTTATCATTCAACAAGTTCCAGTATTAAACTTTTAAAGTTTATTAGGTAATAATGAATTTCGTTTTAAAATCTACCTAAATAAAATCTACACACTTTTATACCTTTATCTGGCAAATACTTTGAAATTTGATTGAAAACTAGAAACACTCTTAATTTTGGAAATTTTATGAAGTTAATAAAACATGTTAAGAGTAATTTACCATTGTTCTTAAGTTTATAAAATATAGAAAATAAATTACAGTTCAAACTTTGGTTACTACTGTATGGAAATAAAATCACTACCCAAAACTAATCTTCAGTATAAAGCTTATACCCCCTCTGTTTTTTAATGGATACATTAATTTTTATTTTTATTTATCACATTATAAAAATAATAAAACATTCAATAAACTTTTTCTTATTATACATTCTTATTAAAAACAAAGTTCTAGATCTTTTAATCCTTCTAATATAGAAACTTATAAAAATAATGAGAAAAAAGAAAAAAGTTTGAAGGGTATTCTAATAAAAAAAAATTTTAAAATTTTATATTTTCTTAAATAATATGATATTCGAAATGTAATAAATAAAAAATTAGAAGAATTATATTATTTTGTCATAAATCGTTTCTTTAATTAGAGAATCTTGTTAGATCTTTGGACTTAATTTATGTGCACACGTATTTATATAGCATTTGAACATGTAGACGTACATGTATTACTTAATTTAATTATGTGTTTGTTATTATATATATATTTTGAGACCCAATTAAAGTAATCTATATTTATATAGGTGGGTCTGTCATCTTAATAAAAGTGTGGGGTCTCTTTATAAATGTGTAGAAACCTAGGGGTTGTATTGCAAAACTATGATGGGCTGTTTAGTAAATACATCTATATATTAGGGTTATGGTCCCTGATTGCTCGTATGCTTAGATCATTAGTCACCTCTAAAAGTCCCCATCTCTTTGAGGAAATCAGGCTGCGTACGTAACAATCAGAAGATTCAAACCCGGTCTTCAAAATCAATCAATTGTCATGGATCAAAGTACATGTTTCGATTCGTTATTCTAAATAATCTATTGAGTAAGGTTAATTCTTGGGTTTTATTTATTTAATTCCATCAATGGTAACAGAGCTTCCTTACATCAAAGATTGTTTAGATTCTTGATTTAGGGTTGATTTTCGAAAATCGATTTCAAGAAAAAATTTTTTTTTTTCGATCAAATTTCCTCCGATCTATCTTCTTAATTTCAATTTGATGAAGATCGGTTTACGCCGTGGCTTTGTTTCATTCTACGGAAAAAAAAAAAAAAACAAAAGCTTTTATTTTTCCTGGGGCTATGGTTGTCCGATCTCCACATGCTTGCTTGGAATCAATTTTGTATTACCTTTTATATGGTCATGAGAATGAATGAATTGATGCATGAATGAATTTATATCAATTTTGTCCGATCTCCACATGAATGAATTGATGCATTCATATGAAGTATTATTGTTATGGTCATGAGATAAAATAGTTGGTTCCCTCAATGTGATTCCGCCGCGACTTGTTTCTGTTCTTCAGTTGTTTTAAAAAAAAAAAAAAAAATGCAGCTTGGCTGATAACCACATGCATGGCAGTTTGGATTACAACTATGCATGCATATGTTTTTGGTTTTGGTTTTTTATGCTTTTTTTTTAATATATCATTGATTATATTGATGTTACTGTGAATTATGGATCAAGCTATTTACATATTATATGTAATTCTTATATTTATCGTAATTTATTTATTAATCCTGAATTCTGATACATACATAATATGGAAAAATATGTAATTAAAGTTTTTTCTTATGTTCATAACAATCTAAGTTGCTCTAACGAGCATGTCTTATAGCTTTATATTGATTGGTGAAAGTGGCATCCTACGAAAGTAGGCTCTCCCATAAAATATTTCGATAATAATCTATTTAGATGTCGTATTTTGTATTTCTTATGCGGGTAGCAATCGGCCCAAAGGAAGATTGTTATTGTCAGGCTGAGAATTACAAACACATGTGGTGATGAACATGTAATAGTTATTAAGTGCCCATAGTAAGTGTTAGGTCGGCCCAAAAGAATGCTTGATATTTGACTGGATTTTACTATTAATGCTCGATTACTACATCAAGAAAATCACTTGCAAGCTAACTCTTTGTCCAAAGACTAGACTTAGTGTTGCACAGATATTCTTGTGATGGGATTTGTTATGAATATAGCCCATGAATTGTTAAAGTTTTATATATATATATATATATGAGTGAATTTTATTTATTTTTGTTATATTATGGTTTCTGTTACCGTTACTGGTATCTCTGTTGCTCAATTATCTGCTAATTTGAGTAATATTTCGCGCCATTAAATGGTACCAACTTTAAAGCTTGGAAAGATAAGGTTGCAATTCATCTGGGTTGTCTGGATCTGAACTTGGCCATTAGGCAGCCACGACCAGCTGAGCTGACGGATACTAGTACCTCCGAACAACGGAGGGAAATGACTCAGTGGGAACGGTTGAATAAGTTAAGTCTAATGATCATGAATAGTACAATTCCAGAGACTTTTCTTGCTAACGTGACAGATGAGAACAATGCAGTCAAGTTTCTCGAACAGTTGGAACAACGCTTTATAAAAAGTGAAAAGGCAGAGATCATTACGCAATTGCGTAAACTCACTGCCATGAGGTATAATGGTTCGGGAAACATTAGGGAATACATTCTCGAGATATCTCATATTATATCAAAACTTAAGACACTGAAGTTGGATCTTCCTGATGATCTATTGGTGTACCTTGTTTTGATGTCTCTTCCTCCTCAATTTAGCCAGTTTGAGGTGAGTTACAACTGTCAAAAGGACAAATGGACAGTCAATGAACTCATCTCACATTTAGTGCAAGAGGAAGAGAGAATGAGACAACATAAGGTCGAGAGTGTTAATCTCACTTTCTCAAAAGGTAACGAGAAAAGAAAGGGCAAAATGATTGCAGATACATCGGAGAAGAAAAAACAGAAGGAACAGTCGAAAGACATAAAGTGTTTTTTCTGCAAAGATCCCTCTCATGTTAAGAAGGAATGCCCCAAGTATCACGCATGGCGTGTGAAGAAAGGTATGCCTCTAACTTTTGTCTGTTCAGAGGTTAATTTAGTTTTGGTGCCAAGATATACTTGGTGGTTAGATTCAGCTGCCACTACTCACATAAGTATATCTATGCAGGGTTGCCAGAGTTACCGCCAACCAAGGGATGATGAAAGATTCATCTATAAGGGAGATGGCAGTACGGCAGAAGTTCAAGCTATAGGCACTTTTAAATTATCATTAAAGACTGGTTTATTTTTAGAATTAAAAGAGACATTTGTTGTACCATCATTTAGAAGGAAATTTAGTTTCTATTCCTGTTTTGGACAAAGAAGGTTTTTTTTTTGTTCATTTGGTAATAGACAGTGTCGTATCTATTTTGATTCTAAATTGTTGGGAATTGGTTTTTTATATCCTCATGATAATTTATATGAGCTTGAGACTACTTCTTCTAATGAATCCTTGCATGTAAGTACACGTGGTACCAAATGAAAATTAACTAATGAGAACTCCTATTCATTATGGCACAAAAGATTAGGTCATATCTCTAAAAGAAGAATTGACAGACTTCTGTCTGAAGGAATTCTTGAAACGGTTGACACTTCGGATAATACAATATGTGTCAAGTGTATTAAAGGTAAATTAACAGACAAGAAAAGAGTAGGTGCTGAGAGAGCTAAAGACGTTTTAGAACTAGTACATACGGATATATGTGGACCATTCTCTGTGGCTTCTTGGAATGGTCAACAGTACTTCATAACGTTCATAGACGATTACTCTTGTTATAGTTACCTATATTTGATACATGAGAAATCAGAGGCCTTGGATAAGTTCAAAGCATTTAAAGCTGAAGTTGAAAATCAACTAGACAAAAGGATTAAATGCATCAGATCTGACCGTGGAGGTGAATATTACGACAGAAATGATGGTTCAGGTGAACAACGTCCAGGACCATTCGCCAAATTCTTAGAAGAATGTGGGATCGTCCCTCAATATATTATGCCAGAGTCACCTAGCATGAATGGAGTTGCTGAGAGACGAAATAGAACCCTTAAGGACATGGTAAGAAGTATGATTTGTCATACTAATTTACCAGAATCACTCTGGGGGGATGCACTTAAAATTGCAGTCTATATACTTAATAAAGTTCCAACTAAAGCAACAACAAAAACCCCATATGAGTTGTGGATAGGTAAGAAACCTGTCTTAAGACATTTAAGGGTATAGGGATATCCAGCTGAGGCAAGGCCTTACAGACCTAATGAGAAGAAATTGGATGAAAGAACAGACATTTGCTATTTTGTTGGATACTCTGAACGGTCACGGGGTACAAGTTTTATAATTCCCAAAACAGAACATTTTTTGAGACGGGAAATGCCCGGTTCTTTGAGGATATTGAGGTTGGGAGGGAAGATAAGGCAAGAAACTTTGTCTTTGATGAGAACTCAGTTCTCGTTCCTAGTGTTGTTCTTGAACATGTGCAGGTTCTCGTAACTGATCTTGTTCAAGAACAAAATTTAGTACAAGACAATGTTGTGCTTCCTCATAATATAGATCAACAGGCTTTGCCTGAAATTGATCATCCGGTCACTCCTCAACCTTTTGTTCCTATGGAGCAACCTCAACAACCTCAAGAATCAGTGCCCTTAAGAAGATCTATTCGAGAAAGAAGAAGCGTAATTTCAGATGATTATATTGTGTATCTTAATGAGCATATGGAAAACATTGAATTGGCAGAAGATGATCCAATCACCTTTTGTCAAGCCATTCAAAGCTCAAATGCTCGTAAATGGATAGATACCATGGGTGAAGAAATTCAATCCATGAAAGACAATGACGTTTGAGATCTCGTTCCTTTGCCAGAAGGTGTGAAACCAATTGATTGTAAATGGGTTTTTAAAACCAAAAGGGATTCACAAAGCAATGTGGAGGGATATAAAGCGCGTCTAGTCGCTAAGGGATTCACTCAAAAGGAAGGCATTGACTACAAAGAGACTTTCTCTCCTGTTTCTTCGAAATACTCTTTTAGAATAATTATGGCACTAGTGGCACATTTTGATCTTGAGTTACATCAGATGGATGTCAAAACAGCTTTTCTCAATGGGAACATTGATGAGACAATTTATATGGTACAACCTGAAGGTTTAGAATCCAAAAATTCTGAACAATTGGTTTGTAAACTTAAGAAATCCATCTATGGTCTCAAACAAGCCTCTCATCAGTAGTACTATAAATTTCACAATGTGATATTATCTTTTGGTTTTGATGTAAATATTGTGGATGATTGTGTGTATCACAAGTTCTATAAAAATAAGTACATTTTTCTAGTACTTTATGTGGATGACATATTGCTTGCTAGTAATGATGTAGGCTTAATGCATGAAACTAAGAAAAGCAATTTGAGATAAAAGATCTTGGTGAAGCATCTTTTGTATTAGGAATCCAAATTCATCGAGATCGTTCTCGAGGAATTCTTGGATTATCACAAAAGGGATACATCGAGAAGGTATTACAGCGATTTGGAATGCAAGATTGTAAACCACTTGATACTCCGGTGGCCAAAGGAGATAAGTTTAATTTCAAACAGTGTCCTAATAACGACTTTGAATCCAAGCAAATGGAAGGCATTCCTTATGCTTCAGTATTTGGAAGCCTTATGTATGCACAAGTCTGCACTCGTCCAGACTTTGCATTTATAGTTGGTATGCTGGGCAGATATTTGAGTAATCCGGGTCTTGCACATTGGATAGCAGCCAAGCGGGTCATGAGGTACTTTCAGAAAACAAAACATTATGTGATCACTTATAGGAAGTCGGATAAACTTGAGATCGTTGGGTATTCAGATTCCGACTTAGGTGGATGTCAAGATAGCATGAGATCTACATCAGGATATATTTTTCTCCTATCTGAAGGGGCGGTATCATGAAAAAGTGGCAAACAGACGCTCATTGCCTCTTCAACTATGGAGGCAGAATTTGTAGCGTGTTTTCAGGCATCAAATCAAGGTATTTGGCTGCGTAATTTTATTACAGGATTGCATGTAGTTGACAATATTGAGAGACCACTTAAATTATTTTGTGATAACAAAGCTGCAGTCTACTTTTCTAACAATAATAGGAGCTCAACAAAATCTAAGTATATAGACCTCAAGTTTCTAGTTGTAAAAGAGCAAGTTCAGAATGGTATAATTAGTATTGAGCTTATTGGGTCTGGCTCCATGCTTGCGGATCCGTTAACTAAAGCATTGACACTGAAGGTCTTTATATAACATACTACCCATATGGGGGTTGTATCTTTAAATGATGTCTAAATTCAGTGGGAGTCTGTATATATATTTATGCTCATACTTTATTTTTTTATTATTGTTAATGTGACAATAATTTTCTACCATTCGCTCATTAAGACTATATTGTTGAGTTGTTCATTTCCTATTTATATGTTAAAGTCATCTCAATTATGTTGGACCAGTTGGAAATAGGCATGCATAGATTACATTCACATGTAATTTCCATGCTACACATCCACACTCAACTCAGGTCATTTAGTTGAATTAATGCATATGACCAATGATGGATTTAACTGTTCTTTTAATGCAGTGAAAGTCTCTTTGATCTGTGTATTAATGAAATTAATGGACAGAGTTGGTTTAAGATGACAAATTAAAGTGTGCTAGCTACTACAGTAACAATCACATAATTGTTTGTTCAAGTGTATACATGAATATTAGTCCAAGTGGGAGACTGTTAGATCTTTGGACTTAATTCATGTGCACACGTATTCATATAACATTTGGACATGTAGACGTACATGTATTGCTTAATTTAATTATGTGTTTGTTATTATATATATATATATATTTTTTGAGACCTAATTAAGGTAATCTATATTTATATAGGTGGGTCTATCATCTTAATAAAAGTGTGGGGTCTCTTTATAAATGTGTAGAAACCTAGGGGTTGTATTGAAAAACTATGATGGACTGTTTAGCAAATACATCTATATATTAGGGTTATGGTCCCTGATTGCACGTATGCTTAGATTATTAGCCACTTCTAAAAGTCCCCTCTCTTTGAGGAAATTAGGCTGCGTACGTAATAATCAGAAGATTCAAATCCGGTCTTCAAAATCAATAAATTGCCATGAATCAATGTACACGTTTCGATTCGTTATTCTAAAATAATCTATTGAGTAAGGTTAATTCTTGGGTTTTATTTATTTAATTCCATCAAATCTATCACAAACTATCAAAACTTATAGAAAAAAAAATCATAAACTATCAAAATTAGTTATAAATAATTTACTTTCATTAGCATTTTATAACGATTGTTTGAGAGATGAATTAGGTTAATATATTCAATGTTGGGATTTGGATCACGGACTTAGCAATAATTCGGGATAGGTTTCTTAATGAAGGAAAAAAATGGCAATGTCAAATTTGGCATAATACGAGTATATACCTCGAACCTTATAATTTTCTTTTTTTTTTTTTCTTAATAAAATCTCGAACCTTATATTTAACATCACATCATTAATTTTTTTTTTTTTTTTCTGGAAAACATCACTATTAAGCAGATGTAAAGTTTAGTTAGCGACCTTCACAAGAGGCACCTCCTCAAGCTGATGTTAACTAAAAAATATTAATATTTTGAATTCAAAGTCAATCCTAGGAAGTACTTCCATTTATAATTTTTACACCAACTTTTTCCTTTCAAATATTTGTTATCTTAGTAAATTAAAATATCATTAAATAATATTTTTTTCTATATATTCTTATATTTTTAAAAATTAAATAATAGTGTATAAGTTTTTATTACAATTATTAAGGATGGTTAAAAAATATTTAATCATTTCTTTTGAATTTAAATTATTTAATCATTTTCTTAATTTTGTGTCATGTTTTAAGACGAAAAAATATTAATTTGTCAACCATAAGAAAAACAAACAATCCGATCTATTTTTTTAGGAAAGATACACTTATTTAAAAGTTTCATATTAATATTATGTTATGTAATATTTCCATAATATTTATTATATTTTTTATCTAAAATATAATATCGTATTGTTTAGTTAGCCAAAAAAATCATATTGTTTAGAGCAAATTTAATCAGTACTGTAGTTCGTACATTTGGTGTGATATTGTAGCAAAATACTGTTTTAGCATTTTGTCTTATACCCTTATTTTTAAAAATTTTTTTGTTAACAAATTTGATTAAATTGATTTGCTTATTTTTTTAGGAACTAAAAGTATTATGCATACTATATTTAAGTATAATCTGTAATGTATTTTAAAATATTGAATAGGAAATGACTAATATTTAGAAAAAAAAAGATTGGAGATGACTAATGACTTATAATAACTTTATTAATTATATAATAAAGTAGATATGTCATGAATAAAGTAGATGTTAGTTATAAACGTACGAGGCAAAATTGCGGCTAAAAAAGTATTATAATTACTCTTTATAGACTCATCAATTGTTTTGGTATTTCCTTGAAAAAAAAATTGGTTTGGTATTTTTCTTCTTTGGTTTCTTTTCTTGAATCACTGCTATTAAAACATAGTTTGTAACAATAAAAAACACATGCATTTCTTTTAATTTTAAAAATTTACGAAAGTCTCACATACGCATTCACTAACTATTCAAAAAAATTTAAAATCATGCAAAAAAAAAAAAATATCGAAAAATAAATAATGTGGGTTTACAGAATTTTACAAAATTGATACATGATTCTAATTTATAAATATAAAATATAAGGAAAATAATATGGACATGATTCTAAAACAATAATAATTTCATAATCTTTACAACACGTTTAATATATTGGAATAAAATAAAATGAATGACTTTCCATCCAAAATCTTTCCACCTAGATGAGTTATGGATCTTTTTCCATTCCATTTCTTGGATGAAAAAGTCAGAATGGAATTGTAATTCATTTTCTATGTTTTGTGAAACTATGTTAGAATGGAATAAAATTTAGCATTAGATTACTTAAATGTTTTGGTAGTATAATTGCTAAATATTCAGAAAATAAATAGATAAAATATAGACTTCAATTAAAGTGTAAAAATGTCATAAAAATATAAAAAAATAAAACAGTAAAAAAGAAAAAATAAATTTTTTTAAAAGAAACAATAAATTTTTTACATTAGTTATAAGTTTAATTTTTTTGTTTGAATTAAACTTGCATATTAAATTGTAATGTTTATAATATTATGAGTGTACAACAATCACTATAATGTTTTTTTTCTTTCCAACTTTTTTTTCAGATCATTCTTTAGATTTTAATATGAAAAAACATTTCTAGCTTCTTTTGGAATTGACTTTTTTTTTAAAACAAATTCGTACATCTATTATCGAATATTAAAATAGAAAGAAAAATTGAAAAAGTTATTTCATTCAAATGTAGCAAACATTTTGTTAGTTGATTTTCGAATTATTACTTGGTTTAACTCTCTTTTTTTCACTAAAATAGGATTGTTTTTTAGATTCTTTCCCAAAATGGTCTTGTTTTTAATTTAAAAGTTTCTTACATTATAAATTTGCCACAAAGTTCTTTTAATTTTTTTTATGTAACCGTTATCATGTTTGATCTATTACACTTTGATCCTTGTGTTTAAGAAATATTTTTTAAATATGTTTAAAGCTTTCACTAGGTTATGCAACTTCTATCTAATTAAAGTTTTTTCAATAAATCTTTATATATGCTTATACATAGAGGTTGGATAATATAAAGATTCAAATTTAGATATTATCTTTCTACCCAACACAGCTTCCCCTTTGAGATCTTTGAGCTATTCTTATATGGATCTCTTGTTCTGGCGATGGCACTAAACGCCTGGCAACGACTTCCACCTTGTCTTTCAGCTTTAGAGCGATGTAATATTTTCTTATAAGAATCTTTATACCATGCATTCGGAGTATCACAATCCTATTGGACTAAGATAACCACAACCCTCTTCATTTCCTTCCCAAGGATGTAATCTCAAAGAAAGAGGATCAAAGGTAAGGCATAGTAGGAATAATAATCGAAGAACAATCTTTATTTCTTCAAACTTGAAAAGCATACAAAGATATATTGAAGAGAAAGTTCTCAGAAGAACATTGCACACTTCTAGCTAATCACTCTAAACAAGAAAGGAAATTTAGAAATATGTAATTCGAAAACACACACTACTATCTTAGATAGATTTTCTAACTTCCGATGCCTTTTCTTCTTCATTTGTCTCTCTTATATAGAGCTCCAAAGGTTTTCGAGGAATATTTTCACGCTGGTATATGGTCCTACTTATTCAATAATAGTTAAAGTTTTGGTCCCTCCATTATGTCAATAATAAAGCTCCTTTTACAGAGCATCTTCAGCAGCACCTCCTCCCTCATAATAAGTGCACAAGTGGTCTTAGTCTTTTTCAAAAAGCTGACAATACTATAGAGCTATTTTTTCAGACATGGCCAGCTGGCAATCTGCAAAACTTTCCAGCCATTCCTTTATCATCTTGAAATTTGCTACTTTGGTCTCTTTTTTGCTGGTGGAAAAGATAAGATTATTTCCTCCAGTATACAACCATATCTTATCTTTATTGAAGATAATTTTTTATAACAAATTGTACATATCTTTGAATAGTCGTGCTCTTAGTTTAAGTAAATCTCTAATGTTATCAACAATTATTATTTTGGTAGAGGCCATATGAGGTTAAAACATTTTCGATGGCGTTCCTATTTTTATTATATACTCAGAAGGTGAATATCCGTCAAGAATTGGTTCATCTCCATATTTTAATCCATTCAGGTCCTACATAATAGAATCTTAAATATATGTTGGTATGGTGAATGGCCTTAACAAACTCCATTATAGCTTTGAATATGCTTTTAGCCAGCTATTTTAATTATGCTAAATTGGGACTGGGATAAATACAGAGTAATAATCCATATTGATATAATCCAGCAACAATGTTGGTAGGTGCGCAAGGATAAATATTAGCTTTCTGATAACTTCCACAATCAATAGTTTTAAACCAAGAATCTATCTCAATATGTTCACAGTATAGCTTATGATATATTAAGAATCCTTATTCAAATTGAGTATAATTATCTGGCTTTTTTGGCATTCTTTCCATAGCTTTCTTCAAGGCATCGCTTTCTAAAAAAATGTTTTCATGGTTTGTTATTCAATATCTTCAGGAATACCATAATAAACAAGATGTTTGTATTTTCTTCCTTCGCCAACAGGTTCAACAGTTGGATTTCCTAATTTGTATCTTTGTTGTAAATTTGCTTCAAAATTATCTCACATATTTATTTTTGGATATTTAGCTTGGAAGGCTAATATTGCATATTTTTGGGACTTGAATCCGTTTTCCTCCTGTGTAAAAGGGTTTTTTTAGAAATATCTTGACGATTTATTTATTTCCTAGTATCTTGTATTTCAAATAGTGTTGCTTTAAGTTTTGTACTTATCTTCTCTATATCTCCTAAGGGATTATTTATCATTGTAAATAATTTAGCTATCTTCTCTTCTGCCATTAGCAGCTTTTTTTGTTAGATTATCTGCTAAACTATTTTCATTTCCTGAAATATGTTGAAGTGAGAAAATTATACCTGTCATCGAATGAGTCCCTATTTGCGACGATAGGCTCTAAATTATTCTTAATAAAAGCCTTAATATGCATATTATCTGTTCTAATAAGAAATTTAGTAGGTAATAAATATATTTCAAATTTAACGATTCCTCTCTTAACAACTAATAATTCTTTCTTATTAGTAGGATAATTCTTTTCGGCATCTTTAAAAGTTTCAGAGGTATATTTACAAACTAATTAGGGATGTACCTTCTTACAATTCTTTTCTTCACATATTTTACCGATATAATTTTTCTTACATTTTAAAACCGCAGACTAATACATGTCTCAAACATCAATTTAAAAATAAGGAAATCATTTTCTAATGGTAATTCAAGAATGGTAAATTAGCAGAATAGTTTTTAATATATTTAATTACGTTGGTATCTTCCTATGTCCAAGTCCGTACATAATTTTTTCGTAACTTAACTTGCAATGGATATCTAAGTTCAGTAAGGTTTTTTTACAAATTTGTCAGCATAATTAAGACACCCTAAAAGTCTTTGTAATTATTTTTTATCTTCCATTTTATCTGGAAAGGATAATATTTTTGTTGAAATATACGGTTGTAATTCAATACTTCCTTGATCAATAGCTAGTCCTAGAGACTCTATTTTGGTTTTTGCTATTTCTGCTTTCTTCCTAGTACAATTCCATGTTTGTTACACAAAGAGACAAATCTTTTTAAATGTCTCTCATGTTCTTCTATAGATCTAGAAAAAATAAGCGTGTCACTTACATATACAACACAAAATTCTTTAATTATTTTAAATATATTATCCATCCTTCTTTGAAATATTTATGGAGCATTTTTTAGTCTAAAATGCATTACTTTCCATTCGTAATGACCTTGTGGAGTATTGAAGGTAGTTAGAGGCATAAAAGTTTTAGTTAATTTATTTGCCAACATCTAGATTTACAATCAAATTTAGAATAATACTTAAATCCTGCTATCTTCTTAAATATTAATTCTTTATTTGGGAGGAAATATCCATCAAACTTGGTTACCTCGTTTAACTTCTTATAATTAACTACCATTCATTCTCTTCCTCTTTTTATTTCTGAATGGTTTCTTACCATAAAGGCAGGAGTACTATGTTTTGTTCTTTGATTATTATAGGGAAATTTCTTACTTTGGTCTTTTTTTTTTCAAGAGTTGTCCACATTTGGCCATAGTTTGATGAGGGTGGTACCATCTGGCCAATACAAACGGTTCCATTAAATGGCTTCCTATGCGCAGCCAAATTGAAACTTGAAAAAGTAAAAAGTTGAGGTTTGATCTAATCGCCCCATCTATCCTCTTGAGGAGAAGTTTAACAAGAGGAGTATGATGTACCTTGGATGATCCACATCCTAGGGTTAGGTGCCGATGAGCACATTGAACTATCCATGTGGCTGAGATTCCTCACAGCCCAGGCACAACGACACAATTATGGCGCGCTCTACCACTGAGCTAATAGCCTATCGTGTGAGCCTCCCACTGAGGCTCGCTATGCCAAAAGTGAGAGAAACCTCATCCTTCTCTTTCTTTCTTTTGCCCCATGTCGCCGCATCCTTCCTTTCTTGGGAACACGTGCATGTCCTCCTTTTTGCCCAACACCATTCAATTAAGCCTTTATGCCTTTACAATTTTTTTTCTAAATCCTTTTATATAAATTTGAGTCTTGTGGTTTGCAAAAGGGAAAAAAAAAAAAAAAGAAAACATTGAGAGATTTATATATATTTTCATATTTCAATATTTTCTATACAATATTACTATTTGTCTTTTTATTTCTATAATTTTCAAATAAATTATATATGACGTTTGGCAGAGCTATGTTGGGAGCATGAAGGATCATAAAATTTTTTTAAAACTTTATATACGATATAAAGTTATTCTCATTTTGTATAAAAATTAGTATATATATATATATATATATTTTATTTTGACTCCCTAAATAAAATAATTATAAGTTCTTGAGTAAAAATTAATAATCCAAAATTAAATCATATACTAAATTTTTGTATTTAAATTTTGGCCATCTTCGATGTCAACTTCTAACTCTACCCCTTATATGACGTGATATTACTATTGATTTCATATTTTTATTATTTTTTAAATAAAGCATCCCAAGACGAAATAATTAAAGTATAAAACTAATAATTAAAGTATAATAAGTATTATTAAAATTATAGTGTTAAAAATAAATAATAAAGCATTAAAAAATACTCATTAATTAATAACCAAGTTACTTATTTCATTATAATTGAAATACTCTAATACTAAAAACAATTAATTATTGCTCTGATCGAGAATGTTATTATAAACACAATTTCTTTTGTTGTGACCTGACCTTCGACAATTTCCACATCTTGGGAGAGAATCAGGGTTACAATAATCCATTTTACCACGAAATCTTGTGCTTCGATTGCGCCTGTGACCCTGCTTCATATTTGGAAGGTAAAATGACATCTTCATATTTGGAAAGTAAAATGACATCTCAAATGGTGCTTCCTTCCAGAACGTTTCATTTGCTACTGGATAAAAATTTACCACATATGTCCTTTTATGAGATTCTTTAGAATAGACAATCCATGCTAGAGTTGCACCATTCCAACCCTTCCTCCTGCACACAGCCAAAACATGAGACCAAGGCAATCCGTATAATGCCATTTTCCGCAACTGTATAATGTGTTACCCATGTGTAGTGTATACACATGATTCCCTCTCCCATCACCGTGAATTGGTGATTGAACACTGTATATACCCGTTTGTGCATTGTGTTGTATTACTTTATGCGCATGTGATTTTCTTTCATTTGCTGCAAATTTATCCCATATTCGTTTTGGAAATGGATGTCTGTAGTTGTGAGCTTATTCCCTATCTTGGTTGAAATACTAGATTATCTTACTGAAAACCACTTCAACCAGGGCATTTAGAGGCATTACTCGTGGTTTCTTCAAGACACTGTTTAATGATTCTGAATTCCATTCTATATCCACATCATAAGCTAAGGCTCATTGTTCCTTGGGAATAGTGACAAGCTAATCGCTGGCTTCCGATTGTATTCTCTTGATTTTTGCCATCAACTGCTCGAATTTTAGCACCTTGTTTCAGTCCCTGCTTGCCACATTAAGTTCTTCAAGCCTCTATTTTTGAATTTCATATTGAAATTCTCCCTTATATGCCGGAGACAGAACTGTGTTAAGCAAAAAGGGCTTTTCATTGTTCTTGCTGGCTTATAGTATTTAAGATCCCCTTATGTCGATCAGATATAACACAAACACATGTCTTTCAGAACATATTCCCGCAATAATCTCGTGAACCAATTCCAGCTGGCAGAAGATTCCTCATCTATAATAGCAAAAGCAATTGGAAAAATATGATTGATAGCATCCCAAGAACTTGCAATCAATAATATTCCCTTGTAAGCTAACGGGTCGGCAATGTTGAAATCCCAACATTGAGGGTTCAAAAGACCAGAGAAAGAAATGGAAGATTTTTTAGATTAGCATCTTGTATCGCCCTCATATACTGGGGAAAACAAAAGTGGAATTCCAATCCCCAAATAACAGTTCAATTGCTTGTTCTCAAGCATACCAACCTTTTTTGTAAGAGCATCCTAATTGAAATATGACTTGGACTTCTAAGATTATACGACTTATAGTGGTTTTTGGATCCGATCATATAAGATGAATAACATTGTTTGCAATTTGATGAGCAGACATACTCTAATAGGTATTACCGACTACCTGTATGAGGTATGTGTGCTCTGGATTATATACTGTTATCTGCCATTTGCCATGTGTCACCTTCTTTATAATATGCATGTACCACAAACAAATCTGCTCATCTAATGACTGGCATACTTGGCTGTCCACTGGCCAGGCTTATTTTTAATCAATTTAAATTCTAGACCCATTCGAATTGACCATTTCCTAACCGCATAAATAGCCTGCTCCTCATCACGAAATATCATTTTTAGGCGTAGGTCCTTTGTTGATTCGTTTTACTTATCGATAGAGACATTATTTTTAGTCTCCATATCATTAATTTGTGCTCCACAACCGATATCCCTGAAACACTTGTATGACTAGAAGTCTGGTAAGGCTCGTGATGAAGAACAGGCATTATATACAGCGTGAGATAGAATAGGTAAATATGCACTTGTTAATTTGGAAGCTCGTCTTCTTGTACATTATCATCATCATCATCATCAGGTTCACCGTTCTTTATTGTTATCTCTTTCATCTGACTTGGGATCACCATCCACATCAGATGTCGGGCCTAACGAGTTTGCTACTATGGCTCCATGAACCATTGATGACTCAGTTGCATCCATCTCCATGTCATGATGTATAACAGAGGATAGATGATGTGGCAGGAAAGATTCTGACTGTAGTTGTTGAAAAGCATGACTCAATGGCTGCAAAATATCACCTATGAACTCTGATTGTATATTGAAAATCAACATGAATATGAATTAGAGTGACACTAAATTCATTTTGAATTCCGCATAGTAATTATATTTCTTCATCATCGTTTAAATCCACTCCTGAATAGAATACGCGATTTAGTTTCGAGAAAAAATGGGGACAGCGTATTGTCATGCAAATTTTCCACTCAGAAAGATCGATCCTTCTATAACTACAAAATTTTTCGATCATTTCTAAATGTGAAATTTTGCATATCAGAGTATAAGGTTTTTGTGTGGCACCCATAAAATAGGGAGAGTCATTTTCGTAGTGTCTCACTATCCCAATAAACAAATATTCTTATCGGATTTGAGAGAGTCATTTTAAAAGATTCTCTAGATTAAACGAGTAATCGTAAACATAAAATTTATAATTAATAAATAAATAAAGACTTAATAAATATAAAAGTAACATGAATATTTATAAACATAGAAGAAAACAAATAACCATAAAAAATATATCCATAACGGTTTCAATAATAACAATAAAATGCAAATGATATAATTAATTTAAACATTTCAAGAAAATAAAATAAAATAAATAAATATTTATTCATAAAAAAGAACAATATTTACAAAATTATAAGGCATATATAAGTATAAGAAACATAAACGTAAATGCTAACATGTAACATGAATATTTCTAAACAAATTATATATACTAAACATAAAACAAAAAAAATGACAAATAAAATAAGAAAAGATAAAAATATAGAAATATAAAAAATAAATTTAAACAAGTCAAAAAACAAATAACAGTAATATAGATTTTTTCTTTATAAAAAATAACAATTAAAAATTATGACATATAATAATACATACAAACAAAAACATCAACATATAACATGAATATTTTTAAACAACTTAAAAATAATAAACATAAAAAGTAAAATATAACAACGATAAAAAAAATTGTACACTCAAAATAATAAATATTAACATATTTAATTCATATACTACATATATTTTTCATGGAAAGGGTTTTTTTTTTTTTTTTTTTCTGAATTGAAAAGGTGCGTCCATTGAAAACATTAGTCTTTATATTTAAGGAGTTTACATCCAAGCAAATTACCAGAGTATTCACATTGGCTCATAAACAAAAGGCAATTAGGAAAAAAAAAGATGGAATAACAAGAAGCAGAGGTGCAACCAAGTATAGCTATGGAGGAGGTGGGCAAAATTTCAAGAAAGTGCAACATTGTTTCTCCTATTAAATATTTACTATAGTAATTGGTCGACCAAAAAAAGGATAATATTATTGTACATTAAAAACCTTTCTCACAAAGAAAGAAGCTCTCTGTTTCTCTTTTTCTTGGATGAAGGTTTGCTTGTTTTATTAATAAAATAATATGAGCATGTATTTAGGGAAAAAAAAAAAAAAGAAGTCATATATAGGAAGAGGGGTTGTAGTAAAGTGTGAATGGATTCTTTTTAAAACAGTCTTTGTGTGTTTCAAATTAGTTAGGAAACAATGGTCATTGACTGAGCAACAAAGTACTGAGCGAGCGAGTATAGAGGTACTTTCTCTTTTTTTTTTTTTTTAAATAATAATTACCTTGCCGTCAAACTAAACGGCCACTTAAACCTCTAGAAACAATAAATGCGTTATTTGGCCAAGAGATTAATAAAAACTAACTCAGAAATTTATAAAGATAACTCGAAAATATTTCATTATAAATATTACATTTTCTCTCTCTACAAACTTTTTTGTTAACCTCTCTATAAAAAAAAATACCAATTTTGAACACTAAAACGAAATTAGAAGAAAATATAGATCTTTTTGAAGAATCTTTGCAAGAAAATGTTGGTTTTGAGGTAAGAAATCGATTGATTTTTTTTTTTTTTTTTTTTTAATTAATTTTTTTTTGTAATATTAATTTTTTATTTTACATTAATAGGGTGATGAAGATCCAAATACGTTTGAAGAATTTCTAGAACTGGAAGAATATATCGATCTTAAATATTTATTTACAACTGACCGAATATTTGGTTCGAAAGATGAGTTGGTGGACTGGGCAAAACAAACTGCAATGAATGCCAACACATATTTAATCATAACTCGGTATCAGAGATACAGAACATTAGACCGTCGACCATATGTCACATTGGCTTGCGAGCGCAGAGGTTTAGTTAAAAAATATAAAAAACCAATAGTCGACGATGAGGAAGAAGAAATACCGAAAAAAGGCGTGGACCTTATGAGACGAAAAAATGTGGGTGTTCATTTAAGCTAAAGGGAGACCAAATGGCAACAAGTGAAAATTGGGAATTGTTCGTACACAACGGGAGGCACAACCATAAAATAGCTGTTTACAGAGACTTACGGAGGAGCAGTTGCAATAGACCGAGCAGTTCAGGAAGAGTCATGTTCCACATTGCAATATATTACGATTTTTCCGAAACAAGACGTTGGTTGTGCAGTTAGGTAAGTTATAAGGAAATTATTTTTAATACTTTATTTAAATATTTTAGATTTGTTTTTATTCCATTAATAAATAGAAAATTTTGATGTATGTAATGCTCAGAAAATTTACAATGTTGTTGCGAAGATTAAGAGGAACCGGATACATAGAAGAAATACGGTAGAGGAAGTTCTCTGCTTAAGTGTAGAAAGGGGCTGCATCGTTTTCCATAGAAATCGTGAGGACAACAACGTACTTAGTGATATTTTCGTTGCACACCCGACATCAATTGCAATGGTTTGAACGTGGCCATATGTACCGATAATGGATACGACGTATAAAACGAACAAGTACTATAGTGGATTAATTGTGTTATTAGATATCTTTATTAATTTATTTGCACAAACATTTAAATTTTATAATTTTTTTTTTAGTAAATAGGTAGTAATATTTTTAAGTCCTTGAAAAATATTAGTAAATGTTAATAATTAATTTTTCCCTTTATTTTTTAATTAAGGTACAACATGCCACTATTAGAATGTGTAGGGATGACTGCAACATGAAAGAACTTCACAGTGGCAATAGCTTTTATGTTCAATGAACAGGCAACGACATACAGATGAGTTTTTCAACAAATCAAGCACTTATATTTTACATCTGCTATGTCAAATGGTTAGGGTTCAATTATCAATGAAGGAGAGCCTCTAGTCATTCTTACCGATAGGGAAAGTGGACTAATGCCGGTGATATATTGATGTGTTTAGCAATTCATATCATATGTTATATAGATGACACATCGATCAGAATGTGTTGGCCAAGTTGACAGAGATGGTGAAGGATGAAGAGGTGGCACAACGGTTCGTGAATGGTTCGTGGAAAAAATTAATTAGTGAAATAGATGAGGTGGAATATGAGAGAAAGTTGGAAGTGTTGAAGACTAGGTGGGAAAGCAGGCCTGACTTTCTACATTACTTGTTCAGCACATGGTTGAATCCATTTGCCCATAAATTTTGCAGGGTTTGGACATATCAAGTGTTGCATTTTGGGGTAGAGACAACGAACTGGGCAGAGAGCGAACATTCTGTGTTGAAGCTGTGGCTATCAACGTGTCACGGTAATTTGGACACCGTGTTTCTGAATATCGACTCTCTCATCCAAGGTCAAATTGCAGAAATTAAATTCACATTGGAAATTTCTAAACTTAAAGAGAAGTATGGCGCTAAGAGTAATCCCATCGTGAAGAATTTAAGTAATAAAATTAGTCATTTAGGTTTGAAGAAGATAATGGATGAGTTAAAGAAAGCACGTCAGATGGTTGAAGAACCGGGAAGTAATTGGCTACATTATTTAAGGTACAGTCTACCATGTGCATGTGAACTTGTTAATAGGTGCCAATATTTCATTCCAATCCAAGAGGAAGATGTTCACATTTTTTGGAGAAAACTAGAAATTGGTTATGATATTCCTGAAGAACACGATAGGGATATGGAATCCGAAATGCATTATCTCACTTCACTGTTATAGGAAATTAGTACTGGTCCAATTTCTAATGTTCGGGAAGTTAGGTGACTCATCAAAGGTGTTATATGTCCGGTGTTGTCTGATGATCCTTGTCAGCCGTTGTCAATCCCTCCAGAGACCGCAGTCACGAAGGGACGACGGAAAATTCTACTAAAAGGGATAAGTCTCACTGGGAGTACGTCTCTATCGCACATAGGAAATAGGAAAGTCTAGTGGTTCAGGTTCTGTGTCTGGTAGCAGTTCAGGTTCAGGTTCTAATCCTAGTCCTCGTGGAAGAGGTAGGCCGCCTCGTAGCGGTAGGGGTAGGGGCAGAGGATGTAGCAGTGGTAGGTCCAGTTTATCATCCGTTGTAAATCTGGATTCACCATCAGTGCCATTCCCTTTCAACAATGCATTTCCCGAGTTTATGTATGAATTTATACAAAACTGAATGTGGTCAGAGATGGTAATTGTAGATTTAGGGTTGTATCAAATTTTTTGTTCGGGGATGAAAATCATTTGGTTGAAATTCGTAGAAGAATGAGCTATGATTTACGGCACCGTATGAACGTATATGAGCAATTGTTCCGCTCAGTTGAACGTGTGACAAAGTTGATAATAAAGACAAATTGGGAAGAGGGTTCAACGCCACCTAAATATTGGATGGATACACCTGATCACCTTTATGTCATTGGTAACACATTCAATCTATGCATTGTATTTCTTGCACGGTCAGAGTCAACCACTGTCTTACCTCTTGTTTCTAATATGGATGGTACTGCTGGAACGATATACATCGGACTCATAGAGGAATTGCAACATTTTATACAGGTATTTATTATTGATAACTTTTTATTATTATTACTATTAATTGGATTATTGCCGATTGATATTTTATTAAGTGTATATATTATTATTAGTTGTTTTTGCAGTTATAGTTGGTATATTATTATATTATAATGTATTATTTTTTTAAAATGTTAATAATCTTTCGTGTAATTTGTCGTTCGAAGTTTTTTTATTTACATTTTTCGTGTAATTATATTAATATGCAATAATAAACTAGAACATGAGGGAATAAACATAATGAACATCACAAAAACTTAGTAATACATAACGAATAGGAATAAAAAAGGAAATACACAATATCCGAATACATAACGATTTACTAAAGAGCTATGTAATGCTTCCTTAGTAAATCTCGAACCGTACGTCTAAACTCATCACCATCAATATCCTGTCTATGACACTCACGTTCAATCAAATCTAAGGGAGCTTTTGGTGGCATGACGGGAGCTACTGGGACATTATAGCCACTGGGAATATTCCCGGGATTCTGAATCCTCGGGTGAGTGTGGGGGAGGTACCAACCCATGTAATCATCAGTGCAGGAACTCGCTGGAATGGTCAGCACACTAGTCCATGACTCTATCAGTAAGTGCGAAGGTGCCTCAAGCCATAGTGCCTCGACAAAAGTGTTCCTCAAGACGTACATCCTGTTGTTTGGCGTGTGGCATGCCTCCTGAGGCTGGATAGGGTGGGCGGGAATACACTGCCTAAAACCGAACTGTCTCAAAACCCGGTCAGGCATGTAAGGCTCCACGCAATCAAAATATGCAATGAACTCGTGCTATGTGGAAACCAACAATTACGAATATCCTGAGTCCTGTACGATATCCACCGAACCTCATCAGCTGTCATCATATTCAGTCTCAAGCGAATATCTAGCAGTTTATTCTCATTCTTATAACCAATCGTCGGAAATATCTGGATGTAGGGCTTGCATCCTTCGGAAGAATGTCTAAACGGGGGTGCAAACATGGGAAATACAAATATATCCACGCCTAAAATATAAAATATAAATTCAATATAGGAATATAAAAAGAAATTTAAAAGAAATATAAATAAACCCTAAACTTTGAAAATATAAAAATAACATAATTAACGTTACTTTTAAAACATATACCTCTAATAGTGACCAGCACCCCGCAAGCTCCTTCGCATCAACCCTTGAAGCCTGACCCAGATTCCGGTACAGATACGCAAGACAGGCAGCACCCCATGCGAACCTCCCAACAGAACTCACATCCTGCAAAAGTGGCCACAGTCTCCTAGGTACAATGTTGCCACTCTTATCACTAAAGAGTGAGCTACCCAAAATGTATTGTAGATAGCATGCAGCTCTGACCTGATGTGACTGTGAAGTCTATCTACTAGTAGCAACAACGTGAAGCTCCGATGCATTAAACCCTAAACCCCTAGTGAGAGAAACCCAGATCATCCTGAACAACCTGTATCAACTGCTCCTGGATAATCTATGATCCACTACCACACCATAAGCAGGCACTCCAAGAATAAGCTCCATATCGTGCAGTATAATGGTCATCTCACCCCATGGCATGTTGAAGCTGTTCGTGTCGGGCTGCCATCTCTCAACAAATGCCGACAACAATGCAGCATTGGCATGCTAAAACATGCACGATTGTAGGTGCGTCAGATCGGACCCGGAAGCCAAGTGCCGAGCCTGCGAATCAGTAAGGTCCCAACCAGTGAGAGCTATATAACGAGATAGACACTTCAATAAACCACGATCCTGAAGATAAAACAAATAAATTTATATAGTTATATAATAATCTTTTTATGTAATAATTATTTTTTCAATTTATCATAATAAATAATATTTGACAGATTAAAGAATAATAACAATAATAATAACATGTCACTTTAACATAAAGATAAATACTTGTCCACGCCATATCGGACCCGCCACATGTCCACCGTATGATGGGATGAGCTCCGGGTCTACAGGACCTCCCTCTGCTACGCATGTCTGCTCCCAATCTGAAGCCTTCACTTTCTTCCTCTTCTGTGTCGGTGCCGGAACATCACGAGCCACCTCGGGTCTTTTGTTATGAGACCCTGTAATCTTACTCATCACCGACATAAAGCTGCTAGTCAAAACCTTCCCTTTCCTGTGACGAGGACGCCTGTCCGATCTACTAACTGGTGCCACAGGTGCAACAAATATGGTCTGCTCCTCATCTCCATCATCATCACCCTCATCCTGATCATCATCACCACCATCACCATCATCATCACCTCTTTCATCCGCCTCTCCTTAAATATGTAGGAATTAGACTCTTTCTTGCTCCTCGCCAACAACTCTATCACCCTAAAAAATCCTATCTGCAGGCCCCGGTACGTAAGGATCAGAAGATGAAACACCATACTCAGCATGAGAATACCCGTGTGTGCTGCATGAAGAATCCTGAGGGGCGGCACCAAGCAGCTGATCAAAAACTCAACCCCTATCTGCCTCGGCTGACCCGTAAACTCCAATATAGGCTCTTGGGTGGCAGATCTATACGGTATGTGAGGTCTCACAACGGTAGGAGCATGTAAATATAGATCATATACTGTGTCTATGACGTGTGAAGGTGGATGTACAGATCCATATGGCTTATAGGGCACAGGTGTGTGAGACAGATGGCGTTGGAGGGGAGGTCGAGATCTAAAAGGTACGGCCGGTGGTTGGGTAGAATACCCGGCTTCACCTGTACCAAGATGGAAACCAGGTGCAAGAGGGGTAGGATTAACAGGGAGGTCAGAAGTACTATGTCACCCCCTCACACCTCTAGATGAAGCTGTGATAGTGTGCCTCTCAACTCGACCTGTCCTGTCTGTGACAGGACCAAGATCATCGTCTCCTCTACGGCCACTAGGTCGAACCATCTATTAGTTATTCAAATTCGTTAATACTTGTTTATCATATATTTTAATATTTACTTTAACATCTATTATTATTTTATTATTTAGAATTATCAGTATCTATTATTTCATTTCTACTATTTCTTTCGTTCAATTATTATTCATCACTAATATTCTTAAGTAATAGTTATTAATTTATAAATTATTCAATCTTAGAATTATATCCTAAACCTAAGGCCAAGAATAACAATGATTTCAAATAAAAATTCAAAAGTTTAACAATTACATAACCCTAAACCCTAAACCCTAAACCCTAAACCTAAGGCCAAGAATAACAATGATTTCAAATAAAAATTCAAGTAGTTTAATAATTACATAATACATTTTCTTATTAAACACATAATCATAAGCAAACAATTTTAAACTAGTTACATTTACCCTAAATAGAAAAAATTAAATAACATTCTCAGAGATATTTATTATTACTTTATTGTTTACTTTATCGATTTTTATCCTATTTCATTTCCGTTATTTTATTCATTTCATAATGTTCACAAATCTATAATCATATTAACAATTAAAAATTATCACATAAAATATGTTAAACAACTAGTCACACTCATTTTACATATACAAAATTAAATAAATAATCAAATAATCATTTATGAACAAAAAATGTAAAATTTAAATATTTTAAAAAAATTAAATATTTTTTAAAAAATGGACACTTTCGCACGTTGCTGGCGAAAGTACCGGAGTACTTCCGTTCACTGCCAGCGAAAGTATTCCGACACTTTCGCCGGTAATGGACAAAAGTGTCCATTCCGCCAGATTTTTTTTTAAAAAAAATTTGATTTTTTTAAACAGATATTTCAACGATCTAAAACGGTAAAATTGTAAATAAATGAGAATAGATTGAAGAACTGACTTTTTTTTTTTTCAATTTGAACGGTCGGATCTTCCAAGATCTGAGATTGAAGTTTGTAGTCCTAGAGAATGTTTAGGTAAGAGAGAGAAAGTGTCTAGGTGAAAATGAAATTTTTTGAATTTTTTGAGTTATCCTTATAGTTTCCTGAGTTGCCTTTATTGGCCCCTTTGGCCAAATGCCTACCACATTCCCTAACTTATGGCCAAGTGTGGATAATTTTTTAAAAAAAGAAGCCTTAAATGAGAAATTTCCCATTATTATAAGAAACATTGTTAAAAATTTAAAGATTATTCTTCTGGTAATTTAATTTGTTTTTCTACTAACTGTCTTGGTGCTATATATTCTGTAATATAATATAACTATATTTATCTTTTATTTCAATATTACTATTTTACCATACTTTTATTATCTCTTTGTGATGTGAGGTACAAACTGCATATATTATTTTCGTCATAATGCTAAAAGTTTTGCTTCCTCGAGGCATTCTTATTCTACGTAATTGATATAATAAGTTGAAGTTAGCTAAGGACAAATCATAATTTGGTCTAATTGTAAATATAAGTTTTTGGTTAAGTAAATTTTCAGACAATAAAGTATCAATAGGATCATTTAATATTTTGTAATGGAGAATCTATTCATTCTCTAAAAAAAGGTTTAATCAATATTTGAACTACTCCTATAGTTATATTTTTTATTTTTTTTTACTTCGGGGTCTATTTTACTTAGTTTTCTTTGTATCATCTCTCTTGTTAATAAGAGTATTATGGTTTTTCCTTGTATATTTTTAACTTCTATGGGTTTTTCAAACCTTTTAGCAACATAGATCACTTTATGAAATATTTTGAGTTTGGGTATATCAAAAGCATCTTTTTCTCTTATTTTTAGTTCAGACTTCGAATATGTTTAAAATATATTTTCATAGAAAATTATAGTTTGAGAGTTACTACTTTCATCGTCTTCTATTTCTTGAATATTTTCTTAGCTTATGTCTTCATCTTGAGTATAAGTTCTTAGCTTACACATTGATTCTTTTACTATCTCTTTATCTGAAGATGACTCTTCTCCTTCCACTTTCACTATCTAGTTCGTATAAGGATTCATTATCGTTAATTTCAATTTCTTCTATTGGCTCAAATTCTTCGTCTCCTAAACATCTTCATATATTTTGTAATATTTTACTTGCTTCTTTTCTTTTCTTTTTGGGCATTCATTATCATAATGTCCTTCTTCTTTAATAACCAACATGTACACTTTTAGGTTTCTTATAGGAAGTTCTATTATATTTCTTTCTTCTGATATATCTTTTTTTAGGATTATAATATCTCTTCTTTTTAAGTATTTTTTATATCTTTTATACCTTTTATTTTTTGTTCTTATTCTATTATCACATCCCCAATTACTAGGAGTCCTAATTTCTCACAACACAACCTCATTTTTGTATAATATAATTTGTAGTCTCTAACTTGTTGGCACCATTCATTTATTTTCTTTTTACTAAATTCTATCCTTGATCTAATACTATCTTCATGAGTTCTCATTATACTTCATCATATTCTCTTTTTATATTTAATCCCCAAGGATAAGGTAATTTTAACATGAAACTTTTTAAAAGTTGGGTTTGTTCTTCTCTACTAGGCTCAGATTGATAATAATATTTACTGAATTCACAACTATAATTATCGAAATAACACACATCATATATTTGCATATTTTGTATCTTCCATTTTGCTTATGCCTTTTTTCTTTTGTCAATTTTCAAGTTATTAGTTGACCTTGCTTCTCCAAGAAATTCATGTCTAATAGCCTTCTCAAGTCTAGATAATAAATCTCTAGTAGTAATGCTGTTCATATTTCCTGCGGTTTCAGTTCCATATTTTATAGTGGTTAAGGTTGTAAAAGTTATATATTTCCACCATGTCGCTACATTTCCTCTAAAAGTATGTTGTATAAAATTAAGTGCATCTGTAGAGTTCCATTCTCTTAGCCGTACTTGATCAAATTTTTTACCTATGTTTCTATGGCTTTACTTTTATCATTACAGCAATCTAGATCCAGCCAAACTCCGCTTGAGTTTACAGGATGTTCATAATCATCTATTAAGGTTACATTCTCTCTTATGGTCTCGTCTTGATTGTCCTCTATGTGTTATGAATACTTTTGGCAAATGAGAATTCTCTATTATAAGAAAAAATCCTCTTTCAGGAATTCTTCTATCCATTTCTCTAGTATCATTTTCTCTTCCTGCGTTTCTTGTCTAAATGAAGTGTCAACGAGTGGAAGATTAAAAGGTCCTGTGACAGAGCTACTGCTATTCATTTTTAAATTAGTTTCTTTCAATTGCTCTACTAGTTGTGATTGATTAGTTATGACCCTTCTAAGTTGGTATGACCCGGGATGAACAGGAGAGGATAGACTTGTTCTGAGGATTGGTCACAAGGGGAAATGCCAAGAGGATGGAAGACCAGCCTTTCCGAGCGAGCCTCTGGGATCTCCTGTAAACCCCCATGATGTGGTAAAGGGAGGAATTGTTTGTTGACACAGACAAAGTCAGGGAAAACCTTTGAAATTATTTCAATATTGAACCTTGGACATATATTAGTTCCGTTTTTTTTACGTTGTTTACCTTAGTTACTGGGGGGTTTCGGGGAAGACCCTTATTGCCTGCCGTATACAGGATTGCTGTAACTGGTACAGGGTCGGATACCCAATCCCTATCAGTTCTTCTATCGGCTTTGGGCTGATCGTCGTCACATGGCGTTTCAGCCACCCGTTGGCGCAGGAACACAAAAGGGATGGCGGCATTATTTGAGAAGATAATCAAGAACTTCACTTGGCATACGCTAGAAGAGCAAGGAGAAGACTTTACAGGATCCAAAACCTTCCTATTGTTCAAGGTGCAAGTGGAGGATTCCAAGAAAGCAAACCTGGGAGGTTTCGTAACTTCAAAACCAAAGAAAGAAGTTTTTCTGGACCCTACCGTGGATGGTAGGGTTCTGCCTGTGGAGGAAGAGAAAACACTCAACCTACTGCCTACAGCAGGTTTACCCTATCCTCACCGGTAGGGTTTTGGCCAAGAGGAGTTAGAGGTATTTGACTTACTGCGCACAGTAGGTTGAGACCTACTGTCGTTGGTAGGTCATAGCTGGAGGAAATTTGGAGAAGTCTTTTAACTTCCTTGACTCTTCAATTTGGTTGTAAACTTATTTTGACTTATACTTAAGTGGTCTAAGTACCCTTTAAACTCTTTTAAGCAGTCTAATGCCTAAGGTTGAAAACTAATTGTGTAACACACTATATATACTCATATTTGCAGCCATTTGGCCAAGTTAGAGACATAAGAAATATATTGAGAGAAGAACTAGGGTTCTTAAGTTTTCTTTTTCTTCCTTGTACAATTAAGAGCTTCCTTTGTATAATTCAAGGCAAGGAATTTCTTGAATCTTTAATTCAAGAGTTCTAGTATAATTTTCAATTCCTAATATCCCCTTGATGTGCCAACTCCATAGTTGGTGTTACTTCGGTATTAGGTCGTTCTTTGGAGTTGGAGATTAGGTGAGACTTCCCATAGTCTTGTTGATTCTCCCTCAAATATAAGGAGGTTAATTGTTTTCTTTCTTAGTTCTTTTTCTTGCAAGTGTTCTTTGTTCTTCAAATTTCTCCAAAAATAAGCATTCAAGGTGCCCTCTAGAAGAGATTTGGTCTTGGGAGCAATTGATCCTCAAGGAAGGCTTAGGAGGATCATACCATGTGGTATCAGAGCAAAGCTCTCTTTGATGTGAAGTTTATGTGCTTAATTGTTGAATTTTGATTAAGGAAAAAGCCAATTGATGTTATTTGAAAAAGGCATAAAAATTTGGAAAAAATTTCGGCTAGGAAAGGACATAAGTAAAGATTGAATTGAAAAGTATAACAAATGAACTCCTAATTTCATGATATTAGTCTTGATTTAAAGCTTACTCAATTGTGAAGATCTTGCAACAAATTTAAGCCTATTTGGTTGAGAAATGAATGAGTTATGTTGAGATTACTACAACTTATTTCATGCTATGTTTTTCTGGAATTTCTTTCTAGTAATCTACATGTCTTTGATTTGTGAACCAATTGTCTTAGTTCTGAATTTGCAACTTCTTTGGATATAGTTATAAGTGTTTTGTTGATATTTTGGTGGAAATTAGACTCATTCATTGATTCATACTCTTGAATTTCTCTTTGAATTTCTACGCCTTGTACGTGTTCGTTAAAAGTTCTCTTTGAATCCTTTGTTCTTATCTTTTGAGAAATTGCATGCTTGATTTGCTTGGGGATTTTCTTATAACTTGGAAGTTTTAGAAATCACTAAGTAACTCTAGTGGGTGAGAAAAGTAACAAGCAAGAGGGTGAGCTCATTGAGTTAAAAGCCGTAGAGAGTGAGAGTAAATACGAGGGTTGAGAGTATTTACCTTGAGCGAAACACTTAGGGAGTAGCAAGGTCTTTGTTTTCTATTACTTGTTTCTTCTTTTGGAGGTACCTCTTATTCTATCAGATTTAAAAATGTTTCATGAAGAAGATCGAAACCAAAACCATAATAAGGGACCTAGTGACCCTCTTATGCAAGAGGTTGTTGGAACTTTGAGGTCCTTGCAACCATAAATGGGTAACATTGAAAGGAATGTTGGAGCATTGTCCGCATGGATAGATAGAACAGAATCAATGTTGGGCCAAAGAAGGGGTTCCACAATTTTGACAACCTTACCCCAAGACGAACTACGAGAGATGAAGATAGTCCTCCTCATGGTAACTTTTGAGTTAAGGATGATCTATCCCAAAACTTCTAAGAGAGTTTCAAACCTTTGGGGACCCAAGACGGGGGAAGCTTTAGGACTAGAGGTAGAAGAATGGAAAGGGCATGGGAAGAGGACTTGAAACAGAGTTTATGAGAGTGCCAAGAGAACAAGAAAAATACAATACGGCCAATATCGATATGATTAGGAAATAGAAAGAGATGAAGAGGGTTATTATGAGGAAAAAGAATTTGGGAGGATTAAATTGAAAATCCCTCCCTTCCAAGAGGAAAGTGATCTTGAAGCATATCTTGAATGAGAGAATAAGGTGAAGCTTGTCTTTGATTGTCACAACTACTTGGACCTTACAACAATGAGATAAGCGGTAGTAGAGTTCACCAGCTATGCCTTCATACAGTGGGATCAATTGGTGATAAATCGATGGAGGAACTTAGAGAGGCCAGTGGACACATGGGAGGAATTAAGAACCTTGATAAGGAAGAGATTTACTCCCCACATTACCATAGGGACCTTTATAACAAGCTTCAAAACCTCCAGCAAGGAAGCAAAAGCGTAGAAGACTTCTATAAGGAGATGGAGGTGGCCATGATAAGGGCCAACATTATTGAAGATAGGGAAGCCATGAATGGATTCAATCGGGATATAGTGCACACTTTGGAGCTTCAAGCCTATGTGGGATTGGAAGAGATGGTTCATAAGGCCATGAAGATAAAAAAACAATTGAAGCATAAAGTATCCTTCAAAAATCCTTTTATTACTTCTAAACTGGTGTCCTCAACCTACAAGTCTAATCCATTGAGAAAGGACGAAACTCTTAAAGTAGCATTTAAGGAAGGGTCTAGGGGAAAAGAAGAGAACAAGGATAAGAGTAAGGTGGAGGGAGCACCTAGTAGAGTTAGAGATATCCAATATTTTAAGTGCAAGGGATATGAACACTATGCTAGTAATTGTCCAACCAAAAAGGTCATGATCATTAGGCCAAATGGAGAAGTAATATTCGAAGATAAAGCCGAATGTGAGCAAGAAAATGAAGAACCGGATGAGGAGTCTCCATATGAGGGGGAGGTCTTAGTGGTCTTGAGGCTCTTACTCATAAGCTTTTGAAGATGGCTCAAGTGAACAAAGGAAGAATATTTTCCACATAAGGTGTAACATTGATAACAAGGCTTGCAACATCATCATTGATAGTGGGAGTTGCACCAATGTGGCAAGCACATATTTGGTGGAAAAATTGAGTTTTCCAACCACCAAACACCTTAGACCATATCGATTGCAATGGCTAAATGATAGTGGAGAAGTGAGGGTGAAAAGGCAAGTATTGGTGACTTTTTCTATAGGGAGATACAAGGATGAGGTCCTTTGCGATGTTGTGCCTATGAAAGCCAGACACCCTTTGTTTGGAAGATCATGGCAATTCGATAGAAAGGCCATCCATGACGGATACAAGAACACCTATTCCTTTGATAAAGATGGGATTAAGATATGTCTCAAGCCGCTCACCCCATTCCAAGTGTACCAAGACCAAGAGAAAATGAAGGAAAGGGAATTGGAAAATAAAAAGAAAAACATAAAGAGGGGAAGAAAGTAGAGGAAAAAGAAAAGAGAGGAGAGTCTCAAGAGAGTGAGAAAGATCAAGAGAAAACAAAGAAGAAGGGAGTGGTAATAAATGAGGGAAGGGGAGAGACTAGGTCGAGTTTCTTGGCTAAGGAGAGTGAGGTTTGTAAGGCCATTGATGCAAAAGAAAGGTTTTTTTCCCGATTTTATACCCCTTTTGAAAACTAGGCTCTAAAATAGTCCAAAATTTTTTTTCCAATTAGGGCCATAACGCACAGTCATTGTACGTTATAGGATTTGAAAACACACAATGACTGTGTGTTATCCTTAATAACCATCATAACTCGTCCGCTAATCATGTTTATTGACGTGGCAATGATGTGGCGGAGGCGGGTGCATATGTGATTGATAACGCACAACCGTTATCTTGACTAATAACGCATAACTGGAATGCGTTATTATAGTGATAACTCACAACGGTTGTTCGTTATCATTTTATAAAAAACCCTAGCTGTGCCGCCCCCTTTTCTCTTTCTTCCTTCTTCCATTTTTTCTTTCTTCGCCAGCCGGGCCTCCCCCTCCAATTTTCTTCTTCGCCTTCTTCTTCCCATTGCTGCTCTTCCTTCTTCCATTTTCTTCCTTCTTCCATTTCCTGGTTTAGCATTTCACAGCAGGTTCCATTTTCTTATTTGACATATACATTTCCTCACTGAAAACATATAGACAACAGTTTCATCAAGGTGTATTCTTTCACCTTGTCTTGTTCGCTTCTTCTTTTTCTATTCTTCTATTTCTATATTTACTTGCCTCTTTTCCAATTTTTTATGGTTTATTATTTTGGTTTTACCGGCACTTCATTGGAGTACGAAGGTTTTCAATTTTGTGGAGTGGAGAACGGAGGTGAAAGAATACCACAAAAATCAAATAAAGACAAATTAAATTTATTTAAATTTTCGGGTAAGTTTATTTACGTTGATAATTGTTTTAGAATTTTTGTGTACTATGTTTAAAATTTTATTATGTTTTAATTTTTATTACTGTTTATGTGAAAGTACTTTTTTTTTTTTTTTTTGTGGTTTGTGAATTAAATTTATGAATTTCAATATTATTATTTTTATGGTTTTTACAGTTTGAATTTTGTAAATGATTTTATAGAGTTTTTGTTTAGAGTTGTTGTTATTGAATTTTATTTTGGGTTATTGATCAATTTTTTGTAATTCATATTTTTTGGTTGGTCTGTTATGATAAAATTTTAAATTATGCTATTACCGTATTTATTTACTTTGTAAATGTGATTTGTTGGAATGTGATTATTTATTTATTTACATTGTAAATTTATGAATTAGCATATTATTAATTTATTTATTAATTATGCTATTAAATCAATAGCATATTATTATTTTATGAATTAATTATGCTATTAATTATATTTTTTTGGTAAAATATTACTAGCATTCCTGGAGTTATGAAAAATTAATGTAATATTTTATTGGTAACATTTATATAATTTTATTGAATTTATATAATATTGAATTCCTAAATTGTGCACCGTAAATTATAAAAAATTGCATTTATATGATTATATTAAAATCCTAATAAATTTACAATGTGAAATATAAATTAGGTTTACATCAATAAGATCCTAATATGAAAATACTAAACCTTGAATTCAATAAACCATAAATTAAATCGCACATCATTCATTTATTAATATTCTAAAATTCTTAATTGCAAATTGTCATGCTAGTAATTTTGGGAATGTAATTTTAAACTGTAAACAGTATAGATGGAAGAAGTGCCAACACACGTGCATCAGGGTCCCATAAACCCTATTATTTTGACGAGACAACACGAGGATAGATCTAGGTTGATATGGAGCGGAGACCACGAGACATCTATTACTGATCTACAGTGTAGGCGTTTCGGTCGCAATCTGTTTTAGTCTCACAGTAGAGCTTCCCGCAGACTGATTGATATTATTAATAGGACGATTTTAGGGGGATTTTTCATATGTGGTTATATTGGTTTAGATCATGCTCTTATTACCTCGTTAGTTGAGCGTTGGAGGCCTGAGACTCACACATTTCACATGACATGTGGTGAGGTCACAGTCACTCTGCAAGACGAGCAGGTGTTGTGGGGTTTAAGTGTAGAGGGTTTGCCTGTTACAGGTCCTAGTTAGAGTGTACACCAGAAACAGTATTAGATTGAGATGTTCGAGAGACTTGTTGGTGTACGGTTGTCTCTTAGTCACTTTTTTGGCCATAAGGTTAAGAAGGAACCTCTGGAAGCCTGGATTTTGAGAGAGTTTATAGGTTCAGAGATGGATGATGACCTAATCTTACGCGCCCGTGGATTCTTTTTTTTTTTTTTACTTCTGGGAGGTCATATACTTCCCGATTTCTCTGGCAGTTTGGTTCATGTTTGCTACATCAGTCTGTTAGAGGATTTTTCGGTCGGCACATATAACTGCTGATGTGAACCGATTAGACATGCAAGAACATCAAGGAGTTGTGACAAGACCCAAGGCAAAACAACTAAAGAGTCACAAGGATCAAATTGAGCAAGAGAAGTTTCAAGGCTTAAATTTTGATGTCCAAGACTTTATGGGGCAATATCCTAAATTTTTGAATAAGTTAGAAATTGAAAATTCACCTTGATAGATGGTTGGAAGCCCTTTTGCCCAAGCTGAAAAATTGCCTCCTATTTTTGACAATGTGTTGAGTAGTGCTCTAGAATAGTCCAAATGCAATTAAAACACCTCTATTATCTTATAAAGTGTATGTATAGGTTATATATATCCTTTGGGCTGAAAATATGAGAGGGAAAAATTCCTATTTTCTCTCTCAAGTCTCTATAAATATGTAGTCTTCCATTTTGAAGAAGCTAATCAAGAAATTTTTCAAGACAAAGGTTCTTCTCTTAGTATTCTTAGTTCTTAGCTTAGTTTTTCTATCTTCTTCAAGAGTGAACTTCCTTGAAAGAAAAATCACTTTGAAGACTTGTTGAAAGTTCCAAGAGCTTCAAGGTTGATCATAAAAATTCCTTCATACTAGTTACTACACTCTTGTAGAAAACTAGTCTTGAGGTATTCTTCCTATTTCATTAAGGTCTAAGGTTCAAAATACCTTAGGTTGCTTGAATTTTTGAAGAAAATATTTTGTTTATACCTTCTTGAGGTCTTGGATTTAATATATCCAAGGTTGCTAGAAGTGTAACATTTTCAAGTTCTTTCAAAGACACTTTCTCTCTTATACTTGTTATATTTTTTTGTTTGTTCTCTCCCTCTCTTCTTGGACGAAATTTTATGCTCTTGAAGATCATTCCACATCAGCTGGGATAGTTCCGTACTTAGTTATTTATATAGACAGTTGTGCACGGTAGCTTTAGGGGGTGCACGGCAGATAGGGGGAGCCTTAGTTTTACTACAGATTTGGGCGTGGTCGCGTATACCAGTGTTGCGGACTCAGGTTATTCGGCATGTGCATGACAACCCGCTTGCTCCCCTTGGTGCTACGTGGTGCACATCATTTGACTGCAGCCAACTGCCCATTCACACTCTACTTACGTACAGAGACCAGTTAGATTTCATGCCATGTGATCAGGTGATAAATTAAAAATCCTTTTCTAAAACAGGTAAACCGTGAATTTATATGAGTATCATTTTTCGATTGATTTTAAATTCTTGCTACACGGTTTGTATGACTCCCTTATAATGACCGCAGTTTAGTTCCATTTAATCTCTAGCGGGCAGAGGTTCCACTCATTTGCTATGAGATAGTGGAATATCACTTTCCCTGGCGTGTCCTGTGTCAGTTTTCACTCGATCAGCAAATATCGGACCGGTGTGATACTAGGCTTGATCTGCACCAGATTTAGCTTAGGGGAAATGACACACTTATTGGGGGACGTAGCATGCTAGCCATATATAGGTCTGACATCAGTGGCGACTGAATATTAGAGATGGCCCTGTCTTGGCAGTTGATGATTTATCATCCGCTAAGGATGAGTACATTAGATGGTATTGGGACATCACACGAGTGTACATAAAAAAATTCAATAAATCATGATACCCGCACAGTTGGATATCAACCTATTAGGGTCGATAGACGGGTGATGGTAAGTATAATTTTTTATTTTTTATTTTTATTAGTTATATTCATTTATATGTGATCACTAACATTTGTTTTTTTTTTTTTTTAAGACTTTCATGCTACAGGAGGTAGATCACATGGCTATGGGGGTTATACAGGGACCACCATTTTCTCCCACACAGGTTGCTAGTTTTGCAAAGAAAGTTCAAACAATCATCCGTAGATGTATGGTGTCCATTGGCTATTGGGTTGTACTCCATCTCAGTACGATATTCAACAGACATTTCTAGTGCAGCCATTCCGTCGCCGCCCTCAGGAAACCTCTACCAGATCGTGGTGCTCATGGAGTAAAAAGAAGGGCTCGTAGATTGCCTGGTCGTCGAGCACATGATGGAGGCCTTCCTGTCCCTCCTTTTCCATGCAGACACGGACATGCAGACCCCGGACATGAGGTGGAGAGAGGTGAGAGATCTAGAGGACGTGGACATGCACATGGACATGTAGGGACTTCACATCATGTTGACCCATTTGACAGCCCAGACTTAGATATGCCATCTTCTAGTTTGGGTTTGATGCCACCTTCCCGGTCACTTCCAGGTGGATTCGGGACATTGCGCGCACCTCCCCCTCCGGGTTTAGGGTTTGCTCATTTCACTCACCACACCCTACCTCTTTAGGATTTTCATCGTTTCGTGCACCTCCTCCTCCGGGCACAACAGGTTTATCTACACCGCATCAACCTATATCGTTTGATCTTCATCTGATGAAGAGGAGCGGACGGATGACACGACAAATGTACAGCAGCTTGGATCCAGACATCGTGTTGGGAAAAAGACTACGAGGTTCACGCCATTCGACTGGCCATAGTTGTACTACCTATTTGGAGTTTTCATTTTCTATTATTTGTAAATTAAATTTCAATGTAGAGATTTCAGTTTTATGTATATTATTGATTATTTTGTTTAAGTTGTAAGATGGTATTTTATGTAATGAAAGTATTTCTACTACTTCAGTATGTACATTTAATAGGGTTATGAATTCATTTATTTACCATCTTAAAAATTAGGGTTTAGTTTATAATTAGGGTTTAGGGTTTTTAACATTAGGGTTTTATGTTTTTTATAAATTAGGGTTTTATTTTTTTAAGTTTAGGGTTTTCTTTTACCATAATTAGGGTTTAGGGTTTTTAACATTAGGGTTTTATTTTTTTTTTATAAATTAGGGTTTTGTTTTTTTAAGTTTAGGGTTTTCTTTTACCATAATTAGGTTTTAGTTTCTAATTAGGGTTTAGGGTTTTTAACATTAGGGTTTTATTTTTTATAAATTAGGGTTTTATTTTTTTAAGTTTAGGGTTTTCTTTTACCATAATTAGGGTTTTATTTTTTTTATAAATTAGGGGGTTTATTTTTTTAAGTTTAGGGTTTTCTTTTACCATAGTTAGGGTTTAGTTTATAATTAGGATTTAGGGTTTTTAATATTAGGGTTTTATTTTTTTAACAATTAGGGTTTCATTTTTTAAAGTTTAGGGCTTACATTTCTTTAACATTAAGGTTTTCTTTAAAATTATTATTCCCGATATGTACATGAGATTTATTTGACTTGCAATAATTCAAGACATAACAATTTTTTTTTTTTGCATTTACTTTTTTTTTTTGGTGTTGTCATGTCAAAATTTTTTTCCACTAAACTTTTATACCCTAAACCGACATGTCCATGTGGACTTCTTATCTTGGGAATAATTCATGACCAGCCCTCAACCTTTTCATTGTGTTGTCTAGTCCTTTTTTTTTTTTTTTTTCCAGTTTGTCATTACTCCCGATATAACACTCTTAGTCAGTTTGGTTCAATAATTCAAAACCCAACCCATTCATTTATTTCATATGCCATGTGTTGTCATGTCATTCCAAAACTTTTAGACCATGGACCCGACAATGCTATGTGAATGAGGGTGAAATTGCAAGAGAAATAATTCATTGGGTTTGTCTTCACTCCTGACAAACCCAAGTGGGAGAAATTGAATTGTGGAGTGCTGTCATTCACAAGTTGAAGAGACACTTCAACTTTAAACCACTATATATACATACACCCTAAAATGCATCTTTAGGCATTGCAACTTCTCAACCATTCTACTTTCGTTCCTTTTCAATTTATAAATTACTTAACTTCTTTACATTTCATCCTCTAAAAATCCTAAACACATCCAGTTAAATCAATTTAACATGGAAGCAATCCACCCTGTTAGAGTTATGCTATTTTGGGATTCCGAAATTGCAAGAGATGCATATGGTCCCTATTTCACTGGAGTAGTGTGGAAAAGTTGGACATTGCCAATGAACCGAATGATTTCACATAATGAACTGGTAAGGAAAATATTGAAATACCGAGATATGGATCCCAATCTCTGGATTGTTCGAATGACAATGAGGGTGCCTTCATATTACGAAGTGCATCGCATATTTTACTTTAATTTATATAGCATGAACAACGATGAAGAAATGCGTTATCTATGGAATATTCCACCTCACTACGCGAAGGAAGGGATTCATATTCTCATTGAATTCGAGCAGATCCAGCAACATAGTATTCTAATTACACAGGACATAAATACAACAAACATGACCGGACATATTATAGCAATAACACATATGGTTTCTGATGAACCGTCTATGTTGTAACCTATTGTCAATGACGACGACGATGAAATTGACCAATTGGACGGAAATGATGCCGTTTCTAGTCAATCTGAATCAGATGATGACAATGACCTGGGAGAAGGAGAGTTACAAACTCCTATTAACCCTGTAATTGAAAACATAGTGCCCCAATGGGAGAGCAGCCAATGGTTCAGCAGCGCTAGGTATGACTACACACATTCTGGAGCATTCCTAGATATAGGCTCGGGTTCTCCTATAGATGACCTTGTAGAATCTGGTACCATACGTTACTCGATTGGAAAGATTCCATGACTGACATTCAGTTAGGCATGAGATTCGTTGACAAAGTGCAAGCAATATGTGCGGTTCGTAAGTAGTCCATTAGTGTGGGACGTGAATATAGAGTTGTGAAAAGAAAAAATGATACATAGACCGCAAGATGTTACCATCACAGTAATTCTAATTACTGTTCATGGTACATCTGTATAAAAAAGAAAGCAACGCATGGTCGATGGGAAATAACCAGATTCGTAAAAGAACACACATGTCTTATTCAAATTGAACAAAACAAGCACATAAACTTGTACTTAAAATTTATTTCAATGTCAATATCGCACCTAGTTACCAACGATCCTGAGATACCTGTGTCAAACATCATTCAAGAATGCAGGTATTATTTCAAACGGGTTGTACTTATAAGCGGGCATGGTATGCTAAAAAATTTTCCATAGAGAGGGTTTTTTGTAGTTGGGAGATCACCTTCAATATTTTACCGAAATACTTACAAGCTGTACAAGATTCAAACCCGGGGACTGTATACGAATTTTTGCATCACAGAACAAGCAGTCCCCCTAATTATGTTTTCAAATTTGTTTTATGGTGTTTCTCGCCATGTGTAGACAGATTTCAATATTATCGGCCTGTGATTTCTGTGGATGGAACACACCTAAGGAGACCATACAAGAGCGTACTGTTAATTGCAAGTATGTGGGATGCCAATAATCACTTGTTCCCACTTGCTTTTGCAATTGTTGATAAGGAATCTTTCGAAAGTTGGAATTGGTTCTTTAAAAACCTGCGAGATTACATTGTCAAAAGATCGCCATGTATACCTCATTTCTGATCGCCACAAAGGTATT
Source organism: Catharanthus roseus (assembly GCA_028651295.1). Taxonomy (NCBI): domain Eukaryota; kingdom Viridiplantae; phylum Streptophyta; class Magnoliopsida; order Gentianales; family Apocynaceae; genus Catharanthus; species Catharanthus roseus. Next base: position 3,888,201 of record JAPQWS010000124.1, on the reverse strand, counting down.
TTTTCTGCTATTCAAAGTCAACCTTTGTGGCTACTTCCACCGGTTTTGTTTACACCACAATCGAGCAAATTTCAACAAGACTTTTAAGAATACAACCCTAAAAAGTTTGATGTGGCAAGCCGGAACAGAATCAAAACAATGAAAATTTGACCGTGTTATGAAAGAGATTCAAGAAAGAAATGGTGATACTTACATTTACTTGATGAAGTTGGACATAGAGAAATGGACACTGTTGCATGATGGTGGGCACAGACACGGTATCATGACTACCAACATTTCTAAAGCACTTAACAGTGTGTTGAAGAAAGCTAGGGTCCTACCTTTAAAAGCCCTGGTTGAACTAATATTCAACAAACTAGTTAGGTATTTTCACCAACACCGTGAAGAGGCTTAAAATTATGTGCATCCTTTTCCAACCCGAATTTTTGACAAGTTCTTGTAGATTGAAATGAAATCAAGAGAATACAAAGTTACAACTTACAATCCACGAGAAGGAATATACATGGTCAGATCTCCGATCCGAGTTTCTGGTACTGGCAACAATATCTATACATTGCGAAATAATAAATCATGTAGTTGTGAAAAATGGCAAATATATACATTGCCTTGTTCTCATGTTCTTGCAGTATGTAGAGAAAATGGGTCAAGAGCAGATACTTATGTGCCAGAGATATATTCGCGACAAACGTACAGAAGAACTTACCAAGCGAATTTTTATTCGGTCTTGAGTGAAAACTTTTGGAGGGATGTTCCTTTTAATTAAACATTTTACCCTCCAAACATGGAAAATGAACGAGGTAGGAAACAAGGCAAGCGATTTTAGGGGGAAATGGATTATAGAAATCCGGATTCTCCCCCAAGATGTGGCAGATGTCGCATGCCAGGACATAAGAGAAAAAATTGTAATAACCCCGGACCAAGCAATGTATAAGTTTGTTTTCTTGAAATTGTTGTAATAAAACAGATTTCTATTAATGAAAATTTTCTTTCAATTTCTTCTAATTACTACTTCATTGCTCTAAATTTTTACAATATCTTTATTATTACTTTTACAGATAACTTTTCATGAAATGGTTTAAAGTTAAACATATTTTCTAAGAAAACGGTTATAAATATTATCATAACAAATACACTTAAAATAAGTTAAATATTATATATACAGTCTTTTTAAATAAATTATACAACTATAAGTTTTGAAAAAACTGTAAAGAAATTTTCAGTTCTTAAAAAAAAATATAAAAAAAAATAAAATAAAATAACTAAAATGACAGATAATACACAACCACTGTGCGTTATTGCTGGGTCATAATTTACAATGGTAGTGTGTTATCTGCCACATCGGCGGATTACTAGAGCAAATTATAATTAGTTGATAACGCACAATGATTGTGCGTTATTAACAATGATAACGCACAAGCATTGTGCGTTATGGCCACAATAAGGATTAAAAAAAAAGTGGGCTACTTTAGTAGCCAAATTTAAAAAATGGTGTAAAGAAAGAAAAAAACCCAAAAGAAACCGTCTTACTCCTAATGTACAAAGGAGCTTATGTGTCTTTTACTAATGAAATTGTTTCTTCTTTGTCTCAAGCTATTGTAGGTGTCATCAAGGAGTTTGAAGATGTTTTCCTGGAGGAGATACCCGAAGGCATAGAGCATCAAATTGATTTTGTTTCCAGAATCGTATTGCCGAACCGGCCAACATATAGGAGCTCACCCGAAGAGACTAAGGAATTTCAACGACAAGTGAATGAGCTTCTTGTCAAGGGCCACTTTCAAGAGAGCCTTAGCTCTTGTGTGGTACCGGTACTCCTAGTCCCTAAAACAAATAGTAGTTGGCGTATGTATGTCGATTGTAGGGCTATTAATAATATAACAGTTAAATATCATCATCCCATTCCTAGGCTAGATGATTTTCTTGATGAATTGTATGGTTCATGATTTTCTCTAAAATTGATTTGAAATCGGGTTATCATCAAATTCGAATGAAAGAAGGTGATAAATGAAAAACCACTTTTAAAACTGAATTTGGTTTTTATGAGTGGCTTGTTATGCCCTTTGGTCTTATCAATGCACCTAGCATGTTTATGAGATTGATGCATCATGTCTTGCATGAATTTATTGGGAAATTTGTTGTTGTGTATTTGATGACATCCTAATCTATAGCAAGACATATAAGAATCATTTGAATCATATTAGACAAGTTTGTTTTGTGCTTAGGAGAGAACAACTATATGCTAATTTGGGAAATGTGAATTTTTTTTAGAAAAGATAACCTTTCTTGGCTATGTTGTTAGTTGCAAGCGATTACAAGTGGATCTTGACAAAGTAAAAGCGATAGAGGATCGGCCAACACTCAAAAGAGTCACCAAAGTTAGAAGCTTACATGGGTTGGCTAGTGTTTACCGGAGGTTTATCAAGAACTTTAACACCATTGCTAATCCTCTCATCGAGGTCATCAAGAAGACCAATGGATTTAATTGTGGAGAAGCTCAAGAGCTAGCTTTCAAGGCTTTGAAGGAAAAACTATGCAATGCTTCACTCCTCACCTTACCCAATTTTGACAAGACATTTGAGATTGAGTGCGATGCATCGGGAGTAGGAATTGGAGGGTCCTAATGCAAGATAAAAGGCCCATTGCCTACTTTAGTGAAAAGTTATCGGGGGCTACGTTGAACTATGCCACGTCTGACAAGGAATTGTATGCCTTGGAGAAGACTTATTTGTGGCCGAAGGGGTTTGTAATCCACACCGACCATGAGTCTTTAAAATACTTGAAAAGTTAACAAAAGCTCAATAAGAGGCATGCTCGGTGGATGGAATTCATTGAGACGTTTCTCTACGTCATCCACTACAAGAAAGGAAAACACAAGAAAGGAAAGGAGAATGTTGTGGCTGATGCACTCTCACGAAGGTATACACTTTCACTTCTCTACATTCACATTTACTTGGGTTTGAAATAATAAAAGATTTGTATGCTAGTGATGTTGATTTTGAGACTATCTTTGAAGCATGCTTAATTGCTCCTTGTGATAAGTTTTATGTGAAGGATGGTTTTTTGTTCAGAGAATGGAAACTTTGTATTCCTAGAGGATCCATTAGGCATTTACTCGTTAAGGAAACGCATGAGGGTAGTCTTGTGGGGCATTTTTGCATAATTAAACATTTGATATTTTGCATGAGCATTTCTTTTGGCCTAAAATGAAAAGAGATGTTGAAAGATTTGTGGGTAATTATTTGGATTGCAAGCGTGCAAAATCGTCTTCTTTACCTCATAGTTTGTATACTCTATTGCCGGTTGCCAAAGTGCCTTGGAAGGATGTTTCCATAGATTTCATTTTGGGGCTCCTGAGGACTTCTACCGGAAAGGATTCTATCTTTGTCATTGTGGATCACTTTTCAAAAATGTCGCATTTCATTGCTTGTCGAAAAACGAATGATGTATCTCATATTGCTAGGTTATTCTTTAAAGAAGTTGTGAGATTGCATGGCATGCCTAGAACTATAGTTTCGGACCGAGATACCAAGTTTGTTAGTCATTTTTGGAAAGTGTTATGGAAGAAACTAGGGACTAACTTACTTTACTCCACTTCTTGTCATCCTCAAACGGATGGTCAAACCGAGGTAGTGAATAAGGGTATAGGCCAACTTCTTAGGGCTATTCTTAAAAAGCATATTAACACGTGGGAAGAATGTTTGCCATTCATTGAATTTTCTTATAATATGGCTTCTCATTCTACTACTATGTTTTCTCCATTTGAAGTTGTCTATGATTTTAACCCACTAATCTCTTTGGATTTGATTACATTACCAATTGACCATCAACTAAGTTTAGATAGTAAAAGAACGGTTGATTCGTTTCTATCTATTCATGCCAAGGTTCAAGAACATATTGAGAGGAAGAACGAAAAAGTGGCTTCTCGGAAGAACCAAGGACGCGAGAAGGTAACCTTTGAACCTAGAGATTAGGTTTGGGTACATTTAAGAAAAGAACGGTTTCCCAATCTCTCCAAGGGCAAACTTGACGCTAGAGGCAATGGACCGTTTCGAGTTCCTGAGAAGATCAACGACAATGAATACAAGATTAGCCTTCCTGGTGAGTATAACGTTAGCGCTAAATTTAATTTTTGACTTATCTCTCTTTGATGTAGATGCGGATTTGAGGACAAATCCTTTCAAAAGAGGGGCGGATGTCACTCAATTTTTTTTGAATAACTAAAAATTCTCAAATACGTTAGTTTATGGTGTTTTGAGCGGAGATTATTATTTAAATTATACATGATTTTTTTTATAAAAGGGTAAATAAACATTAAAGTTTCCTTATTTATTATCTGTAATCCTGTCATGCTTTGAATAATACATTTCCATGTACATAATTTCTCCTTCACATTTTACTTGTATCATTCGTTTGTCACTCTATAAGGTAATATTATGCATATTTTATACTTTTATTGACAAATTATTAGTGTTTACGTGATAATTTATGTGATAATTTATATATGAAGATAAAAAAATTTTTACATTTGATATTTCTGACCATTTTAAAAAATTTGAATGGTATTAAATATTAACCAAAAAAAAAAAAGAATAAACATTAAATTGACAAACGTTAAAATGTGTGAAGTATGTTTTGCTATATTCTCACATTTATAACAAATTAAAATATAAAAAAATTTGTGAAGAAAAATTTCGTCCTTTGGTAAAAAAAAATTAGGACATGGAATTGGGCCCTCATGGACTGGTAAAGTGAAAAAGTAGGTAACCAAAGTCAAAGTCCACTAGAGAGAGTCATGAGAATCATAGTTCCATAATTGAAAGAGAAGTCTTCCGTCGCCTCCCTACCACACCTCAAAGTCACAACCGAAACAGCCAAGTCCAAGAAAACAACTCCCTTGTTTATTCACTCAAAAAAAAAAAAAAAAAGAAAGAAAGAAAAGATAAGTTTGGATTTTTTTTACGTGAAAATTAAAATTTTCTTTTTACTTTTACACACATTCTTTCACTTTTTGCTCGTGTTGGAGAAAAATATGATACTTTTTTCCATATCTTATATACAATGTATATATTTAATTTTGGAAGAAGAAAGTCAGTCGTGTTGAGAAATTAGACAGGTTTGATTTTTTTTAAAAAAATTTGGTAAAAAATAATTAAACCGACCAGTCAGACTGGTAATTTGAACCGACTGAACCAGTTTTTGATTTTTTTATTTTTTAAAAAAATTTTCTCATTAAAAATTTAATTTTTTATATATTTTTTGAGTACTATATTTATAATATTCATTAATTATATTTGTTAATTATATTTGGCGCTCATTGATCTATAATGTGTATGTGGATCAATTTTTAATATATATTTATAATTTTTTTATATTTATATTATTTTTTAGACAGATCACGGATTTAAGCAATTAAACTAATAAATTAATGAACGAATAATTTGAAGGTTCGATTTTCTGGCCGATTTTTTTTAACGTTGCTTGTAAGGTGATGAGATTGTGCTACTCATCTCCATAAGAAGGTTAAATGGTTCAACTTACATAGAATAGAAAGTTTACAATTCATTTGAAGAATTACTTTCCTGTAAATAGATACATCTCTTACTTATTATTATAAGATACTTTGAGTATTATATATTTTATATGATGATATCATTACTTATAATTATTATGCATAACTTTAATTTATTTAATTTTTTGTTTATTATTATTTGATCTTGATAGTGTCTTAAACATTAAAACAAGTGTGTTTCTGTGTCTTAGATTGAAGACCCACCCCAATTGCAAGGTAAGTTCTGATCATAAGGATACTTTTCTTGAAGGAGACAAAGTGGATGATTACAAGTGTGAAGAAGAGAAAATGAAAGAGTGGAGCTGGGAGAGAGAAGCCACTATAGGATGAGGAGGAGGATGAAGATGATGATGGGCTTCAATTGCTCTTCTATCAAACAATATGGTGGAATTCTTGGACGGATAACACACGGCGGGACCATCACTTCACTTCAATTCAATTTGAGAAAATTTGCTTACTATTTTTAAAAGATCTTTAGAAGATTATTATACTACTACTATATATATATATATATATATATATGTGCTGAAAGTCAAACAAGAATCGAAACGGAAAGGAAAAAGCAAGCACTGGCAACGGATAATAATTATCCACGCTTTGTAAACCCCCATGTTCGATGCTCAATACGTACATCCCAAATGTGGTAATTGGTAATTTTAAAATGAGTTTCTCCATGAAAGGGGAAAAGAAAAAAGATTTGGGACTTTACCCTATGAGATCCTGGTCATAATTCTGGGTGTAATTAACTTGTAAGATAGAAAGGTAGGTAAAGGAGTGGGATGGTCCCTTTTCACCTCCGATATCTAAATTAAGAATTATATTTAACAGAGTCCATATAGGCGTATCTCAGTTAATTTTGAGACTATATAGTTGGTACTAAGGTCAAGGTTCAAATGCTGGCAGCAGTAGTGTGAAAATTTCAACCTCTCCAATGTGGGGTAGTTCCTTGTACGCATTAATGCATGGCTTTTAGTATGCAGAGCTGCTGAGTCACCATAATTTATATCTTCCACCTGGGTATCGGGCAGTCTGGTGGAGACTCTGTGGGCGAGAGATTTCGCCTTTTGGTACTAAGAATTATATTTAACATAGAAAAATATTAATAAAAAAAGTATAATAAAAGAAATTGAACAATATTATCTATTTATACTTTTCTTCTTAGAGGTTTTGTGAATATTTCATGTGTAATAAGTATAAATTAAATTTACTGACCATTTTGAATATTTTCAGGTCATTAAATAGTCTCAAATGTGCCATATTAACAAATGAATCGAGAAAAAAAAAAAACTGGTGAGTTATTTTCATCATATACCAGGAAAGAAAGGATGCAGTAGTTTTAACTTTTAATAAAGTGGGGGTAAATCTCTTGAAAAAAAATAAAGATAATTATTAGCCACATTAAAAACATATTCCCGCAATCTCCAATAATTCTTGATAGGACTGGACTGGGCGATCAGAATCTCAGAAGCATTTTATTCTTTTTTCTGTAATCTAATTTCCCCTCACCTCTTGTTAAGCATCACAAGTTTGTCAACTATTCTTTTATTTATTTATATATATATATATATATATATCTTACATTGGAATCTCCGACTCTTTCTCACTGAATAAAATTTTCTTGTCTTTGCATAACAACTTACAAACCAGACATAAAAAGAAATCGATGGTGCTAAATAAGAGAGATTTGAACTCTAATAACAAATATAATATATCTCAAAGATTCATCATTAGGTCAACATTGTGAATTCTTTCCCCAGTCCATTTGCTGTATATATGCCAGTGTCCAATCTAGATGCCCATTGGCTAGGATAGCTCTATAACTTTTGAAAATTAATAACTATATATTCACAAATTTTGAATGGTTGGGTTAAGGCAAAGTAAACACAAACTACTATTTTACATTACAATCCAATCGAAGAAAATAAAAGAATAATTTATCTTTTATAAATTAAAAGAGATAAATTATAAGATCTTCAAAGATAAATAAAAAATATTAGAATAGAAAGAACACAAGATGAAGAACAAAAATCCCTCAATGAACCCTACCTTACAATCCGAAGAATCCTCTAATAAACTCTCTCAAGAAAGTCACAATACTTCAATAGTTCTCACAAGAATTAGTTAAGCAAATAGCCGACAAGATTCAAAGAAGGTGAACGCCTAAGAAGCTTGGAACAATGGAGGCAAAGAGCTCTCAAGGAGAAGAAGAGAGATGCGGCCAAAACTTTGAGAGAAGAGAGGAAGGTTAGGTTAATTTAGGGTTATGTAGAAAATGAGTATTTATAGTGGTCCTATAAGGTAGAGAACGAGAAGGGAAAAACAACGGTTCAATGAGGGGAGGGGAACCGAGGGCACTTGGTCAAAAATAAAAAGAGGAAGACCAAGAGAGAGTTATAAAGAGGAGGTTGGGAGCAAGTGGGTCACCAAGGGTTGGGCCAAAATTAACTTGCCGATATCCCAAAAATAGCCCAGCCTAAAAGTCTGAAGTCCAGTCCAAAGTCATCATTGGGCATAAAATAATAACAGCCCAATATTGTGAGCATATCCAAAAAATTCCACCTTGAACATAATATTGGAATAGAACAAAAACTTAACCAGAATCAATATGAAATACATATCTGCAAAGAGCAAACTCGTCAGCAGTAACATTTTTTGTTCCAAAATCAGCAGGATTTTCTTTTGTGTTTATTTTCTTTATATCGATTATGCTATTAGTAACATTTTCTCTAATGAAGTGATGTTTAACATCTATGTGTTTAGTGCGATTATGATAAACAAGATTTTTGCACAAATGAAGACAGCTTTGACTGTCGGTAAAAATGGTGGCTTTTGATTTTAAAAGATTTAACTTAGACAAAAGTCTTTGAATCCGAATTCCTTCTTTAATTGCTTCAGTTGCAGCCATATACTCAACTTCTGTGGTTGACAAAGCAACCACAGACTGCAACTGAGATTTTCAAGAAACACAGTTTCTAGCAATTGTAAAGAAATAAGCAGTTGTGGATTTTCGAAAATCTTTGTCGCGGGCAAAGTTAAAAATTTACATATCCTATTAGTTCAAAAGATTTTGACTACTTTTAAAAATTCAAACATCTATCAATAGTACTGTTGAGATCCTCAAAAGTTATTTTAAAGCAGTCTAATGCTCCTTTCTAGGATTGGACATAAAACTACTAAGAAGATTTATAGAGAAGGCAATGCCAGGTCGTGTAGAAATCATTGAATACATAAAAGACCCAATTGCCATTCTATAAGGAACACTAGCCATTTCTTTCTTTTCAAAATCAGTTTCCAGAGAATTTTTAGAAGATAACTGAAAATGACTAGCTAAAGGACTGCAAACAGGTTTGCAAGAGTCCATTGAAAACTTTGAAACAATTTTCTTTAAGGAAGATTTTTGAGAAATAGTTAAAGTGTTATTTTCTCGATTTCTCAAAATATTCATTTCCAAGATTCTAGATGCAGTACCTAGATCATTCATATTAAATTTTGTTTTTAAAAGAGATTTTAGTTTGATCAGTTTGTATTTTTGTTTGCATGCAATCAACATATCATCAACATACAGAAGAAGATACACAATACCATCAACAAAATGTCCACAATAATATAAACAATTATCATAACAACTTTTTTTAAAACTAGATTTTTGTATAAAGTATTAAACCTTATATACCATTGTCTCGGGGAGTGTTTAAGTCCACAAAGAGATTTTTGAGCAAACATGCATAATTTCTTTGCCTTTAACCTAAAAACCAGGAGGTTGTTTAAGACAAATTGTTTCATCAAGATTTCCATGCAATAAAGTAGTTTTAACCTCAAGTTGTTCTAACTCAAGATCAAAGAAAGCAACAATAGGGTTTTTCTCTTTTATTAGACCTATTTTAAAATACAGCTACTAAACTAGCCAACCTATTTTTTTTTATTCCTGAAGGGGTCTTAACGCATAGTCATTATGCGTTATAAAATGAGATATCGAACAGTGATTGTGTGTTATACCTAACAACGATCTTAATGGGGGCTCTAATAACGCTAATCTTGTTTAATGACGTGATGCAGATGTGGCGACGAGTTGGTGTTGAGGTGGATATAACGCACAATGGTTGCGCGTTATCGTAACTGATAATGCATAGTGGCTACGCGTTATTAATTATTATAACACACAATCGGTGTGCGTTATAATGTTATGAGAAGTTTACCACCGCCGCTCCCATTTCTTCCTCATTTTTCCTTCACCATTACAGCTCCGCTGCTCTCCTTATCTTCTTTCACCATTTCCGATTTCACACCACCATATCCATCATTGCCTTAGCCCTTTTCATTTTTCTTTCATCTTCAACTGCCATTGCCGCCGCTGCTCCTGATTTCAGAGGGTTAGTTCCGCCATCTCTGCCACTTCGAGCTTCCGACAAGGTATGACTCCTTCCTCATTCTCTTGTTATCTTCCTCTTCTTCTATTCCTTTACTTCTCTTTATTTGATTTTAGGATTTTTTTACAGTTTAAATTTTCCACATTTCCTCCAATCTGTTTAATTTTTGAAACTCAATTTTGGGTTACCGGCACATCCCTTGGAGTACGAAGTTTTTTAGAGTTTGGAGTGGAGAATGGTGGAGAAAGCATTACCAAATAACCAAATAATGCTAAATTAAATTTATTAAAATTTTCGGGTAAATTTTCTTATATTTATAATTGTTTTAATTTTTTTGTGTACTTTGCTTTAATTTTAATTATTGTTTATCTGAAAATTGTTGTTCATTATGGTTTGTGAATAATTTTATGAATTCTATTTTGATTATTTTTAGGATTTTTAGGGTTTTAATTTTGTAAATGTGGATTTAGGGTTTATGTTTAGAGTTGTTGTTATTGAATTTTATTTGGATAATTGATCAATTTTTTGTAGTTTATTTTTGTAGTTAGGGTTTTTATGATTATGTTAAAGTTGCTATTAGTAAATTTGTGTATATTTTGATTATGCTATTAATCTATTTATTTCTATTGGAAATGTGATTTGTTGAAATGTTTGGGTTTGATTATGCTATTATATAATTTATTTTTGTTTTTGTCATAAATCATGATTGTTTATTTTTTTGTAAAATATTGCTATCATGTTTATATTGTTCCGTTAATTTCATATAATCTTGTAGTGTTAGCATTTATATAATTTTTTGTTAATAGGATAAAAGTTTATGAAGACTTTTATTTATAAAAAAAAAAAAAGAAGAAGATTGAGATATGATTTAGGCTATTCCGTAAACCCTATATTGAATTCATAAACCCTAAACCCCAAATTGGGATATTGATTTCATAAATCATAAAACCCTAAAACCTTAATAGCTACACATATAACTTCCAAAGTGCAGTTTCAGTCATGGAAACTTCGCTAAATTCCTTCTGAGTCGCCTAGACAAGAGAGGAGAATGATCATGACTTTATTAATTAAACTATTTAAATCACCAACCATATATTAGACAATAAAGAGAAAGATATATCCACTATAATATATATAATCTTGTAATGATCACTTAAATTAAGTTTCTAATTATTCACAATTTTGTTTATATATATCATCATTATAAGGATAGAAGTTTCAAGGATTATAACCAATAAAATTAAGTTTTTCATTAACACGTCACTTAAAGGTTGAGAATACTAATGAATTAAATATTAAATATTCTAGAACCCTAATATTTAAATCTTAAACCGTAAAGCATAACAACTAATATTGATATATAAAACACTAAATCCTAAAACTCTAAACCTTTTTATTCTAAACCATAAAACCCCAAACCATGAATATTTCAAATCACAACTTTAAAATTTTGTACTTAAAGTTCTAAATCTGCGAAGATTTAAACTTTGAAAGTGTAATAACACATCACTTAACATTGGCTAATCCGTAAAACCCTAAAACCCTAATGTAGATGGAATTATACTTTGAGGATTTATACGTAATTCAAAATTTTTTATTGTTAATTCTAAAATCATGAACATTTAAATTTAAAAAGTGTATAAAACTTAACCTGTAAATAATGTAGATGGAAGAAATCCCAGCATACGTGCATCCAGGTCCCCTAAACCCTGATGTTTTGACGAGGCAGTACAAGCATAGGTCTGGGATGATATGGAACGGGGACCATGAGACATGTATTATTGATCTTCAGTGTAGACGTTTCGGTCGCAGTCTATTTCAGTCTTACAATACAGCTCCCCGTAGGTTTGTTGATATTATTGATGGGATAGGTTTAGGGGGAGTTTGCAGATGTGGTTACATTGGTCTCGACCACCCACTTATTACCGCGTTAGTTGAGCGTTGGAGGTCTGAGACTCACACATTTCACATGACGTGTGGTGAGTCATAGTCACTCTTCAGGATGTGCAAGTGTTGTGGGGTTTATGGATAGAGGGTTTACCTGTTACAGGTCCTACTTAGAGTGTACATCAGAAGCAGTATTGGATTAAGATGATCGAAAGACTTATTGGTGTACGGTTGTCTCTTACTTACTTTTCTGGGTATAAGGTTAAGAAGGAACCTCTAGAGGCCTAGATCTTGAGAGAGTTTACAGGTTCAGAGACTGATGATGACCTCATCTTGCACGCCCGTGGATTTTTGTTTACTTCTTGGAGGTCATATGCTTCCAGATTTCTCGGGCAATTTTGTTCATGTCCGCTACCTCAGTTTGTTAGAGGATTTTGAGGCCATCAGCACTTATAGCTGGGGTAATTGTGTATTGGATTTTTTACATAAGCATCTCTGCACAGTAGCTTTAGGGGGTGCACGACAGATAAGGGGAGCCCTAGTCTTATTACAGATTTGAGTGTGGTCGCGTATTCTTGTATTGCAACCTCAGCTACTCCGACGTGTTCAGGACGACCCTCTTGTTCCACTTGGTGCGATGTGGTGCACATCATTTGACTGCAGCCAACTGCCCACTCACACCCTAATTACCTATAGAGATTGGTTAGATTTCATACCATCCGATCAGGTTTCACTTTTAAATCCTTTGTATTTCTTTCAAACCCTAAATTTTTTGTATAATTTTTTAAGAATTTTGAATCTTGCTTTACAGTTTGTATGGCTGTCTTATCATGACCGTGGTATCGTTCCATCTGCCTGTAGCGAGTAGAGGTCCCACTCATATGCTATGAAATAGTGGAATATCAGTATCCCGAGTGTGTGATATATCAGTTTGCACGTGATTAGCATATACGAACCTTATGTGATACTCGGTTTGATCTGCATCAGATACAGCTTAGAGGAAATGATCACACATATTGGAGGACGTAGCCTGCTAGCCATGTAGAGGTCTGGCATTAGTAGCGACAACATATTAGGGATGGCGTGTCTTGGCAGTTGAGGATTTATCATCCCCCAGGGACGATTACATTCGATGGTATCGGGATATCACACGAGTGTAAATCGGAAATCCAGCAAATCATACTCATACGGTTGGATACTAGCCTGCTATAGTCGACAGACAGATGATGGTACATTTACTTATTTATTTGATTTTCATTAGTTATATTCACTTATATTTGATACCTAACATTTTTTTAGACTTTTATGCTGCAGGAGGTAGATGACATGGCTAGAGGGGTGATACAGGGACCACCATCATCTCCGATACAGATCACTGATTTTGCAAAGAAAGTCCAGACTATCATTTGTAGGTGCATGGTATCTATTGGTGGTACCTTAGGTTGCACTCCATCTCAGCATGATATTCAGCAGACATTTCCAGTGCAGCCATTACGTCGCCGGCCCCGGGAACCCGTACCAGAGCGTGGTGCTCGTGGAGTTAAGGAGGGGCCTCGTGGATTGCCTGGTGGGGCACGTTGAGGCCGCCCCTTGTCCCTCCTAATCCAGGTGGACAAGGAAATGTGGACCTTGGATGTGGGGAGAGGAGGAGAGGGGGAGAGAGGTGACGGATCAGGAGGACGTGGACATGGAGATCTAGGGTCTTCTGATCATATTGACTCATTTGACAGCCCAGATCTAGATCAGCCATCTATTAGTTTGGGTTTGACGCCACCCACCCAGTCACATCCAGGTGGATTGGGGACATCGCACGCGCCTCCCCCTCCGGGTTTAGGGTTTTCTTCATTTCAGTCACCTCACTTACCGGGTTTAGGGTTTTCATCATTTCAGGCACCTCTCCCTCTGGGCATAGTGAGTTCATCATTTCAGGCACCTCCTTCTCCGGGCACAATGAGTTCATTATTTCATGCGGTTCCTCCTCGGGGGATGGTGGGTTCATCTACACCGCATATGCCTATATCATATGCATCTTTATCTGATTCAGATGAGCGGACGGATGACTCGACATCGGCATAGCAGCTTAGATTTGGTCATCGTGTTGGGAAAAAGACTACCAGGTTCACGCCATCCGATTGGCCCTAGTGTTTTTATTTTAGGAATTTTCATCTTTTAGTGTTTTGTAAATTATATTTAACTTTAGAGTTTTTAGTTTTATGTAATTAGGTTTTATTTTGTTTTTAAGTTGTACATTTGTTTTATGTAATGAAATTATTTCTGCTACTTTAGTGTTTACATTTTATGTATTTAGGAAATCATTTATTTAACTTTAGAACCTTTCATTTTATGTATTCAAGGTTTTTTCTGTAAGCTGTACATTCATTTTCTATATGTAATGAAATTATTTATTTAACATTAGAGTTTCATTTCATTCTCCATAATTAGAGTTTTTTTTTTTATTTTTAAATTAGGGTTTTCATTTTCCATAATTATAGTTTCATTTCTTTTAATATTAGGGTTTAGGGTTTCTCCATAATTAGGGTTTCTTCTTCTTTTTTTTTTTTTAAAAAATTAGGGTTTTCATTTTCCATAATTAGACTTTCATTTCTTTAATAGTAGGGTTTAGAATTTGTCCATAATTAGGGTTTCTTTTTTTAAAAAAAAAATTAAGGTTTTCATTCTCCATAATTAGGGTTTCATTTCTTTAACATTAGGGTTTTCATACCCTATAATTAGGGGTTAGAGTTTCTTTTTTTAAAATTAGGGGTTTCTTCATTTTCCATAATTAGGGTTCCATTTATTTAACATTACGGTTTTCATGCCCCATAATTAGGGTTTAGGGTTTCTTTTTTTAAAAAAAAAAATTAGAGTTTCATTTCATTCTCCATAATTAGGGTTTCTTTTTTTTTTTTTTTTAAAAATTAAGGTTTCATTTCTTTAACATTAGGGTTTTCATTCCCCATAATTAGGGTTTAGGGTTTCTTTTTTTTTTTTTTTTAATTAGGATTTTCTTCATTTTCTATAATTAGGGTTTCATTTCTTTAACAAGAGAATGTGATAAAGAAAATAATTGCTCATCAGGAAAAGTATCTTTCAAAGCAACGGATTCATCATGATTATTATCCCCCAGTCTAGATAAATGATCAGCTACTAAATTTTCAGAACCTTTCTTATCTCTGATTTCAATATCAAATTCTTGCAAAAGTAATATCCATCTGATCAATCTTGGTTTAGTCTCTTTTTTAGACAATAAGTATTTTAAAGCAGAATGATCAGAATAAATAGTTACTTTCGAATGTAAGAGATAAGAACGAAATTTCTCAAGTGCAAAAACTACAGCTAATAACTCTTTTTCAGTTGTGGTATAATTTCTTTGAGCATCAGTAAGAGTTCTACTAGCATAGTAAATGACATGAGGTTTCCTTTCAATC
Organism: Catharanthus roseus; assembly: GCA_028651295.1. Classification (NCBI taxonomy): domain Eukaryota; kingdom Viridiplantae; phylum Streptophyta; class Magnoliopsida; order Gentianales; family Apocynaceae; genus Catharanthus; species Catharanthus roseus. Next base: position 3,872,953 of record JAPQWS010000124.1, on the reverse strand, counting down.
TTTTGCCCCAAAATAGCTCCCACAGCCAAATCAGAAGCGTCACACATGATTTCAAAGGGCAAAGAAAAATTAGGAGCTGAACTATAGGTGAAGATATAAGAAGAGAACGAAGTCTTTCAAAAGCTTTCATGTAAGATTCATCAAAATTGAATACAACATCTTTGCTCAAGAGATTAATTAAAGTTCTAGCAATCATGCTAAAGTCTTTTATAAATCTTTAGAATCCTGCGTGCCCCAAAAATGATCTAATTTGCTTGACAGATTTAGGTGGAGGAAGATTAGCAATTAAATCAATTTTAGCTTTATCTACTTCAATTCCTTCTTTAGACACTTTATGTCCCAAAACTATTCCATCTGTAACCATGAAATAACTCTTTTCCCAACTTAAAACTAAATTGGCTTCTTCACATCTTTCCAAAACAGCAGATTCAAAGGTAGGTCCAAAAACAGAAAAATCATCCATGAAAACCTCAAGAAACTTATCAACCATATCAGAAAAGATAGCAAGCATACATCTTTGAAAAGTAGCAGGTCCATTACATAATCCAAAAGGCATTCTACGAAAAGCAAAAGTACCAAAAGGGCATGTAAAAGTAGTTTTCTCTTGGTCTTCGGGGTACACTGGAATTTGGTAGTATCCTGAGTAACCATCTGAAAAGCAATAAAAACTTTGACCAGCTAATTTTTCAAGAATTTGATCAATAAAGGGTAGAGGGAAATGGTCTTTTCTAGTTGCAGCATTTAGTTTTCTACAGTCCACACACATTCTCCACCCAGTAACCTCTCTAGTAGGAACTACCTCTCCTTCCTTATTCTCAATTACAGAAACTCCTGCCTTCTTTGGTACAACCTGTATAGGACTAACCCATGGACTATCAGAGATAGGATAACAGATACCATAATCTAAGAGTTTAACTACCTCATTTTTTACTATTTCTTTCATGTTAGGTTTAGCCTTCTTTGTAATTCCCTAGAAGGTTGCACATTCTCTGTTAGATGTATTCTATGCATGCATATAGATGGGTCTATTCCCTTTAAATCAGCTATGGACCACCCTATAGCCCTCTTATGATTGGAATGAACTTTAATCAAATCTCTTTCTTGGTCAGATTTTAACTCAGATGAAATTATCACAGGCAAAGTTTTATTTTTACCTAAGAAAACATATTTAAGTTTAGAAGGAAGGGTTTTCAATTCAAGCTAGGGTGGGCACACAAGAGAAGGTACAGTATGGGATTTTGCATGCACAGGCAAAGGCTCATGATTTCTAACCCACGAAGAATTTTCTAGTGGTGTAATAAAAGTAAAATTATAATTTATATCATACATGAACATAGTATTCTCATTCTCAATAGAAGCAGATCCTTTAGAACACATTAAAGGTAGAGTTTCTTCAGTTAATTCATCAATCATACCGACCAAATAACAATCATAATCATCTTCCATAAATGGCTGTGAAGAAGTTTTAAAAATATTTAATCTAATCCTCATATTCATCACAGAGACATCCATTACCCCAGTTCTACAATTAATAGTAGCATTTGCAGTAGCTAAGAAAGGACGACCTAGAATAACATGAATATGATTTTTGGAAGATCTACCAGGTTCCATATCTAGGACTACAAAGTCTACAGGGAAGACGCCTTTATCAATTTGAACAAGAACATCATCTATCCTCCCCCTAGGTACCTTGATAGACCTATCAGCTAATTGCAAAGTCATATCGGTTGGTTGCAATTCTCCTAATCCCAATTCTTCATAAACGGTGTAAGGAATCAAGTTAACACTAGAACCTAAATCTAAGAGTGCCCTATCTATTTTATGATCACCAATAAGACAAGAAATAGTAGGAACGCCAGGGTCTTTATATTTAGGTGGAGTGTTATGTTACAAAATGGAGCTCACCTGTTCAGTTAAGAAGATTTTCTTAGAAACATTACTTTTAGATTTTCTTTTGGAAGTGCACATGTCTTTAAGAAATTTTGCATAGGCCGGGACTTGCTTAATGGCATCTAAAAGTGGAAGGTTGATTTTAACTTCTTTGAAAGTTTCTAATATGTCTTCCATTTTATTGTCCTTTCTAAGATGTGGAGGTGGTAATAAAGCTTGAGGGAAGGGAATCTTTGGCTTGTATGAAGTCATGGGAGAGGATTCCAGAGTTTTAGAATTAGAGGAAGAAATTAGTTCCTTTTCTACCTTCTTTTCCATTTTAGTCTCTATATCAATCCCCTCAATCTCGTTTTCATTTAAATCACTATCTTTAATAGGTTCTCTTACTTTATTATCTACCAACTTCTCATTCCTAAGAGTAATGACAGCTTAAGCTTGCTCATGATAATTAGCTCTAGGGTTCTCTATTGGATGACTAGGAAGCTTACCCTCATCTCTTCTACTTATTGTATTAGCTAGCTGCCCTATTTGAGTTTCTAACTTAACAATAGATTGAGTGTGTGAGTCTAGAATTTGTGTCTTCACTTCTAAACTTTTCAAAGCAGATAATACTTTTTCTTCAAAAATAGAGTTTCTACTTTGAGGAGGATGAGGAGGTACATACCTTTGAGATTGAAAACCAGGGGGAGTAGTCATACCAGATTGTCTGTTTTGTTGATATTGTTGTTGGCCTAATTGACCTTCCCCTCCTTGTTGCCTCCAGGAGAAATTAGGATGATTTCTCCAGCCTGGATTGTACGTGGTTGAATATGGGTCATTCTGTCTGCGAAATCCTTGGGCTGCATTGACTTGTTCCTGAACAAATTCTGGAAATAGTGAAGTACTAAGACAGTCATGGATAACATGAGAAGGACTCGAGCAAATTGCACAATCACTTTGCACATTAGGAGAATTAGTAGGCAATGTATTCAAAGCTGATAATTGATCAAATTTTTTAGATAAAGCATCAACTTTCGAAGAAAGATCAACATTTTGAGTAACTTCATACATTCCTCTATTTCCTATTTGCCTAAATGTGCCTACACGTGAGGAGGTGGCGTGTTGTTGTGAATTATCACTCAAATTTTCAAATAAATCCCATGCCTCATCTGCAGTTTTATGAAGAAAGGTACCAGCAAAAGAGGAATCAACCATTTGGCGATTTCTCTCATCTAATCCTGAATAAAAGCTTTGTATTTGCTGCCATTTAGGGACTTCATGATGAGGGCAAGTACGAAGAAGTTCTTTAAATCTCTCCCAACTCTCATGAAATTGTTCATTATTTTGTTGGGAAAAAGTAGTGATCTCTCTCCTTAACCTTGTAAGTTTACCCATAGGAAAATATTTTTTTAGAAATTCCCTAGACATCTCAGCCCAAGTACCTATTCTTTCACATGTGTGCAACCAATGTTTAACCTTATCCTTCAAAGAAAAAGGAAAAAGGCGTAATCTAATAGCATCATCACTTACATTAGGCAGTTTAAAAGTAGAGCAAATTTCTAAAAACTCATCAATATGCTTATAAGGATTTTCATAATCAAGCCCATAAAAAAATGGTAACATTTGAATAGTAGAAGCTTTGATTTCAAAGTGATTAGCCTCAATTTCAGGTAATCTATTACCTATTGGTGAATTATAAGTGTTAGGAGTAAAATACTCCTTTAATGCTCGTGGATTTTCAGCCATTTTAACCTCACAAGTATTAGTAATTTTTCCTTGTGCTCTAAGTGCCTTAAGTGTACGCTCTATCTCAGGATCAATTTCTTTCAAATCAACAGAGAGCGAACGACGACCATGCATTAATAAACAAATTCAAGGAAGAAGAAAAAAAATTTACTACAAATAATAATAAAGAATAAATTACTAAATGGAAGAATATAAAAAAATAATAATAATGATAAATAAAAAATGAAGAAAACTAAGAAAACAATCAAAAAAAAGAATTTCTTTTTTTTTTAGAAATAAAAAAAAATCAAAATAAATAAAATAAAAAAAATATATTAACAAATTTAGGAGACAATAACACAAGCAATTAATTAAACCTTTCCCCGACAACGGCGCCAAAAACTTGGTCGGGATTTTCTAACTAAGTTTTAAACCCAATACTCGCAAGTGCACAAGATCAATGTAATACGGAAGTATAAGGGTATCGAACCACAGAGAAAGGCTTAACTACTAAAATTATAATCTTCCTAAATTAATTTTATAAAAAGAAGAATGAGATTTTATTATTATTCCTAAATTAATTAAAACTAATGAATAAAATAAATAAACTGAAACTTAACAGGAGATTAACCAAAGAAGATGATTTAGAACCTTGAATCCACCACTAACCTATATAACAATGATTTAATTTTATTTAGGAGAAAAGATTAAACTTTTATGTGGTGATCTAGGCTACAAGCTTTGATTCACTAAAGAAATATATTGTGTTTAAATGCATGACATAATCCATCTAACCATTAGCATGACTTATTCATTCCTATGACATAAATCATCTAAAATTAGCATGAACTATTCAATTCTAAAACCCACAATATACTTGCAAAAATTACATATCTCTCATACCCAAGACTACAAGAATTAAGCATGGATAAAAATATCAATTAATCAAAATAATTATTCTACAAGAACAATCACAAAGAATTAATTGCATCAAACCAATAACATCCCAAGATATGCAATCACAGAAATAATAGAATAAATCTCCCAAAAATAAAATAAACCAAAGTCACATGGTTAGGGTTTCATCAAGATTCTAAAAATAAATTTAGTTCATGGCTAAAGGGAAAGAAATAACCAATTTATTTGAGAAAATCATGGCTTTCTTTTACTGAAGTTGAAATTCTGAAGCTTTGGCTATGTATGTTGCTGCTTCGGTCTTCTCCAATAGCAGCTGTTGCTGATTCAGCTGCTTTCCTGCCAGCAGCTTCAAGTGCTTCTTCAATTTCTGTGGCTCTGGTTTCTGCGCCAAAACAGCTGCTTTGGTTGTTGGAGTTTCTGCTTCTGCTGGAGAATTGCTGCTGCCTGCTTCAGCTACTTTGTTGCGGCTACTTCTTCTGGTTTCAACGGCTGTGGCTATGGCTGCAGTTGATTTTGTACAGCTATCTGCTTCAGCTGCTGCCGCTGGAATTTCTGCTTCTCTTCCTTTCCCCCTCGACTCTTGTGTTTTCTTCACAGTAGCAGCTGCTTGAAATTGCTGCTACTGTTGCTGCTCCTCCCCCCTTCTTCTTGTGTGGCTCTTCTATATATAGACAAAAGAGAAGAAAAATCCTAAACCTAAAAGGATTCAACTAAAATCCTAATCCTTAAAGGATTCTATTAAAGTTTTAATCCTAATCCTTAAAGGATTCAAATGCTGCAGCTTCCCTTTACCAAATTTAATATGGAATCTTTATTTTCCATTCTTTTTTTAGAAATTTGCACAAAGATAAATAAAATAAATTAATATAATAATTATGACTAATAAATAAATAAAATATTTTCAAAGGCTAATAATTAAAACTTAAGGTGTTTATTTGTGCTAAAAATCGACTCTATCAGGACCACTGTACCCAACTTCGCGAAGGAAGGGATTCATGTACTCGTTGAATTCATTCAGATCCAACGAAAGACTGTTTCAATTACAAAGGAAAGAAATGTAATAAATATGACGGAACATGTAATAGCAATAACACATATAGTTTCTGATGAACTGTCTATGTTATACCCAACCGTTAATAACGACGATGATGAAATTGACCATTCGGACGAAGATTATGTCGTATCTAGTAAATTTGAATCAGATGATAACAATAACAGAGAGGAAGAAAAGTTACAAACTCCCGTAAATCCTATCACTGAAAACACAGTTACTTAATGGGAGAGCAGCAAGTGGTTCAGTAGCGCAGGTATGACTACACACAGTCTGGAGTATTCCTAGATATGGGCTCGGGTTCTCCTATAGATGACCTTGTTGAATCTGGTACCCTAAGGTTACTCGATTGGAACGATTCCATGACTTACATCCAGTTAGGCATGAGATTCGTTGACAAAGTTCCAAATTGGTCGATCAGTGTGGGCCGTGAATATAGAGTTGTGAAAAGTAAAAGTAATCAATGGACCGCAAAATATTACCATCACAGTGATTTTAATTACTATTCATGGTACATCCACATAAAAAAGAAAATAACGTACGGTCATCGGGAAATAACCAGATTCATCAAAGAACGCACATGCCGTATACAAATTCAACAAAACAAGCACCGAAACATGTCATCAAAATTTATTTTAATATCAATATCGCACCTAGTTGCCAACGATCTAAAGATACCTGTGTCAAACGTCATCCAAGAAGTGCAGGTATTATTTCAAATGGGTTATACGTACAAGCGGGCATGGTATGCTCGAAAATTTGCGATAGAGAGGGTTTTTGGTAGTTGGGAGACAACTTTTAATATTTTATTAAAATATTTACAAGCTGTACAGGATTCAAACTCGGGGACTGTCTACGAGTTTTTGCATCGCAGAACAAGCAGTCTCCCTAACTATTTTTTCAAATTTGTTTTCTGGTGTTTCTCGCCTTGTATAGACGGATTTCAATACTGTCGCCCAGTACTTTCGGTGTATGGAACACACCTAAGAGGACCATATAAGGGCATGCTGTTAATTGCAAGTACGTGGGATGCCAATAATAATTTGTTCCCACTTGCTGTTGCAATTATTGATAAGGAATCGTCCGAAAGTTGGAATTGGTTCCTCAAATATCTACGAGATTATGTTGTCAAAGATCGCCACATATGTCTTATTTCTGATTGCCACAAAGAAATTTTATCTACTATTCAAAATCAATCTTTGTGGCAACCTCTATTTGCAGTTCTTCGGTTTTGTTTAAGCCATATTCGAGCAAATTTCAACCCAGAGAAATGGACACTATTGCATGATGGCAGGCACAGACACGAAATCATGACAACTAATATTTCTAAAGCACTTAACAGTATGTTGAAGAAAGCTAGGTTCTACCTTTAAAAGCCCTGGTTGAACTAATATTCAACAAACTAGTTAGGTACTTTCACAACACCGTAAAGAGGCCCAAAATTGTGTGCATCCATTTCCAACCCGAATATTTGACAAGTTCCTGCGGATTGAATCAAAATCAAGAGAACACAAGGTTACAACTTACAATCCACAAGAAGGAATATACATGGTCAGATATCCGAGTTACTGGTGCCGGCAATAACGTACATACATAGCGAATGAATAATAAATCATGTAGTTGCGGAAAATGGCAAACATATACATCGCCTTATTCTCATGCTCTTGTAGTTTGTAGAGAAAATGATACAAGAGCAGATACTTATGTGCCGGATATATATTCGCGAGAAACGTATAGAAGAACATATCAAACGAATTTTCATCCAGTATTGAATGAGAATTTTTTGAGGGATGTTCCTTATAATTTCACATTTTATCCTCCAAACATGAACAAGGAACAAAGTAGGAAACAGGGCACGCGATTTCAGGGAAAAATGGATTATAGAAATCCGGATTCTCTCCCAAGATGTAGCAGATGTCGCATGCCGGGACATAATAGAAAAAATTGTCATAACCCCGGTCAAGCAATGTATAAGTTTGTTTTCTTGAAAGTGTTGTAATAAAACAGAGTTTCTATTAATGAAATTTTTCTTTGAATTTCTTCTAATTACTACTTAATTACTCTTAAATTTTGTTTTTTAAAATTTACAATATCTTTATTATTAATTCTTCATTTTTTTTTTCATAAAATGGTTATAAGCTAAACATATTTTCTTTAAAAACGGCTATAAATATTATCATAAAAAACACACCAAAATAAGTTAAATAATATAATACAGTATTTTTAAATAAATTATATAACTATAAGTTTGAAAAAAAATATAAAGAAATTTTGAGTTCTTAAAAAAATTTAAAAAAAATGATGTGGCGGATAACGCACAATCACCGTGCATTATTACTAGTATATAACGCACGGTGGTTGTGCGTTATCCGCCACATTAGCGATTAACTTCTAAAACTGAGATTAACTGATAACGCACAATGGTTGTGCGTTATCATTTGTAATAACGCACAACACTGTGCGTTATGGCCACATTTCGGATAAAAAAAATTTTGGCCAATTTAGCGGCCTTTTTCGAAAACAGGGCTAAGAAAAGGAAAAGCCCAATAATAGAAAGCATGATCCTAATTGTCTTATATTTGATAACGGGAGAAATGAGTACATTGAAATCAATGCCTTCTTTTTGAGAAAAACTTTTTGCAACTAATCTAAATTTAAATCTAGGTGGTTCATTTTCAAAATCTGATTCTTTGATTTTGAAAATTCATTTGTAGTAAATTAATTTCTACTTTGGTTTAGGAACTAAAATCCATGTTTTGTTTTTATGCAAAGATGAGATTTTATCATTCATTGTATGCATCCACAATTTAGAATTAGAACTCCTTAGAGCCTCATCAAAACAAATAGGTTCTTTTTCTTCAATAAAAGATGCAGTAGCTAAAGCATAAGAAAAGCAATAAGAAAAGCCATATCTAATAGTTTTCTTAGAGATTCTTTTATCCCTATCTCTAACTAACTGATAGTCACTTAAGGCCTAAGATTGGCCTTCAACAGTATTATCATCATTGTCAGAATTTTCTGACTCAGGCCCATGTTATTTTCAGATATATGATCTGAACTTACTTGTTCATTCTCAGGTTCAGAGTTAGAAATAATCCTAGGGGTGTCCTCCACCTCGTTTGGGACATCTTAACTAAGGCCTGATTAGTAGTAATTATGGAAACAGATTCTTCCTTAAGACAAGGTATAACAGATTCATTAAAGTCTATATCATGACGAATTACTACCCTTATCCCTGGTTCATTTCTAAGCCAGACTTTATACCCTTTAACACCACTGAGATAACTAAGAAAGGGACCCTTCTTAGACCTAAGGTCAAGTTTACCTTCCCGTTGGTGAGCAAAAGAGGCACAACCAAAGACTCTAAGATGAGACAAAGTTAGTGGTGAAGCAAACCATATCTCCATCGGAGTTTTAAAATTTGTCGAAGTTGAAGGGGACCGATTAATTAAATAAACAGCCGTATTAACAGCTTCACTCAAAAATGGTTTAGGTATACCAGAAGACAACATGAGACATCTTACTTTATCTATTATTATTCGATTCATCCTTTCAGCAACATCATTTTGCTGAGGACTATCCCTAACAGTTTTATGTCTTGTTATACCATTTTTAACACATAAATCAGCAAAGTTTTTGTTGCAAAACTCAAGACCATTGTTGGTTCTTAAAAACTTTAATTTCTTATTAGTTTGGTTTTCAACTAAGGTTTTTCATTCATTAAACTTTTCAAAAGTTTAATCTTTGGTTTTCAATAAGAAAAACTAAACACGCCTTGAAAAATCATCCATATTAGACAAAAAATAAATATTTTCACCATATGTGGGTACCTTTTCAGGACCTCACAAGTCACAATGCACATAATTCAAAATAGCAGTAGATTTGTGTGTGCCAACAGAAAAACTTAATTTATGTTGTTTTTCCAAAATACAGTGATCACAAAAATCAAGTGTATGAATCTTACTTCCATCAAGAAGATTTAGTTTGTTAAGGTATTGTAAACCTTTTTCACTTATGTGACTAATCTATTTATGTCATAACATGCTATCATCATGATTAGACACTAAAGTAGCAAGTTCAAAAACAGTTTCACCAATTAAAGAGTAAAGACTAGATTTCTTAACTCCTTTAATGATAACTAAGGAATCTTTGCAAACAGATAAATGTCTTTTTTCTAGATTTGTATGTATAACCAGCATCATCAAGAGTGCCAAGAGAAATAAGTTTCTCCTAAGATCTGGAACATAACTAACATCGGAAAGTATTCTAACAACACCATCGAACATCTTAATAGAGACACATCCTATTCCTTTAATTGGACAAAATCCATTGTTTCCCATGAAAACTACCAATTTCTATAAGTTTTAAATTAGAAAACAATTTCTTGTTAGGACACATGTGATAAGAATAACCGGAATCAAGGATCCAATCATCAGATACAGAAGAGGAGTGAGAAACACACAAAACTTCTAAATACATTGAGCTGCCATTATAATCAGCCTCAAGAAGTTTGTTTTCTCTCACGGTATCTTTTGAATTTCCCCTTGTACTATTTTTCTCATCACAAATTCTTTTAAAACATTTACTTTTCACATGTCCCTCTATTTTACAGTAAAAACATTTCACTTTGCTTCTTACGTTTTCTTTAGGTTCTCTAAACTTAGACCTACCCTTACTTTTAGGTCTATCTTTATGACAAAAGTGATCCTTTTTCTCAGGTCTACCCCTAATATAAAGGATTTTACCATTACTTTTATTTTCTTTCTTAAGGTCTAGAGAAGATTTTACTTTAGAAAGAACAAACTTTTGATGACCATATTTAACTGCAGTTTTGACATCAACAAAAGCCTCAGGTAGTGAATTTAAAAGAACAATAGCAACATTTTCACTAGAAATATCATCACGCCCAAGTTGAAAATCTTCCACAGTTTTATTTAAATAATCTAAGTTATCTTCAAGAGATTTTGAAGATGACATTTTAAAACTGAACAACTGCTCTTTTAAATAAATCTTGTTTGAAATAAAGTGTTTTAAAAACATGTTTTCAAGTTTGAGTCAAATTTCTCTAGCAGTGCTCAAACCTCTTATTTCTCTTATGACACTGTCTTGTAAATATAAAATAATTGTACTTTTTGCAGAGTCAAGTTTTTCTTTAAAATTTCATTCATCTATGATTCAGGATAATCCTTGGTTTTTAAAATAGCCCGTAAAAGTTTGTTTTGAACTAAAATGACTTCTACTTTTATCCTCCAAATACAAAATCACTTTTACCATCATATTTATCGTTTCTAATCTAGCAGTAGCCATTGGAATCACAAGGAGTAGACAGAAACGAAAATATGAAAAATAAAAAAAACAGAGAATAAAACAACAATTGGCGGCAAGCCAAAAAATAAAGCAGTAAAATACCAACAATATAATAGCACAAAAAATTACAGATATGTAGCGGCGAGTCAACCAACTGAACAGTAACAATAAAATTAGAATTCTCAAACAAGTGGCGGTAAGCCAACCAACAAAAAAAATACAGCAGAATATAAAACAGATATAGTAGATCAACACAGAAACAAGAAAAAAAAAGAATAAAGGCAGAAATAGAAAGCCAAAAACGCATAGAAATTGCAAAAATATACCAAACAAGAAAGACAGAAATAAAAAAGAATAGTAGTGAAATTATACCACAAAAAATCGTTTTTAAATTTGAAAACTCTGAGGCACAAATACAAAGAATCTCAATAGGATTCTTGCTAGGCTGGGTTTTGGTTTTCGAATTCAAGTGGCCAAAAAATCACAAAATAAAAAAAAAAATTGACAAAAATTAAAGACGAGGTCTTTAGAAGATTTCCCTGATGCGAAACTCACGATTCTCGCCGGAGTTCGAAAATTAACTTAGTGATTGACAAAGAGAATACAACGGCTCTGATACCACTGTTAGGTGAAGTAGTTGTAAACCACTGCTTTAAATTACAACCCAATCGAATAAAATAATAATCTATCTATTACAAATTAAAAGAGATAAATTACAAGATCTTCAAAGATAACTAAAAATAGTGAAACCGGAAGAACATAAGATGAAGAACAAAAATCCCTCAGTGAACCGGACCTCACAATCCAAAGAACCCTCTAATAAAATCTTTCAAGAAAGTCGCAATACTTCAGTAGATCTCACAAGAATCAGTCAAGCAAAATAGCCAACGAGATTCAAAGGAGAAAATCGAAGAAGCTTGCAACAATGGAGCCAAAAAGCTCTCAAGGAGAAGAAGAGAGAAGTGGTCGAAACTTTGAGAGAAGAGAGGAGAGGTTAGGTTAATTTAAGGTTAGGTAGAGAGAGAGAGAGAGAGAGAGAGAGAGAGAGAGAGAGAGAGAGAGAGAGGGGGTGGGGGGGGGGAGCAACGGTTCAATGAGGGGAGGGGAACCGAGAGGACTTGGTCAAAAATAAAAGAGGGAAGACCAAGAGAGAGTAATAAAGAGGAGATTGGGAGTAAGTGGGTCACCAAGGGTTGGGCCACAATTGACTCGACCCGATATTCCAAAAATAGCCCAACCCAAGAGTGTGAGGTCCAGTCAAAAGTCATCATTGGGCATAAAATAATAACAGTCCAATATTGTAGGCATATATATCCAATAGATTAGAACACGAATTTGAAAGTTAACCTGAGTTTAGAGTTTCAATCTTTAACACTAATCACCTACAAGACCAAACAAACAATTACCGAGGCGAGGTTGGTCCTCCATTTCACATTCGATACTTAAGTCAGTAAATAATCGGGCACAATAGTAGTACTAAAAGAAAAGTAGCATAAGAAATACATGTGAACACTATCTCTATTTTATTTATAATTGATTTTTTCTCCTGTAGAGTTTTTATTGGGGATATACGACATGGGATAGATATGAAATGAATCTTTTGAACTTCTTAAACATTTCTTATATTTTAAAGGCGTTTCATAAAGTCAATGGGTTAAACTGGGTAGAGTGGAAATGAGTTCCTTTTTGTTAATGTTTGCTGGGCCAAAGGAAATGAGCCCAAATATAAAGTTCGATGGGTTATTCCCATCAAATACGATTGTATTCAGGTAAATTAATCAAATTTCTAAATTTTTTGAGTTCAAGATTTTTTATTTTTTTTAGTTTATAGAGTATTTTGAATGGGCTCGTATATATACTGAAGACGTCTTTAAGTCATATCATATCTAAACTAATTCTTATTCGAGTCAGGTAAGACAGTAAAATTCTTCCACATAACACTACTATACTCTACTCTCTTATGAGTTCGAACTTGATCACCTACATATCTTCTGGTGAACTCAAAAGTTTTAGCAAGTTTTAGCTTGGTAAGGAGTGATTTTACTACCCTAACTACTACTTTCCTAGATGAGTTAAATGTTTATTATGCAGTTAATCTTGGTACTTCTCAAATGCTGCTGATATATACTTTACTATATTTAGATGAAAAAAGGTCTGAAAGAGGCTTCACCTATGAGGCTTATTTATTTATTCCATTCAGAAGTTGCCAACGAAGAGAAAGGGGAAGGGGTGGGGGGTTTGTTTATTAGTAAAAAACAGGGGAAAACAGAGAGAAGAGTACAGAATGGTGCATGAAAATAAGGATCAGAAATTGGAGTCATCAACTGGTGCCAATATCTGTTGTAAAACCACACTGATTCAGCTTCCACCGCATATCCATCGTAGTTACGATGCCAACTGTAGTGAGCTTGACCAATATGGCGTGAACGTAGCTTGACTCCCTGAATGCCGACTACTCCAGCTTGGCTCCGTCATACTACACCAAAAAAAATAATAATAAAGTACACCATTAATTTCTTGTTCAGCAAGTTCATTTTAGATGGGAGTCTTAAGTTTTATATGTACCCCTTCAGTTTCATATTATCTTTGCTTCAAGACAGTAGACTAGAATTAAGGGAAAATGGTTTGTCAATTCGAATTTAAAAATAAATTTACTAAATTATCTTTTGGCTATCATTTAATAAAATTTTTAAATAATTATTTTATTCTTACAAAATAAAAGTATATATTAATGCTCATTTAATATACTAAGGTGACAAATAATATGAAATAAAAAATATTATTTTTACAGTTTATTAAAAAATAATTTATTTGTAAGTCTTAATACTAAAAATAAGAGAAAAAACTCAAATTAAAGGCATGCGCTAGTTGAGTTTAAAATTTTTTTTAGACCAAGACATATTATGAATGGATTTTATCTAAAATTAAATGTCTATTTTTGTCAATTAAAAATAAATATATAATTTTGAAGGAATTATAAATGCAAAATATTTGAGGGATTAATTAGATCATCTTCAAAACTCGTGTATTTTCAATTTTTTGCTGTAAATTTTCTGTAAATTTCTTCCAATTATGGCGTAGTATCATGTTAGATTTGGCATGATAATATATATCACGCTATCTTGAGATCCTTTTTCTTTTTCTTATTTGGTAAAAAAATTATTTGTTTAGATAAGTGAAATGTTTATTCTTAATTTAATTAAATTGATTTTCTCATTTCTATTAATATTAAAAATGTTAAATTTTTACTGTAATAAAAAAATTAGATCTTGTCAGTTAGTTACTATAAATATTTTAATTTTTTTAATAATTTTAAATTGATTTAAACAATTAAATAATCAAAACACATTAAATCTAAACATGATTTTGTAGAGTATTAGGAAGTATATCATGTTATGGTTTTTTATGTTTTCTTTTTATGTTTTAACGCTAATAAAATTTGGTATTTTATAATATATTAGAATTTAATTAAATTTTTATTATTTATGTTATTTATTTTTTAAGTATTAGTAACATACATTATAAAAATGTAGTATTTTAATTATGTAAAAAAAAATAAAATACTAAAAATAGAAATATAAGGAATATTAAGTATAATATTTTTTTTGAATAAAAAATAGTGTAATTAAATTGAAGTAAAAGTATTATAAATATACATTTTAATATTAAATTTACTGTATTTTAGAATTTTAGATTAAAAATGGCATTACTCAGAGGTCCACATTTCCTCCATCACCAAGGGTTATGTAGAAAGGGGCAAACACCGGAGTGCACTTCTCGATCACCATTCTCTACCCAATGTTGGAGAGAGATTTGTGTTAGTTAGAGCTTTCAGAACCACCACCCAAAAAGCTTCCAATTACAATTGTTTTCCTAACTAAAAATATAACAATTTTTTTTTTTTGGAAAAGAAAAAAAAAAAAAAAGAATTTTGTTCTACCATAGAATTAGAAGCTGACGACATCCGATTTATTTGAAGTTTGATTTCGGGCCTAAAAAGTATAGGCCTAACTCAAACTCAAACTAAGGTTGGCCCAAGAGGCATAAGTGGCCGAACTCAAACTTATCTTGATGCCATGCCAGCCCGGGAAGGGTCCTGTTTATTGTTCCTAATTCAGCCCTCTTTGTAATAATAAGTTCGTATCCTATCCATGGGAATAGAATGCATCACAAATGCAACCGGGTTATTTTTTATTTAATAAATTTTATTAATAACATATATTAAATTATAAATTTTATAGACAGTATTACTAAAAATATTATATATTATTCTAACCGTAAAAAATGTCTTAGAGAATAATAATCAAATTATATTCTTTTATGACAATTTCATTAATTTTTTAATTAAAGTTTATTTTTTATATTGTAGAATTTATTAATAAAAATATAATATAGTCGTTAAAACAGTAGGAAAAATAGCGACAAGTGACTTTGAATTATTTTTTATTCTTTAAAAATTCTTTTTATCTAAAAATTAACACATAAACTGCATATTTTAACTAATTTATGTAGCCGTTTCAGTTTATAAAGTGTAGATCTTTGTAAGAGGAGTTTGTTACAAATTTTTATTCCTTCTTAGAAGTGAGTACGTGTAAGTCATTTGCTTTTTTTTTTTTTTTTTTTCTAATCTAGAATCAATGTGTAAGGCAGTTAAGTGTTATATTTAGTCAAAAGAAGATAAGGTACAAATATAAAAATTTTAAAAAATAAAAATAGTTTGAAGACATTAATAGCTATTTTTTTTTAAAATAGTATTATAAAAAAACGGGTATGTGAGTAAGGTTCGAATAAACAAATAAAGAGAGGTGTTGAAGTGCAATTTAATAAAATAAGTTACCGATATTTGGTAGGCGGGGACATGGCCGGCGAAGACAAGATAAGATGGACCTTGTTCCTTGACAAACCAAGGTTCGAAGACAACTGGCATGGAGTCCCCTTCCATGTAATGTAATGATATACCTATAGCTGTTGTAAGTCTCACTTCTGTTTACTTTGCTCAATTCTTTCTCCAACCACTTATACTCTGCTCTGTATTTCACTTTATTGGATACCCAATAAAATGAATATTTTAAACAAAACAAAATAATATATTTGAAAGTTTCCAGTAGAAAAAATAATCTTGTGTTTTCTGTTCATTAATGTGAGAATAGTGTATAATTTATAGATTGTCCAAGTGACAAATCCTAAGCAGATTAGAAGTAGAAATCCTAACTAAATACAACTAGGAAACACAATTATACACAGTTTAGGATTAATAGTAATCCTATTTTAAATATATGTCTAACACTCCCCCTCAAGTTGGAGCATGAAGGTCAGAAATGCCCAACTTGGAAGCTAATCGATGAAAATGTGTCGGATGAAGAGCTTTAGTAAGAATATCGGCAGGTTGCTCTTCACTTCGAATATAGACAGGATAGATAAAACCGTCTTAAAAAGCATCACGAACAAAATGACAATCTATTTCAATGTGTTTAGTGCGTTCATAGAAAACAGGATTCTCAGCGATATGAACAGCAGCCTGGTTATCACAATGCAATGGAATGGGGCGAGTGACAGGGACATGAAGATCTCGCAGGAGAATAGATAACCATTTAAGTTCACATAAAGTCATAGCCATAGAGCGATATTCGACTTCGGCGGATGAGCGAGAAACAGATATGTTGTTTCTTTGTCTTCCAAGAAATAGGGGACCCACCAAGAGAGATAAAATAACCCGGTGAGAGAGCGTCGAGTTATCGGGCAAGTGGCCCAATCGGAGTCACAATATGCAGTTAACGAAAGAGGAGAGTTAGAGGAAAGAAAAATGCCACGTCCAGGACTCCCTTTCAGATAATGGACAACTCGGATAGCAGCATCCCAATGAGCATGACGAGGGCGTGCATAAATTGAGCAAGTGTATGTACGAGCATATGCAAGTTCGAGTCGAGTGAGTGTGAGATATATTAGCTTGCCTATGAGTCTTCGGTAGCGATCCGGGTTATCAAACAATGATCCGGATGCTTTTGCCGGTGATGATTAGGTTCCACGAGAGTAGATGCCGGCTTGGCACCTAATAAACCCATTTCAGAGAGAATTTCCAATGTGTATTTTCGTTGCGATAAAAATAATCCCGTGGAGTTTCTCGCAATTTCTATGCCCAAAAAATATTTGAGCGAGCCCAAATCCTTCATGTGAAAGCACTTGTGTAATGAAGCTTTGAATTTTTCAAGTGTGGATAGGGAATTTCCAGTAATGAGTAAATCATCCACATAAATAAGAACACATAGATAAATATTCCCTCGAGAATATGTGAAAAGAGAGTAATTTGCATAAGACTGAGAAAAACCATACCTACGGAGAGTGGTGGTGAGTTTTGAAAACCAACATCGAGGGGCTTGGCGAAGACCATATAAAGATTTCTTTAAACGACAGACTTGTCCTTTGTAACAGGTACGAAATCCTAGAGGTGGTCGCATATATACTTCTTCTTGTAAATCTCCATGCAAAAATGCGTTGTAAACATCCATTTGATGGATAGGCCAGTTGCGAGCAGTGGCAACGGAAAGGAGAGTACGAACGGTGACCATTTTAGCAACGGGAGCAAAGGTGTCTGTGAAATCAATACCTGTCATTTGTGTATTTCCCAAAATTACCAAGCGGGCTTTATATCGTTCGATGGTGCCATCGGCTTTGTACTTAATTCGGTAGACCCATTTACTCCCCAGTGCACGTTTTCCAGGAGGCAAGGAGGTTAAAGTCCATGTACCATTTTGTTCAAGAGCATCAATCTCTTGGCGCATAGCACTGCGCCAGAGAGGATTAGAAACTGCCTTAGAATAAGTGGTAGGCTCGGATTCCGTTGCTACAGATGCTAAAAATTGCCTGTGTGTAGTAGAAAATTTACTATAGTCCACAAATTTTGTTATAGGATAAAGGGACGTACCTGAGAGGTCCGAAGAGGGTGAGATAGCAGAGGAGGAATGGGATATAGAGGACTTTCATATGGCATTGCAATCATAATCTTGGAGCCGAGTCAGAATATGTTTAATTCGAGTGCTTCATCTTGGTGCATGAGTTGGCGGATTGTCTTGCGGCAAGCTGGCAGGATTATCATCCGGAAGTGGGCTATAAGTTGGCTCAATGTTTGGTTCGTCGCAAGGAGGCGGATGTGGATTGCTATTTGGGCTAGGTTGGAGTGGGGCTACGGGAGAGGCTGGTAGTGGGCTTTGCTGAACTGGGCTGCGGGGTTATGGGTGTAGATCAGGGTGTGAAAGTGGAGGTGGGCTGTGGGAAGGGTATAGTGGAGCTGGGCCTTGGGTTAGTGGGCTGCGGGAAGGGGTTGGTGGATTTGGGTTTGCAGGTGGGTTGTGGGTAGGATTTATTTGATCTGGGCTAGGTGTGTTATGTGCTAAACTCCCCCTCTCTTGCATACTATGTTGCTTGGAGCCCAAAACTTGTTCCCCAAAGTTGTAAGATTGTGTGAAGTCTGTAGAAATGGAACTACCTGATTTTTCGTGGAATGAAAATTTTGTTTCATAAAAAATCACATCTCGGGACACAAAGAATTTTTCTGCTTGCAGGTCATAAAATCTCCATCCTTTCTTATGAAGAGGGTAGCCAAGGAAGACACACGGTTTGCTGCGGGCTCGAAATTTATCTTTTGGGATATCGTGGTTATGAACATAAGCTAAGCACCCAAAAGTTTTGATGTGAGAGTAGGATGGTTTCTTATCGTATAGCAATTCATAAGGAGTCTTACCTTGTAACAATTTTGAGGGAGTTCGATTAATGAGATAGCCAGCCGTCAAAATGCATTCTCCCCAAAACTTTATAGGTAAATTTGCTTGAAATCGTAATGCCCGAGCTACATTTAAGATATGGCGATGCTTGCGTTCAACTCTTCCATTTTGTTGTGGTGTGCCAGCTATAGTAGTTTGGTGGATTATGCCATGGTTAGCAAGATACGACTTTAGGGGTGCAAATTCTGTCCCATTATCGCTACGGATTGTCTTGACAGTTTTGTGAAATTGGGTTTTGATCATGATAAGGTAATCTTGAAGAATAGAGGCAACCTCACTTTTCTCTGACAGTAAATATATCCAAATAGCCCTAGAATAATCATCTAAGATAGTAAGAAAATATGAAGCACCTATAGTGGATTTGGATTTATATGGCCCCATAGATCGCAATGAATTAGGTCAAAAATTGTAGATGCTTTATTGATGCTAAGAGGAAAACAATCACGAGTTTGTTTGGCACGTAGAAAAATATTACAAGGTGATGTTCTAGTTGTAGAGTCTTTAGAATTACCCAAAAAATGATTGACGACATAATCTGAAGGATGTCCCAACCGTATATGCCATAGTGTGCTTGAATCAAGGACTGTGCTAGAAAAGGTGTATAATTCCTTCAATTCCATAGGTTTGTAGAAGAAGATCCCATTCCTCTGCTCACCCACTCCAATCGGCCTCATCGAGATACGGTCTTGTATAAAACAAAATTTGTCAGAGAGTGTGATAAAACATTGCAAATATCTTGCCAATTGAGACAAAGAAATTAAATTGCATGTGAGTTCAGGAATTAGCAACACTCTGTGGAGTTGTAATGTAGGACTTAAAGAGACCATTCCTTCGTGCACAGTAAAAGTTTTGGCATTGTTAGGTAATCCAATAATATGCGGACAGATAGGATGTATATTTTGTAAAAAAAATTTCCTACCAGTGAAATGGTTAGAACACCTGAATCTAAAATCCAAAAATTTTCCATACCAGATAACTTTTCAGATTGCATATTATTTGAGGTTTGGAGGGTAGTCAACAGGGTTGACCACTGGTCAACAGTCAATGCTGGTAAGGGGCCCGGGCCTGGTCCGGCACTGCCCGGCCCGTTGCTGCTGGAGCTCGGCCCGATGCCCGGCCTGGCACTGTAGATCGGCCCGCCCGGCCCGTGGTCTTCTTCTTCTCCAACGCGCCGGTGACTGCTGGGATTTTCCGCCGCCGCCGTTCGTGCAGAATAGGCCCACGCCTCTGTCAATCTTCCTCCATCGGTGGCACGCGGTCTGGGCATCGTCGGTGGCTGTCTGTCGCGTTGCACAGGCCCAGATCTACCTCCTCGCTAAGGGGTGTGATTCGCCGGTGAGAAGCCACGGCCGGCGAGCTTGGGAGGATTCCGAGGCCACCAATCCGGATAACCAACAAGCTGGAAACATCTGGTGACATCGTGCCCGGCGCGTTTGTAGTAGGAGCAGAAATTTGAGGCAGAAAAATTTCTGTGAATTTTTTCGGTTCTGGCGGCTCCGGCGGCGAAGGCGGCGCCATCTCCAGAATAATCTTCTTTTCGTGTCGAATTTTTGTGCTGTTCTTCTTTACAGATTTGAGCAAGAACGGTACGTAATTTGGGTATAGGTTCTTGTTGGATCATATAGGGAACGAACGAGTGCCATAAATTGCACTATTTAATCCCATTAAAAATTGAAAAACCTTCTCGTTTTCTCTTTCTTTTATGATAAAATTCAACGAGATCCGTATGCATGCTTTGGGCGGAAGTTGAGTATAGTTTTCTAGTTCGTCCCATACCTTTTTTAGACGTGAAAAATACACGTGTCTTTCGAATCACCGCCTTTCTTACAATTTGCCAATCTCGCTTTTTAATTCATATATTCGTGGTCGGTGCCAACTAGAAATCGTTCCTTCAAGTCTACCCATAATTCATCAGCTCTCTCAGAATGATATATGGTGGATCGGAGAGAGGGTCTGATAGTATTGAGAATCCAAGAGTTTACAAGATTATTGATCTCCCACCATTCTTCTTCTTTGTCTGGATCACCTTCAGGAATTGGAATTATTCCATCAATGAATCCCAATTTCTTCTTCGATCTCAAGGCCATGCGCATGGCTCTTGCCCATTCTGCATAATTATTATCTGTTTCTGTCTCTTTCAACTGGACCGTTGTTAGAATCAATCCAGGTCCATCAGTGGATGCCACATAATAAGCATCTTTCTTTATTCTGTGAACATGGCTTTCTTCCACCATGTCATTATCAACATTGCCAATATTGTCGTTACTCATTTTGAGAAATTTCAGACAATTGGCTCTGATACTATGAAAGTTTCCAGTGGGGAAAACAATCTTGTGTTTTCTGTCTCATTAATGGAGAATAGTGTACAATTTATAGATTGTCCAAGTGACAAATCTTAAGCAGTAGAAGTCCTAACTAAATACAACTAGGAAACACAATTATACACAGTTTAGGATTAATAGTAATCCTATTTTAAATATATACCTAACAATATTAATTCTTAAAATTTTGCATATATATATATATATATTTATCGGTCGAATTCTCTTAATAAGATGGAGAATTAATTTGTAAGAAATGAAGTGGACAGACAATTTCGGGGGCATAATTGATGTCGTGTTTCTCTCCACAAATCTTCCCCAAGTATCCCATCTTACGTTGTCATGATTTGGATGCTTATCTGCGTCTGAAAGATCTCCAACAAACAACACATTTCTCCTTTGCTTGGATATTGTTTATAGTGCCCAAGATCCCCTGCATTTTTTATTATTAATGTTGGGTTAAAGATTTTGCAAGTACACATCTAGATTCATATCAAAATCAAAATGATACTTAAATTTTTAATTTTAAAATGAAAAAGTGTGTTATAATTTAAAAGTTTCCAGTGGGGAAAACAATATAATATTTTCTGTTTTATTATTGTAAAATAGTTTACATTATATAATTGTCAAGTATTGAACAAATTATTACTAAGAAACTAAGTTTATGTACAATTTGAAAACCTAAATATACATGGATTAGGAATCCTAAATAAACAAAATAATGAATAATAATCATATTATCTTGAATAATAATCCTTTAATACTCCTCAAGTTGGAGCATGAAGGTCTGAAATGTCCAACTTGGATGTTAAACAATGAAAATGAGTAAGATGAAGAGCTTTAGTGAGAACATTGGCTGGTTAAAATTCGCTGTGAATATAAGAAGGAGAAATAAATCCGTCTTGAAATGTATCACGGACAAAATGACAATCAATTTCAATATGTTTAGTACGTTCATGGAATATAGGATTTTCGGCAATGTGAAGAGCAGCTTAATTATCACAGTGTAACAAAATGGGGCGTGTGATAGGCACATGAAGATCGTGAAGGAGGTTAGATAACCATTTTAATTCACATAAAGTCATCGCCATGGAGCGATATTCAGCTTCAGCAGAAGAGCAAGAAACGGTATGTTGTTTCTTTGTTTTCCACGAAACAGGAGAACTACCGAGTGAAATAAAATAGCCGGTAACAGAACACCGAGTAATGGGGCATGTGGCCCAATCGGAGTCACAGCATGCAGTCAGTACAAGAGGAGAATTAGACTAAAGAAGAATACCACGACCAGGATTACCTTTGAGATATCAAACAACTCTGATAGCCGCATCCCAATGAGCTTGGCGAGGAGCGTGCATAAACTGAGCGAGCGTGTGAACGGAGTAAGCGAGCTCAGGTTGTGTAAGAGTAAGGTAGATCAGTTTACCAATGAGTATGTGATATCATTCTGGTTATCAAAATAAGATCAAGTAGACTTGGATAACTGATGATTGGATTTAATAGGTGTACGTGTTGGCTTGGCCCCTAACAAACCAATTTCAGAGAGAATTTCCAAAGTGTACTTTCGTTGGCATAAAAATAAACCCGAAAGATTTCTTGCAATTTCAATACCCAAAAAATATTTGAGAGGACCCAAGTCCTTCATATGAAAGCACATATTCAAGGAAGCTTTGAATTTATTGAGAGTGGGTAGTGAATTTCCAGTAATTAGTAAATCATCCACATAAATGAGGACAGATAAAAAAATATTTTCGAGAGAGTATGTAAAGAGAGAATAATCTGCATAAGCCTGAGAAAAGCCACACTTACGAAGAGCGGCAATTAGTTTTGAAAACCAGCACCGAAGAGCTTGCTGAATGTCGTATAAAGATTTCTACAGAAGACAGACTTGTCCTCCGAAAAAGGGGCGAAATTCAGGTAGCGATCGCATATAACTTCTTCCTGTAAATCTCCATGGAGAAACGCATTGTGGACATCCATCTAATAGATAGGCCAATTTCGAGCAGTAGCGACAGAAAGTAAAATGCGAACTGTGACCATTTTAGCAACTAGGGCAAATGTGTCCGTGAAGTCAATATCTGCCATTTGTGTGTTTCTCAAAATCACCAAGCTAGCTTTATATCGCTCGATGGTGCTGTCTACTTTGTACTTAATACGAAAGACCCATTTACTCCCTAGAGCACATTTTCTAGGAGGCAAGGACTTTAAAGACCATGTGCCATTCTTTTCAAGTACATCAATTTCTTGACGCATAGCGGCAAGCCAAAGAGGATTAGATACTGCTTCAGAGTAGGTGGTGGGCTCAGATTCTGTGGCTGCTGATGCTAAAAAATGCCTATATGAAGGAGAAAATTTTCTACAGTCCACAAATTGTGTTATAGGGTAAAGGGACATACTTGAGAGGTCCGAAGAGGGTGAGGGAACAGAAGAGGAATGGGATATAGAAGTCTTCCATATAGTATTACAATCAAAATCTCAGAGTCGAGCAAGAACTTTTTTAATACGAGTACTTTTCCTTGTACCAAGTATTTCTGTGGACTAACTTGGAGAAGGAGAAGGAGTAGTTGGTATTAATGTTGCTGGATTTGGAGCCACTGGATGAGGTGCAGTTGAAATGTTTTGGTCTAAGAAGCTTGTTGGATTGGATGGATTCGCAACTGGGACCGTGGTGCGGTCTTGACTGGGCAGAACAAAACAGAAGCTGGGCCGCTGGAATGGAGGCGCTAGGCCGCGCTATCAGCAGGGAGAGATCGGCTGGGCCATGCATGTTGGGTTGTGCGCGCTGGGTCGCACTATCAGTAGGGAGAGGTTCGGCTGGGCCATGCGTGCTGTGCTGTGTGCGATAGGCCTCGCTGTCAACAGGAATGGATGCGGCTAGGCTGGTCGTGATGGCCGGCACGAGATGCTGGACCAGGCGAGTCAACAGCTTGGAGCAGGGCTATCTTGGTCGCGGGCTCCTCCTCCCTTTATCTTATTTGGCTACTTCTTGCTGGGCTGTTTGCACTTGGCTAGATTTGTGTGTTATTTTCATGAAAGAATTTACTCCCCCTTGCTTGAAAGCCCAACATTTATTTCCCAAAATTATAGGAGCTTGCAAAATCTAGAGTACATTGTGGGGTTTCCGAGTCTCTGTATGGAAACTTTGTCTCATAAAAAATTACATCTCTGGATATAATGAACTTCTCCTTTTTTAAATCATAAAATCACCAACCTTTCTTGTTGAAGGGATATCTAAGGAAGACACATATTCTGCTTCGCACTAGGAATTTATCTCTAGGTAGATCATGATCATGGACATAAGCTAAACATCCAAAACTTTTAATGTGACAATAAGATGGTCTTTTCCCATGTAGCATCTCATAAGGCATTTTTTCATGTAACAATGAAGATGGTGTGTGATTTATAAGATATCCAGCTGTCAGAACACATTCTCCCCAAAATTTCATGGGTAGGTTAGCTTGAAACGCCAAAGCACGAGCGATATTCAGGATATGCCAATGCTTCCGTTCGACCCTGCCGTTTTGTTGTGGGGTCCCAGCAATGGTAGTTTAATGTATCATGCAATGGGCAGAAAAGTATGACTTTAGACAAATAAATTTTGTACTATTATCACTCCAAACTGTCTTTACGATTTTGCCAAATTGGATTCTCACCATGGCAAAATAATCTTTTAAAACGGATACAACATCGCTTTTCTCTGAGATTAAATATATCCAGACTGCCCTGGAATAATCATCTACTATAGTAAGGAAATAAGAGGCCCCGATAGTAGACACAGTTTTGTATGGTCCCATAAATCACAATGAATTAAATCAAAAGTCTGAGATGCCTTATTTATACTCAAAGGAAAACAGTCACGAGTCTATTTAGCACGCAGACAAGTATTGCAAGGTGCAGATTTAGCTCTAGAGTCTTTAGAAAGTCTCAAGAAATTATTTATCACAAAATCTGAAGGATGACCTAATCAGATATACCATAATGTGCTAGAATCAAGAACATCACTAGAAAAAGCATATAAAGCTGATAATTGCAACAACTTGTAGAAGAAAACCCCATTCCTTTGCTCACCCACTCCAATCAGCCTCATCGAGATACGATCCAGTATAACACAAAAATTATCAGAAAGGGTGATAAAACACCGAGAGTCCCGGGCCAATTGAGATGAGGAAATTAGGTTGCATTTAAGTTCAGGAATTAAAAGCACATTTACGGAGTTTGAGTCTAGGAGTTAAGGAGATCATTCCTTCTTGCAGAGCAATTGCCTTAGTACCATTAGGTAGACCAATAGTATACGAGTAGACATTATTTAAATTGCTAAAAAAATCTTTCCTACTAGTCATGTGATGAGAACAATCTAAATCTAAAATCTATAAAATTTTCATACTAGATAATTTATCGGATTGAGTGACATCTGTGTTATTTATAATGGTCAACAATTTTGACCATTGTTCACTTGATAAATTGGGAATATTGTTGCTAGAACTTTCTGCTCAACTGAAGGTTTCTACGCCGGCAACGATTCTCGTTCCTCCGTGTTGGTCGGTCACGGCGGTATTGGCCCATGCATCAGCCAATCGTCCTCCATGCATAAGTTGCTGCTGTCTTGCTGTATTGCGGCTAAAGGATGGGCGAGATCTATCGCGCCATCCACCTCTGCTTCTGCGACCTGGTGGTGTTCTGCGGCCACCGACGATTGTTGCAGCGGTCTTGGGCCACCATTCAACAGAAATCCGACCAGAATAGAGACGAGCTCGACTACTACGAACTCCTTCTGTGGTTTGCATTTCTCGGCTGCTGCAACTGAACGGAGTCCCCTCTAATTACAATGCCTGCAAATTATGCTGCACCAGGTTGAAGATAATGAACCCGGCGATGAACGACGGTGAGTAGCGATGAAGGCCATACTTTCAAAATTATTTTTTTCTTTTAGCAAAGTTTTTTTTTTTTTCTCGAACTTGGCTCTGATACCATGAAAGTTTTCAGTAGGGAAAACAATCTAATCTTTTCTATTTCATTATTGCAAAATAGTTTATATTATATAGTTGTCATATATTAACAAATCCTAAATAAATTATAACTAGGAAACTAAGTTTATGTACAATTTGAAAACCTAAATATACATGGATTAGGAATCCTAGATAAACAAAATAATGAATAATAATAATCATATTATCTTGAATAACAATCCTTAATATAATTTATTCTTAAAATTTGTAAAAAATATATAATTATTTGTATGATAAAATATGAATTCCAAAATAGAAACATAATTTTTCTGAGCTATGGAAGCTTGTTGCTGATTTTCTTGTCAAGATAGAAATTTACTAATTTTTCTCATATAAAAAGGGATGAAAAGTATTTCTCCTCATTTCTTAGCTAAGTTTGCACTTGATTTATCATATTTCCCTTGAATGGTCCAAAAGATCCTCATAATATACCTCAAACCATCTAATTTGATCTTGATCAAATACGTGTACACACTTAATATAGATTTACTTTCCAATTAATATCTTAACTCTTGATTATCATATTTTCCTTAGTAGTCCAAAAAACCTCCATAATGTAGCTCAAGCTCTCTTATATTATTTTAATAAAATATGTGTAATATGTGCCCTTATAACACACCTTAATATAAATTTACTTCTTAATATAATATAATATAATATAATATATTTCTTTACAATTCAACAATTTCTATTAGTTTTTAAAATTTTATAACTATTATATATAATATATTAATATATGACATATTTTATGCATATTAATATGTGTTATAAGGACATGCATTAGACGGACCCAATTCATAGATAAAATATAACTTTTTGTTAAAAGAAATTATGATAAATTTTTAATTTTAAAAACCAAATCATATTTAGCCAAAACTAAAATTCAAAAGAAGAATTTTGTAATAAGTTTTAAAAGAGATTTATGTTGTCCGTATGCACACGTGATTGAATTAACGTACTTTCAAATGAAGCCAAAGATAGGATAGGTTGGGAGATTATTAATTACCGATGATTATTAATAATAGTGTTTGGTGTTGAACTGCCCCTCCCCCCCAAAAAAAATATTTTTATCAATTAAATGAAAAAGTAAGCATTAAATAAAATTCTGAATAAATATATAATATAGGGAGGAGGAAAGTTTAATTAATTAGGTACGTCGAGGTTGTTAATAATACAACGGAAGATATAACCAGAAGTGTAGTTGTAAGTGCTCACAATTCTTGGTGCTTTCCAGGGACGGAACTAGAACAATATGATTGGGGGGGTTGGAGGAAAAAAAATTTTGCTAGAATTTCGTCTATAAAATAAAAAAAAAAAATTTTTTGAGGGGGCTAAACTGAAAAAAAAATTTTGAGAGGGCTTAAATGCAAAAAATATAAAACTTTTTTTAAAAAAAAAATCCCGGGTGGGCTGGGTGTAGGTCCGTCCCTGGTGCTTTCTGTTTAAAGTTGTTCATCT
Source organism: Catharanthus roseus (assembly GCA_028651295.1). NCBI lineage: Eukaryota > Viridiplantae > Streptophyta > Magnoliopsida > Gentianales > Apocynaceae > Catharanthus > Catharanthus roseus. The sequence goes on along the minus strand of JAPQWS010000124.1, from coordinate 3,845,523 downwards.
TTCCATTAGAGGGTAGTGTTTGAATCTGATTTACCCATAATTATCCGTGATACAATAACACTTTTTCCCGCGTGATCTCCTTGTTTATATGAATCTAATTAATAGATCACACATAGATTAATTAGCTAAAAAAATTAAACAACAAAACATATTTTAATATATATAAGCAAAAAATACAAAAAATCTTTTGTAATAATAGACTAAACAATAATTTTTCAAGTCTTATTAGAAGAAAATTAGGAAAAAATTTTACTCATTAGCTAGTGAATATATATATAACCAACCATCAATAAATTAGCTTTCATGAATTACAATGGTGCATGTGGTTTGGAAACTGTGGAAATACACTCCACTCCACTCAATGTGTTTCCAGTCAGAGAGAGAGAGAGAGAGAGAGAGAGAGAGAGAGAGAGAGAGCGCGCTGTGAAGGCAGGAGGGTCACGAAAGATATCACTATCCAGAGGCATATCAAAAGTTTTTCCAAGCTTCCTAACATATTTATTTGTTATTCCTCCCTCCCCTCCCAAAATCAACACCGAAACAACCCACCATAAGGGAAACTAGTTTCAGTTTCCCCAGTGGAGGAGTAGCCATGATCATTATTAAGCAAACTTCAGGCTCGCATTAATTTCCTTCTCTCTCTCTCTCTCTCTCTCTCTTATTGGTTTGCATGAAGAATCTAGTATATGTGTAGGCAAAGGAAAAGATTCTTTTCACGAGATACGTCCTGTCCCAAATAGAGGGACCCTCAGCTAAACAGCACGTGCCGAAAATCCCAGATATTCACTCAGAAGAAGGCTTTCACCAGGTTACAGATAAAGAAAATCTTTTTATTTTATTTTATTTTATTTGGGTCTGCCATATTCCCATGCAATCTTACTCACGTCTCGATTTTCTTCCTCCTACTATGCGCATTCACTTTGTCTGCTGTAATAATTTTCTTTTATAATGTATTTTTTTTTTAATTTTATTTTTTTATAAAATTTATTTTTTATTCATTAAATTTTATTAATAAAATATTATAAATTAAAAAGTAATATATCCCTTATACTATGACTACAAAAAGAAATTTTAATATATTACTCCATTTACTTTTCACTTATTATATTTCACTAAATCTCGTATTATTTTACTTGTTACTAGTTATGTTTTTTTGCTTGAAGCTCGAGTGAATATTTATAAATTATTAATATTATATTAACAATAAAATTAAAATATTATATTAATAAATAGTTGTAATAGAATAATAGATATAATACATACATGATTCATATATAATATAAATTTTTTCTAAATTAGTTTTTTTTTTTTTTTTAAATGGGAGTTAAAATCTATCCTCTTTAATTGTGGGGGTTCCCCTAAAAAAAAAATAAAATAAAATTGTGAGGGTAATGTTTGACATTTTAAACTATATTCTAACTAATTCGATAGGAGATACAATTTTATCCTTCAATTCTCAACTGTAAAAGATGTGGTATTTAATTGATAATTTCCCACATTAAAAGATGTGTTTTTTTAATTAATCATAAAAATATTTAAAAATAGTTAATGGTTTTTTTAGTACATTTAGGGTTTGATGGACACAATTTAGTGTAATCCTACCAGACATAAAATCTAATAATAAAAATATTTTAAATATAAGAGAAATAAAAGATACAATCTCAAACATTTTCTTTACAAATTAAAAAAAGAAATGGATTGAAACTTTTGGAAATCTTCTCCACGTTAAATATAATTTGTGGATGGATATTCTCCCTTTTAATTTGCTCTTAAATTTTAAAACATTTGGATAGTTAAGTAATTTTTTAACCTTCTTTCACTTAAATTCATAAAGATTTACATCTTAATTATACTATATACATATAAAGATTTAGCTTTTAAAAAAATTAACTAAAAGAAAAAAATTAGATGATTATCATTAACTGATAATTTGAGAATGGCTATCCTTTTCTTTAATATGAATTTCTAATTATAAAAAAATTTAATTAGTTTATTGTTTTGGAAGTTTTATTTGGATTAAACTCATTTATATACATCTTAAAAAATATTCAATTTAGAAAAATAATAAAGAAATATGTGTTTAATTTCAAATAATTTAGTCCAAAAAAAAAATCTTCCGATTATTTAGAGAAAAAACAACCTTCAAATGCAATTGTAAACAAAAATAGAATAATTTAAAAATAATTTTAAATGATTTATCTCTCATGTTATCTTTAATATTTTTTTTAAGCAGAAGGGCCACTTGAAATAAAAATCATATAACTTTTGACTTATATATATATATATATATTTATATTAAGATGAGTCAAAGTTTCTCTAATCAATTCAAAAATTGGAATTAGCTAAAAATTTTGAGATTTGAAGAGTTTGAGGGAGTTCAAAAGTAAAAAAATCACTTCTAAAATAGTATTATTCACCAGATGAAAATCAGTAGAATTTATTTATTAGGTTTTTCTGAAAGCAAAATTTTAATAGAATTTAAAAAAAGTAAAAAGAATAAGTGCAATAATAATAATAATAGTAATAATAATAATAATAATAGTTCACAATTCAATCATCTCAATATATAGAGCTATGTTGTATACTAAGTTGAAAAAAAGAAAAGGCTATTCTATGGGAAAAAAAAAGTTAAAAAGGGGAAAGTACCTATTCTATTTACATTAATTCTATTCAAGAAAAAAAAAAAAAAAAGCTGAAGAAATTTTTTCCAATAATTTTATAGCGGCATCATCAGTAAGTAGTTTGCTCAAGATAATTTTCATTCCATCCCACTTGGAAAAGAATGTCCCTTATCAGATCTATATCCATGGAGATGAATAAATACAAGGGATATTAAAAAATTTAAGGAAACAAACTTTCCCCGTATCTTTCATCAAATTACCATAATTCTTTTACTTTCCTGTCACAGTCTTCTCCCGAGCCCCAGCTTCTCCATGAATCCCACGTGGCGATTCTGTAAATACATCATCAAGAACAGTCTTCTGAAATAAATTTATAAACTATAACTATCAAGACCTGAAGCCCATATTATTAATATTAAAATTGTATGGACTATGAGCCGTAAATGCAATCTGCAGAAATTTAGGAATTTAGAAATAAATACATACCTAGGTTTGGAGGTGCACCACCCATGCAATCAATATTATTCATGTACTTATTAATTATCTCATGATCTTCTCCTCCGTAGTTACAAAGTCTGACGCCCCAGCAGAAGGTAATGTAGGGTATATATTGATGAATAGGGTATATTATATTTTCGAAGATTAATAAAGCAAAACAATGTTTCCTTCAAGTTCTTGTTTTCTTTCTTTCGAATTTACCATCCACTTTAATAGTTTGTGGTGAACAAGGAAGCCGGTCGATTCAGTTGTCGAATATCTCACAGATAGAATTAGAGAGTTTGGGGAGCTTTAACTCATTTGACTATGTACCACTATTAAGTGGATCGAGTCAGATCTCAAAAGGTGTTCTAATTATGATATCAAAAGGTTTTGTTTAGCTGCATATATGAGACTTGAAAAGTTGTCAAATATTTTCACCTTGAATAAATTCAAGTATATAGTGAAAATTGTTCTGCTTTTTTATGTTCGTGGTGAAGCTTCTTGATTTGTTGAAAGCTTAACTTTGTTCTCCAAAACTCCAAATTTAAAAGGTAAAAATAATAATTTTATTGACGAATGTCAAAATCACAAAAAATTAAAGTATTAATTCTAAAATTTGTAGATCAATGGTGAATACCTGGTCGAATTCAAAGGAAGCTATAAATCCTTTACAAGAAGCGAGATAATCCAAGAAATCAAGTAAACTCGATTAAGAAGCAATTACCATTTACTTGATATTGTCTCAATAAGAGTGCAAAACATGTAACTAAACAATTACTCTAAGCTTTAACAATTAATGTACTCCTACTTCCTCCTAGCAAATTAAACCTTATTGCAGAAGACTGTTTAGTCAATTTATTAGCAAACTAACCTTACAGCAGAAGATTGTTTAGCTTATTCACTTTGCTTCTATACCAACCCCTATTCACAATCAAGCTTGTAAAAGAATTTAGAAAGTAAATGTATAACTATTCTTGATTCAACAAGCAAGAATAAAAATCGAAGAACTTAGATGAAAACAGGAAAGAAGTAAGTATTGTATTGAAAGGAAATACTTCTATAAATCTTCAAAATAGCAAGAATCTAATTAGCACTTTGTTCCTTAAACACTCCACACCTTTAATGACGTCTAAAATCCTCCCATTATAGAGGAGGAAAAGGGTAGGAGAGGATCTTAATCATCTTAACCAAATCAAATCCAAAAAAGTTTAACAAAATAATAAGACCCTATTTTAACTAAGTCAACTAAGAAAATTTGCCAACTTCGAATTCCTGATAGCACATGCCTATGCCTAATACAACCCTATAAGTCTTTGTCAGAAATTCCAGTGATTTGTTAACAGCTTTCTTCCTTTTTCTCCAATAATGACTTTTTCTGCACAAAATCCAAAAAAGAATAAAAATCAACTAATTTGAACAATTTAAGTAAAATAAACATATGAAAATCAACTAAAACACCATAATAAACTAGGTCATATCAAATTCCCCTATACTTAGACAATGCTTGTCTTGAAGCATTCAAAAAGTTCAACATATCAATCTCCATCACCATCTTTTCTTCCATCCATTCATTTGTTCATGCTTTAAACTGTCATGGTTTATAGACTCACATTAAACACAAGCAAGGAAGAAACACTTGATAGATGGATTCTTTACAAACTACATATGCCAATGATCAATGTTACAATCTTTTCAAAATCCAAATATAATAGGACTTCCTCTCACAAAATTCTCACAAGTTCACTGGAAGAATGATCAAGGAATTATCAACTCTCAAGTCACAATATAGAAAGAAGTTTACCATAAGTTTGAAAAGCTAAGGAACTTTTGGTAAAAGGGAAAACATAATAAGGATTGAGAATTTGGTCAAGAATAGAATGAGGATAAAGAACTTTTTAGTTTAATCGAAGGAGAATTAATAACAAACCCATCTTCACTTCATATTATAATTTCTTTTTCTTTTCCTCTTTTTTTTTCTCTTTTTAATGACTTTCCACCTCTTCTTTAACTTACACTACTCTATCAATTCCCTTCAACCATTTCTTAAAGTAAATCAACTACAAAATATAAAGTCCTCATCGCAAGGAATAGATATAATAAGTAATACGAGAGGTCTTTACTTTGTTGCTTTTCTTTTCTTTTTTTCTCATGGAAGCTCGGAATGGTTAAAATCAAAGAATAAAGCTTCAAGCTCAAGGGGTTTACTAAGGGATAAATCAAAAAGAAGTTTATTCAAAAAAAAGAAATTTATCCTAAAAGTCCTTTTCATTTTAATACATCCAAATCAATTCATGTGGTCTTAATATGCAAAACAAAGTAAATTCTAGAAACATCAAATTACAAGTGACAGTCACACCATCAAAGAAAACAATGAGTAATATAGTGAATGCTCTCAGGCTCAAAAGCTTATAATGATGGTTTTGAAGTCCCACACATGTATCGTTTGTATCGATTGCCACGAAACTGACTTTGTGAAATATAAAAACTCACTACTCATGTTAATTCTCCACATTGGCACAATATAATCCTATAATGCATAATAGCCAAAACATCAAATAAATAAGTAGCACTAGATGGAGAATGTTGAGAAAACCAACATGAAAAACTTAAGAACACCTAACAACCTTCAAAATCCGAGATGAAACTTTTTTTTTTCTCAAAACCAAAAAAAATTAAAACAAGAAAACATCACAAACAAACTTTTCCAAACACCCCTCACATTAAAATGATACATTGTCCTCAATGTACGAAAGAATGCTCAACACATCAAATTTCAAGTAAGAATTAGCACTGTCAAAACGGGTTCAAGCCCGCGGGCTGGCCGGGACCGGCCGCGATATGGACGGATATGGTTTTTAAAATTTAGGCCCGTAAAAAATGAGTTCGGACCGGACCAGACCGTTTTTTATGCGGGATTTTACGGGCCGGTCCGGTCTGGTTTGCGAGCTGGCCCGTTTGTGAGGCATTATCTTATCTATATGAATTATTTTAGGACCTAATTTAAGTTATTTATTTTCTTAGGGACTTAAATTAAAATAATGTGTTTCTAAACTCTTGTCTTGAACTTTTAAGCAGCCTCCTCCCCTCTCTCACTCTCAGTCTCGTCTCTCGGCTCTCTCTGTCTCTCATTCTTCTTCAATTTCGACTTCTTCTTCAGTAATCCTCAGCAGACAACAGCCGCAGCCGACGACCCTCACCTCTCGCCGCCACCCCCACCACCAGCCGCAAGTCTCCAGACTCTTCACGAACAATCGACACCTCCCGCAGCTCCGCTCTGCACTACTGGTCCACTGCGCAGCTCTGCAGCAGCACAGACGCCACTTGCCGCACCCACCCACCGCACCTCTGCACGCGAACTCTCTGGCGACAACAAGTCAGACTCGGTAAGTAAGAGTTACAGTCTTTGCTTAAGCGGCAATAGTTCATTTGCATTTAGTAATTTAGTTTGCTGGGGTTGGTGAATTAATAATTTGATTTTCATTATTTTGTTGGTTTATTGATTTGATTTTGGGAATTTATTATGCTTGGACTAACCTTATATAGATGTTCAAGTTGCTGGAATTTATTATTGATTTGATTTTGGGAATTTCTTATGCTTGAACTAACCTTACAGATGTTTTTTTTTTTTTTTTTTAGTTTGGTTCTTTTGAGTTTGTTCGTGCTTGTTTGTCCGTGTTTGTGAATTTATGCCGTTTGTGTTTTACTTTGTCTGTTCTAGCTTTATTTAAAAAAAAAGATGTAATGCTGTTTGTAATTTGGTTCAACTTTAAAATTTGTGCAGGTTCATCGAGCATGCATTGAAAGGGAAATCATTTCACTACTCGATCATCCATTTCTTCCAACATTATATACATCTTTTCAGGTTTCCTAACTTTTCTAATTAATCAAGTTTATTCCAATCAGAACCAATGTCTCTACTCTATGAAAAAATGGTTATAAAGCATCAAAAGAAAATCACTGGTGAAATTTTAGTTATTCATAAATGACTGATAAATCTCTATATATTAGCCTTTCCATGATTTATTATGTTATTCAAGTTGGTTTAACTCCGACCATTAAGTCATAAGTTTATAGGTAAAGCTTAATGATATTTATTTTCATTATTTTAACCAAAAAAATGTTTATTTTCTTTATCTCTTCTTGTTTTAAAGTGCTGATGGTATACTGATGAAATAAGAGAAGTTTAACTCTGTACTTTACTGGAAATGATACCATGGAAAGTGCAAATGCTACTATGGAAAGCTTGTTTAGTAAAAGTCTAATCTTATAGGCGTAATAAGAGAAGGTCATGTATCTTGACATGCTTAACTGTTTCTTTGATTTGGAACTGCTATCTACGTTTTAAATATAAATATAAAAGATGTCCTGCAGCTACATGGTGTGTCTCAATGTTTTACTTGGGCACTATATCATGTTTTAATGTTTATGTGATTGTGTTTGTGTAGTGTTCGCTATGTGAATGTGTTTGTGAATTGAAATACTGCAGAAAATGGATAAAAATGTTGGTGATGATGAATCAATTGCTGCTCAATCTTCAAAAAAGGTCAAAAAATCTAAAAGTTCAGATGTATGGACATATGCTAGGAGTATAGGTGGGAAAGATGGTAAGCCGAGGGCCGATTGTCTTGGTTGTAAGAAAGTGTATATTGCAGGGGGGAGTACACATGGGACATCTACTCTTAAGCGTCATATAGATAAGTGTCTTCCTTTAAGGGCTAAATTTCGGGATGTGGGTGATATGATTATAGACAATACTACTGGGAGGCAAGAAAAAGAAAAATTTCTCAAAAGGTTCTTCGTGAAAAAATAGCTTTGGCAATCATAAAGCATGACCTTCCTTTCTCATTTGTTGAGTACGAAGGGATTAGAGATATTTTCACCTATCTCAATCTCGATGTGAAACACATCTCAAGGAATACAGCTGCATCTGATTTGTGGAAAGTTTATACAAATAAGAAAATTTGCTTGAAACAAACTTTAGCCGATGTTCCTAGTCGTATATGTCTCACTTCCGATGTTTGCCACATCCGAAGGTTATATTTGTTTGACTGCTCACTTTGTTGATGCTACATGGAAAATGAATAGTTGCATACTTGCTTTTTCTGATTTTCCACCCCCACATTCAGGGGTTGAATTGTCTAGAAAAGTTTATGATTTATTAAAAGAGTGGGGGATTGATAAGAAAATATTTTCTATAACCTTGGATAATGCCTCTTCTAATGATAATATGCAAGATATTTTGTGTGAACAACTTTATTTGCAAAATAGTTTGTTGTGCAATGGTGAATTTTTCCATATTCGTTGCTCAGCACATATCTTGAATTTGATTGTGCAAGAAGGTCTAAAAGTAGCTAGTGAGGCTTTGTCTAAGATTAGAGAAAGTATCAAGTATGTTAAGGGCTCAGAGGGGAGAATGAAAGTTTTTGAAGAATGTATTACACAAGTGGGATTAGAAATGAGGGTTCATTTGAGATTGGATGTTTCTGCCCGATGGAATTCTACTTTTATAATGCTTGAAGGTGCTTTAAAATATCGACTTGCATTTTCTAGTCTTGCTTTAAGTGATAGGAATTACAAGTCTTGTCCTTCACAAGAAGATTGGTCAAGGGCTCAAAAGATGTGTGATTTTCTCCGTCCTTTTTATGAAATGACTAAGTTGATCTCTGGTTCTTCTTATCCAACTTCTAACTTGTATTTTGAGCAAGTTTGGAAAATTGAAACCATGTTGGTAAAGTATATGGATCATTCTGATGATATCATAAAAGACATGGTCTTGCGGATGAAGATTAAGTTTGATAAGTATTGGAAGGACTACAGTGTCATTCTTGCAGTTGGGGCAGTTTTTTATCCTAGAGTGAAATTGAGAGTGGTGGAGGCATGTTATGAAGCGCTTGATCTAAGTACTGTTTCTGAGAAGATGGATCTTCTCAAAAAACATTTTCATATGTTGTTTTCACAATATTCAAAAACATCAAGTACTTTCTCACAATCACAAGCTGAAGCTACTAGCTCACAAAGAAGTGGAAATACCGATGATATTGTTGTAAGTTTCTTATTTTTTTAAAACAAATGCTTTCTACTTTAAATATTATCTCCTAAACATATGCCACTTAATTTTTGACCATTTTATTTGTACTTGTTTTCTTAGGATTTTATGTCACTTTCTAGGAAAGTTGTTAAAACTAGTGGGAAATCTCAATTGGAGATTTACTTGGAGGAACCACATTATGAATGGAGCCATTTTGCAAGATTAGACGTTTTGACATTTTGGAAAGATAATGCATATAGGTTTCCTGAATTGGCTTTAATGACTTCTGATATTTTGAGCATTCCAATTACTACCGTGGCTTCAGAATCTGCATTCAGTATTGGTGCTCGAGTTCTTAACAAGTATAGGAGTTGTCTTCTTCCCCAACATGTACAAGGTTTAATATGTGCACGTAACTGGTTCCATGGTTTCATTCCTCCCGAGGCCGAGAGTAAGTAAAAATTTTCTTCATTTATATTTAATTTATAATTATTATTTACTAATATTTTATTTACTTTGTATTTTTTACAGGTAATGATGAAGAAACAATTGAATCGATGTTAAATGAATCATTGTCCTCTAAAGTGGATTCAAATTTGTTGAATGTTTCTGAAGATGAAGATGATGTTGAAGAATAAATACTATGAAATATTTATTCTTGTATGATTGTTGGGTAATTATTATGTACTTATTCTTGTTGGAGATTGTTTGTTGTTATCTTGTTTATTTTGGTTTTTGTTTTGGGAATTATTTGGTACAAATTATTTCGGTTTATGTGTTGGGAATTACTTGTTATCTTGTTTATTTCTAATAATATTATGTATGTTTATAAGTTTATAGTTTATTTAGGTTTGTAATATTTGAATTTTAGACCAATATTTAAGTTTTTTTGGTATTTAGGTGTTTCAATATAAATATACTATAATTAGGGGACTAAATTTGAAGAATATCTTTTTTTTTTTTTTTTGGCCAAGCCCGTGGGCTGGCCCGTTTACCCGCGGGCTTGGTGCGGACGGATGTGGGTTCCTACAATTTTGGCCCGCCAAAAACGAGCCCGGACCGGACCGTTTAGGTGCGGGCTTGACTCGGTCCGGTCCAGTCCGGTCCGGTTCGGCCCGTTTGACAATGCTAGTAAGAATACCCTTTGTTAATGTTGAGCATAGCAAAAGTACTTCTACATTAATGTTGGTAAGGGTTCCTAAGCTCCATAAAATATCCACTTATTGCAAATTTTGCTTAAACAGTAAGAAACAAAATAACATATCCCGATTATTATTTATAATGTAAAGCAAGTTTCTTGAGTCAAGCAAAAACCCAAAATAAATCCCAAAGAGAAAACAATAAATCCTTATTTGTATAATTATTAAAAAGAAATAAGTAATGTCTGAAACAACAAAGATAAATTTTAGCAAAAATAAGTTTCTTTTCCTTTTTTTTCTGTTTTATCTTTTAGAATGCAAAGAGCAGAGAAAAAAAGTTGTCTGATTTCCAAATTTTTTGAGCAATTATTCTATGAATTTCAAAAGATAATCAAAGATAGAGAGGAAAATAAATTTAAAATAAAAAAATAAAATAAAATAAACTTTGAGAAGAATATGTTACCTAATGTCAAAAATTCTCCCAAAAGTCTTGAATTTTCAAATAAAGATAGGAGAGCCAAGAAGTAGTAGAGAAAAAAGAACGCAGAAAAAGATAAAGAAATTGGAGAAGAAGAAAACACAAGTAGCAGAAGAAATAAGAGAGAAGAGTTTGAAGAAAGGATGGTTTTGAAGAAAATAAGGGATTTTGGGATTAAAATTGCAAAAAAACTTGGTGAAGAAGGAGACTAATGCGTCGTTTTTCCTTTTTATTACCAATTCATTTGACTGAATGAATAAATAATATAGAAAAAATCCTTCTCTGAAGCCAGGCACTTATTTATTTATTTTTATTGTGAAAGAAGTCTAGGTATTTCAACAAGTGGGTAGTGACTTCCTAAGAAGCATGCATCCATTCCTCTTTTCAAAATTTGACTTTTTTTTTTTAAAACAAATGAGTTGCTTAACACATCTCTCTCTCTCTCTCTCTCTCTCTCTCTCTCTCTCTCTCTCTCTCTCTCTCTCTCCCCTTTTAATTTTAAACAATATCACCAATGCGTTAAAAACACTACTCTTACCTCTCAAACTCAAAAATTTTCAGCCATTCTTTCTAAACAAGCTATGGTCACACCTTATTTTGTGATCACTGCGTCCTTTTTCCTTTTTTTTTTTTCTTTTTGTGAAAGAAGTCTAGGTATTTCAACAAGTGGGTAGTGACTTCATAAGAAACATGCATTAATTCCTCTTTTCAAAGTTTGACTTTTTTTTTTTTAAACAAATGGGTTGCTAACACATCTCTCTCTCTCTCTCTCTCTCTCTCTCTCTCTCTCTCTCTCTCTCTCTCTCATTTTAAACAATATTAATAATGCGTTAAAAACACCAATCTTACCTCCTAAACTCAAAACTTTTTGGTCATTCTTTCTGAACAAGCTATTAGCATGCCTTATTTTTTGATCACTTCTATCTCATCCCTTCTAGTTGGGCACCAACAACCTAAATAAATAGCAGTCCCGTAACACAAAATAACATTAATCAATCCAAACTTAAATAAAATGACAACTAATAAAAATAAATAAAACAAAATTAAAATAAAAATTTGGATTGCCTCCCAACAATGCATTTCTTTATTGTCTTCGGCTAGACAGTCATTAGGTCAGACTTTATCATAGATGTGAGATCAATCTTTCTTCCACATCTGAAGCAGGATATTGCAAGTTTAAAGACATCTCTGGTAAAACACCTACAGAAATCTGCAACATTCTCAATCAAATGGTCAACAAATGGGAAGTAAAAGTGGTTTTTCCCATTGACTTCATTTAATTCCCTAAAATTAACACACATTCTCCATCCATTTTTAACTCTTATAAGAATTAGCTCATTTTCCTTATTTGGAACCAATGTTTTTCCTATCTCTCATATATATATATATATATTTAAATGCTTGGGTAAATGTTTCCACTCTAATTTTGGAGCTTGTTCAACAGAAGAAAAAATCTCCTCATGAGAGGTTGAAAATAGAATGGAAGAATTTAAATTCAATTCCTTTTCATGTGAATTCTCCACATTGTCAAGAGCTTCTAAATCTGCATCATCCTTAAAATCATGCTCAATTGTTTCTTGCACCATGAAACAAACATCAATAAAATACAAAGCCTCAAAATTTTCAAGAACCTTCATTGCATCAAAAAATGTTTAAATGAAACCACCTTCCCATCAAACTCTATGAAAAGAGTACCTCTATGCACATCAATTTTTGTTCTTGCAGTTTTCATAAAAGACCTCCCAAGTAAAATGTGAGAAGAAGAAGAAGAATGATCATGAGCATTAATAATATAAAAATCCATTGGAAGATTAACTCATTAACTTTTCCTAAAATATCTTCCACTATCCCAATGGGATAAGAATTAGAACTATCAGCTAATTGAATTACTAAACTCTTATTTCTTTTAAAGGTCCTAAATTCAATTTCTTATAGATGAAAAGTTGCATAACATTAATGGAAGCTCCTAAGTTTAGCATGGCTTTTCCACATAATTATTGTCAATTATACAAGGAATTGTGGACATACTTGGGTCCTTGCATTTTTCTAGCAACTTTTTCTAAATTATCGCAGACATGCTTTCTCCAACTCTTATCTTCCCATCATTCTTCAACTTGTTCTTGTTGGTGCACAACTCCTTGAGAAACTTTGCATATCTTGAAACTTGTTTTATGGCATCCAACAAAGGAATGTAGATTTCTACCTTTCGAAAGGTATCTAGAAATTCCTTCTCCATCTCCTCCTTCTTTAATTTTGCTAATCTACTAGGAAAAGGAGGTATAATTAGTACTTCTTTAGAAATAGGAGCATAATTACTTACCTTTTCATGTGATGGAAAAATAATTTCCTCTTCTTTGTTATCCTTGGGCTCTTTCACCTTAAGGAAAGGTTCTTGCAATTCATTTCCACTTCGAAGGGTGATTGAACTTATATTCTCCTTCGAGTTAACCTCTAGTTGAGATGGTAATCTTCCTCGTCTGCCTCAAGCCGGTTAACAGAAGATGCGAGTTGTATGATTTGAGTCTCCAAATTGTGAATACTTGTTCTTGTTTCCTGTTGAAACATTTGAGTGTTAGTAGCTAAAGATTTAACAATATATTCTAAAGACATACCCTGATTAGGTGGAGGAGTAGGCTGATTGAATCCAGTGGCTTGGAAATTTTGATTACTTGGTTGTCCATATCTTAGGTTCGGATGATCCCTCAAACCAAGATTATATTGATTTGAAAATGGGCCATACTTCCTTTGTTGGTTGACAAATCTCCCTATCGCATTCACTTGGGTGAAACATCATCTTGGAATCGTGGGTATGCATCAGTTGGATGATCAGAGGATGAGCAAATTCCACAACTTTGAATCTCTCCTAACAGTAATCACATAAAAGAACAGTGAGCAAAAGCTTGACATGATTCACCAGCAACACATAGAGACACATAGAGACATGCTTCAGACATGCCTATCGAGTCTTTCAAGGATTTGAAATAAATTCTTAGAATTTAGTGCGCTATTATTTAAACTCAATCCACCACCATAAATTTCATATTTCGTATCAGTACTGCTAGAAACTTTATGAAGAATCTTATATTATAACTTTTACAAGTTTGCACCTTATTTATTAATTCTTATCCACGCTTCAGGTGTATAATTCTTTCATAAATACAGTACACTTCAAGTGTACTTAATAATTGTCCGGACTTTTCATAATTTTCATGCGAACTTTTATATTATATTTCGGCCAAATATCTATAATATATTATAATCTCGAGTATGTGGATTTTGATTCGAGATCCTCATTCTAATACATCATATGTACATAAATCGTCAACGCTTTGTACTATTTTATGGTTCCATAAATTTATATCATGACATGATACAATGAGATCTCATAATTATTATGACTTCAAGTACTTAAATTTCTTCTAAAAATAATAATAGAGACATGTCATGCAAAATTTTGCTAGAATTTTCATCTCCTCAACTTAATCACATAGGACCACTTAAATTATTGCTCATTTACATATGCGGGGATTTTATTGGAACCAATTTATTCTACCACATTTGATATGTGTCTCAAAATTATAAGTAATGGTAAACTGTCCTTCAGGGACATTAAATAATTGGACGATTATATGTCAGATTTTCTTTAAACAATAAATATGTCTGGCTATTAATCCTTTGAACTTCTGGGTCAAATATCTTTATATGAGGATCAAAATGAGACATATAACGTAGTCTTTATCCGACTATATAATTTTCTCCTCTTTTGAATACCCATCTTAAATACATTGTGGTGGAATAGTATATTTCTATAGCGCATATTTAATGTTAAGATGTCAAAATATTTGGATTCTCACGATGAACCAATTACAATGAGGAGCAAAAAAATAATATTTTTGCAAAATACGAATAAGTACTACTACAAAATATACATAAATCAATTTCAAAGCACTTATGATTTTATAAACTATTTACTGAGTGTATGAAAATATTCTACAGAAACGTTCAATCTCTATTCAAATAGTGCAACATTATCAATAATATTAGGACAAATTATGTTAATGGGAGAATCTAAAATATGAGTTCATTATTAAAATTGTAAAATTCGGCTTGCAAGTCAGTAATATATTGGGAAGGTCGATGCATCGACAATATATTCATTCCAAAACATATTCACCCCTATATATTGATGGTAGCCATAAAATTATTTTACCTTGAAAAATAGCAGTTTGTGATCAGAAACTTCTGGTTCCATAAAAAATACTATCACAAATTATTTATGATAATTCGTATTTTAATGATCCAGGATGGTCTAAACAGTCATGCCAATATTTAATATTTTTGAATAAGTAAACTTCAGATTTACTTAATGATGCATTAAATTGCATCAACTTTTGCGAATTACGACAGGAGAAAATGATAGTGTATGTAATTCACATTTATTCTATAAGTCATGATAATAAAATATAATTATCGCGTGACTTCCTAGGTCAATTTACTCTTCTAGTCTTTAAATAATTAGTTCTTCTAGAACTTTCCATTAACTAAGTCTACTGAGTCTTTTGTAAATAGGCTCTTCTAGAGCTTAATTTGATATCTTCTAGATATTTAGCTTTCCTGGAAGCCTCTTGGGGAGCTTTAATTTCAATATGTTAGCTCTTCTAGAGCTTTCTATTAATTAACTCTTCTAGAGTTTTAGTTTATACTACCATTTATTCTCACAATATATATCTTTTTCGCTATTCTTGAATATATAATAAATCAAAGGGCATATGTATAATATGCAAAAACTAATAAAATCACAAACAAAAAGTAGTTTCTTTCCTCAAGGAATTGACTACATTAACAAGTCTGTATATCAATTTAGATATGCTTAACATACAAGATCAACAATAGCCTAACATAATAGATATTTAAAATTTCGTTTGACGTATTATAGGTACGCTACAAACTCTCTATTATATTGCATCAATAATATTTATTTGGGATTATATGTTCCCTTTTCCTTTCTCATTATTATCACTTCTGGTGATAATTTAGATATTAGATTCATGAGTCATAATAATTACAAATTATTATAAATAATTATAATCACGAATATAACATATTAAAGAAATAAAATTTCGAATTGTATTCGCTTCAGAGAATGACATAAAATTATTAGAAATATCGTAATATTCTATCAATAATGATTCAATCTTTTATTCAGTCTCAAAATGTGATGTTGTTACTACATGAGCATATTTAGATATGTAAACTAAAATATTATCTCTAAATTATTTTAATTGAGATAGTATTGCATACTGATAGATTGATCAAAATTTTGAAGCCACATATATATCCAATGATCTTTCCATAAAATGAAGTAATATATTAAGAATAAATATAAAACAAATAAAAGACTGAATTTTTCTTACATAAGAAAACTTTTAAGAATCTCTTATCTTAGTTCAATGGTCTAATTTTGTTGCTGTTCTGATTATAGTTGAAGCTCCGGTCTAATTCGGTTATTGCCTCTTGCGCCGCGTGGTTGAGATTCCTTAGTTACATGCTCCTCATCTTTACATGCCTTCTGGCAACTAATTATTCACCTTTATTTTTTCTTTTCTCTTTTGTTGGTTGATGACAATATCAACTTTATTTTGAGGATCAACTTTGCATTGAATGTTCATGTGGGCTCTAATTTTCTGCGCATTGATTCTTCAAGCAAAAGCAATTGTACCATTGTAGAAATCGTGCTAATAACATGTTATAAATTTGATAATCACAACACGATGAATTGTTTGAAATAATAATATAATATAAAGAAGAAGAATATAAAGAAAGAAAAGTACAAGAGAAAGAAAAGTATAATTTTTAAAAATTAAGTCTAAATCATCTTATTAATGTCTTCTCATATAACCTACCTATAGATTTTAGAAACAAGATATTACAAATTCTAAAAGTATCTAATTAAATCAAAGGGGATCTCATGAATACAAGTAGGATTAGTATTTGGGAGTTTAGTTCTTTTCAGAGAACGTATTTGGACATATACTATGTATTTATTAGTTTTATAACATTGTTCCCTTACTAAAATTCATTATGCATAGCACGAGTTTTTTGGGCTAGTTCATTATATTTAAATTATAATATATAATACTTTCTCTACTTCTTTATTAATTATCACATTTTGGACATCATCTTTTTTAAGGAAATATGAAATTGTAGATAGTTTTTTCTTGTATGGATTAGAATACCCTTCAAGATCTTATCCCTCCTTATCATTATCTCTAGGGTCGTTCCTTCATTTTCAGTTCGATTTTCAATTTGGAAATTTGATTTATTTACTTTTATTTGGTATTATGAATTTTTTTTTTGAAAACCGAATCAAAGGATATTTAGCTATAAATCAAAAAAACAAATCACAATTTTTTAAATTTAATTTAGTTTAAACTAAAATTTTGAGTACAATATAACAAATTTTATACATAATCAAGAAAATTAAAGCAAATTTTAATTTTTTTGAAAATAACAAGATTTTCATAAATCTCATAAAATTTAAAAGCTTAACATCATAAAATATTAAAAGTAAATTCAACAATAATTCGATTAGTTGGGTTTTGTAAAAATGAAAACCAAACCAAGCATTTATACTTTTTAAATCGAAATACAAAATCCAATTTGGTTTAAATCAAATAGTAAATATTCATAATTATTTTTAGAAGTTTTATTTTAGAAGGATAAAAAGATGTTAAAATTTATTTTTTAATGCTAGGGTATAATAGAAAAAATTATTAAATGTTGTAACTAAGTATAAAAACATAAAAATTGCTAAGATATGATAAGTTAAAAAAAGAAAAACCGTAAGCACATATTAGTTATGAATATTGCACTTATTTGTGAAGTTAAGTTTTACTAGTTTTGAAAGACTTGTCACACATACAATCATACTTGAGTCTTGAAAGTTTATCGTACAAACAATTCACGTGCAATGCACCATATGTATAGTCACTAGTATTTCACACAAACATTAACGTCTAATATTAATTAATTTATTAAAGTAAAAAAAAGAGTTGGACAGCGGACCTTTCTCTAATTTGTTAGTGGGATTGTAAATGAGTTTAGATCCTTTAGATACTTTCAAATCGAGATCCAAATCTTGATAATAAAATATGAATCTAAATCCAGGCTTAGAACTTTAGGGTATAAAATTTATGGATCAAAACCCGACCCTTCAGGGTTTAGAATAAGGTCTCGGTATACCCGTATATAACATTTTTCTATTTTGTTCCTGTTAAACAAAATATATATAAAAAAAAAATTTCAAAAAATCTAACCTTAAAAAATCATGTCTATATTATTCACCTTTAGAACAAATGAAGAAAATTTCTCTTCTCTAAACCATGAAGAAAATTTCACTTATCTTCTCTATACTAAGAAAATAAACCACTCAATATTATAAATGTATAATTATGTATTAATAAAAATATATAAAAATAATATAGTATATATTATTATTTTATTATAACAGGTATACGAGTCTGGAATCATCGTATTTTACTCAAACCCATTTAATAAAATTTATATGAGTACAAGTATAAATCCGCAGATATAAAATTTGAGGGCCGATAAAGCCAACTCGGAAATCTATAAGGATAACTCAAAAAGTTTCAAAAAATTTCATTTTCACCTAAACTCTTCACCTAAACACTCTCTAAGACTACAAACTTCAATCTCATATCTTGGAAGATTCGACCGTCCAAATTGAAAAAAAAAATGTTAGTTCTTCAATCTATTCTCTTTTATTTACAATTTTACCGTTTTTTATCGTTCGGATATCTGTTAAAAAAGGAAAAAATCAAATTTTTTTTATAAAAAAGGTCTACCCGAAACAGGCGCTTTCATCCATTACCGGCCGGACGAAAGTGCTGGAGTACTTTCGCCGTCGGTGAATGGAAGTACTTCGGCACTTTCGCCAGCGATGTCCGAAAGTGCCCAAAATTTTTTTTTTTAAAAATTTTTTTTAACACTTTCATCCGTTACCGGCGTAAGTGCCGGAGTACTTACGTCGTCGGTGAACGGAAGTACTCAAACACTTTCGCCGGCGACATGCGAAAGTACCCAAAAATTTTTTTTAAATATTAAAAAAATTTTTAAATATTTAAATGTTTTAATTTTTTTGTTCATAGTATATTTGATTATTTAATTAATTTTGTATATGTAGAATGAGTGTGACTAGTAGTTTAACACATTTTATGTGATAGTTTTTAATTGTTACTATGATTATGGATTTGTGAACATTATGAAATGAATAAAATAACGGAAATGAAATAGTATAAAAATCGATAAAGTGAACAATAAAGTAATAATAAATATCTCTGAGAATGTTATTTAATTTTGTCTATTTAGAGTAAATGTAACTAGTTTAAAATTGTTTGCTTCTGATTATCTGTTTAATAAGAAAATGTGTTATGTAATTGCTAAACTATTTGTATTTTAATTTGAAATCATTGTTATTCTTGGCCTTAGTTTTAGGATATAATTCTAAGATTGAATAATTTATAAATTAATAACTATTACTAAAGAAGAATATTAATGATGAATAATAATTGAACGAAAGAAATAGTAGAAATGAAATAATAGATACCGATAATTCTAAAGATAAAATAATAATATGTGTTAAAGTAAATATTGAAATATATGATAAACAAGTATTAACGAGTTTGAATAACTAATAGATGGTTTGACCTAACGATATTCAGAAACACTTTGTCCAAATCACCATGACACGTTGATAGCCACAACTTCAACACAGAATGTTCGTTCTCTACCCGATTCGTTGTCTCTACCCCAAAATGCAACACTTGAGAGGTCCAAACCCTGCAAAATTTATGGGCAAATGGATTCAACCATGTGTTGAACAGGTAATGTAGAAAGTGAGGCATGTTTTGCCACCTAGTCTTCAATACTTCCAACTTTCTTTGATATTCCACCTCATCTATTTCATTAATTAATTTTCCCACGAACCATTAACGAACCGTTGTGCCACTTCTTCATCTTTCACCATCTCTGTCAACCTCCCCAACACATTCTGTTCGATGTGTCTTCTGCGTAACATATGATATGAATTACTAAACATATCATCAATCACTAGCATTAGTCTACTTTCCCTATCGGTAAGAACAACTAGAGGCTCTCCTTCATTGGTAACTGAACCCTGACCATTTGACGTAGCAGATGTAAAATATAAGTGCTTGATTTGTTGAAGAACTCATCTGTATGTCGTTGTCTGTTCATTGCACATCAAAGTTGTTGCCACTATGAAGTTCTTTCCGGTTGGAGTCATCCCTACACATTCTAATAGTGGCATGTTGTACCTTAAAAAATAAGCAAGAAATTTAATTCTTGCCATTCACTAATATTTTTTGTAACGCCCTACCCCCTAAGCACCTAGCATGACTTTAAAAGTACGGCGTAATGAAAATAGAGTTTGGATCTATATTGGTGGGATATAGTGTTTTTGGCACTTAGTGGTATTTTTGAGATACTTAGGAATAGAAATAAAATTTTATTATATTAAGGTTTTATTATTAAGGTTTATAAGTGCCTTTAAGTGAATTTTATTTTTAATACCTAGTGTATTTATTTTAGAAATTTAAATAATTGACATTTTCATGTAAAGATTTCAAAAAAAAAAAAAAAAACCTTTGCAATTAAGAAACCGACAATTAAGAAACCGGCCGCCACCTATACCTACCTGGCACCATCCCAACCCCTTTCCTTTTTCTTTTTTTTTTCATCCCCTAACCGCCATATATATATAAATATATATATGTATATATTGGTCATGTCTTTTTTTTCTTTCCCACTAGCAATTTGGCAGCAATATATATACATAGATATATTAGGAGTTATTTTTTTTCTTTTCTTTTTCTTTCTTTGATAGAAACAATTTGGAGCAGCCATTAACATTAAGCTTTGTTTGTATGTTTTTTTTTATTATTTATTATTATTTTTTCTTTTCTTCTTTCCTTTGTATTTTCATTATAATATCTATATATGTATATATAGTTTAAGTGTATTATTTTTTTTCTAGGCATTAGTATATAGTGAGATTTATTTATAGTTAGATTATATATATAAATATATATTTTAAGTTAGTTATTTATTTTAGGATTAAATGTTTTAAATGGATTTTTAGTATATAGTATATAGTTAATTATGGTTTCTTGGGAGAGTATATTTTTTTTTAAGAGTATAGGATATTCGATCTTTTAAAGAATTATTATATATATCATTATATAGGTGTGTATATATATACCTCCTAAGTTTATTTCGTCGGATTTCGATATTATTTAGGGAATAAGGCTATTTGATTGGTACCCAAGTATTAAGTATTTTCATATTATTATTTTGTAGGATCTTAGCACCAGATCTGCATCCAGGTGAGTCCACAAACTCCATTTTATTATGTTATTTCAAATATTACAAGACGTATAAATATGTTTTTTTTTTCCGAGCAATTACAAAATATTGCTATTTTTGGAATGATATCTCTCAGCGTGTTTTTGGAGACGTTCTCCACAATGTGTTACGTGTTTCCTAGGAAAAAAATGCATAGGAGCGGTGCTCCATATAAGTGTTTCTTTTAAAACAGACTATTACGATGGTGCATAAGAAGTTTGTTGTACGCAAGTTTTTCAGAAATATTTATATGTTAGAAAAGGTTCTAGCTTGAAAAGTTACGTATTTCGACATGCATGAATATGGATCTCGCATTGACATAATTACGAAATTTGCATGAGCATTGGTGACTGGCGGATGGAGATTTTTGCTAAAAATATTAATGACATGATTCTGTTCTGACGGCCAGACAAATGGCCTTTCTGTTTACAAATACATATGAAAAAAAAACCACATTCCGACCAAGGTGTCAATTCTGGTTACGATCTTGTGTTCGGAAGCGTCAGAGGATTGCACTATACGTGGCTAGTCCCTCGTACGAGGGCCTCTTCCGATGGCCTGGATGATTCAGACTTGGGAGAGTGGATCCACCTGAAGAGGGGCGTAGACCGCGGAGAGTGTGGCTCAATCGGTCTACGTGGACACCGCATCATGCTCTACGGTGAGATTCGGCTGCCTAGTGGAGAGTCAGGAGGGGCTTGAAAATGAGGTTGGTTCCATGGCAGACCTGGTAAGTGCCCCAAGAGTCTGTAGCATGTTTTGACCAGTGATATGGGAGTGCAGTTGTTTTGTAATCGAGTGCTTGTATGGTGTTTGGCTGGTATTGACTACGAGATGCCAGAACTTGGTTCCGATGACCTCATTTTGGGGATTCGGACTTTGTCCGTGGAGCCCCACTGTTGCATTACATGTTCTTTTAAATTTGGGGCGTAGAAGCTGCGCTGATGTGTCTTGATTCACTCAGACTTCCCAGCTGTGCTCGAAACCCTCATGTAGGTTCAAGCATTAGTTCTGTTAAAATAATAAAAGAAATATTTTTCTTATAGTGAAACGGCATCGTCATTGTTTTAAAGAAATCACTATAGCACACACACGTGGACTCAATGAGCGTTCGTGCTCACGTTTTCCATATCATGTTTTTTTCTCAGATTAGCTCGGAACGGTTAGGGGCCCAGCAAGCCACTGAAGTTTTAGGCCAGGAGTTTTTGGATCAAATCTTCCCAGAAGGGCATATGTTTATGTTTTATCTTTCCTAGACTTGAACTGTTTGTAAAGTTTTTTTTCTTTTTATGTTGTTATGTAAAGTTGTTGATGTACGATACTTTTGTTTTTAAATTGAAGCGATCATGAGAAGTTTTTTTTTTTTTTTTTTTAATCTTGTGTTCTGCGCACACTAGTAGTATCTAATTTACTTAAGTTTTTCACGTACTTTGTGTGTATACCTGTTAGTGTTGTTTTAGGATTGTGTTTTATTGTTGAACTTATAATTTAGTGCCGAGAGACATGGAGATGCCCTACTCAGCCGCAGTTGACCTAGTGGCAGGATTGGGGGCATCACATTTTTTCACGGACTTAAAAATATTATTAACTATTTACTAAAAAAATATTGTAAAATTTAAATGTTTGTGCGAATAAATTAATAAAGATATCTAATAATACAATTAATCCACTATAGTACTTATTTGTTCGTTTTATACGTCGTATCCATTATCAGTACATATGGCCACGTTGTAATCATTGCAATCGATATCGGGTGTGCAACCACAATATCATTACATACGTTGCTGTCCTCACGATTTACATGGAAAACGGTGTAGCCCTTTTCTGCACTTAAGCGGAGAACTTCCTCTACCGTATTTCTTCCCTGCATCTGGTTCCTCTTAATCTTGGCAACAACATTGCAAATTTTCTGGGAACTACATACATCAAAATTTTATATTTATTAATGGAATAAAAACAAATCTAAAATATTTAAATAAAGCATTAAAAATAATTTAATAATTCACTTATAACTTACCTAACTGTACAACCAACGTCTTGTTTTCGAAAAAAATCGTAATATATTGCGAGGTGGAACATGACTCTTCCTGAACTGCTCGATCTGTTGCAACTGCTCCTCCGTAAGTCTTGCAGACTGAGCATGACTGTGACTATAAACAGCTATTTTATGGTTGTGCCTCTTGTTGTGTACAAACAATTGCCAATTTTCATTTGTTACCATTTGCTCTCCCTTTAGTTTAAATGAACAACTACATTTTTTCGTCTCATAAGGTCCACGCCCTTTTTTCGATATTTCTTCTTCCTCATCGTCGACTATTGATTTTTTATATTTTTTAACTAAACTTCCGCGCTCGCAAGCCAATGTGACATACGGTCGACGGTCCAATGTTCTGGCTCTCTGATACCGAGTTATGATTAAATATGTCTTCGCATTCATTGCAATTTATTTTGCCCACTCCACCAACTCATCTTTCGAACTAAATATTCGGTCAGTTGTAAATAAATAACCAAGATCGATATATTATTCTGGTTCTATAAATTCTTCAAAAGTATTAGGATCTTCATCACCCTATTAATGTATAATGAAAAGTTAATATTAAAAAAAATAATTAAAAAACAAAAAACAGAAAAAAAATTTTTCAATTTTCGGCATACTTTCGCTTAGATTGGGCAAAAATTCCTTGACACTTTCGCCCAATCTAGATGAAAGTTTGTCGAAAAATTCAAAAAAAAAATTTCCATTTCTTACCTCAAAACGGCGAGATTCTTTTTTAGAGAGAGGTTAAAGAGAAAGTTTGTACAGAGACAAAGTGAGACAAAATGAAATATTTTTTTTAAATTTTTTCGAGTTATCCTTATAAATTTCTGAATTATTTTTATCTGCCCATAATATTTAACCTTACCCACTATAAATATAAATATAGACCCGCCCATTTAGCTCCTATTACTTGCACCAAGAAAATAAAAGAGACACACAAAATAGAATCCCATCCCCTCCCCTGAGCTGCGTCTGCGTCTTCGTCTGTAGAGATTTTTCTTGATGCTATTTTCCGTCTCATGTTTTTAAATTCAGAAATAATAATGGTAATGGGGAATACACCGTCGTCCACAATATCTAATAACCACCGCCAAACCACCGCAGCAGAACTTGAACCGCCGTCGCCTCAACCACCAGCTGCTACGCCGCCGCCGCAACCAACCGAAAATTTTACTTGCGAAATCTGTATCGAGCCGATGTTATTGCGGAATAAGCTGTTCAATAATGACGGAAAGTGTGGCCACCCGTTTTGCTCCGATTGCATGATCAAGTACATCCAAGCCAAACTCGAAGATAATACAGCTGTAATCCCCTGCCCCGCTTTGAATTGCGGTCAATTCCTTGAACCGCTTACGTGTCGAGAACTGATTGGCGAAGAATTGTTTATAAGATGGTGCGACGTTTTGTGCGAAAGGGCTTTGATGTGTTTTCCACAGAGTTATTGTCCAAATAGGAATTGTTCGGCTTTGATTGTTAATGAATGCGGTGGGAATTTGAAGAAGGAACTTTGTCCCAATTGTAAACGCCTCTTTTGCTTCAATTGTAAGGTTACTTGGCACGCTGGTTTTAGGTGCGAAGAAAGCGGAGAAACGAGAGATCTGAATGATCTGGCTTTTGGTTGGCTGGCGGAGCAGAGGAAGTGGATCAGATGTCCTCAGTGTCACCACTTTGTTGAACGAATCAATGGCTGCCAAATTGTTAGATGCAGGTACTTCCTTATTTTCCCTTTCTTTTGCTCTTTTTTTTTTTTTTTGGGGCAGCATTAATTCGTTTTCTTATTTTTTTTTTTTTAAATTAACTCTTTAATCATTCATGCTGGAGTTCAATATTGCTTTAGAGTTTGTTCTTTCAAATTTTTAATTTTTGTTTGGGTGTTTTTTTGTATCTTCTGCTGAATATTATATGGGGCTCTGCGGGTTTTGGAAGCAAAATTATTCCTGTTTGTTATTACTTTATTTTCTATGGTTGCTGAAAAATAATATACTACTTGGATTGATTGTGGTTTAATTTGAGAAAGATATGTATTTTTTCCTAGATTTTGTTAGAAATAAATTGTTTTTGAGAAGAGATGTAGACGGGGTCTCAAAATAAAATTAAAAAAGGGACAATTTTTTAATGGCCTATGAATTTTGGAGATTATGAACAGGGATCATTCATGAAATCTTGATTTCTTATGATGAGAAAGAACAAAGATGGAGCTTTTTTCTTTTTTTTTTTTTTTTTCCCCTCTAAGGTTAGCAAAAGATAGAGAGTGATCTAGTGAGTCTATTATCTGTTTCTTGTGTGTGTTTTGGAAGAATTATTTATAACTTATTAATAGTTTGCCTTGAGCATCATCCATCAAATACTTAGCATTGAATTCATTGTATTTCATGGCAGAATGAAGGGAAAAAATGAATGTTGCTGATAAAAAAGCCTTATGTTGCATATATATTCAGTTTTTTTCCCCCTCTATTTTGAAAAAAAAAAGAAAAGAAAAAGCAAAATGAATTGATTTGGGATGAAACATAAGAACCTCTAAGTATTTGAAACTCCTCTGTTATTAAATTTGTGTAGTAATCAGAAGACATGAGTTTTGATGATATTTTAACTACTTGTGAATGTGTAGATGCTCAACTAGATTTTGTTACACATGTGGAGGAAAGCTTAAGTTCCTTGGTTGTGAGTGTAAGAGAGATGAACATAGGGCTGATATTTTCTTCCTTATCATACTTTTGCTTATCGCCCTCTTCTTCTCGATTCTCTACTTGCTACTAATTGCCAAGAATCACTAATAAATAATCTTTGTATTAAATATATGATTGAAAGTACTAAGTAAGAATGTATAGATATGAATAGGGTTCATTGTATTTGTTTTCACCACCAAGTATGACTATGAAGAAGATTAGAAATGGAAGTGGAATCAATGTTGTTTCTTATTAGTACTTTGGCTTAACTATATAATTTATGTTTGCTATTATTTCAGCTTTTTGTTTGTTCTATGAGGGAGAAAAACAATGTTTTTAATATCATTTTATGTTTGCTAATTCTTGATTAATTTATTTTGCACAAATGCCAACTACTGCTTGCAAAACAATAAGCAAAGACTATGTTCTACATTGCTTGGACTTATTTTAACCCTTTGGGAAAAAAAAAAATTTGCTTATAAAAAGTTATTTTTTGAAAATATTTGATATAGCATTTTTATTATTAATAATAGCAATGGTTTGAAACAATTTTGAAACTCCAAATGTGACCCTTCAAAAAAAAATATTTTTTTCAATCTTTTAAAGCTAATTAAGACATTGAGATGCCTTTCGATAAAAGAGAATAGTAATAGTCAAAGTCAGACAGAAAGTTGAACTGATAGCGCGTGCCTTACCGGGCGCGGTTCTTTTGAAGGTAAAGGCAAGGAGAACATGGTCATGGTGTATATTTTGATAGAGTTTGACTTTGGAATTTTCGTCTTGAGTTTTATACAAGTTAAATCGTATCTTACAGAAGATGTGGGTTCATGATTAATATTTGACATATGATATGAGGAAAATTGTCCTATTTAGTCCTGAAATAATTTAAATTTCTTTATTTTGGTCTTTCAATTTAAATTTCAGTAGTTTTAATCACAAAATGATTTACTTTCACGCGTTTTGTTCTTTTGGACAAATTTATCTTTATCACAATTCAAAATTGTTGTTTCAAAAGATCACAAGGATAATTATGTAATTTCAAATACATACTTTTTCCTTCTCCTTTATTATTATGTATGTGAAATTACAAAATTATTCATGTGCTCTTTTTAAGGAAAAAAATTTTAATTTGACGAGGGTAAATTTTTGTCTAAAAAGACGGAAGTAAATTATTTAAAAATTAAAAGGATTGAAATTAAAATTGAATGGTTAAAGTAGAGAAATTTAATTTAATTAGAGATTAAATAGGACAATATCAAATTTGAGTCATAAATGATATTGTTACATTGGTGAGATTTCGTTTGTTTTTTTATTCAAGTTGGGTTATTGTGTTGGATGCAGATGTGAAACGACATTTTGCTACAAATGCGGACAGAAAGCGAATGCCGTTCAACATTGGGGTTATTGTGATGGTGATGATCATCTTTCATGTAGGTGTAGGAATTGGTGGCCCCTTCTACTTTTTGTATCTTTTGTTTGGATAACCATATGTTTACTTATGGTGTTGATAGGATAACTTGATTCTCAATTAATTCCAGTAATATGCCTATTTAACTAAATATTACAAAAAGATTGAATTATAAGTAAAAAAAAAAAACACTTATACAACTAAGATTGCTTGTTTAGTACTAAATAAGAATAAAGATTCAATGTTTAGTACTAAATAAGATTGCTTATTTCTTAATTTTTTTAAGATTTTGATTTTAAGTCTTAGCTTCCACGATTTAACTTTGCTTTTTAATTAAAAAAGATAACGAATGCTCGTATGAACGTAGTTCAATTGGTATTTGAGTTGCAGAGGTGTTATCAATGATCAAGACTTAAATCTACAATGTAAGGGTGATTCTTTTTATGTATTTCAACTTTACCCCTGATAGTTATGGGATCGACAAGGTACATGCGAGAACACAAAAGACACTCAAAAAATTCAAAAAAAAATTTCCTTCCATTATTTTCTCTCTCTCTCTCTCTATACTAACTCCCTCTCTTTCTCTACTCTCTCTCTAAAAATTCCTTGATATTCTTGAAGAAATATGTATGATTTTGAAGATTTTATTAGAAAAAAATATCAATTTTAATGTAAAAATATCACAAATTGATAAAAAAAAAATGGAAAATAAAGACTTTTGACTATTTGGACTTAAAATCTCCAATAATTTCAGCCGTTGAAATTATTGGAGATTTTCAGTTCAACTAGCCAAAAGTCTCTATTTCTATATATATATATATATATATATATATTATGAATTCATTAGACTGTTTGTAACTAATGTTTACCAACAGCACAACATAAAAGATTCCATGTACGAAAGACCAATCGTATTTCTGTAACTGTCACAATAACTCAAATTAATATTAAATCAAATCAAGGTAAAATTTGTGCGCATAAGTGTTATTTCGTAAAACATTTTAATTTTATATACTCATAAAAATAACAAATTGAAAATATCATCCAAAAAATTAAGAGACCTATTTTTGAAGGAAGAGGAACAAAAGATTATTTCATTCACATCTACCAACTAATCTGCTGATCATCCTTATATCTAGTAAAAAGTCACTGGAAAAAAGCAATCTTAATTAGAGAGTTATTTTTTGAGGGATAATTAAAGAGTTATTTAAAATAAAATTTGTCAAAAAATTATTCAATTATAGTAAATATCAAAATAAATCAATAAATAAATTGTTGCTTCGAGTATCAGAAGTAGTAAAATAATTACCAATAATATCACAAAAATTAAAAACAAAGAAACGTCAATCAAATATCTAATGAGTTCTTATTTAAGAATTCAATTTTTTTTTAAACATAAAGCTCCTCAGATCCCGCTACATAAAAATTTATCTCCATTTTTTGTACCCTCGTTATCATGAATATAGATATTATAAAACTATCTTTTTATATTGTACTATCATGAGAGAAAGGCTATAAATGTCCTCTAATTATTTACACATTGTTGAAAATATTCTTAAACTTTACTTTTTACTTAATTTACCTTCCAACTATTTTCGAACTTCAAAAAGTACTCTTCTAACGAATTTTACGGTGATTTCTAGTAGAATTTCAAAGAAAACCACCACAAAATTTGTCAAAAACTACAACTAAATCCGCCGGAAGGGTACTTTTAGAGAGGCCTGAAATTGGAGGATAAAATTAGTGAAAAGTAAAGTTTATAAACATTTTCAGCAGCGCATAGATAGCAGAAGGCCATTTATAGCTTTTTTCCTATTATCATTTGATTTTTTTATTATTTTTTTGCATTGGACATTATTACTAGCATTTCTAATTAAATATATAATTTAAAATTGTTTTATTTATTTACTTACGATTTAAAGTATCTTGTATCCTCCTCAGTTAAACTAACTCCACCTATAGCACTCGTAGATCCAACTATGATCAATTAAATTTTTTACAAATTAATAATTATATTATATATGTTCTTAATATGTGTACAATATGCATCTTCCTTTTTATTCAGCCAAAAAAATTTAATATGTGCACATAAGTGTGTGTATATTTGAAATAGATAAAATTATAATATCATAGTTTATTACGTTCATTAGAAAATGAGTGAAGGTGTCCAATATTAAGAGCAATATGGAGTCTAACTCTTATTTGCTAACATGGTTCCACTTTAAAGGTTCTAACATTTGACCTCTTATAGCATTCATACCTATTCACCATGCCAAGTTATGGGATTAATTAAAGTTATTTTGCTCAATCCATATTTTTAATTATTTGCGAAAAAATCTAAAAGAACAACAAATCACTTTCTCTTTAAAAAAATAAATCTATTTATGATGAATATATTAAATTACCAAATAGAATAGTTCTATAACAAAAGTTGAGGAAAAAAAACGTAAAGAAATTGGTAGAAAATAAAATAAACTTGAAGATATAGTTAATGTATGATTTTCTTATGGGGGATATAGTTAAGTTTATCTTGTAAATTTTCTCTAATTAAATTTTCGTGTCTATAGATATATTTTTATATTCATATATGACTATTAATTAAAGTTTCTTGTTGAAAATAGAGATATTCATGTTTTTTTGTCTTTCTTTTCTTTGAAAGTGATATTAGTTTTATATATATATATATATATATATATATTAATTGCATAATTTTTTAGATTTGAAATCATAATTGAAAGAAAGAGATAGATTAGAGTGAAGATACAATTTAATGGAATCTAAAATATTTTAATGATATTTTATTATAATTATTTTTATAAAAAGAAATGTTCTCTTTTGAAAGAAAATGGAAGAGAACATCCAAAGGCATAAAAAAAGGCAAAAGGACCACTAATTTAATTAATATTACAATACTAATAAATATAAAAGAAATTCAAAATTTCTCCAATTTCATTTTTTTTTTTTTTTGGAAAAAAAAAATTTAGACTTTGTCGTCTATTAGATATCTTTTCCTCATAGTCCTCAATGCTTCTCC
This sequence comes from Catharanthus roseus, assembly GCA_028651295.1. Taxonomy (NCBI): domain Eukaryota; kingdom Viridiplantae; phylum Streptophyta; class Magnoliopsida; order Gentianales; family Apocynaceae; genus Catharanthus; species Catharanthus roseus. The sequence goes on along the minus strand of JAPQWS010000124.1, from coordinate 3,815,188 downwards.
AACTCTTCACTAATCATGTAAATTAAAAAATTAAATCCATTAATATTCTACGCATTACAAAAAAAAGGGAAATAAAAGAGGCAACATCCAATTGAGATAGAAATCTGAGGTTTTTTCTTGCTCTTGTCCAATTTCAACAAATGGGGCCTAAATAGGCTCAAATTTTTTTTTTTTAAATTTTGAAACAGGCCATAACGCACAATAGTTGTGCATTATCTATAATGATAACGCACAACCATTATGCGTTATCACATAATCACAATTTCCACCCTAATCAATCGATGTGGCTGATAACGCACAACGATTGTGCGTTATGGCAACGCACAATCGTTGTGCGTTATCTGCCACGTAATTTTTTTTAATGAATTTTTTTTGAATGAAAAATTATTTTGGGAAAACTTATAATTGAATAATTTTTTAAAAAGACTGTATTTATTATATCTAACTTATTTTAAGTGTATTTATGATGATAATATTTATATCGTTTTCTTGGAAAATATATTTAACTTTTAACCATTTCATCTCAAATTATTTGAAGTAGTAATAAAGTGCTGTAAAAATTTAGAGCAATAATATAGTAATTAGAAGAAATTGAAAGAAAATTTTCATTAATAGGAACATGTTTTATTACAACAATTTCAAGAAAATGCCAAACTTATACATTGCTCGGTCTGGGTTATTACAATTTTTTCTATTATGTCCCGGCATGCGACATCTGCCACATCTTGGGGGAGAATCTAGATTTCTATAATCCATTTCCCCCTAAAATCGCTTGCCTTGTTTCCTACCCCATTCATTTTTCATGTTTGGAGGATATCATTTTTCATGTTTGGAGGATAAAATGTTAAACTAAAAGGAACATCCCTCCAAAAGTTCTCACTCAAGACCGGATGAAAATTCGCTTGGTAAGTTCTTCTGTACATTTGTCGCGAATATATCTCTGGTACATAAGTATTTGTTCTTGACCCATTTTCTCTACACACTGCAAGAACATGAGAACAAGGCAATATATGTTTGCCATTTTCCGCAACTACAGAATTTATTATTTATCCGCAATGTATAGACGTTGTTACCCGTACCAGAAACCCGTATTGGAGATTTGAACATGTATATTCCCTCTCGCGGATTGTAAGTTGTAACTTTGTGTTCTCTTAATTTCATTTCAATCCGCAAGAACTTGTCAAAAATTTATGTTGGAAATGGATGCACACAATTTTCAGCCTCTTCCTAGTGTTGGTGAAAGTACTTAACTAGTTTGTTGAATATAGTTCAACCAGGGCTTTTAAAGTTAGAACCCTAGCTTTCTTCAATACACTGTTAAGTGCTTCAGAAATGTTGTTGTCATGATACCGTGTCTGTGACTACCATCATGCAACAGTGTCCATTTCTCTGGGTCCAACTTTATCAAATACATGTATCAACATTTCTTTCTTGAATTTCTTTCATTACACGGTCAAATTTCCATTGTTTGGATTCTGTTCCGGCTTGCCACATCAAGCTTTTTAATTCTGTGTTCTTGAATGTCTTGCTGAAATTTGCTTGAATGTGGCGTAAACAAAACCAATGAACTGCAAATGGTGGTTGCCACAAAGGTTGACTTTGAATAGCAGAGAAAATAAATTTGTGGTGATCAGAAATGAGGCATACGTGGCGATCTTTGACAATGTATTCTCGCAAGTTTTTGTATTTTGTCAATAAGCTCCACCAACCTACGGGGAGCCATACTGTAGTACTGGAATAGGTTCCGCCCAAAACGTCTGCACTGAAGATCAGTATAACACGTCTCGTGGTCCCCACTTCAGATCATACCAGATCGGTGCTCGTGCTGTCTCGATAAAACATCAGGGACAAAGAGCCCCGATGCACGTGCGCTGACACTTCTTCCATCTACATTATTTATAGTTTGAGATACTGTCAATATCCATATGTTAAAAGTAAAATTTTTTAAATAAATTCTAATTCCAAACTCTTTAAGGTGTGTTTTTTATGGTACACTTCATTTTAGGGTTTTAGGTTTGAATGATTTTTAGCATATCAAATATAGTATTTTTAGGGTTTTCAGGGTTTTTAATGTTTTATAATTTATAGTTAATTATCAAGAATATTAAGATTTAAGTGTTATTACGGTTTATGGTTATAAAGTTTATAGTTTTACGATTTAATGTTTTAAATATCATTTTCAGGGTTTACTGTAACAAAATTTAGAGTTTTACGGTTTAATGTTTCAAAAATTAAGATTTTAAGGTTTTTAGGGTTTACTGTTACATAGTTTACAATTTTACAATTTAATGCTTAAAATATTCAGATTTTAGTTCTTTTAAGGGTTTACTGTTACAAAGTTTACAGTTTTATGGTTTAGTGTTTAAAATAGTAAGATTTTAAGGCAAGAGGGATTACTGTTACAACGTTGACAATTTCACGGTTTAATGTTCAAAATATCAATTTTAAGGTTCTTGGGGTTTATTAGTGTTTACTTTTACAGAGTTTCTAGTTTTCTTTTTTAATATTTCAAAAATCAATTTTAAGGATTTTTAAAGTTTTTATAATATACCCTGTAGAATTTTAATATTATGATTTTGGCTTTTTCATGTTTACTATTAAAAAGTTTATAGTTTTACGGTTTAATTTTTTATGTACGATTTTGGATTTTCATAATAGATTTTTAAGTTTTCTATTATTTAAAGTTTAGAATTTTTAAGTTGTTTAAGGTTACTTATAGTATATTTTATAAGTAAGTATTTTACTACTTCGTAAATTCACTATTACGTTTTTAGAGTTTAAATAAAAGTATTAATTACTAAACTATAAATTTCCAAGTATCGGTTCTACTATTTACAAAAAAAAAAAAAAAAAAACATATGAGAAAAAACCAAATTGCAGGTTCCCATCTTTTATACTCAAAAATTTATACGAAATATGCAAATTAAATATCTAAATAATTAAAAAAAATTCAAATAATCATAAAGTAGGGTAAAAAATTAAACCCTAATTATCCAAATAAATTCATGGAAATAATACATCACCCTAAGATCACTTTTAAATGCAAAAACAATTATATACATAAAATTATCAAATTTGTACAAATTTATTAATAACAACAATTTTAAATATAAATCCAAACCCCACTTTCACAAAAAATGAATTAATTCAAATTAACAAATAAAATTCATAAAAATGATTAACAAACAACAAATAACAAACTCAAACACACAATAATTAAACTTAATAAATAATATACCAAAAAATTTAAATAACTAAAAACTTATTGAAAATTAAAAATGCAGCTCTAGTCTACCGTTTCCCACTCCAAATCTTTAATAACCTTCGTACTCCAAAGAAAGTCTCGCAGATTCAAACTTGAACTTCAAATATTAACTAAATGTTAACTGTAAATTTTGAAATAAAATACAAAAGTATTACAAGAAAAGAAGTCAAAGTATAATAAGAAGTAAGAAAATAAAAGGAAGAGGAAAACAACTTACCAAGCGGAGGTGGCGACGGATGAGGCTGCAAATTTTTCAGGCGGCAATAAAAAAGAAAGAAGTCATAAGTAAGGCGTCTGAATAAAGAAGAAATAAGGAGGCGAAAGAAAGGAAGAAGGAGAGAAAGCAGAAAAATTGAGGCGGAGGAAAGAGAGAGAAAAATTGATGTGGAGGAAATAGAGGAAGAAGAAATAAGGGAGAAGAAATAAGGAGAAAGAAGAAAAGGGAAAGAAGGAAGGGGGGAGGGGGGCCGCGGGGTGGCTAGGGTTTATCACCTGATAACGCACAGTCACTATGCGTTATCACCCTTAATAACGCATAATGGACGTGCGTTATCAAGGATGATAATGCACAATGGCTGTGCTTTATCGCCACATCAGCGCTAAATCGGAGCCATATCAATTTTTAACGCAATTAGCGCGGCTTAAGCCACGTGATTAGGGATAACGCACAAACTATTGTGCGTTATCACTTGAGATAATGCACAATGACTGTGCGTTATGACATGTTCCAGAATTTAAAAAAAACTGGGCCTATTTAGGCCCCATTTGTGGAAATTGGGCCAAAGCAAAAAAAAAAAACCTAGAAAGCTGTAAATCTGTCCGGCCATTGGCTTAAAGACACATAGTGCCAAAGAATTCTAATCAACCTCTCTCATGAACCTTTTTTCCCCTTCTATCTCTTCAAGTTTGTATATCCAATCTTATATATAAACCTTTTTAAGCTGTAGATATGGTGTACGAATTTATGAAGCAAATTCAATTAAAATGCATGAATAGAGTACTATTCTTTCAGTGATGAAAATAGTTACGTTAGTTTCTAAGAAATACTTAAATTAATCATTTTTTTTTTATGAAGTACAATATTTTTTTATAATATTTAAAATTCAATAACTTTGAAATATTTTTCTGATCTCTCTATGTCCATTGTCAAACATTGCCTTCAATCAAATGCACTTGAGTCTTGATCAAAAATCAAAACCAACATATCTCAAGATTCAAGATTGTGTACCTTCAATATCAGGCACCTCTTAGATTAAAAAAAACCTATCAAGTACATACCAAATTGATAGTACCAAAAGGGAAAAAAAAACTAATGCAAAACTTTTCACTTATATTTGTTTTCGTTCATAACAAGGATTCATTTGAGCAATATTGTGGAAATAAGAAAGGGACTTGGGCACTTTGCTTTAATAATTTTATTGTTTAAAGAATTTACACTAAAAAATTCAATTACAAAACATATATTAGAGTATAGCTAAAACAAAGGAAATGCCTCCGGCATCTAACAAGCATAACAATTTATTAAGGATTCTTAGGTCTTATGTCTCCATATACTTATAAACCCCTAAATCATGTATCTTTTAGTTTCTTAGTAATATAATTAGTTTTTTAGTCATAATTTGTTTAGGATTTGTCACATTGACAAGTATATAATATAAACTATTTTACAATAATTGGACAAAAAATATTGGATTCTTTTCCTTACTGGAAACTTTCATAGTATCAGAGCTCTTTATCTTAACTCTTATAATGAGTCATGACAAAGAAGAAACTAGTAATGTTGATAACGACATGGTTGAAGAAAGCCATTTTCACAGAATGAAGAAAGATGCAATTCCTTCTCTGCAAGAAGGAATGATCTCTTTAAATCCTAGACTCAAACTCTACAGAGTGGTGTTAATTCCTAAGCTTAAATGCAATTTAATTTCTTTGTCTCAACTGGCACGAGACTCGAAGTATTTAATCACTCTCTCTGACAATTTTTATGTTATACAAGACCGTATCTTGATGAGGCCGATTGGAGTGGGTGAGCAAAGGAATAGGATTTTCTTCTACAAACCGTTGCAGTTGTCAGCTTTATATGTTTTTTCTAATAATGTTCTTAATTCTAGCACATTATGGCATGTCCGTTGGGCCATTCTTCAAATTTTGTGGTGAATAATTTTTTGGGACTATCTAACACCTCTAGAACTGGATCTGCACCTTGCAATGTTTGTCTGTGTGCTAAGCAGACCCGTGACTGTTTTTCTTTAAGTATAAATTAATCATCTCAAATTTGTTATTTAATTAATTGAGATTTTTGGGGACCATACAAAACTATGTCTACTACAAGTACTTCTTATTTTCTTAATATACTAGATGATTATTCCAGGACAGTCTGGATATATTTTATTTCTGAGAAAAGTAAAGTTGCATCCGTTTCAAAATATTACTTCGCCATGGTGAAAACTCAATTCCACAAAATTGTAAAGACAACCTGGAGTGATAATGGTACGAAATTTTACTTGTCTAAAATCATATTTTTCCGCCAATGGCATGATGCATGACCTAGTATTCCTCGGATATCCATTTTAACAAGAAAGGATGGCGAATCCATGACTTGCAAAAAGAAAAGATATTTTGTCCAGAGACACAATATTTGATGAGACTAAATTCCATATACAGAAAAATTGGACACTCCACAGTGTATTACGGAATTTGCACTCTTACAATTTTTTTTGGGAATAAATTTTGGGCTCACAGAACCGAACTACACAAGACAGGGGGAGTACAAGCACAAAACAAGCTGAAGAAACCAGATACAAATTTTCTCTTGCTCCAGCTGCACAGCCCGGAGTCATTGGCCCAGCCGCGCCAGCCCAAAAATCCAGTGGGCTCCAGAACATCCCTCCACCTGGGCCCTCTTCCTCCAGCCCACCTTCTTTCACTGGCCCAGCGACAGATGGGTACGCACCCTGTACTGGCCCAGAACCGTATGGCCTATGCACCAGCCCAAGCTTGGATGCTTGTGGTCCAACCCCCTCTTGCACTTACCCAGCCGATATTGGGCCTCCCTCCAGTCCAGCCCCAGAAGAACTCTGCGGCCTGTCAACACCTGGTCTAGCCGCATCAAGACCTCCTGGCCCGCCACCTAATCCAGTTGTAACAATTCATAGCTCAGCCGCTTCTAGTCCAAAGAAGTCTTCTAGTCCAACAGCACCTTCAATGTCCACACTTCAAGATATCCAGCCCACAAATAATATTAGTACTAGAAAAAGTACCGTATTAAAATAGTTCTTACTCGACTCCAAGATTATGAATGTAATGCTATGTACGTTCTTTATCCTATAACACATTTTGTGGACTATGAAAATTTTTCTTCCTCACACATGTATTTTTTAGCATCTGTTGCCACAAACAGAACCTACCACATACCCTGAGGCTGTCTCTCATTCTAAATGGCGCACTACAATGCAATAAGAAATTGATGCTTTCGAAAAGAATGGCATGTGGAGGACTTTGACATCCTTGCCCCCTGGGAAACATACTCTTGGAAGTAAATGTGTTTTTCGCATTAAATATAAAGCGGATGGTACTCTTCAGCGTTACAAGACCCAATTGGTCATTTTGGGCAAAACACAAATGACATGTATTGACTTTACAAACACTTTTGCTCCTATTGCTAAAATGGTTACTGTTCGAACCCTTTTGCTGCCGCTTGAAACTGGCCTATTCATCAGATAGATGTCCATAATGCCTTTCTCTGTAGAGATTTATTACTTACTGGAAATTCACTATCCTTTATTAATATATTCAAAGTGTCCGAAGGAGTGAAACTGTAGCTCATCGTTCCGAAGGAAGGGAACCCCGTTCTGAGGATGTTGAAGGCATCCGAAGGAATGGAACTGCAGCTAATGCTGCTACTGCAGCCTGCAGCTCAATTAAGGGGGGAAACGATCCTTTACTGAGGGGGATTTACTGAGGGGGATTAAGGGGGGAAACGATCCTTTACTGTACGCCCTTGTACTTGTAGCTAATGCAGTTCTAACTCTTTCTTTTCCTTCTTTTCTATTAAATAATAGGACTTATACCCCGTCGCACTTAACAACACCTAAATCGGAGGAATAGCGTGGACATGGAAAAATGCTTTCACATGAAGGATTTAGGTCTCCTCAAATACTTTTTGGACATTGAAATCGCAATAAACCCTTCGGGTTTATTTTGTGCCAAAGAAAGTACATGATCTATCTGTTGGTCATGTGGGCCTCATTTGCTCACATTTTTCATTTTTTTTCTCAGCCCATTACTCCCTATGATGATTATGGACTGGGCTCACTAAAGGTATGGGTTGAAATTTATTGGGCCAAGATGCCGGGCCGGGCCGGGCCAACCCGGCCCACCCATGGTGACTTAGAATTTCTATATTTAAACTCTCTATTTTTAGAGGCTGCCCTAATTTAGAAGGCAGCCCCCCTTTCTTGTTCATTCTGCTCTGCACCTTCGTCTCTTCCTCTTCCTCCACTGCCTGACCGCCACTGCTATTACCTCCATGACTTCTCCGTCGCTGACGCAGCGAGTCGGCGTCACTGCCTGACTGCCGTCGGGCGGCTGTGACAGAAAGAGAGAGAGAGTGAGCTGTGGGGGGAGAGAGAGAGAGAGAGAGAGAGAGAGAGAGAGAGTGAGGACGAGAGAGAGAGTGAGAGACCCCATTTCCGGTGAAGCTCAGTCCGACTGAGGGGGTTGCTGCTGGCCGCTCTGCACCTTGAGCTCGCCGTAGCTCCCGGAGCTCGTTCTCAACTTGCCGGTGTCCATCCCTTGTTGTTGCTGCTGAAACTACCGCTGCTGGACCGGACCTCTCGCCGCAGCCGAGCTCACAGCCGCGTTCAGGTAAGCCTCCTTCCCTTGTTCTTTTCTTTTCTTCTTGCTAACCATCTCCTGCAGATTCCGGCGATCTACGGTGAGCCGTTGCCGGAGAAGAAAGAAAAAGGAGGTTCCTTTCTGAAGAAGAAGAACAGGGACCATTTTAGGAATAAGAAGAAAAGGAGGACCAGTTTGCAAATTTGTAATAGTTTAGGGCCTTTCTATAATTTCTTATTTTTGAGGATTGTAATATTAAATAAGAAAGTTGTGTGTAATAGTAAATAGGTTTGTGGATCTAACAATCCTCACAACAGTGGTATCAGAGCCAGGAAACGACTTCAACTTTCCGTTGTTCTTGTGGATCGGCGGCTGCCTCGGGTTGACCTTCCGGACCCACGGGAACTGTTGAGTTCCGTGGATCTGGCTTAGGGAAGCATCCTTTAAACCTTCTCTGTTTATTTCAGCCTTTTTGGTTGATCGTTACTATTATTCTTGCCTATTTTGCTAGATGTGTTTATCTTCTGTTAGATCTGCTTATTTGCTTTAAATCTACCGTCACGGATCTGCTATTTTGTGAATCTAGTTTATTTTCTGAAAAATCTAAAACCCAAGCCTGGCTTGAGTCCAAAGAGACTTCAAGTAGCTATGCCTTGGTGATTTTCTGTAACTGATTACAAATTGTAGTTATTATTCGTGGTTGTTGATTTTATTGTTATTTGTGTTGGAAGGTTGTTGCTCAGCCCTTACCTGTTTATTTCTCTGTCTCAGTTATTATTGTGCAAACTGCGCTATCTCTGTTGCGAGATTCTTTGCGTTTCACCTATTTTATTGCGCCGTCTTTCAAAGCAAAAAACCAGGCATTTTATTTGTGTGACAAACTTCTTTTTCAAATCTTTTATTTTTCTAGCCATTGATTACTCTTATTTGCCATTTTTAATCATGTATGTTCCAAAAATTGAAACCGACAAGTTTGATGGTAAATCTGATTTCGTAATGTGGCGGAGAAAAATGAAAGCAGTTTTAGTCCAAAATAAAATCGCACCTGCAATTTGTAGCCCTGAAAAGTATCCGGAATCTTGGAAAGGTGAAGTGCTTTCTGAAAAACTTGGTGATGCCCACAGTTGCCTCACCTTGCATTTAACCGATAATGTTTTGTGAGAAATAGACGAAAAGGACAACGCTTTTGAAATTTGGACAAAACTCGAAAAATTGTATTTGGGAAAATCCTTATCAAATAAGATTTATCTAAAGGAACAACTTTTCGGTTTTAAAATGAGCGGGTCAAAATCTCTTTCAGAAAACATTGATGATTTAAACAAAATTGTTTTGGAGTTGCAAAACGTTGGAGAGAAGATCTCCGACGAAAACGTTGCTGTTATTTTATTAAACTCCTTGCCTGAGTCTTTTAATGATGTTAAATCTGCTATCAAGTATGGCGGAGATGATTTGACTCTTGCTGATGTGAAAAACGCTTTAAAATCAAATGACCTTGATTTGAGAAAAGAAAACAAAACAAATGGAGAGAACCTTTACGTGAGAGGGAGGGTTGAACGGAGAGAATCTTCTAGTCACCGTTCTAAAAGTAAAGGGAGGTCGAAATCACGAGATAAGAAAGTGAAGTGCTTTTACTGTAGCAAGGAAGGTCATATGAAAAACAAGTGTTCTAAGAGGATCAAAGATGAAAAACAACGTAAACAAGGTAAAGGGAGTGATAAAAATGACAAAACTCATGATTTTGAATCAGATGGTAATTCCATGTATTCTGAGGTTTTGTGTGTATCCCCTTCCCCTTCTTCTGTTTCTGATCATTGGATTCTTTATTCTGGCTGCACTTTTCATATGACTCCAAACAAGCATTGGTTTTCAGATTTTAAACCCCTTGAACATGGAAAAGTTTTTATGGGTAATAATCATGTTTGTGAAATTAAAGGAATTGGAAATGTTTTTATTAAAATGCATGATGGTATGACCAGGAAATTGACTGAGGTGAGCTATGTGCCCGACATTCGTCGGAATCTAATCTCCCTTGGTGTTTTTGACACAAATGGTTTTTCTTACAAATCAGAAAATGGCATTATGAAAGTTTGCAAAGGAGCACTGGTCATGCTCAAAGGTTTTAAAAGGGATGGTCTTTACCATTTAATTGGAAAAACGGTTTGCGAAGCATGTGCATTGGTTTCAGAAACTGTTCCTGAAAAGAGTGTTGTGGCACCGTCGAATTGGCCACATCAGTGAAAAAGGACTACATTGTCTTCACAAACAAAATCTTTTGGGTGGTGACAAAATCGAATCTTTGGATTTTTGTGACCACTGTGTTCTTGGAAAACAGTATAAAATTAGTTTTTCAGTTGGCACACACAAGTCCACTTCTGTCCTTGATTATGTGCACTGTGATTTGTGGGGGCCTAAAAAGGTTCCAACTTATGGTGGGAATGTTTATTTCTTATCTGTTGTTGATGATTTTTCTAGGAATGTATGGGTATTTCTTTTAAAATCAAAAGATCAAACTTTTGAAAAGTTTTCTGAATGGAAACGCCTTGCCGAAAATCAAACTGGAAATAAACTAAAAACAATTAGGACAGATAATGGCCTTAAGTTTTGTAATAAAAAGTTTGCTGATTTATGTGCATTGCATGGCATTCTGCACCATAGGACTGTTAGGCACAATCCTCAGCAAAATGGAGTTGCTGAAAGGATGAACCGTACTATAATGGATAAGGTTAGGTGCCTTATGGTGTCTTCAGGAATCCCAAAACCCTTTTGGGGAGAAGCTGTAAGTACAGCTGTCTACCTCATTAATAGATCACCCTCAACAGCCATAAACTTCAAAACCCCCTTAGAGTTGTGGTCCGGAGAACCACCAAACCTGTCAAACCTTAGAGTGTTTGGATGTGTTGCATTTGCACATCAAAAAGAGGGTAAGTTAGACCCAAGGTCAAGGAAGGGAGTGTTTTTAGGCTACCCTAGTGGGGTAAAGGGGTACAAAGTTTGGCTCAAAGGTGAGTCGAGGGTGAGGGTTATTGTGAGTAGGGATCTGGTCTTCAATGAATTTGATATGCCTTACCTAAAGGCTAAAACCAATCCTGATAGCCCTAGTGACATTCCCATAGATGGGAATATTCCCGTGGAGGTGGAGGACACCTCCGAACCTGCACAACCCCACGATCAACTTGAAACCAGTGAAGTGTCGGATATACCGACCAGTTAGCAGCCGGAAACCAGCACGCCTGAATCTGAAAATTCAGATGAGGATGATGAGGATCATCCCGAGGCACAAGCCCAAGCTCTAAGAGACTACCAGCTGTCTAGAGATAGGGTCAGGAGAGAGACGAGAAAACCTGCTGCATCTTATATGGAAGAAAAAAAACCTCTGTGTTTTTCTGATGTTTTAAAGAGTCCTAACCATTCTTTGTGGTTGCATGCTATGGAAGAGGAAATATCCTCACTTCATAAAAACAAAACCTGGATTCTTGTTCAAAAACCCTCAAAGCAAAAATTAATTGATTGCAAATGGATTTTTAAAATCAATGAGCCTGAATCTACCAATGAACCCCCAAGGTTCAAGGCTAGGCTGGTTGCAAAAGGCTTTTCTCAAGTTGAGGGCATCGATTTTAATGAAATATTTTCTCCCGTTGTTAAGTATAAAACAATTAGGATAATGCTTGCAATTGTTGCCTTTTATGATCTTGATCTTGAACAACTTGATGTAAAAACTGCATTTTTGCATGGGGAACTTGAAGAGACTATTTACATGCGTCAACCACCAGGTTTTGAGGAAAAGGGTAAGGAAAACATGGCATGTCTTTTGAAAAAGTCCTTGTACGAACTTAAACAATCACCTAGGCAATGGTATAAACGTTTAGACTCTTTTATGCTTAAAGCTGGTTTTGTTAAAAGCAATTATGATAGCTGTTTATATTTCTGTGGTGATAATGTTGAAACTGCTATTTATCTTTTGCTCTATGTGGATGATATGCTAATTGCTTGAAAGCATAGAGATAAGATTACTCGCTTGAAATCCTTGCTGAAGTCTGAATTTGATATGAAGGACCTAGGTTCTGCGTCTAGAATCCTTGGGATGAACATTAGTAGGGATAAAGTTGATAGATCCTTATACATATCCCAGAAATCCTTCTTGCAGAAAATTGTTTCCAAATTATCGATGCATTTATGCAAACCAATTCGTACACCACTTGCAAGCCATTTTCAGCTTTCCGAGAAATCTTGCCCCAAAACCGATACAGAAAAGAAAGACATGGCAAACATACCTTATAGGATGGCTATAGGATCCGTCATGTATTCAATAATATCTACCCGGCCTGATATTGCTTATTCCATAAGCCTTCTTAGTCAATTCATGTCTAACCCGGGTAGGGATCATTGGGCAGCTCTCAAGTGGTTGTTACGGTATATTAATGGGACTATTGATAGGGGTCTTCTTTATCATAATTGGTCTGATAATTTTGAACTGGTTGGATATGTGGATTCTGACTTTGCAGGTGATAAAGATAGTAGGAAATCTACCACTTCTTATTTCTTTACTTTGGCAGGGAATTGCATATCTTGGAAATCACATTTGCAGCCTGTAGTCGCTTTATCGACTACGGAGGCTGAATACATTGCTGCCACTTAGGCGATTAAGGAAGCTATTTGGCTTCAAGGCCTTCTCTCTGAATTGCATGTTTTAAATTCCAAAGCTGTGATTTATACTGATAGTCAAAGTTGTCTCCACTTGTGTAAAAATCTTGTTTATCATGAGAGGACTAAACACATAGATATTAAGTATCATTTCATAGGTTTCAAGTGGTTTAGTGAATATTTTGAAAATTAGTACTAAAGATAATTCTGCAGACTTTGGTACTAAAATTGTGACAACTGATAAATTCTTCTTCACATTGATGAAGGTTGACTCTTTTTGAGTCGGTTGTGGCTGGAATTTTCAGGAAAAATATGTTCAAGGTTGAGTTTGTTGGTCATGTGGGCCTCATTTGCTCACATTTTTCATTTTTTTTTCTCAGCCCAATACTCCCTATGATGATTATGGACTGGGCTCACTAAAGGTATGGGTTGAAATTTATTGGGCCAAGATGCCGGGAGAGTTTCTATATTTAAACTCTCTATTTTTGGAGGCTGCCCTAATTTAGAATAATTTAGAAGGCAGCCCCCCTTTCTTGTTCATTATGCTCTGCACCTTCGTCTCTTCCTCCTCCTCCACTGCCTGACCGCCGCTGCTATTACCTCCATGGCTTCTCCGTCGCCGACGGAGCGAGTCGGCGTCACTGCCTGACTGCTGTCGGGCGGCTGTGACAGAAAGAGAGAGAGAGAGTGTGTAAGAGAGAGTGAGGACGAGAGAGAGAGTGAGAGACCCCATTTCCGATGATGCTCAGTCCGAATGAGGGGGTTGCTGCTAGCCGCTCTACACCTTGAGCTCGCCGCAGCTCCCGGAGCTCGATCTCAACTTGCCGGTGTCCATCCCTTGCTGCTGCTGAAACTACCGCCGAGCTCACAACCGCGTTCAAGTAAGCCTCCTTCCCTTGTTCTTTTCTTTTCTTCTTGCTAACCATCTCCTGCAGATTCCGGCGATCTACGGTGAGCAGCTGTCGGAGAATAAGGAGAAAGGAGGTTCCTTTCAGAAGAAGAAGAACAGGAACCATTTTCGGAATAAGAAGAAAAGGAGGACCAGTTTGCAAATTTGTAATAGTTTAGGGCCTTTTTGTAATTTCTTATTTTTTAGGGCTATAATAATAAATAAGAAAGTTGTGTGTAATAGTAAATAAGTTTGTGGATCTAACAATCCTCACAACACTATCCTTTTCAAACTGATTTATTTTTCCCTCTTACCTTCATCCTACTCATTTTCATCGTGTAGCTTGGGTATTTTCGATCTTCACGCTTATGTTTTCATATACTTATAAACTCCTAAATCATGTATATTTTAGTTTCCTCGTATAACATAATTAGTTTCTTAGTCATAATTTATTTAGGATTATCACATTAACAAGTATATAATGTAAACTATTTTACCATAATAAGACATAAAACATTGAATTGTTTTCCTCGTTGAAAACTTTCACAAATTCTGTATATAAGAAAACCGTACCAATTCAAAATCAAAAGAAAAGTATACTGAAAAGACTCCAAAACTCAATGGATCGTTGGGATAGCTGGTACCTCTACATGACCGGAAACTAAAATTCTATACATATTCGCATCTTAAGAAAGACGGAGAAGAGAGAAGAGACTTGAATGAAAAAGCCCGACATGATTCTGTGTCTTTGTATTCTCACTGGATAAAAAGTAATTAGTACAACACTATAACTGCAAAAGCCATTATAAGACACATATTAGATACATAAAAGGTAAAATACAGAAAATAATTAAGAACCCAGAATGAATCATGGAAAATAATGGTTGATAATTGAACTAATGATGCATTTATGCGTGAGTCACCAAAAAGAAATAAATTAGCCCATACAGAATGAAGCTTCAAGGGTTATGCAAATGGAGAATATTGATCCTAGTGAAATGGATCTGTAAAAAAAATTTTAAATTAAAAAAACACTGAATCAATGGAACAATCAAACTCGAGAAAAAAAAAACACACACACACAAACATTGCTAAAGAAAAGGCTGCAATTTAAACTTCTTACACCAGTATTACAGATAAGTAATTAATCACGATTAACAATTCATTGAGGCTTGAGTTGATATATTACTTACGCATTTAATGACCCGTAGGGAAGTCAACAGAATCAAATGAACCAACGGAACCACATGCAGATGAATTGATAATCTTATGTATATATAGATAGATTTCAAGGCCTGGGGATTGATATTTAGAGATAAAGATGGAATTGATAGAATGTCTTCTGATTCTATATCTAACATTTCAAATTCAAATGTTAATCAAGATCGATTGATAATTTTAACATAAATTAATATCTTGAAAAATCTTAACATAAATCTAAATCAAATGGAGATTATTAATGAAGAGATAAAAATAATATCATTTTCTTATTATCTATGTTTTATTTTCTTTTTTTCTTTAACTGAGATTATCCATTTTTTAGTTTAATTTCCAGCAAAATTTAGGTGATAATATAAACAGAAAAGAAAATAAGGAGTTTTAGTTTAATTAAAACTTTTGAACAATTGATCACAAAATTTCGGCCATAATACAGACAAAAAATAAAGAATTTGAGTTTAATTAAAAATTTTGAGGCCAATTCATCTATCAAACATTGTAAATAATCTTTTTTTTATAACCTAGATTCCGATTTTCTAGGTTTAATTTCCAGCAAAATTTCGATCATACTATAGACAGAAAATAAGGAGTTTGAGTTTAATTAAAACTTTTGAGGCCACTTCATCACATAATTTCGGTGAAATATAGACAGACAATAAGGAATTTGAGTTTAATTAAAACTTTTCAACCCAATTAATCAGTATATAAAAATTCTAAGTAAATAATCTGACGACTTAAAATTAGAAGTTTTAATATTTTAAATAAATTTCAGATAACACTCAATTTTATTAATTATCTTTTATTTTAATTTTTTTTAAAATTTTTATATGGAGAGAAAAAAGAAGCATAATGCCACGTGACTTTCTAATAGCACTTAGTATGATTTTGTTTTAATATATATGGATGAAGTGAATGTTTGTAGTGCTCTTTCTGGCTCTTTTTTCCCTTAAAAAAAGTATTTTTGACACTTTCTTTCATTATACCTTTTTATAAGGAAAAAAAAAAACAAATGAGTGAATTATATTTACTTGTTGGTTTGTTCAAATTATGGATAGAAACTACATTCTCCTTCCAAAATGTCCCAAGGGTTTCTCCAATGGGTACTGCATTCCCTCAATTTGCGGTATGAATTGGCTCCAATCGGTACTCTATCCTCCACGGCGAATTGTAGTTTGCTACTCTCAGTACTCCAAATTTGGAGTATCACTATAGCTACACTATTTTGGGGAGTTGAAGATCTTTATTTTTTTTATTTAATTTCCTTCACACTTTGGTTAGTTTAATTTGGTTACTAAAATTATACACTTTGGTTATTAAAATTATTTTTTTTTAAATAATTATGATTTAGTTTAGATAATTAACATGGAATGATTTAATTAAATTTTTTTAGGGGAAAATAATATTTTGTTGTTTAGCCTTTCGAAAAACATATTTTATTGTTTATGATATTTATTCTTTAATTATTAATAAGATGTATAATATTAAGTTCCTACAATAAATAAGCTATGCAATTATTGAAATTCTCTATAATCGCTCTTTCTACTAGAAAAGGTTGGAATGTAACCACATATTTTCACAAAATTAGCATTGAGTATGATAGAGAGTATTTAGTATATACAATTTAACATAGGAATGAACCATAACCAATTAGTTTTGATTATTTTTAATTGGACTAAAGAATGGTTTAAATTGTCAAATTATTTATTTATCATGTTATAGTAATTGTATTTGAAAATAGAGATTAAGAATTTGTTGATTAAAAGAAAGGTAAACGTAATTCAGTCAAGACACAAGTTTTAATACTTTTTAATCTTTCAACATGAAATTTAAAGTAATAATGGTAGATAGATTGATTTAAACGATATGTATATTTTGATAATAACTCTCTCTAAAAAAATTACCATTTTTATTGTATGTCTAATTTTTTTCCACAAAAGTCAACTATAGATTCTAATTCATATTAAAGAAAAATATTTAAAATTTTATATTTTCTTAAAGAGTATATTATATAAAATGTGTCAAATAAAAAAAATCTAAAGAGTTTCTTTTTTTTTTTTTTTTCTTATGTGTGGAAAAAGGATCTCTAATACAACATCTTATTGTTGGTCTACTGAGTATAGTAGACGATATTAGCCCGCCTAACATAGCCACTCCAAAATCAACGACAAATCCGTACTCATGCATTAATCCAAATGAGAGGACAAAAAAAGACCATTACTATGGTCAAAACTTCTAATACACTCCTTTGCAACACTTTTATCAAAATTTTATCAATAAATCTTATATAACAGAAAGGGAGATTGTCCATTTATATACTTAATCTTTACAATATTTTGATTTTTATACTGTTTCTTTATTTTTCGTTTTTTAAATACTTAAACTATTTTCGTGCATTTAAAACTATCCCTACATTACATTTCGCTGTAGAATCCATCCAAAACCCTCACGTGGCTGTCATGTGACAAATGTGGTTTTGGCCGGATTCCGTTGCGAAATGTGGTTCCAGGTAGTTTTAGATGGACAAGAATAATTTAGGTATATAAAAAGTAAAAAAAAAAGAAAGAAAAAGTATAGAAATAAAAAAATATTGTATAATTTATGTATATAAATAGACAATTTCCCTAATAAAAAATAAATTCTACACTTAAGGGCTAGTTTGAGAGTTTAGGAGAGAAGAAAAGAAGAGAAATTATAAGTTAAGAGAGAAAAGAAGAGAAGAGAAAGCGAGTGATGTGTTCCAAATGCTATTTGAGAGCTTTGATGAATTTTCTAACATGCAGAATTGTTAAAATTTGCAAATGAAGAAAAATGTTTGAACAAATGAAAAAGTGACAAGTGGACAGTTAGAATCCCAAGGCTGTTTTGACATATGGGGTACATCTAGTTGTTAACCGGTTAGGGGAAAAACCAAAATGTATAAATGCAAGTGAACAAAAAGAAGAAGAAGACGTGAACAGGAGAAGGGAGGACGATAGAAAAATCTTTAAATTAGAGATACAACTCAATTGGAATTAATGGTAGTAGATTAACATTCAATGCAACTCAATTGAACTACAATAAATGAACAAGAAAGGAATAATTGGAATGGGAATGAAATCCTTAAAATTTGAAAGTATTTGCAAGATAAATGAAAAGGGAAGGGTATTGCACAAATGTAATTTAATGGTTGTTGGTGCCTAGATAAGAACTAACTATAAAATGTGGAGTTAATTACGGCTCTATTCAAGCAAAAGCACAAAGGAAATGTAGAAGAAAGGAGGGGAAGAAACAAATTGGAAGAAAAAAAATGAGGGAGAAATATTGCATGCGATGAATAGGAGAGTGATGTGTGGTCACTATCCTATTAAAATTCTATTTTTAGGTAATCATACCTATCAGTGAAATATGACAAGTCCTTGGATAGTCAAACTTTCGAGACGACCAAGCACTAGTACTAACTAGGTTTCTATTGTTTAATTAAAAAAAACTTTGGAAAAGGGTTTTTAAAATAAGAAACAACTTAATTAAACTAATAAAGAAAATAATTAAGAAAATTCTAAAAACTAATTTGAAAAGGAATGTTTAAATGGTAGAGACCCCATAGAACCTTAAGTTAATTTTATTTAGAAAATCGTTGTAATTAATTATTGAAACTCGTTGGTTGGATCTCACTCAATAATTGGATAATCCCTATTCCTAGGCAAATACACTCCTATTCAACTTAACCGTTTAGAAAAGAATTCCTTCTCACCCTAACCCTATTATGAACAAATTCGGATTATAGTGATATCAAATGATCTAAGAACCGTAACAAGTGTTCATACTCAGTTACCAATTCCTATTATTCAATTAATGCTCTAGATTAATCTTCCTTGGTCAGAGTCCAATTAACCTTGTGAAATTACCAATCTCCAGAAAATCGATAAACAAATACAACAATTGAATAACAACCACACAAAAATTAGATAATTAAAATAGGAACTTCATATAAAACATTAACCAAGAATTCTAGAGTTCATCCCCATTTAAACACAAATAAAATTAGCCACTAAACATAATTATAAAACATAAAATCATAGACAAATTTATGAAATAGAAAGAGTTTAGGGAAACTTAGGGAAGTGTTGAAGATTCCGCAATTCCATTGAACGTCTGACCTCGTCTCTCAAGTCGCCTGAAGAACTCCCAAAATTCAGGTCGTCAAAGACTTTTTACAAAAAATGGAATTGAATCTACAACCTTAGCTACCTAATAATCTAACTATTGAAAATTTTAAATAGAGAGTTTTGCTGCTAAAATCACCCTAATCTTTTCCTAAAAAGGTTTGGAATCAAATTACAAAAAGGAAAGGAATGAGAGCCTAAAAACAAACATAAATTACATTTTAGCCCTTCTGCACAACTTTCTAAATTAGGAAAGTATCTTTCTGGATCCGAAAAGCTATTGCTCAAAAGTTTCTTTATTTGTTTTGTTTTTCGGTTCTTTTTAATCCCATTTAATGGACAATTCAAGTCTTATGATTTCATATAATTTGTAGATAAATCTTTTAGATTGCCAAAACATCTTGAATCATAGTGATTGGAATTGTATATATCTACTTATGATCGTTTTACTGAAAGGTGTCAAACTAGAACGTCATGTGAGAAAGTGAATATTTGCATTATACTTTGGAGACCAAATGAATTCTGATTGAGACAAACTCTAGCTTTCTGGAAACCTCATGAAGTCCTCTAAATATTTAAGAAGGACACATCTTCAATTAAGGTCATTAAGAAGGTCAAAATCCACTAGAATCTGCATTGCTTGGCCATAGACACTGTTTTGGGCAGCTTGTTATTTCTTCTCCTTTTTTGCCTTGTTTTCACTCTAAAGGCCTTCATTTTAACTTTTTTTCAATACATCTTTACTCCGAAGGTATCTATAACATTAAGAGAAGGAACGGGATTGGATTAGTTCATTGTATAAGCAATTAAACTCAAAAACTGATGAAAATTACAATGTTCAAAGAGCGTAAAAATAGACATATTAGAGAGGAAGAGCAATTAAAGAATACAAATAGAACAAGTTGTTCCCAGCCGAAATTCTATCGCCGCTGATGAATAACAGAAGAAGTGAAGAAGAAGGTAAGCATGAAATAAAAATTTTTGTTTTGGGGAAATAGTTTACAAGTACCAAACCTAGAAAACCAGATACTTGAAAGGAAGTTACACATTTTTAAAATGATAAGTGTTGCTATGTGTTCCAGAAGTGTTTGAGATGTACCAAATCTGAAACATTGTATATGAAAACAAATGAATACTAAATAAACAGGCAACATACTTTCTGAAAAAATTTGTATGTTTCTACAGTTAAATGGAAAAAAAAAACATAACGTTGTGGACTATTAGTTTTCTTTCATAAACCTAATGTTTATGATATCTTGAAACTTACAGTTTGGATATGCACGATTCGCTAGAAATAATATTACATTTTCATACCATTTATTTTAGCACTTACTTTGTATAACTTTATATACCATTGCTTATAGATAGTCTAATAAATAAAATGTGAAATATGGATGATCAATGATGTTTTTATGCACTGTTGACACAAATTTTTATATAATTGAATAGGTTCTAACCTAAATTCATGGCAATATGATATTGGAAATGATTTTTTACTCAAAATGGTTCAAGATGATTTTGCTGAATATTTTTATTCAACTGGTATGAGGAACGTAATTGGTGAGAATCGGCCTCTTACTGTTGGAGTAGAACGGCAATGTAATAGGGGTAGAAAAACCAATTTACATGACAAAGGAGGGAAGGGAAAGGAAAAAATAATTGACTTGAATGACAATTTTCTTGATGGAGTAGGAATGGAAGTTTCAAATGAAGAAGATTCAGAAGAAATGGAAACTTTAAATGATGAAGGGCATGGAGGTGGGTGTTCAAATTTTGCAAGTTGGCCAATGAATCATAATATTCGATCAGAAGACAATGAAGTTGAAATAGAAGAAATTGAAAGTGAAAAAGAAGAAGAAGAAGAAACATAGAATTTACCATTTTAGTATGATTTTAATGGAATGGATGACATTACGACTGAACAAGTGATGAATATGACCTTCAACTCAAATGAGGATGCCAGTCACTTTTACAACATGTATGGTAGATGATTGATTTTAGCGTGAGGAGAGGAGACCGAAAAATTGATAAGATAAGTGGTATCGTAAAATATCATAAATTTCTATGTAGTATAGAGGGATTTCAAGACGTAAAGTAGTTGAATAATCTGAATCCAATTAGGGTACCGAACGCTGTGACATGAAGGATATGCTTAGCATGTTTTAGAGCAAAGTACAATGTTAAGACTGAGAAATCTGTTGTGACAAAGTTTGTTAGAGAGCATAAGCATCCGCTATCATTCCATGAACAAATACCATTTCTTCGATCACATAGAAAGGTTATGGAAGGGGATTTAGCACAAGCTAGATACTCCAAGTGTCAATGTGGGAACAAGTCAAATAATGAAATTATTTGTCTTAAAAGAGGGCAGTTATGATAATGTTCGATTCATTAAGAAAGATTTCTATACCGAATAGATGGGGTGCTGAGAGTGCTATTCTATTTCTAACCACTAAGCAAGAATGGATCTACTGTTTTATTTTACTTATAATTCGGATGAGGAAATGAAATTGAGGCGTATATAATGGTGTGATGGGCAGTTTCGGGTTACGAACAGTTCGGTGACGTTCTGGTTTTCGACACAACTCCTCGCACAAATAGATATCGAAAGCCGCTTGTTATATTAGCTGGTGTGAACAATCACATTCTCACTTGCGTATTTGCATGTGCATTTTTATCAGATGAGACAGTTGAGACATACGAATGGGTATTAAGCTCATTCTTAGATGCCATGAATGGTAAAAGCCTTGTTCAGTTGTAACTAATAGTGACAAGGCGATGAGGAAGGCTGTTAAGAATTTGTTACTAGGTATAAGACATAAACTTTGTAGTTGGCACTTGACGCGAAATGTTGGCAGCAACATGCACTGTCGTGAATTCAATTTTTAATTTGGTCGCTTATTGAAGAAAAAATGTGAGACGGTTGAGTTTGAATCCAGTTGGGCGAGATTAGTACGAAACTTTGGTTTAGAAAGCAATTAATATAATTCTAAACTACACCGAATAAGAGCTTGATGGGTTGAATCATATTTTTGTGGTCAATTCTTTGTAGGGATTAGGGCTACACAACGATGCGAGTCAATGATGCATATCTTAAAAGTTTCTTGAAGGACAAGTTGCATATGTTTGAGTTTGCAAGATCATTCCAGTTTGCTGTTTTAGGGTTCAGATATGCCACTACACATCCAATATCGAATACTGAGAATACGAATATCATATTATGCACAGAGATTATTACTTTGGAAAAACCTTCTTTGGAATCCTATGCCAGGAATGTATTCTAGAAGGTTATTAAACTACTTAAAGGACCAAGTTTATACTCTGAGGTGGATAAGATTCACCCTGCGGATGCTATTAAATGTTTTCTTGCCAAGTACGACTCTCCGCAGATGAATTGGATAGTGGAAGTATCTAGGAACAGTGGTGGCATGGAGTGCTCATGTATGAAACTTGAGTAAAAGGGATTCCATATAGTGGTATGTTCAGGGTGATGGTTTCCGAAAAGATGAAGTTGGTCTCGCAAAGTTTCTGTAATTACACTATTGCCTCGTCAGAAGATTTTAGTGAAGGTGTAAGTTAGCAAGTGGGATATGGTATATAAGCTCAATGTCTGTGTAGATGTGTTATTACGGCTCACAATTGACGACGGGACTAAACATTTGAAGGATTTGATAGATCGAGAAACAAATAGAACAAAGTTAATTTGGATTAATAAAAACCCCATTTTTGTTGGTGTGAAAGAAAAAAAAAATTGGTAATAGTCAAAGGGGGATCACATCGATAAGAAGAACAAAATGAAGAAATGGAGCACATGCAGCAATTGCAGGAAATAAAATATTGTATTAATTTATAATTATCAAATACTTGTGTTCTAAAATTACTTTGTGTAACTGAACAAATTGTAGATAGGGGAACCGATGGTCATAATCGCCGGACTTGTACAATTAGCGATGGGCCAAAACCGTCGCCCATTGGCTCCTCAGCGACCGATTTCTGTGTTCACTGTTCGGTCATTTGTTTGTAGTGAATAGACATTTCCATTGCAATGATGTAATAATTTGTTTTAGGGTGTGAGATTGGTGTAGTTCACGTTGTGTAATGTTAAAGAGCACATACTCGGATATGATAACTGTATTTTAAACTTCATTTTTACCTGTGGCAAACTATCATATGGTTTAGGGCTGCATTGCAAATATGCCATTATTAACTCAATTATACATATTCTTTGCGCTTAATTATTGATTAAGTTTAATCATAATTAAATGTTCACAGGAAAAAACCCTCATAGTATTATCTCGGAATTAACCCAAAAAGAAGAGTGATGTCCAACAAAACACAACATGAATCTTTATTCAAGGAAATAAAAGAAAAATATGGGAGAAATGATAGTGTACGAAAGTCATCATATGAGATAAAAAAAAACAGTGATCAGGTGATGGTATAATGGCAAACATTTATAAATCGTTTAGTTTCGAAAATGAATCTGAATACTGTTTACTTTTCATATAAACATGCGTTTGAACATATTTCTCAATTTAAAAAAATACATCACATTAGTAATTTATATTCCCAAGTAAGGGTAATGTGTGCTATTCTAATCAACTTAAATTCTCACGGAGGGTAATTTATGCTATTCATCTTTTAAATTAGACAATAAAATAATTTTCTTAATAGTTATAGAATATTTTGAACCAAAAAGTTGTTAGAAATAGAGGGAGTAACACTTTAATTTTGATTCTTCATCAAAATATTTTATACGATGAACATCTTTTTTTGTTTTTTTGTTGACGTATTTGGTTCATTTTAAAAAATGAAAGAAAAAGTTTCATGTTTCCTAATTGAGCTTTGTAGTCAGGTTATTGATGCAATTAAAAAATTGACGGTCATTGAGGAAAATAGCCTTGAACTTGTAAAAGTGTTAAAAGTGACTTATGCATGAGTTTAATTAATGTTTGTTTCAAATGAGAACGAGATCAATTTTCCCCTTGTAGTATTCACCAAAGAAAATGGATTTGCTGATGTAAACCAGGATTTGAGGAAGTCTCCATCACCGTTGGAAGACAACTTTGCATAAAAGAAATTAAAAAAAAGCATGGGAGCCAACTTAACAAGCACGTGGCTCAAGAATTTGATCATGGCGATGACAATTCATAGCCTTTTTTTGACACCAAGCCAACCAAAAATAAGAAAATAATCTTCCTTGTCTATAATGGCATGCGTCTGGTCTTGGACAGGTGCACTAAATACATTTTTTGTCCATTATTTGACACGTTCATAGTAGTGTCAGATGGGCTTATTTGCAATTTATCCATTAGCTATGCGTACCGAGTTGCAATTTGTTGCCTCAAAAATTTTTCCCATCTATTTATTAATAACATTCTGTTAAGGACTATATACTCACATTACCAGTCGAGAATCACAGCAATTTGCCATCCTCACTCTCCTCTTCCTTTAGAACACTGCAAACCATTTTCTCTGTTGAAATTCAAACATTCCAAGAATATCTTCCAGCACCAATTGTTCCACATCCGTGAGGAGGTTCTACCTTAATGATTCCATAGGTGCAAATTTCATTGAGGAGAGGGTTGAACAAGTTGATATTGTGAATATTGGATGGATCATTGAGCATGCTGAGATTGAGCTCCACCAGCAAATGACTGTCATCAGCTTATTTATGACACGATAAAAACCCAAATTCTTCGTGACCATGATACGAACTTGGCCTCTTTCAAATCACTAAGTGGCTGGACCAGTGATTAACCTCCTTCGATTCCAAACCCTCTAAGCATCACCATTGCTTATCTAAGTTTGAAGAATATGACCTTAAGATATTACAAGGATTAATGCCACTTACCGCCCACTTATTTGGGTTCTCAGTTTTGGAAAATGGAGACAAGCTTCAGTTAAGAGTCTAATGGATTTCTTAAAAATTAAGAGTGTAGGGAGATTAGTCCCGAAGCTTTTATAGTAGATATGAGGACTTTCCTTTCCTATGATCCTAAGACGATAGAAGTAGCTGATTTTTCTAAGTCTATTGGCAGAACTGTGACATTTTAAGTCACTCGTTTAAACCATGTCACTTTTATTTTTAGGAAGGGGACTCTTTCTCACTATCTAAATCAACAGCCATCAACTCCTTCCAATTTATGTAATGATATTCCAAATCGATCCAAGACCCTATGGCTAGTCCCGCTCCTGGGCTGTTCAGCATTCCCATTTCAAACCTAGAGCGTCAATTCCCATCTTCGGGGGATTTAATTCCCCTGGTGTTCAGTCCCTTGTTCTTTAGGTGAATTTGGAGCCATGCACCTTAAGTTGCTAGTATTAAAGTATTAAGTGTTATTTTAGGTGATGTTAAGGCATTATTAATTAGGTTCTATACAAGGTTATCAGCGATTTTTGTTCTTGGTCTGAATCATAGCTGCAAGTATTAGGATTTGGTAGTTTTTGAATGGTTAGTTGAAATGATGTAGGGTAGATTGTAAGTTTTTATAATCACCCAGGCGTATTATTTGTAACAACCATTAGAACTTGACCTTGAATATGATATTATTAGCTGTATATTATACTGTTTTCCCCCCTTTTTGCTGATATTATACTGATCTTTTATCCTTAATGAAATTGATGTAGATCTTAATGAAAATTTTCACAGATAATTGTACATTAAATTAGCTTATTGATAACAATGTAAATGAACCCCAAACATTTTTATTGTTAAAGCTTTTTGGTTAGCCAGGCAAGTTTTCTTTACAAACTATAAGTTTCCTTCAAAACGTGGACAAGAATGAAATTGTCTCATGCAAGATTTTACATAGGCCCAAAAAGACCATATATAAAACAAAGGCCAAGAAGGAGAAAAATAGAAAAGGGCCAGGACGACCCATTATGTTGAATCCATTCAGTTTAATTATATTGTGTTTGGTTCCTAATACTGGATTGGAACTATAATTGAAATTCTATTGAATTAGAACTATATAATTCCAATTTTTTTTTTTTTTTTGGTAAAACTATATAATTGTGATGGAATTAACTTTCTAATTCTAAAACTTTTGTTTGGAAGTCCAAAAAAATTTATAGAATTAGAATTCAAAATATAAATGTTGGAATATGCAGCGGAATCACAAACAAAATATAGAGAGAGAGAAAAATAGAAAAACAACACCAAGAATTTAACGCGGTTCAGTCTTTCAACAAAGATTTACATCCACAAACCTCCACTATGTAATTTTTGCATGAAACAAAATTAAAAATATTCTCAAAATATCTCACAGCCTAAAACCCCCAATTGATTAGGCTTAGGGAATTGGTGCAAAAGTCCTAAATTATGAGAACCTATTTAAAGGTGTCTCCCTTACAAATTCTCTGAATCCTAAAAGGATATTGACGCACTCATAATCCTAATGGGATATTGAGACACTCCTAATCCTAATAGAATTCTAAGAATATTGAGAAAAAAATTCCAACAACTCCTCCCTTCTCTCAATTTCCTGAATTACAACAGAATCAGAAAATCTAATTCTCTTCTTAGTCTTTACGGTCTTCTTCTCTGTTTCTTCTTCAGCTTTACTTCCTTCAAGATTTTTTCTTTAATGAATGACCGTTAAGATGTTAAGTATTCTTGGTATTCTTCCGCCCTCTCATAACCAAACAATATTCTTTGAATACTTTGTAGAACTTCCAAATTCCAACATATTTATGACATTTTGATGTCAACTCTCCTAATGAAATTACGTTGACTCTTGAATCAAGAACATACCTTACATCAAGAAGTATTTGGACTTTATCACTGTGGAGCTTCAGGCAGACTCGTCTAACTCCTTCAACCTTCATCTTCGAGTTGTTTCCCAGATTAATAAAGCCAAAATCTCCAAATTGCAAATCATCAAATATGTTTGGGTCCTTGTAGATATACAAGTCAACTGTGGAATCAAGTATCCAATTGTTTAAATGATTTTCCTCAACTTTATCATCTAAACATCTCATCATCAGCAAATTATCACCATAACTGACCACATTCGCAGAGGAGTCATGTACTCTTGCCTTACCCTTCATTTTTCTCTCAATGCTTTTATATCTTCTCTCATTTTTAAGTATTGAAATTACATATGACCAATTTCTCCACAATAATAGCAATCGATATCATCTCTATGTTGAGATTTTCCTCTTCCTTGGTCACCTCTTTTCCTGCTCCGGCTCCCGCTTCTAGAACCCTCTATAGCTAGTTTTTGACTTTCAAAGCTGTCCTCATTCATCATTTGTTGGTTCTCTTTTAGGACCTTTGACACCTCATATAAGTACATTGTGTTCTTTTATGCCAACAATGACTGCACCAATGATTTATAGGATTTGGGTAGAGAGGCTGACAGAAGTAGTGCATGTTCCTCATCTTTAATGTCCTCCCTGCATTTGTAAGTCGACATACTAACTCACCTAAATTATTGAAGTGGTCAATAATATTACCTCCTTCTTCCATTCCTGGGGAATATAAATCCATGTTCATCTTCAGACGATTAGTTAACGTCTTAGAGGCATGGTTGCTCTCCAAAGTCTCCCACATCTTCTTCGGTGATGTCTTCTTTAACATGGTAACCTTAATTTGTAGTGCTAATGCCAATCGAATTGTACTAACCGCCTTTTTGTTAATAAAGATCCACTCCACCTCTTTCATGCCTTGTGGCTTTTCATCATCTAATGTAGAATTAAGACCTTGATGCACCAAAAACTCTTGAATTATGCATTTCCACATAGTGAAGTCAAAATTTCCATCAAAGAGCGAAGGATCAAACTTTGTCGAAGATACGACATTCAATCCATTATTTTAGATTTTTTCTCTCCTCCCTGAACCCAAACCTTAGGCTCTGATACCACTTGTTGGAACGGGCAGCGAAATCACAAACAAAATATAGAGAAGAAAATAAAACAAAACAATACCAAGAATTTAATGTGGTTCAATCTTTCAACAAATACTTACATCCACAAACCTCTACTATGTAATTTTTTCACGGAACAAAATTACAAACCTTCTCAAAATATCTCACAGCCTAAAACCCTCAATTGATTAGGCTTAAAAAATTGGTACAAAAGACCTAAACTATGAGAACATATTTAAAGGTGTTTCCCCTTACAAATTCTCCAAATCCTAAAAGGATATTGATGCACTCTTAATCCTATAGGATTTTGAGACACTCCTAATCCTAAGAGAATTCGAAGGATATTCATAAACAAATTCCAACAGTAAATATACATTTACTCAAAATGTGTATAGCTATGGTGAGGAAAAATAAGTGTGGGAGTGTGTACAATTTCTAGAGAGAGAAAGTGGGCTTGAATTAGAGAGTCAAAGTGAGCGCAAATTCTATAAAGAGAAAGTATCATAATTTTAGAGAAAGAAAGTGAGTTTAATTCTAGAGAGAGAAAGTATCATGAATCTTAGAGAGAGAAAGTGTCGTGAATTCTAGAGAGAGAAAATTATCGTGAATCTTAGAGAGAGAAAGTGTCGTGAAGTCTAGAGAGAGAAAGTATCGTGAATTCTAGGGAGAGAAAGTGTTGTAAATTCTAGAGAGAGAGAGCATCGTAAATTCTAGAGAGGGATAGTGTGTCGTAAAGTTTAGAAAGAAAAATTTTCTTGAATTTTAAAGAGAAAGTGTCATAAATTTTAGTGAAGAAAGTGTTGTGAATTTTAAAGAGAGAAAGTTTTGTGAATTCTAGAGAGAGAGGGTGTCGTGAATTTTAGTGAAATGTTGTGAATTTTAGAGAGAAAAAGTGTCGTGAGTTTTAGAGAGAGAAAGTGTCGTGCATTTTATAGAGAGAAAGTGTCATGAATTTTAGAGAGAGAAAGTTTCGTGAGTTTTAGAGAAAGAAAGTGTCGTGAATTCTATAGAGAGTGTGTGAGAAAGTATGAATATAAAATTGTAAAATTAATAATGGAAGTGATGAATATGAAAATCTTGTAGAATTAGAATTGTAATTCTTAGGTTTTGATTTAGAATTTTGTAGATGGAATTGGAATTCAATTCTAATTCCATAAATTGATTGTCCAACCAAACAAAAGTGTAGGCCATTTTAGGCCCATTTTCACACATTTTATTTTTATTCTCCCAGCCCAATTGTTCCCTATAATGTATTTTGGACTGGGCTTCACGAATGAGAAGACTGGGCTTAATTTCTTGGGCCAAGATGCCGGGTGGGCCGGTTCAGCCCGGCCCGTCCAAGGAGACCTTGTCTTTATATATCCCTCTTTCTTCTTTTGGTTGCCCTGATTTTGGACAGCCTCCTTCACTTTCTATTCTTCTCCTCTCTTCTTCACTGCTGAGCTTCAACTCTTTTTGCTCTCAAGGAACCCTTCTTTTTTTCACTGGCGCCGCGAGTCACCCTCAACTCACTGCGCATTTGGTAACTGTTATGAGGAGGAGAGAGAGAGAGCCAAAGGAGAAGGAGAGAAAGAGTCTTGTCCTTGTGAGGTCGTCCTTTCTAAGGGACATCTTTGATCGTTGCTTCTTCAACATTTTCGGTCGACCATTTTCATCTTTCATAGAAAATCGGTCGACTGGTTTTCTGGAAGATCGTCGGATTTTTGCTGCCATTTTGCTGGCTTCAGCTTCATTTAGCTCCTGCCAAACGTGAGGAAGCAGGTCGCCATCGCCGCAGCTTGAAATCATTCGCTGCTGCTAGCCGACTACTACTCGCTCGCTACTACAGCTCGCTGCGGCTTGACCATTCATCTTCGCGGTTTCAGGTAAGCTCACTAAGCTGTCTCCTTTTCTTTTTGCTAACCCTTTTTGCAGGTTCCTAGTGAAGGCTCCGGCGCACTCCAATTGCTCCAGTCGGAGAAGAAGAAGAATTTTCGAACAAGAAGAAGAAGATTTCTTCTGTAATAGACTAGGTCTTTCTTTTTATTTCTTCTTCTAGATCTGTAATAGTAAATAGGAAAAGTTGTAAGAGTAAATAAGGACCTGGGATCTTCAAATCCGTACAACAGTGGTATTAGAGCCGGAAAAGCTTCAACTTTCCGGTGATCTGTCGGCGGCTACTACTCGGGAGCTCTGGTTAGCTTCGATTTCCCGAAATATCTCGGGTTCAACATTCCAGATTCACAGAGTCTGTGGATCTGGCTTAGGGAAGTCTTCTATTACTTTCTTTGGCTTTCTTTGTGTTTTAAAGTTTTTATTGTGTTACTGTTGATATCTTTGGTCACGGAGCTAAATTTTCTTTGTGATTTCTGTTTTTCTTGAAAAACCAAAACCCAAGCCTGGCTTGAGTCCTATTGAGACTCCAAGTATTTGTGTTTTGGTATTTTTCTTGTTGATTCCAAAAGTATTTTTTTTGTGTTCGTGACTGTTGAGATCTGCTTTTGTCTGTTTGAGGGCTATTGCTCAACCTGTGTTTATTTTGTTTCTCTATTAGTTATCTGTTTGTGGTTGTTGCTCAGTCTGTGCTATTTGTTGATTTACTGTGAGCTTTATTTTCTATCTGCATATTACCTGTTTTTGGCTGTTTTATTTTTGAAAAATATCCAAGCTATTTTTATGACAAACCTTTTATCTTTCATTTTTCGCGCCTCTGACTACGCTTATTTTCCTTTATACATCATGTCCGCTCCAAAAATTGAAACGGACAAGTTTGATGGCAAATCTGATTTTTTAAAATGGTGCAGAAAAATGAAAGCTGTTTTAGTCCAAAATAAAATTGCACCCGCTATTTGTAGCCCTAACAAGTATCCGGAATCTTGGAAGGGTAAAATACTTGCTGAAAAATTTGGTGATGCACATAGCTGTCTCACCTTGCATTTGACAGATAACGTTTTAAGAGAAATAGATGAGAAGGATAATGCTTTTGAAATCTGGACAAAACTTGAAAAACTTTATTTGAGAAAGTCCTTGTCAACAAAATTTATTTGAAAGAATAACTTTTTGGTTTTAAAATGAGGGGGTCAAAATCTCTTTCTGAAAACATTGATGATTTGAACAAAATCGTTTTAGAACTTCAAAATGCTAGTGAGAAGGTTTCCAATGAAAGGGTTGTTGTTATTTTGTTAAACTCTTTGCCTGAGTCTTTTAATAATGTTAAATCTGCTATCAAGTATGGCAGAGATGATTTGACTCTTTTTTATGTGAAAAAAGCTTTGAAATCAAAAGATTTGGATTTACGAAAAGAAAAAAAATCAAAGGAGAGAACCTTTACGTGCAAGGGAGGGTTGACCGGAGAGAATCTTTTAGTCACGTTCTAAAAGTAAAGGGAGTTCCAAATCTCGAGATAAGAACAAAGTGAAATGTTTTTACTGCGACAAAGAAGGTCATATGAAAAAGAAGTGTTTTAAAAAGGATCAAAGAAGAAAAATAACGTAAACAAGGTAATGGGAGTGATAAAACTGACAAAACCCATGATTTTGAATCAGATAGTAATTCTATGTATTCTGAGGTTTTGTGTATGTCCCCTTTCCCATCTTCCTCTAAAGTTTCTGATGAGTGGATTCTTGATTCTGGCTGCACTTTTCACATGACTCCAAATAAGCATTGGTTTTCTGATTTTAAAACCCTTGATCATGGAAAAGTTTTTATGGAATACAATGAAGTTTGTGACATCAAGGGCATTGGAAATTTTTTCATAAAAATACAAGATGATGTGACTAGAAAATTGACCGAGGTGAGATATGCACCCGACTTTCGTCGGAATCTAATCTCCCTTGGTGTTTTTTATACAAACAGTTATTCTTATAGATCTGAAAATAGGTTTTAAATGATCACAAGTCATGCTTAAAGGTTTTAAGAAAGATGGCTTATACACTTTGTTTGGGAAAACTGTTTGTGAATCATCTGCATTGTTTTCAAGAACTTTCCCTGAAAGAACCATGTTGTGGCATTGTCGGATTGGCCACATTAGTGAAAAGGGTTTACATTTTTTACACAAACAAAATCTTTTGAATGGTGACAAAATTGATTCTTTAAATTTTTGTGATCATTGTGTTCTTGGCAAACAGCATAAACTTTGTTTTTCCACCGGCACACACAAGTCCACCGCTGTTCTTGATTATGTGCACTGTAATTTATGGAGTCCTGAAAGGGTACCCACTTATGATGGCTATGTTTATTTCCTTTCTATTGTTGATGATTTTTCTCAGTATGTTTGGGTATTTCTTTTGAAAACTAAAGACCAAACTTCTGAAAAATTTAATGCATGGAAACACTTTGCCGAAAATTAAACTGAAAATAAACTAAAGATAATTAGGACGAATAACGGTTTAGAGTTTTGTAACAAAACGTTTAATGATTTGTGTGCTTTGCATGGTATTGTGCATCATAAAACCATTAGGCATAAGCCTCAGCGAAATGAACCGAACTATTATAGACAAAGTTAGGTGTCTTATAGTGTCATCCGATGTTTCTAAACCCTTTTGGGAAGAGGCTGTAAGTACAGCAGTTTACCTTATCAATAGGTCTCCTTCAACAGCCATAAACTTCAAAACTCCCATAGAGTTGTGGTCCTGTAAACCACCAAACCTGTCAAACGGGTGTGATGCATTTGCACATCAAAAAGAAGGAAAGTTAGACTCTAGGTCTAAGAAGGGATTGTCCATAGGTAACCCTAGTAGGATGAAAGGTTATAAAATTTGGCTCAAAGGTGAGCTGGGAGTGAGGGTAATTGTAAGTAGAGACATGGTCTTCAACGAGCTTGATATGTCTTGTCTTAAAGCTAAAACTGACCCTTTAAGTTCTATCAATATTCCACGAATGGGAACATTCCTGTGGAGGTGGAGGACACCTCCGGACCCTCACAAGCGTATACACATGAACCCGAAACCAATAAAGAGTCGGACATCTCGGCTAGTGTACCGGAAACAGATGTGTCTGAATCTGAAAATTCTGATGATGATGAGGATCATCCTTAGGCACAACCACAAGCCTTTAGAGACTACCAATTGTCTAGGGATAGGGCTAGAATAGTGTCTAGAAAACTCGCTAGATATGGTTATTCATATATTATTTTTTATGCTTTTGCTGCTACATTTTGTGTTGAGGAAAAAGAACCTATGTGTTTTTTTTATGTTTTAAAGAGTCTTAATCGTTCTTTGTGGATGCATGCTATGAATGAGGAAATGTCTTCTTTGCATAAGAATAAAACTTGGTGCTTGTTCCTAGACCTCCAAAACAAAAATTGATTGACTGCAAATAGATTTTCAAAATTAAAGAACCTGAATCTGCTAAAGAACTTCCACGGTTTAAGGCTATATTAGTTGCAAAAGGTTTTTCTCAAGTTGAAAGTGTCGATTTTAATGAAATATTTTCTCCCGTCGTTAAATATAAAACTATTAGGATCATGCTTGCTATTGTTGCCTTCTTTGATCTTGAGCTTGAACAACTAGATGTGAAAACTATCTTTTTGCATGGAGAGCTTGAAGAAACCATTTACATGCATCAACCACCCAATTTTGAGGTGAAAGGTAAGGAACATATGGCATGTCTTTTGAAGAAGTCCTTGTATGGACTTAAGCAATCACCTAGACAGTGGTATAAGAGGTTTGATTCTTTTATGCTTAAAACTAGTTTTGTTAAGAGCAATTACGATAGTTGCCTGTATTTTTGTGGTGAGGATGTTGATAATGTTGTTTGTCTGTTGCTTTATGTTGATGATATATTGATTGCCTGCAAACATAGAGATAAGGTTGTGAATTTTGAAATCTTTGTTGAAGTCAGAGTTTGATATGAAGGATTTAGGATCTGCCTCTAAAATCCTCGGCATGAACATACATAGGGATAGGGCTGACCGCTCTTTGTTTATTTCCCAGAAATCCTTTCTGCAGAAAATTGTTTCAAAATTTTTGATGCATTTGTGCAAACCAGCTTGTACCCCTCTTGTAAGCCATTTTCAGCTTTCCTCAAAATCCTGTCCCAAAATTGAAAATGAGAAGAAAGATATGACCAACATCCCTTATAGAATGGCCATAGGATCCATCATGTATTCCATGATTCTACCCAACCCGAATTGGTTATTCCATAAGCCTTTTGAGCCGTTTCATGTCTAATCCGGGTAGGGATCTTTGGGCTGCTCTCAAGTGGTTGCTGAGGTACATTAATGGGACGATTGATCGGGGTTTGCATTATCATAACTGGACTAAAAAGTTTGAATTGGCTGGTTATGTGGATTCTGACTTTGCAGGTGACAATGATGGTAGAAAAGTTTACCCCATCTTATTTCTTTACCCTTGCGGATAATTGTGTTTCATGGAAATCGCGGCTGCAGGCTGGAGTTGCACTTTCAACTACGGAGGCTAAATACATCGGTGCCACGGAGGCAATTAAGGAAGCTATTTGGCTTCAAGGGCTTTTATCTGAATTGCATCTTTTGCTCTCCAAAGCAACTATTTTTACTGATAGTCAAAGTTGTCTTCATTTGTGTAAAAATCCTGTCTATCGTGAAAGAACTAAAGATATAGATGTTAAGTATCATTTCATTAGAGAAAAGGTTTCAAATGGTTTAGTTAATATAGACAAAATTAGTACTAAAGATAATCTTGCTGATTTTGGTACTAAAATTGTGACAACTGACAAGTTTGCTTTGTGCAGGGATCTCCTTCATATAGATGAAGTTTGACTCATTTGAGTATGTCCTGGCTGGGAAGTCAATAAAAATGTGTTCAAGGTAGAGTTTGTAGGCCATTTTAGGCCCATTTTTCACACATTTTATTTTTATTCTTGAAACCCAATTATTCCCTATTATGTGTTTTAGACTGGGACTCACTAATGAGGAGACTGGGCTTAATTTCTTGGGCCAAGATGCCGGGTGGGCCGATCCAGCCCGACCGGCCAAGGTGACCTTCTCTCTCTCTCTCTCTCTCTCTATATATATATATATATATACCTCTTTCTTCTTTTGGCTGCCCTAAGTTCGGACAGGCTCCTTCACTTTCTATTTTTCTCCTCCTTTCTTCACTACCGAGCTTCAGCTCTTCTTGCTCTCAAGGAACCCTTCTTTTCTTCACCAGCACTGCGAGTCGCTCTCAATTGACTGTATATAAGGTAATTGTTGTGAGGAGGAGAGAGAGCGCAGAAGAAGAAGGAGAGAAAGAAAGTGGTCTTGTCTTTGTGAGGTCGTTCTTTCTGAGGGACGTCTTTGACCACTGCTTCTTCAACATTTCCGGTCGACTGTTTTCATCTTTCATAGAAAACCAGTGATCGTCCGATTTTTGCTGCCGTTTTGATGCTGCTATCTTCGGCTTCTTTCAGTCGCCGCCAAACCTGAGGAAGCAGGTCGCCATCGTTCGCCGGTGCTCGTCGACTACTACTCGCTCGTTGTCGCTGGACCGTACATCTTTGTAGTTTCAGGTAAGCTCATTGAGCTGTCTCCTTTTCTTTTTCTGCTAACCCCTTTTGCAGGTTTCAGGTAAAGGCTCTGGCGTACTCCAGCTGCTCCAGCCGGGGAAGAAGAAGCATTTTTGGACAAGAAGAAGAAGATCTCTTTTGTAATATACTAGGTCTTTCTTTTTATTTCTTCTTTCGGATCTATAATAGTAAATAGGAAAAGTTGTACTAGTAAATAGGGAACTGGGATCTTCAGATCCATACAATAAAAAGAATTAGAATTGGAATTTCAATTCTAATTCTAAGCCCCCACTTCTATAGCACCAAACACCTAAACAAAATTCATAATTAGACATATAAGATTTAATTCTAGACAAAAATTAAGCAGATTTAATTTTTGATATTTTCAAAATCACCCCTTATGATTAATAGGTCTAATTAGATCAGGTTATTATTTGTTGCAAAATAACCCCCTTAAGTTCAATAAAAAAAATCAATATAAGAAAAAATATTAGGCGTTTAAAAGATAAAAGTTGAAATTAGTGGTTCTTCATGAATTAAACTTATTGTTCATGAATTTGAGATCATTAAACATCTTATTCTCTCCATCAAAACGATATTTTTGTCAAAAAAATATATATATTTTTCTCTAATTCTTTTCACACTCCCAAATAAAAAGAAAATCCACTTCTCTCCTATTCCATCCAAAATTCCCAAACAGCATTCGAATAAAACTTCTCACCTTCTCTTCTCTCATTTTCCTTATGTTTCATTACTCCTAAACTCCCAAACTTGGCCTCAAAGTTTGGCATTGTCTCAATTAGGGCCCCTGTTAATCACTTTCCAAAAGCGAGATATACAAATGGGACAAGTCCTAAATGTGAGGGGACCAAATTGAAAATCATCCACCCAAAATCTAAAACTTCAATGCCTAAAACAAGTAAATTACATTCCCACTTTCATTAGCAACTCCACTATTGTGAAGGAATTGTAGCTTCCGAAAATTTCAATTTCCTTGTGTGAAGGGATGCACAAGATCTAGAGGGCGACGCAGTGGATATCCTCTCTCCTTCCTCAACATCAATATATCATTTGTCAACTATTTACTTTCACAATGTCAACAACAATACAGCCAAGAGAAGAGCAAAAAGAGTTGGTAATGAACAGCTACAATAGGTTAGTTTTTTTTGTTTTCATTTCTTGACTAATTGCACTTGTGGAGTTTCTGCACAATAATGATATTTTTTGTTAGTGGTTGTCAGAACTCAGTCCATGAATTTTGAATTAAATGCTATATTAAACTAGGGGAACTATAATTGGATTCATATTTAATTATGAAGATTGGGTGCATAACACTTTGTGGCCTTCATCTGGACAAGGTAGATATATTTTCTAAGTTTTCCTATGAAGATTTTATGTATTACACAATAAAATTTGGACAACTTTGACCGCTTTTCTAATGTTTCTAATTCCTTGCAATTCTGTGTGAGAGAGAGAAGAAATTGGTTTAACTTTATTTTGGTTATTAGTTATAATAATTTTTCTTGATATGGGGTTTGTGTGGTGCTGTGAAAAAATCGAGATTATTATGAGTATACCAATTATTCATATAATATGAAATCTAATTTTCTTGATATAGGTGAAATCTAATGGCCTCTGAAGATGAATCAATTGACACGGTTTATGGACCTGCCTATGGTAGACTAGCTTGTAGAGTAACAAAGTGTCATACACCAGAGAATTCATATATATATATATATATATATCAAAATTTAATACTGATCCAGATTCGCATATTTCTCATCGATTTAAAGTTGGAAAGATATATCTCGTAACCCTAACTTTCTCATATATTTTTTATTAGGGTGAAAATGAAAACTTTTCAAATGAATGTTACCTTGTTTCCAACTTCTTGTTGATTTTTTATTAAAAGATTGTATTTGTAACATCACTTATCGCACATAGTATTTAGATTGTGATTAGTGTACTGTTAGGGTTTAAAACAATATTTAATATGAATTATTAAAATAACTTTTAAATAAATAACAAGAATAAAAATATTGTCAGTACACGAATACTATGAATAAATTTAATTTAGAAATTCACAACCTTTTTGCGAAGGATGGATATTCGATTTACTCGAGAGGCTCCAGAGATAATTGAGGTATGGCATAGTCTTACAGATGTTGCACAAGAAAAAATCATGAAAGCCGATTTTGAGTTTTCCTCGACAAAATGGCAGTTGCTGAACGCGATCGAAACAGTCCCTTTCTTCTTGCTAAATGTTGGTGGGACTCAACTAACAACTTTCATCTTCATGTGGGTGAGACGACATAAACACTATTCGATTTCACAACAATAACAAGATTAAGTGTTGGAGGGCAGCCAATTTCGTGGGATTTAGAACTATGTAGTCTATTGGGATGGATTCCAGATTTTCATGCAGGTGGTGGGATAAGAGTTGCAGACATAATTCATGTTTTCGATAAAAGAGTATTACATGTTAATGGTGTTACTCATTTAGACCAGGCGTTATTCATTTAGACCAGAGTGCCCAAATCTTCTTCTTATTTATCCTTGGTAGAACCTTATTTTGCAACACAGCAGACAGGATCCATTTGTGGGTGTTTGAAGGCTTGGAAGTTGTAGATGATATTGGATCATACAATTGGGGAGGTGCTACTATGCCGGTGTTGTACAGATATATGTGTGCAGTATCTTGCCAAAAGACGAAAACCATTGGTGGTTACAGCTTTGTTTGGGAGGTAATTAAAACTTTGTATACCTTTTTTTTTGGTATTTTATATTGAAATCCTTATATCAAGTTGTAATGTTATAGGTTTGGGTTATGAAGTTCTTAAAATCAATCCATATAAGCTACAAAATGAAGAGGATGATGTGTTCCCTCGAATGATGCGATGGAGAATCGACAATAGCATACGTGTGATGCCAAGTTCATTTTCAAACTTGGTGTAACTTTTTTCTTTTTTTTTCCATTTATGTTAAATCTACACCACAAGGATTGGTTCTTTTTAATTCTTTTATTTATTTTATAATTTTTTTATTTGTTGTGTCAGTTCTCGTGAGTGTTTGAAGGATTTTTTCTATAGATATTCACAAGGAAATTTTGACCTCTTTTCATTGGGATTTTTTATGCTTTCTAAGTTGGGATGTATTTTTTTTCTTTGGGTTTTCACAAATTATTCTAAACTAGCTTTATTATGTTTTATTTGGGTTTTCACAATTCATTGTAGGCTGGGTTGTATTTTCCTTTATTTGGGTTTTCACAAGTTATTCTGGACTGGGTTGTATTTTCTTTTCTTTGGGTTTTCACAAGTCATTTTGTGCTAGGCTGTTTATTATGTTTCCTTTGGGTTTTCACAAACTTGTTGGACTGGTCTTTTCCTTTGGATTTCTTTTTCATTTCGTTTAAAGAATTTCTAAATCTAGGCTAGGCTGGGTTGTATAACTTTTTTCCTTGGGTTTTCACAATACCAGTTCTTGGCCTGTTATTCAGAATGCATCCGTCCAAATTTCCTTTCTAATTCATTTTTACCAAAAATATAATAATAAAAAGATGAAAAGAATGGCAGCCAAAAAACGAACTTCAAAACTTTAGCAGCAAAATAACAAGTTAAGCATCGCCCAGTTCTAATGAGTTAAGCATCAAGAAAAAAGAAATTCAAAACAAAAAACCATACTAAGTAAACAACAACCCTATTTCTATTGAAGCCAAAATATTTCAATTAAGCATATATAAGAGCACGGTTCCACTCCAAAAGCATAACCATTCATAATCCTTTACTCTAGAATTTATTGTATAGTTCAAATCATTTAAATACACATAATAGGTATTGTTAGAAACCAACCTATAAACCTCCATCTCAATACACAAATAGGCAAAACAAAAATATTTTCACGAGTGCACAAAATATTACTCCATGTGAATCTAAAACCTTCCATTAAGGTAGAAAAACATGGCACTTCCATATAGATAAAAGGAACTCCTATTTCTGGATTTCACTATCCAACGCATAACCAAAACTTCGCGACACAGTACCTCGAGCTATATTATGATCACTCATAAACAATTTAAAAGCATAATAGTCTCAGTCTGTGGAATCAACCTGTCCAAAGACAATTCAAGTATAAATTTATTCATTTCAAATGTTTTAAATGGACATATGAAACAATTCATGACAACATATCTCATACATACCTTAAGTTTCTTAACCAATTTCAAGTCCTTGGCATTTTCCAAAAGCTTTATGACAAACAACCCGCAATCATGTCTACAATATTACCAAATTCAGGCCATTGTTTCAGTTCATAATGAACCTTGCAATTCATGTGAATCGAGAGTTTTAAGAATACTTACGTCTTTTCTTGTTGGGGGCACCTGCTTGCGTATCTATAGGAAAACTGCTCATGTCCAACTTGTACTTTTCCTTGAAACCATGTTGCAGGGCTTTGTGAAGACCAACTCTCTATAAAGTCATCAAAAAAATCACGAAAGTCAATTTAAACATGGTCAAATCATTAAAGAAATATTTGTAAGAAAGATACCACTTTGTTACAACTGACTTCTTTCCCGCTACAGAAATTCTTAAAGAATCTAACATTTTAATCTTGTGACTTAAAATATCAACGACGAAGAGGAACCAATGATCTTTGTCTCAATGTATTGGTATATTATCTATCACAATAAAGGTTCATAATTAATATTGCAAGTGCTAAAGGAATAACATTTTCTTCCTACATAAAGATAACAGTATCATATCTACCTTCTTGCAACAACTAATATAAACCTCATATTCATTATCAATTAGATAATAAAGATATAACTTATTTAGCGGCCTGCCCTTTCCAATGACTTCAACATGCAAATGTGAATAGAAAGGAGTTACAATTCAACGTGATATTAAGTATCAACCATGTAAACAATATTAAATTTTATGGTACTCATCATCTGAAACCATGTTGAAAGACACCATATTCTTATCTTACCGTTGGTTCCTTTTCTTTTCTCGTAATTTAGTAATATGCAAAGACAATTTATAACCTTTATGATATACATGTTAATTTGTAGTTACCTAAAAATTTATAAATTGTTGTATTGCAGAATAAGCTATAGATGCCTCTCTATGTAACCATTCTTTGGGTTTCGAAGAACACATTTCCTTCCAATTGCATTTGTGTAGAACCATTTTCACAATACTCTAACTTTGATCTTTTTTCAAATCCCATAAATTCTCACATATTTCAAACTTTACCACATTTGATAGCCCTCCCGGATCAATCATCCTAAGTCCCTAAACCTTAAATATCACGTTTAACAAGCCAAAATTAACAAATACATAATAGAATCCTACTCTAGAAATTTTAAGTATGAGAAAAGTTAGTTTTCTCTTTAAGAATGACTCTACTGGGACCTTTCGTACTTCCTTACAATTGGTATCTTATTTCGGCAAAATAACTAAACTAGAAAGTAAACAAATAATTATCATTGTTTTTTAAACGTTAAACGTGTCACATACCGCTATATTTACAACAGACTTCCTGAAATCAGCAAATGCACTTCTCTTTGTCATAACAGTTGTTCTTCCTCTTTTATTCTATTGTATAGTTGTTGTTGATTTCTGGCCGATTGTCTCGGACTCCTATCAAACGGTACATGATCTTCCACTTCATGATCTTTCTCAGTTCTCTTAACACTTAAATGAATAAAATCTGTCATGCCACCATCTTTGTCATTTCTCTCGTCACTAACAGTATTTTCTTATGTGTTGTTCATTGGTACATCTTCTGCTACAATAGGAACATCTAAATCTGGCTCCATCGAATTAGGCAGGATGATTGGGGGTACCAGCTTTTCAACATAAGGGGCATTTTCCCGGTGCACCATCTACGGCTGCACGTTGTTTAGGGAACCAATGTTTGGTATTTGTTCATATCTTTTTAGAATGTCTTCTCTTGTTTGAATTTCTTCTCATTTATGACACTCATCATCCGCTTCAATTCTTCCATTATTGAATTCTGAGACATCTCCACGTTCTGACCAATTTCATTCACACGATCCAGCAAACTTTTGAGCTCACCTTTCACTTTATTTATATCAAAATCAAAACTATTGTTGACTCAAGGGTCAGTCATGTTTTGATGAGTAACAAAATCAAGTTAATTTAACAAAGTGTTTTTTTAAAGACAACAATGGAGCTAAAAGTTGAGCTAACAGATTGAGCTAACAGGTCAAGCTACTGATCTAGGCAGAAACAAAGCAAATTCGAGTTTGGGGTAGTTTTTCCTGAAGCAATGAATTCGGATGCATTATCTAGAAAAAACAAGGATAAATCAAAGTTGGAGAATAAGAAAAGAGAAGGGAAGTTTCCTTATTGAACAAAGTTCCTTTTTTCTTTTTGTTTTATGGTTTTGTCCGTTTGCTTAGGTGCCATTGATCTACTCTTGTGCATTTAATGATATTTTCTTTTTTTATGTACAAATTCTTAGAGAACAAGAGAGAGAGAGAGAGTTGAGTCGGCACTCCATCATTGGTGCAAAGAATAAAAAGAATTGATCTTCCACCCACGCGTCACGATTTTATTAAAAGAGTAGTCCTCTCCTACCATGTGCCAAAAAGAGAGTACATGAAAAACATCAAATGGGATATCAATTTGCCTAATGCTGCTATTTTTGGATAAACATCTCAAAATCAAATATGGAATATTTGAGTTGGCATACCTTTTATGGTTAAGGAAATTGATGCTAGGATGAAGAGGCATGTTCCTTTTGTTTTTTGACAAGCATGCCCTTGTGACAACTATCAGATGGCCTTATATATGTGAAGACCTCATCTCTTAGAACTTAAAGAAGAAAAGAAAAAGTGCAGAAAAGATAGAAGCAAGAAGAGAAAGAGAAAGAGAAGTCTTCTTCCCTCTTGGATCTTGATCAAAATTTTCCAATATGTGAGAGAGAATTGTTTTGTAATAGAGAGATATTGTGAGCTGAAAAGTATATTTTAAATCTTCTTCTTCTAAATTTGCAAGTTCCATTACAAAAACTTGTGGAGTTTCTCTCATGGTGAGAGTGTTATATAATTCCTAGATCTATTGTGAAAACTAGTGGTGATAGTTTGCTAGGTCTATTTAAAACTAGTAGAGATAGTTTGCTAAATCTATTTAAAACTAGTATAGTTTGATGAGCTATTAAAAATGGCTTATAATGGTTTAATCTCGCCTTGGAAGAGATTGTTTTGTGGAAACCTTGAGATTGGAATTCTCAAGGAAAGTGGATAGGTGTATTACCGAACCACTATAAAATCTTTGTCTCCTTTATCTTTTGATTATGATGTTTTTCCTTGCTCATCTTATCATACTTTTTATGGGATTTCAGTTTACAAGAATAGTCGAAATTGATTTTTTCATAAGTTTGTTTTCAGCTTCGAATCATTGAGTCAAGCTAATATCTTCAGTAATATACTTTTGATTCTAGATAGTTTTTACAATCTCAAGATGCTTTTGAGTTTCAAACTATAAGTTAGTTTTATTCTCTGAAAACACATTTTACTTACAAGAGTTGGTTTTGATGTGTTGCTAATGTTTAGAAAATTTTTATCAAGTGTGCTTTGCAATTAGCTTTGTATTATTGAGTCAAGCTAATGACTTAAGTGACAGTTTCCCAGTTGATTGTATGTATTGTGCAGATTAGGTTCATACCACTAAGTCAAGCCAATGGCTTAAGTGAAGTTTTTGAGCTGATTGATTTTTGTTATATTCTGTTGATTAACTTTATATCACTAAGTCAAGCTAATGACTTAAGTGATATCCCCGGTGTTGGTTAGCAACAGTTATATTCTGTCAAGCTATTCTATTTTGGGTTGTCTCTTCCTTTGAGTTTAGAAAATTTTGTTTTAAAAGAGCTAAATTTTTAATAGGTCCAATTCATCCCCTTCTTGGACCTAAACAGGACTTACAACTATCAATCTTATTTTTCAAAGCTTCAATTTTCTATCCCCAAGTGCATCAACCATATCAACATCACCACATGTAAATGACCTAAGTTGTCTTAAGTTTTCTTCACCCTTTGGTTAATTGCTGCCAGCGACCAATCAAGAATTCGAGGAATTCAGTTCCGGAATAGAGATACTTTCTCAACAATAGGTCAGAATCGCTCCATATAAAATAACTGAAATAATAATTCTCGTATTAGATCCGTATCTATTCAAAATTGAAGAGAATTATTAAAATTGGAGGCAATTATTTTCATTAAAACCAAGTTAACTTTACTTACCACCAATAACAACATGCATCTTGATACGCTCACCCGGTCACCTGCATTTCTCATATTTATCCCTTTGTCTAAAAAACCTGCCACATATTGCTCCAATTAAGTTGTCCAACTTGCTCATGAAAACTTTGCAGTAGCATACAAATAAACTTCACTTGAAACTCCACGTCAACTTTCTTAAGCGTAAGAAGACTTCTCTTCAAATGTGTGATAGATATCATCTTATCCTTTCCTGTCGTGATGTTCAATTCCTTTTCAAGTTCCTCATTTGACCCCCTCTAACAAGTAAAGTTTCTACATCTATCCCGCTAATTGGCAACCCCAATATACGGTGCATGTTTTCTACAATTATTTTCACATCTTTGCCATGCAATCTAAAACACCTTGTTTTATTGTTGTACTGGTCGATCGTCCAAGACAATATATCATAGGGTAAGGAACATGTTTTCAACTCCAACATACTCCCAAAATCTATTTTCACAACCGCTTCATGTTGTGCTTCATTAAACTTTTTTACAACGTCATTCATAGCATGAGTCGAACATCTGCTCAGATATTAGCTATAATAAATGATAAACAATCAAAATAAATCAATAGGGAGACTTTCTAAACAATTATACAGCTATAATTACAGCTGAAAACGCTACTTAAAAATGGAACACACTAATTAACTCACCACAAATGTCTCGTTGTACATGTATCCGGAAATCCTTCCATTATTCCTCCTAGTGTCATGATTTGTACTTTTTTCCTCTCTAACCTCTGATACAGTTACATTATTCTCTCCAAAATGCTCTTCATTCATCAAACTTGCCTACTCTATGGAGGTGTTTCCCCGTTTCCCTTTCAATTCTATTTAAAGCCTGCCTTTCTCCCACAAGGTCGATCCGGAAAAACTTCAGAGGCTAGCCTTTTTTACCTACAACACGAATCACAAATGTATTTTCAATACCATGTATATCTTTAACTAAGACAAATCATAAACAAGCAAAATCATCAATTTCAGATATAATTTGGCATTACACCATCACT
This sequence comes from Catharanthus roseus, assembly GCA_028651295.1. Taxonomy (NCBI): domain Eukaryota; kingdom Viridiplantae; phylum Streptophyta; class Magnoliopsida; order Gentianales; family Apocynaceae; genus Catharanthus; species Catharanthus roseus. The sequence continues at coordinate 3,770,587 of JAPQWS010000124.1, read as the reverse complement.
TGTTTTGCCAAAAACATAGATTATCAAAATAACACGTAAACGGGTGCATAGACAACTATTGCTTGGTTATTCCACTGTTGCAACAGTACTTTCATTATTTAATAAGAACACTTCGTGAAAAAAAAATCAGTGGTAGGTATTCAACAAATGCAAATATCTATACACCCTACCTAAACATGGAAACAACAAGCATATAAACATGCACTTCAGAAGCAAAGATAATCATCGTTTCGGACCTTAGTACTTGATAAATTGCAGCAAAAAGTTAATCATCTTTACCAAAAAAAAAAAAAAAAAAGAACAAAGGATATTTCTTTCTCGTTTGTTCAGTGAACTAATCCCAAATTTGCCTAAATCACAAAATATTTCAAAGAAACTTTCAAACATCCTTCTTTTTCAAAATCATGCTAAATTGCCCCTGTTATATTACTTTCTTGTTTATTCAGTGAACTAAGTACTAATTTGCCTTACTAAATATTTCAAAGAAATCTTCAAGCATCCTTCTTTTTCAAAATCATGCTAAATTGCCCCTTAATTCCCCCTTTTATATTGTCATGTTCTTTAGGATGACAAGTTCGCACTAGAAGCATAACTGGGGTTTCAGACAGCAGGTTTACAAATAAAAAACAAATCAATTTGGAAGAAAAATTATGTAAAACCAGATCAAGGCAAGCAATCACCAAGAAAAATTATTCAAAAAAAAACTAAGTTTCCAAAAACATCACAGAATCTACAAAACTCATGTATAATCCAAAATTCAATTCTAAAAATTTTAATTACTATTAAGCAAAACAACTAAATCTTGCTCCACAAAATTTTAAACCCTAAATCTTCATAAAAACGAGTAACACTTATATTTCTATTTACCTTGTTGTAAGCTTCCACGCCTTCAATTGCTACTGGCTTTTGTTTACATATGTCATATGGCCAAATTTGAAATCCTCACAATCATCATATGTCGGGAACTTCAGCTGTCGTCTACCGAGATAATTTTTTCACAAACAACATTCATGAATCAGCATTGTTGCGAGTAGAAGACAAAGAGACAATCCTTGATTGTTTCTTGCGCTATCAATGTCGGTACGTATTGGGGTGCTCAGGACATTGACGTAGAGTTTGGGAATTGAAGAAAGAAAAATGCGTCTTTTGGAAAGCTTAACAGGAAGAAAAGAAAGAATGGAAGAAAGAAGAAGATGAATTTTGAAAAGCTGAAAATGAATAAAGAAGAAGAAGGCTTGGGTTTTAGAGCTTTTTCTCTTATGTTAAAAGTAAGAAATAAAAAAAATTACGGACAAAAAAGGACAGAATCTAGGGGTCAACATAAATTTGTCTGAAACACACTCTAACAAATTCATGCTGGGATGCACCAAACACCACCCAATGGCTCAACTAAAACTTTTACCAGGTAAAAAAAATCCACCAGCCGCCACTATAGATGCACCCAAGTTTTGGATAGAAAAAAAAAGTCATTTTTTTTATTTGGTAGTTTCGAAAAAGGGCAAAGAAAGATACTTTTGGACAAAGCAGCCTTTAAAAGAAAATAAAGTAGCATTTGATGGGATGTTGGTTGTTCTTAATTTGAGGTGCAAAATAGACACTTACGGAAAAAAATAATTAAACAGAGGACATCATTCATTTGTTTCTTTCCACATAAACAATTTGGAATCTTTGAAGGTTGACACATCATGCCATTTCTTTCCTTTTCTCTCTTCCTAAGGCCTTATTTGGCTTAAGGATTTTAGTGAGGAAAAAGAAAACAAAGAAAGGAAAATGAAATTCTTAGAAAATGAAAATCCTTATGTTGTTTGGTTAATCAACGAAAATGCTAAAAGGAAATGGTTTCCCTGGATTGGTTGATGGGAATTTGGGATGGAAATTAAAAAAAATTATATATATTTTTTAAACTCTATGTTTTGAAAATAAAAATTAAAAATTGATATATTGGTAGTCTATAATAAAAACATATATTTTGTTCCAATTTGATTTTTCAAATTTCTCCAAACATTCAACACCTCTAAATAAAAAGGATAGTTAGAAAATGAAACTGTACAATAAATTTTTTCTTTAAATTAGAAGAGAGAAAATTAGCAATAACTATTTATATCTAAATATACAAATGTACATATATAATTTTTAGAAGTGAATCAATGTCAGTATTTTTTTTAAAAATGAAAAAAAAAGTAAAAAAAGGTTAAAAAACCAAAAAAGTCTTAACTGCTACTACGAGGCACAGAATTGATTTTCAAGTTGGATAAAGGGGGCTGGAGTGTGGTGGAGGAGAAGGGAGAGAGGTGCCAGAGGAAAAAAAAGTCTCGCTAAATTGATTCCCGGATTCGGTGAGGAGAGGGGGAGGGGAAAGAAGGGTGCCAGAGGCAAAGGGAGGTACGGCACATAGGATAGATCCAAGACTTTAGAGTTTTCCTCCACCCTTTCCTTTTTCTCCCAAAAAAGTTCCAGGAAAAGGTCTTCCACTTTTTTAATTAAGTTTTTCACACCAATTTCCTTATCATATTTTCCTTAGTAACGGCCAACCAAATATTCAAACGACCCGACCGATCACGAGAGCAAGGGCCAAGAGGTTCCAAGAAGAGCTATAGATTGTCTTCATAGAGATATTGAAGCTTACCACTTTTAAAGATCACAATGAAGGCCACTTGGAGTTTTTAATTGAATGAAAATTCAAATAGAGGACTATAGGAGTAAGCTTGGAGGGTCAGCCCTGTCCAAAGTAAAGAATCGATGACTTTGGTTCTTTCATTTAACAAATGGCTCCGGTTCTGGTTACGGTTTCACGTAAGAATCATATCAAGATCGAAACCTTGAAAACTGTAACAGTCAATTCAGTTTAATGGTTCCGGTTCCAATTTGACTCAAAGAATGAAGAAGACCAAGTGGAAAGACACGAGGATAATAAGATAGGGAGCTTGAAGGATGAAGAAAGCACAAAAAAAAATTTTAATTTCTTGGAACAATGGAGAATCCAGCGCAAGAAGAGAAGAATATGGCACCAGATTTTAGGGTAAAAAACCTACTGGAAAATATTTAAGAAGAATCTGGTGCCGAAAATAGTGAAACCGGCCCCAGTTGAATGTATTCTTTTACATAGGGAAGGAGCTATTGAACCCAATTTTTGTGTTTAAAACCTCATTTTATTGCCCTTTTGAAGTGTAACTACGTAGATTAAAGCTCTTAAATAACTATAGTTAACTTTCAATGATTCTAGGGCTAAGACACAATATATACTCTTATTTTCTCATGAAAGGGGAACTTTGGCATATTAATGAAAATATAGGGAATGGAGAGTGTTCTTCATTTCTTCTCTTCAAGAATCAAGGCTCTTCATAAGGCTTAATCCTATCTAGTTTATGTCTCTAAAATCCTTTGGATAATCCACTCCACTCTCTAAAGGGGTTCTAATCTTCTTTTAGAGTTAGGGTTCCCTTAAGTTTGTGGGTGCCTTATCTAAGGGTTCAAGGCTATTGCTCTTGGGTTCTTTAGTTGTGTGTAGAGTATAAATTATCTATTATTCTTGGGCTCTTGTTGTTAGCTCTTCAAGCGTTCTAGAATACAATTAAATATAGTTAATTTATTTTTGTTTTCATGTCTAAGGTTTATTTCTTGTTTTATCTCTTCAATCCAAAATTCTCTTCAACTACTTACTTGAAATGTTTCCTCAGATGATTCTTATCAAAAACCTTTTCCAAGAAAAAGGGTTTTCTTTTCCACACCAAATTCCTTGAACCAAACAGGCCTAAAACTCCTAAATTGAAGGAACTCACACCCCTTCTTTCCAAATCCTTTCTTCTCTTTCCACTTCTCTACCAGTAATTATATGTTGCACTAGAGCGCACCTTGCAGAAACGGCACCGTTCAACTAAAAATTTAAAAAAGCGAAATAATCATCCTAGTCTCAACAAAACCAAGTGGGACACATGGGCATGAGATGTTCCATAAGTTATGTATTAATATTTCATAAAAACATTATAGAAGTTCCATGGAAATAGTATGCATATTCCATGGGTTTTTCTTATTTTTGCTTCTTGGATTCCAATATTAAACATGCATTATACTCCTGTGGGAATATAATGTTTTGTTGCAATGAGGTTTCATGGAATAATAATGAATGTTCTGTGTTCTTTGTTAGAGATCAATGTTCTATGGGAATATAATGCACATATTCCATGAGTTTGTGTTAATGTTTTATAAAAATAGCATTGAGGTTCCATGGTTTATATTAATATTCCATGGAAATATAATACATGATCCAGGAATATTGTGTTAATGTTTCAAGAAAATAGTATTCATATTCTTGGGTTATGTGTTAAAGTCTGTGGAAATATAATATGTTTGATAGAATGGAAAAATAATGAATGTTTCATGTTCTCTTTGTTAGAGATTCATGGAAATAGTATTGATGTTTTTGTTGGAGATTTTCATAATACTATGAACATAACATATGAATCATGAAGGTTCTTGGAACCTAACTAATGAATATATCTTTATGTATCAATAATGAATGTTCATAATAGTAATAATTGTTTATAAAGGTCCACTTATTAGAGATATAATTCTAACTGAATAATTATGACCTTAAGCTAAATGTGCATGACTACCTATAAAGGGATAGGTAGCATACAGGAATAAAAAGAAATAAAAAGATATAACATGATCTCTCATACTCAAAGTCTCATAAGCCTCTTATGATATTAAAGTGTCTCCTATAATATCCTATAAGGTTCTCACATTTCTGTAGAATCAGTAATACTCTAAGTTTTGATATCGTTAATGCAAGTTGTCAAACATAGGCTTCATTGTATCATCGAGGATATTTTGCTAAACTCAATTGTATACCAAAATATTGGTGCAGCGAAATAAGCCTTAAAGAATGCGACATTGTAATGCACCTTGGAGTCATGTTGATCTCACTATTGTTTTTGTTCAACGGTCTTAACGCTTATTTCTAAGATGGCTCCAATGTTTTAATGGGAGAAGGCTACTTCATCGTATTGAAGTTGTGGTTGGATAGAGGCTATATTAATAATGGAGAAGAAAGTTGCAGATATATAACTTTCTTAATATGGGTGAAGTGTATGAGACAAGTAAGAGTATAGAAAAAAGAAAGAGTTAAAAAAAATTCTTGATTTTCTCAAGTTGTACAGTCATCTTCTAGCAGATGATTGGATGGCCATTACTTCACCAATTGAGCTGAAATTTGGACTGGTGATAGAGGGGAGACAGTACTTTATTGCAAAAGGTGGAGATCATCTTTTGACGGTCGGATCAGATATTATTTCCTCGAGACATAACCTACTATTTTGGTGTTTTCTGCTCTTTTTTTTTTATATTACCATATAGTGCGTAAAAGAAGCATACAAGTAAGAGATTTCTTGTTCTCTCTTGATTTATAAATAATTTTTTAGACTTCTTCATTTATTGGATAACTTTGTTTAAAGTATGTTCACTTGGAGAAATACATGCTTAATTATATAATAATATCATTCATGTTTATGGATATATATTTGCAAACATGTCTAGACTTGATTTATAATAATACGTTGTTTATATTTTATCTAATCTTTAGCGAACATGATATTTTTATATGTTTATAGACAATTATTCTATATCATGTTGTGATTATGTTCTAGTTTTAGAAGATTATGTCTTAAGAGAGAATTAAAAACTCTCAAAACTGACAATTTGCATAGACGATTGCAAGTTATGCATTGATTTTTCAAAGCATGATAAAAGTGGAATTATTATGATCCCCTATTTCTGAATCCACCGGAATTTAAATTTCAACTCTTTACATATCACAATATAATTGTGTGCTTGAAAAGGAAAAATAGAGTATCATACAAAAGATAATGTCAGATTGTCAAACTCTATTTGTTCTCAAGGTTATTAAGAATTAAGTTGTATTATCAAATTGTTGACATTGAATAAAATTATCATATCAGAGAAATGTATTAAAAGAAAAGCTCTATACTAGTGCATTTGGAAGTTCAAAGTTGGTTGGCCGAAAAGGTCCATGAATTTCAATGAAAATTTGTTCAAAAAAGAATTGAATATGCATGATGATAATGCATATTGGTTTATGACCAATAAAACCAAAGGGTTCTATAGAGGATTATTACTTTCATTCCCCCTATAGTAGGATGTCATTTTTGTCTGTGGTTCGATCTAGCAATGCATTCAATCTGTGGCATTGGACTGGTTCGGCTGGGCTTTCCCAGTGTCCCTTTGCTGCGGGTGCTTGCTCATTTATGTCTCCCGAAAGCAGCCAAGGAAGAACAAAGGGAAAAAGGCAAAACCCGGTGGGAATGGAAAAGTAGCGACTGAAACAAGAAAATTGGGATCGGTTGGAGAGCTTTCCATAAATTCACATTACACGGCCAAACTAAGCCTCTTTTGAGGGGAATGAGCTGACCCTGAGTCTAGGGCCTCTCTAACCCTGAAAAGTGGTGGGCGTCCACTAACGGCCATTCCTGCCTCAGCTCCGATAAGGCAATTCCGGTAGGAGTCGGTAGTTTGGCACTGGATCCCTTCAGACCTAGAGAATGAATCAAGAAAGTGTTCAATGAATTATGATTCAATTCCTATACCTAAAGTTTCCGGTAGGAGTCGGTAGTTTGGCACTGGATCCCTTCAGACCTAGAGAACGAATCAAGAAAGTGTTCAATGAATTATGATTCAATTCCTATACCTAAAGTTTAAAAGTGTGATTCTCTTAAGAGATTAATTCTCAGAAAATGAAAAATGAAATGATAAGTCAATTAGAGTCATGACTTATGGCTTATGTGCCTAAATATGAATTTCTTGTAGAAAGTACAAGAGGATTTTATAACTATAGTTATATCAAGTATCTAATTAAAGTGATTACTTATTTATTTTGTAAGATCAGTTAAATGCTAGCAAATATATTGGAAAGATCTTACAAGAAAGCTCTTGTGTTTGAACGTTCAATGGAGATGGGTTCACAAGTCCATATCCCAAAATCACCAATAATAGCACTCGACTCAATGCTTGATACAACGTCTAATCTTGAGTTCAATGAGTTAATATTGTTATATATGTGATTGCAAGCACTATAGTATTATTATCCCTCCATCTCGAGTAAAGTGCTTGGTATCCCATAGGTTTGGTAAAAATGTTGAGTTTAAAACTCTTAATGGGCCTGGAAGTTTAATGAAAGAGTGTATATTATAGGAAAACTCTATATGCAGAGTCCATTTATATGAATGTGAAGTGTGGCCGCTTCTCAGAGTTAAGGACTTGACTCTTACAGCATTCATGAAAAGGATACAGACACATGGCATAATAGTGTCAGTTGATTAGAGTATTTATTGGTTATGAAATTTGTGTAGAGTACATTTAGTTAATCGATATAGAATTACTGGTTCAAAAATTTATTCAACCATGTCATTTTAATTAACTATGACGTACTTTACTACGTAAAGATTTAAATCACAAGATACTTTTATTTATGCATATGATTTCCAGATATATGATTCTTTTAGATATTCTGAAAATGGTGTGAGATTGTTAGAGATTTTCAAAATACTATAAACATGACATATGAATCATGAAGATTCTTGGAATCTAACTAATGGATATATCTTTATGTATCAGTTATGAATGTTCATAGTACTTATAATTGTTTATTAAAGTCTATTTATTAGTGATACAATTCTAAATTGAATAATTATAATCGATAGAACACAGAAATAAAAAGGATATAACATGATCTCTCATACTAAAAGTCTCATAAGCCTCTGATGATATTAAAGTATCTTCCATTAATATCCTATATAATGTTATCATTTTTCTATGGAATCAGTAATACTCTAAGATTGATATCGTTAGTGCAAGATGTTGTCAAACATAGGTTTCATGTATCTTTGAGGACTAAACCCAGTTGCATGCCAAAGTATTGGTGGCGCGAAATAAGACTTAATGAAAGCGGCATTGTAACGCGTCTTGAAGTTATCTTGATCCCAACTATTTTTTTTTTGTTCTAATGGTTTCATGGTTTGTGTTGATAATGTTACATGATAATATAATGTATATTTCATGAGTTTGTGTTAATGTTTCATGAAAATAGTATTGGTGTTTCATGAAAATATACTGCATGTTACATAAGAATGTATTGCATGTTCCATGAGTTATTTGTGGGTCTATGAATTTTGTTCCAAGTTTGCTTTGTAGTAATGATGTTACATCTATTAACATATAATTTTATCAATCACATATACTTAAAAAGAAAATACACAATTTAATATACAATTACAAAACTACATTTATACGTACTCATTTAACGTATAAATGTGGGAGTCTATTTCGTGTGTGCAATATTTTGGCGAGGAGAGGAGAGCTGGCAAAAGAAAGAAAATTTGTTGCAGTTTCCTACAATAGAGGAGAGAGCATGCAAAACGTCATCCTTACAAAACAGAATCTACAAATCATTCAAGCAAAAGATGTGAAGCATATCATATCGTATCATATCACAAAGATCAGATCTTGTTGTTAATTAACTTCTCTCTTGTTTGTTTGCCATTGAATTTGAAAGAAATTTTTTCATTACAATTGAGACATCAATGATGATGTATCATAACTTCCTATATTTAAATTCTTTTCCAGTGCTATTTTTTTCTTTAGAAAAATAACAATTCTTTTTCAGTATTTGTGCATTAAATTGAAGGGACTTAAGAGGTGTTGTAATATTATTGGATTGGGAATATGCAATGGCCAATAAAATAGGGGGATCAAATGGTATTTGGAAGCATCAATTTATTTACTCATATAAGGGGCTTTCCAATCTATATAATAAAGCCAACCAAATCAAATAGCAGCTTGTTAGAATCAACAAGATATGTACCTCCCCCCGATGATTTTGTAGGACAAGTTGACAAGGTTAAGAAGTACGATGCACATGTAAAAAGTGTTACCTTTTATGAATTTTTTTTTTTTTTTTTTAAACCCTTGTGTTACCACCTACAGTCCTATGAGTTGATCAAATTATTTTCTTAACAAGTCATCCTTTAATATATTTTTTAATACAAATAATCTTGATAATATAAAACTTTATAAAATAACACAAACCCAAAATTCTAAAATATAAATCATAATATAAAGTTACTATTACAAGAAGTGTATTAAAGAGTGTACTAGAGTATATTCTAGATGATCATACACATACATTAAAGATGCGTAAGTTATTTAAATTTAGCTTAGACATTTATATACTACTTCCAATTAGAAATATAAGTCATTTTAGATCTAAGTAGGATGATTACTTACACATTTTAATATATAATTATTGTCTATATTTTAACTCTATCCTCTTTAATTCATTTATTACTTTCTTTCCTTTCTTTCTTTCTCTTTATTTATTAAGGATATAAAAGATATTTTATATAAAAATTACATTATTTTCTTACTCTTTTAAGTCGTGTAGACGAGTCTAAAAATATTTATATGTAGTAATGAATTAATAATATGTATGATCAATTTTAGTTTTGAAATTTTGTATTTTTCCCAAACTTTTCTAATTAGCATAAACCTTCCCAACTTCTTCATCATTAGCAAAAAGCACTCAGATGGAAGAATTTCTTGGGACGACCGATCTTCACTAGTAAGCTTTTAGTTCAAAAAAAACTTATAGGTCAAATAAAAAAAAAAATGTTCCTACACAAAATTTTGAAAACAATAAGATATCTTAAAAGAGATCGATAAATCTAATTCGAAAATTTATATATAGTGCGAAAAAATTAAAAAAAATTCCCTCATCTTCCTTACTCTTTCTCTCTCTACACAATTTCTCTCTACTCTCTCTACTCCTTCTCCATTCTAAAACTGTAATTTTTAATATTGAACTTGTAATAGGGGTAGATATAGATCATTAGAATTTGTGAAAGAAAATATTGATTTAGAAGTAAGAAAAGTTGAAATTATTTTTTTTTCGGCACTGACACTGGGATCGCTCGAACCGGGGACCGAACATGAGCGGATCGCCCATTTAGACGGTCCTTTCTCAAAACCGATCGCCTAGATGCTCGACCTGCTCACATCTGGATCACCATTTTGGGCGACCTGGGTTTTTTTTATTTTTTTTATTTTTTGTTTATGTTGATTAGGAAGAAAGAATTTTTGTAGGTATTTAGAAAACTTGAAACATGAATAGCTCTGTAATCGGAGGTCCGTTTCCACTCGTTTTGATGGTTCTCGTAAAGATAATCGTAATAACATTGCCGAAAAAGTGATCCGGACGCGTTTCGGAGCAAAAAATACTTCCCGTGAAGTCAAAAACTTTGACGGGACATAACTTTGCGCTTGGACGTCCGATTGATGCAATTCTTGTAGGCGTTTCGAGTATTTTTTCGAGATCTACGTGACGGAAATGCCTTTAGACTGTTTCCATCAATCTTTTCCACAAAAACATCCTATTTTAGTTTTAATTTATGTTTTTATAATTTTCTAATACTTTCTCTCTTATTAACTAAAAAATTACGACACCAATTTGAAAATTAAACATAGGAGCAGTCTTCTTTTTGCTCTAATTAAAAATTCAAATGATTAAAGTTGGTAAATATTTGAATACGTAAATACTTTATTATTAAATAAAATCACATGCGCTTGTTGTAATAATGTTTCTATGTTATTTTCCATGAGGTCAAGATTCCAATCTTCTCACCAGTTTTTTTTTTTTAAATAAATGAAAGGATGATGTGGCAAATAACGCACAATCAAGGTACGTTATCTACCACATAGAATATTTAGCCCATAAAATTGTGAATTAGTGATAACGCACAATGAAAATGCAAATAGATTCAAATAACAGAACGACGTAGATCCAAATACATTTGAAGAATTTTTTGAACTGAAAAAATATGTGGATCACACATATTTATTTGCAACTGATCGAATCTACGTCTTTCTGTTACGATATAATATGAAACAATTAAAATTTTAACACATTTCATATTAAAAATAAAATTGTAAAATCAGTGTAATAAACAAAAATTTCAAAAACTAACATTTAAAAAAATAAACCAACTGGGGCTCGGGTCGCCCAGGCGAGCGAGTCAGACCTGATCAAGTCGTGCATTTGAGTGATCGATTCTAAGAAAGGACCGCCAGGATGCGCGACCCGCTCAGGTTTGGGTCGCTGGTCCAGGCGATCTGAGCCCTAACTCTGAAAAAAATTATTTTCAACTTTTTTTACTTCATAATGGTCCATATCTATCTCCAATACAAGTTTAATGTTAAATATTACCGTTTCAAAGTAGAGAAAGTAGAGAGAAATTGTGTAGAGAGAAAGATGAAGGAACTTTTTAAATTTTTTCGCACTATACATATAGATTCCCTATAGATTTATCGACCCCTCTTAAAATATATAATCAAGCTATTTTGTCATTAATAAGAAAAGATTCTATTTGGATTGACACTGTGTGGTTAGATAGTTTAATTTTAAAAAAATTTCTTGAACAAAAATTAAAATTATTTGTGAAAAAGAGGATATGAGTTTAAAATTAGAATTTTTTTTCATTGAATTTCAGACAGAAATCCAATCCAAATGCCAATCCAAATAGAGCGGCTCTATTTGAATAGATTTTTAATTTTTGAATAATTTGTATATTTTAAAAAAAATTGTACAAATTAAAATTATTGGTAAGAAAAGATACAGATTCCATAATGAACAATTAAAGAATAAAATTTTAAAGTGATATTATAAAAAATTACTCTTCCATCTCAAATTTTTTGTTTTACTTTCCCTAATTATACTCTCATTTCTTTTTATAAATAGTAGTTAAACTTTTAATTTTTAATTATATCCCTCATTATTATTCATTTAACTACTAAATATTTTTATTTTCTAAGAAGTATTAATATAAAAACACCTACCATTCTAATAATTCCATGTCTATATTTGTAAAGTTTCAAAATAAAAAATTAAATTCATTTAGTATCAAATAAATTAAAGTAAAATTTATTAGTTTAAATAATGTTCTTAATTTATATGAAAATTGAAATGGATCAAAGATTTTGAACGGATAGAGTATTAAATTTATTTTTCACAAGAGAAAAAATAAGGAAAAAATATTTAACAAATTTTGTGCAAAGAGTCTATGAAATTGGTCTGCAAGTGGAGCCACCACCATATGACCAACCAAGGAAAAAAATAATTTTTGAATAAAAAAAAAAAAAAAAAAGACCCACATATGACCATGCATGACGGATAAAGTAACTAACTGCACATAACCGAAAGAAGAAGCAACTACCAGCCTTCTAGGACACCTGTCATCCTGTCATTGGGTTTTCCTCGAACGCCCATTCCTAAGCAAACTCATGGTATGACTGTTAGATGGATAATATTTGGGGGTGGGGGGTGGGTATATTTGGTATTTCATCGTTTTTTCGATATCTATATAATACAGGCTCTCTCCCTCGCGGGAAGGAAAAGAAAGGAAAAGCGAAGGCATAAGAAACAACAACAATGTCTCTACGTTTCTCTCTACCGTTGATTCTCTTTCTTTCCACAATCTCAATTTCCTTCGCTATCCTCCTCGAAGGAGACGATCCTTTCCTCAGTATGGTAGTCGGCGCCGGCGATAATGATATGTTGAACGCTGAGGCTCAGCACCATTTTTCCATCTTTAAAAAGAGGTTTGGAAAATCCTACGCTTCTAAGGAGGAGCATGATTATAGGTTTGCGGTGTTTAATGCTAATATGCGCATAGCACGACGACATCAGGCATTGGATCCTTCCGCCGTTCACGGTATCACTCGCTTCTCCGATTTGACTTCGGGGGAGTTCGCTCGTAATTTTCTCGGATTGAATAGCCGACGATCGAGGCTTAGGCTACCGGCGGATGCTAACAAAGCTCCGATCCTTCCTACTGATGATCTTCCTAAGGATTTTGATTGGAGAGGACATGGTGCCGTCACGCCCGTTAAGAATCAGGTGATTTTGTCAATTTAGTAAAGTAATATTCAACATAACACGCTGTTTGAATATTAGGGTTCACTTTTTGACTTTTGATTTTTTGAAGTCTTCTTTTTGCTATATTTGGCTAGTCCAGCCACATCATAATGTTTACCAACCTTTTTGTGCTCCCGGTATTTCGGTTTAAGTTGATTTATTTCCTTTTGGGTATGTATGGACGTGATTATTTATGATTACTTTGTTTTGAAGATAAATTATGTTAATTTATTTGTTTTATGAATGATTGTGATGGTGGTCTTTGGGTAATTGGATAACTAGGGCTCCTGTGGATCTTGCTGGTCGTTCAGTACAACTGGGGCCTTGGAAGGTGCAAACTTTTTAGCAACAGGCAAACTTGAGAGCCTCAGTGAGCAGCAGCTTGTGGACTGTGACCATGAGGTTAGTGTAGTTTAGAATCTGTTATGTTTCCCATTTGTATTTAAAATATATTCTCTTTGTGGTTTCGCCAGCTGACTCACTCTGTTTTGCTGAATTTATTATGCATGCCTTTGGGTGCCATAACTGTTTAAGAAACCAGTAGGTTCGAAATTTTGTTACTTGATCAACTAAATAGCTACCATGATTGGCCCGGCTGCAAAGCCTTATGCTAACTGAAATTTGCATTGAAAGAGATATATGGAAATAAAGTACACACTTGTTATGATGTTGTCTTTGAATGATAACTTGGTCTGTTTCATTTATGGAACCGTTGTTGGCAACTAAAGCTTTTCATTTTTCATAAATTTATAACTACATATATTTGAAATTGGTAATTCGCATTGAATTTGTTTTCCTTTTTTATCCGAAGTGGGAGATTGTGACTACTATTATCATCTGGAAGGAAAAAAAGAGCTTACTTGCTTTCTGTATGAAGTATCAACTATGTGGATGTGTTATATAACAAAGTAATGGTTTTGACTCTGCTAACTCCTTAATCCGACCTTCTTCCTTCTTGCTTGTGTATGAATAGCGCAGGTTAATAAAAAAACCAGTGTCCATTATTTAGGAAACTTCCACTTTTTGACCTAGAAATTTCTGAAATCTTGTTTAGTTTTGGAGCATTTTTCATGCTTTTGGACAAGCTCTGAACACCATAGGTTGCACACAACATGGATAATGCTATATAAGTAAATTTCATTCATACAGATACCCACTAACCACCTCACAGCTATATCATCGAGCACTTGAACTCAAATGTGGCAGTTTCTTTGTCAAAACTAATCATGGTAGTAGTCCATTCGTGGGTAACTTTGAAACATTCTTCTAATACTCCTGCACTTTCTCTGTTATTTGTATTAATGTATTGCAATGACCACATATCCTTTCTATATGGTATCTCTTGTTAGATTTTCAGACATTCATCTGTTCTAATAACAGCAGCATAGTTGTGTAATCTTGGTCACTTAATTAGAGTAGAATGAGAATAAGGATGTCTTATGAAGACGTATTTGGTGTCTCTGCATTTACGAACCTTTTTTATGCACTCACATTCTGTATGGCTGTGCTAGTGTTAACCTACTGTAATAGTACTCCCTTGCAACGTTTGATATCCTCGCCACATCAACTTGACCCTCCCATGTGCTACAGTGTGACCCTGCAGAAAAAGATTCATGCGACTCCGGATGCAATGGTGGGCTCATGAATAACGCGTTTCATTACACGCTTAAAGCTGGTGGACTTATGAGAGAGGAAGACTATCCTTACACTGGCACAGATCGCGGAACTTGCAAATTTGACAAGACCAAGATTGTGGCAAAGGTTGCCAACTTTAGTGTAGTTTCACTTGATGAAGATCAAATTGCTGCCAATCTTGTCAAGAACGGTCCCCTTGCTGGTAACTAGCCTCTTCACCCTCTCACGCTTACTTCTCGATATTCACTCCAATCTTTATACATTGTTGTGGAGGCAGGGAGTGGAATATTACCTGATCAAAAAGAAAAAACATAAAATGGAATGGTGTATTTGTATCATCAGTACCTCTCTTTTTAAGAGAAAACATCCATTGTGTGACAATGCCTTATTTTGAATATTTTCTGGGGACTCATGTTTAAAAGTAATACTTAACAATGAAATTGTTTTGTTTGATGCAGTGGCTATTAATGCAGCGTACATGCAGACATATGTTGGGGGAGTTTCATGTCCATACATATGCTCCAAAAGGTTAGACCACGGTGTGTTATTGGTGGGGTATGGTTCAGCAGGCTATTCTCCCATCCGCATGAAGGAGAAGCCATACTGGATAATTAAGAATTCATGGGGAGAGAACTGGGGAGAAAATGGCTACTACAAAATCTGTCGCGGTCGTAACGTTTGTGGTGTGGACTCAATGGTCTCTACTGTTGCAGCAGTTACAAATTACAACGACCTCTGAGATTGATTCGTGACGATTAGTGCTCTCGTTATATTGTCTCTGTACATAGAAATTATGGCCATTTGATGTCATAAAAGCATAGTCACTTGTAGGTTTCATTCTGCGGGGCGCAACAAAGTTGAGATTTACTAGGCGCCCCTTGATTGTCTATTTCTTTATTGCACTCATTAAATTATCATATTACCTCGGTGTTTGTCATACAAGGGCTTTTTTTTCCTTGAAATTACTCAAGACTTCTGATACATTTGACACTGTTGCGTAAATATTGTGCACGCTTCCATGAACATTTTGTTATGCTACTAGTAAGAAAATAATTTTTTTTATTATAATGCTGTCATAAAGTCACTCATCCGTGGGATTAATGTTCAAATAAACAGTTTGTTAGGGCACTGAATTTTTCCTTTTCCTTTTTTTTTATCTTTGTGTGAAAATTTTCTTTATACTAATTAGATAATTTGAACTAAATATTTCTCACTTAACTGCTTGCTTTGCTATTGAGTTTTCAGCACATAAATAAATGTCCACTCAGCTGTTTGATTAATATCCAAATCGGAGATTCTGCTCGATTATTATCCAAACAATTGAGATTTTTCCTTTTTTCCTTTTTTCTTTTTTTTTTTCTTGATAATTGAGATTTTTCCTTTTTCCCTTTTTCTTTTTTTTTTTGCTTGATAATTGAGATTTTTCATGTGCTGATACATAATCGGCATTGCAGTAAAACCAAAACTACAACTCATAACAGTTACTTCACTCTAAGATTTTCTAGTACATGTATTGCAAAAGATAAGTAAATATGAGAATACTATGTAAAATATTCTTAATCATCTTAACCATCATAAAAAGATTTGTATTTCTTAGCGAAGGCAGTATTAGATGATCCTGCCTGCAGTTCTCGGTATCCAAAATTACAAATAGCAAGACTTTCCTTTCTCGCATAGAATTTTCTCTATGGTTTAGGAGATTGGTAGTTGCTGCAATGTTAGATAGTATACCTTTTCCTGTTTCATGAGAATAATTAAAGCAGAAAATGCTCAATTCAAGGAAGCATCAGTACAAATTATACAAGTAGCAGCAGATGTTTTATACTCGCATTTCCATTTCGCAGCGAAAACAAGCTGATGCAATAAACAGCTTGTTGCAGCATTCTTATTTTCTTACAGAAGATGGTGAGAGTATTGAGACCAACCCCCGATAAACAATAAATAAATAGTGAATAATTATTCGAGGACTAATCATTTGATAATCATACACGGTGACTACGCTTGCCACCTCTAAAACAGTTGAGTCATTGCAAGTAGAAGACCAACAATTATTACAAATCCAAATTGAATATGTGCAAGAGAGACTGGTCGGTTCAAAACTCTTGCCTCCTCTGTACGTGGTGGCCCCATCCAAATGAAAGAATCACATAAAAACCATGTTTTGCACACAAACAATCCCCCTGTTGGAATCTCATCAGTACAAAAGCTCAAATTAGTCCTCTTCATCATTGACTAAAGAAAACGAGAATGGGTAGAATTTGTATCCATCTCCTTCATAAAACTTATTCTGGAACTCCACCCAGTGAAGACGTAATGCATGCAGGAAGGCACTAAGCGTTTCCATCACTAACAACACTCCAACAGTTGCAAAAATGAATATTATGATTCCAACGATGAGAATAATTATGTTGTTGTACCTGTGGCAAAGGTAAATTCCAGAAATTAGCCTTTTCAGCTTAAGAGTAGAGCAAGTGTAGACACACATGAAGTTTCTCGGACGAAACTATGCTCTAAAAAATCTGGGCAAGAGATGCAAGCATATTTCGAGACAGTACTAGGGCAAATACAGACCACGAAATCATGATGTGCAAGAAAATAGACCGTTATAGAGATTTGCCAGAGTTAAACATGTTCTGTTTAGAATCACATAATGATGACCAAACACTTGCAACTAGCTGTGGAATATACAATTGTAAGAACCCAAGATAAATCAACTTACCCCCATGCAAGAAGAAGAACTTTCTCATAGAACACGGTTGATAACTCGGAGTGGGCAAGGCTGAATGACGACAAAATTGAACAATATGGTCAGGTTAGCATATGATGTTAACCATGTGAAAGAAAAAAAGCTTGAAGAACTGTTAAAAGTGAAAGTAATGACTGCATATTCCAAAATGCATGCTATGACGGAATTTGTGGAGCACATCATACTTGAGATACCTGATGCTAGGTTCCTTGTTCAAAGAGAGAAAAATCTTGCAGATAATTGCTTAGAATAAGTTCAAGTAGCCATTAAAAGTCCATGTTCCAAGTATATCACTATCCAGCTTAGCAGAGTTGTGAGCCAGAAATGCTCCCACAAGAAAGAAAGCATAATGCAACAGATTTGTGTTTCC
The DNA here is from genome assembly GCA_028651295.1 of Catharanthus roseus. Taxonomy (NCBI): domain Eukaryota; kingdom Viridiplantae; phylum Streptophyta; class Magnoliopsida; order Gentianales; family Apocynaceae; genus Catharanthus; species Catharanthus roseus. The sequence goes on along the minus strand of JAPQWS010000124.1, from coordinate 3,752,857 downwards.
TTAGTGTAATTATGAAGCAGGAAAAAAACTGGGTAACTTCCCCGCACCCCACCCCCCCACCCAAAAAGAAAAACCATACCTGAGGGCCCACAGACGAAGATAAGACGCTGTATTTGAGACTGCTCCAAGTACAAACTCTATGGTGTGTATCAGCTGATGTACAAAGATTTCACTGAACTCAAATTCTTCATGTCCATGAGATCCCTGGTCTGCCTCAACTAGCAAAGATTCTTCAGTGTCTTGAAGGGGAGCGTAATTTTGGCCATGGTGCCTCTGAAGCAACAAGACACTCAGAATGGTAAAGAAACAGAAAGAGAATAACTAATGGTACCACAGCGAGTAAAATGATCAGATCATAAGCAAGGAAGAAAATAAAACAAGATGCATACATCATGTTGACTCTTCAAAAGGAAAGGCTTTGGAATCAGCATCCATGGAACAGCAACAAGTGCCAGCAATAGCAAAACTATCTGTACAAGTGATCAAAAGAGTTGATACTTGGAACCATAAATGCTACATGTTGAAAAACTCTGTGCTCTGTGTCTAGTTCAAAGAAGAAAGAAATCAAGAGATACCTGAGCTAACTTCTGGCCAGGGAAAAGCTGGTTTTCACCAAGCTCAGCAGTAGGACTAAGAAACATGTATATCATCACATGATACAGATCAGCTTTGGAACCCGTACACCACTTCAAGATTATAAGGACAGAAAGGTAGCCAAACAGACCATTTAAAAATATCATCTCAGGAACAAATTGGCACCTGAAATTGTAAATCACCAGTTCATAAATAGGAGATGAAGTACTTTCAGCAACAAGGAAAAGCTACAAAACAAACAAGAGCTTGTGCAAATTATCCTAAACCACTAATCTGTCATAGCACAAGGAAACAAGTATAAGATATATACCATATATTTATGCCATTCCTAAAGAATTTTGCATTGCAGAAGCTCAATATGATTCCGAGGTTCATTTGGGCCACTCCCAGGAGAATTGACATTTTCATCTTTAACGAGTTTAGGAATGGCAACTCACTGCGTGTACCATGCCATACAGGATCCACCCCAAAGGGGTAAGTATCACGTGTCTTGATCAAGCCCACAGAAGCTGCTTCACTGCAGCAAAACAATTGTATGCATTTAGAGAATAACTATGGGACATACCAAATGTGGTACCAAGTCATGTATATACCTGCAAGAAGGATCACGGCATGTGTATGCTGATTGACCAAATAATCCAAATGGGACAGAAAAAAATTCATTATAGATCAATCCCGTGAAAATTGAGAAAAGAGACATCATCAAAATTACGTAACGCCCCCCAAAAGTCATCTCCATAATGTCTCCAAGTTTCTGCATCACCAAAATCGTCAGGTCTCCAATGAACAAGAAAAACCCACCACACATCAGAAGAACGGGATGCAAATTGGCCAACACTTCTAGCTTAACAACTTGGAAGGTTTTTGTCTGATTTTAAGTAACCGTTATTTGCATTCATAAACATCAAAAGAAAGAGTTCCCCTATTGATTGTCCTGATGGATGGTGAATTTCTGTTACAGTAGAACATTTGGATCACTGCAACAATACCAGGATGAACCTAAGCAAATTTGAGGTGAAAACTCCACAGGAAGAAAGACATACTTTATCAAATGTTTCCATCTAAACATCTCGTGCCAACTAAGGGTTTTATGTCAATTTGAACTTGAGAAACAAAAATGTGACTGAACCAGACAATAGTAACTGAAGATGTGGGACATTATATTCACGTTGATACTTTCTCAAAGCAGTTGGTCGGAAAGTCTGGCATAGAAAAACTTTAAATTGTGAATGCAAAAGCTATAGCAGCCCAGAAAATCACAGCTAAAGAGTTGAGCAATCTGAAGATTGTATCTCCTATGAACAGAGTAGACATTACCTGACTGGATAACTTCCGCTCTCTTAAAGTCAAATATAGTGTTGCGACTAACAGGCATATGCCATGACCCCAGTCACCAAACATGACTGCAAAGAGAAACGGAAATGTGACAATAGTGAATACACCAGGATTTGCTTCTTGATACTTGGCGACCCTGTAACAAGGTAAACATAACATATTTGAGTTCTGAGAAACACAGGCTGTATAGTATATAACGGTTATAAAATTTGAAGAGAGTAATATAAGGAAATAAAACTGTGTCTAGCTCCAAATGCTATTAGTTTTTTCCTTCAGAGGACAAGATTAAGCAATCTCAAACATACCTAAGGTACATAAATAGACTATGTCGAATGTTCATATGGAGACTATACAAACTATTCATACAAGCAACATGTGGCAACATTTCTTTCATTATTTCTAGATTGCTCCCTCCCAAATTATTGGATGGTCCACATTACTATTGCATTTTGTTTCTGTTACATAAAAACAGCTGAGCAAATCACTGGAGATAATGACCATTCACCAGAGTCACTTTACATGTATCCTAAAGCAAACAGTTAATGGGCTCTAGTGAGTTGAAACCTACTTAATTCAAGCTATGCAGGAAAAAATACAGCTAAGCAAGCTCAATCTCTTGCAAGTTACACCAGCTATAATTTGAGTTCGATTGAGAAGTTTGATGAGTCCTTGTCTGATGCCTTTCTACCTTTCTGGGCCACTTCTGCACTTCTTTTCCATTTTTCTTACATGCCAGTAATCAAGCAAGTTAGGATTACTTCATTCTCTGATCCAAGAAAGGGGCAACAGATGGTATCACTAAGGACGACGAAGATGGTATTACCCAGTCTAGAAACTCACAAAGTACAGTCTGATGTATTTCTTACATATTTCCTTATTTGGTTCCATTTTCCCCGAAACAGCTAATGTGTCTTCAATTTCAAGTCTTACAGATATACAAGTTTGATGAAGTTAGCCACTAATCAAACAATTAAATCTTCTGCACATCTCAGTTATGTACCTTGGAATCTATCACTAAAAGACAGTCAAACTCCAGAAATGTCATTGAATATAGATCTTCCCAAAAAAATTATAGCATTCCTTATTTGAAACTCACCCATATGCATCAACAATTTCTTGAAATGCAGAAGTGAACTTATTTGTCTGAAAATATGTAGGAGGTGCCTCTCGTGTATGCAAGACTCGAAAAATGGCACCAACTTGTGAATTGGAGTCATGAGTAGCCCGTTGTAATGCATCCTGAACCTGCAAAACTTACATGTTGTGATGTTAATAACTCAAATAGTGGTGAGTATAGTGAAACACAAGCTATAAAAGCCATCTTACGGATCCTCATAATTTATATCTTACACGCAACGTGCCCCATCCCTCCCCAAGAAAAAAGATGATATTGTATACCTGTTTTGCAGCAGAAGTGGGACTCCACCCTTCGGCGACAAGACACTTCTTGGTCACATCAATGCTAAGCATGTTCAGAGTATGGTAAATTGATTTTTCCCTCCTCACCTGTAAAGGCAAGATTATGATGCAAATGAACAAAGGGAGACCTTACTCCTGATATAATTCTAATGACAAACCATGTAAAAAGCATGTTGCTTTGTTAAAGAATCTCCGAATAAAGACATTAGTAATAGATCACTAAAGCAACATACCAAAACATTCCAGCGATCAAATTTTTCTGCAATGGTTTGCAACAGATTGCCTCGATGCAGCAGTCCTGCATCTATAGTTGTCTTTAGCTCTGAAAGTCTTCCCGAGACCTAAAAATCAAAGGAAAAGTGATATACAATCCCTTACCAATAATATGTGGAAAAAGATGACATGCAAGTGAAGAAAATCAGGATTAGATGTTCATCTTTTTTTTTTTTATGAAAAGGATTAGATGTTCATCAATTTACTAATAAGTTTCTTCACCAGAAATCCCTAACAATTTATGTTTCAAACTAATTTACTTTAACCCGAATAAACATTGCTGATACTCCTGTGGACAGCCTCTTTAGCAACATATTTATAGCAAATAGTTCACAAGTAGAAGCTACTCCTGTTATTACATAAAGAGATCATCAATTCCAAAATTACTTGTTAAGTGTTTCCATATCAAGAAACCTTTGCCTTTCCCTATGAAGGTCACAGTGCAGGAAAAAAGATGCTTCTCCTCTAAAGATGTCAACAACTCTGTGAGAAATCAAAAACCCATATGTTGCATTCTGTAGTACTATATTTTCAGGAACTTTTAGTTTTCATATACATATCTGGAGAAAACGAACTGGAAAGGGCTTGGGTGACGCCTTTTACGAATTGAAGGGCATGCTGATGGTAAGGGATGGCTCTAACAAGTTAAGAGATGACTATATCTGGACAATAGAAATAAAACTGAAACATAAGGCTGAAACAATAGAAATAGATTCTCCAGACACTGAAAAGTTATATATATATATATATATTTTTGGTAATAGCAATCCTATTCACAAGCAGCAAGAAGTCCCTAATGTGGTAGCCAAGTAAACTGTCAATCCACTTACAAGCATTACGTATAAACCTTCAATGAATTGGAAACATTACTCCCTAGTGTGCCAAGCTTTCAGTCCTTTGAACAATGGTCAAAGCTTATATGCAATTCAATGATCTATGCATGTTGTGGAGAGTTTCTCCTTCACCAACCCTCCCATTTTTTCCATCTACATTGGACCCTGCATTAAAATTTTTCTGGAAATCCTAACAGGTGATCCCTTCAAAAGAAGGGATGAGCTTTATTAAAAACCTCTAGTCCTGAACTTCTCTTAGCTTTGAGTGTTTTGGTTACTAATTCCATTCCCAACCGTTCCCCCCATGTGCCCACAAACTCTTATTTGTCTATGCTTTCTATGCAGGCAAATACCTCAAAAGCAATAATCCCAACAAATTGAGGCAAAATTTCAGACTAATGCATAAAAGCAAGGAATTCTTTTGCAAAATTAGGACATTAACTGACTGGGCAGATAATAAAGACATCCAGGAAAAATGAAAGACGTGCAGTGTGAATACTCTTCAACCATGGGCAAGAGGGAGGAGAAGTGATATGTTTTAACACAAGAAAGAGATGGAAAAAGGTATATTGCTGAAACCATTTCATTTCACGGTTGCAATATCCAGAAGCCAAGTATGACACATACCTCATTAATTGATTGAGCTTGCTTGCTTAGGTCCTCACTGAATGGGTAACGATTTGCCCCAAAAGCTTCACATATCTTGAGAATCTTGTTCTTTGCCCTTTCACCAGAAAAGAAAACCACAAAGACATTCTTCTCAACCTACAAAATCATAATAAAAATAATAATAAGTTTAAGGACTGAGTATAATATATGAATTGATGAAGGTAGGTTATAAACTTTTGGGATCGAAATATCTATCAATAGCAGTCCCAATTAAATAAAAGTTTAAATTAATATCAGGTTCACATGACAGCAGCATGAACATCACCATGCATAGAACTTATGCAGCACCTACTGTATACATCTGATGTTAATTGTTTTTTATCCAGAAAGTACGAGGTGTTTCCCAGTGACAATATCGAGAAACTTACAAACAAAACCTCTGTTCCTAGCTGATAAATTGGAAATTTTATCCTATAGGATTTGCATCCTCTTTTCCCAAATGATACACCAGACTGCATGCTGCAATTCCCTTTTGGCTAGAAGGGATTTCATATAACACATTCTCGACCATTTTCATTTATTGGTCCCCAACTATATGATGTTGGACAAGAAGACACCAAATAAAAAGCATGGTCAATTTTTCCATCACAGCAAACAAAAAAGAAATGCATCCACTAGCTGGTATTTACACTTAGTCAAAATCTTAAACCGGAAAAACTACATATAAATCCACACTCAGACACTCATGCACATGTTTTGTAACTATATAAATGTCACTGATTAAAATTGCCTAAATGAAAGTTCCTACTCATTGAAGGATGAGACTAAACAAAGCCAGCCACCCCTCTCCCTATACATGTGTATTACAGAAGATCGTGTAAAGAACCTTCTCTCCTGAGACAGGGTCAGTCACAGGCTCGTCAACTGCAGACTGCCTCAGAAACACATTCCCCCTGGTTGCACGAAATAGAATCCTCTCAAAGGCCATGGACTTTTCCCTAGGAACAAGACCAGAAATGAAACCCAGCTTCACTTGCTTGGATGAGTCGGTAGAAATTTCCTGGATAATCTATCCATTAGGAGTTATTCGGTAATTTGAATGGACAAAGACATGCTCGCAAAATTATTACAGCTCACGCTTCATACCTGCTCTGACAAGAGAGGTGTTTCTAATGATACTTCACCACTCGGATTTGATGCATATTCCCGGTGCTGTGCTTCAGCACTGCTCAGAGCTGAGTGGAAAAACTCGCCAGCCTGAAAAAGACAGCCATGTTCACATCACATATTGAAGGCAGCAGCTATTAACAAAACTTTTAATATGGATAAATTGGACTAAAACCGTGATAACCCAAACCTGAAAGATATTCAAATCTTTTATCCCTGATTGACTAGCATGGCTAAGAATCAAAAACTTAATTCGTGGCATATACAAAGGTTTGAGGTATGACAGCAGCCATAATCAACTTGACTCTTAAGGCAATCTAGGAACTTCATAAACTTTTATCAGTTAAGCAACCTGTCAAGTATGCTAAACTAATCAGGAAAACTTATTATCATCTTTAGTAAGTAGTTTTAGGGCTTATTTTCACTCGTCCAGCTAAAAACATAATTTTGTATATCAAAAAAGAAGGTATTACCTTTATTATACTATCGTGTTAAGTACTTCCTCAGAACCCTCTTTTTACAGTTTCCCCATCAAAAACTTCATGATTACATTGACCATAACCAAGATACGTTTTAAATTTAAGCAAATCAATTCAGTATTCCTACAACACTACCCTAGAGTCTCATCCAAACGGATTTCACAGAAGCTCAAGATAAGAATATGTAGTAAAAGTAAGAAAGCAGTGTTAATAGACAGCTATACCTTGTGCAAGACAAGTTTATATTCCACCAGCTCATTATAGGAACGCTGCAACTTCTCACTGTTTGCATTTATTTCTACTAGCTCAGCTTCAAGTTCTCCAAGCTTTATCTGTATGTACACAACTTACAAGATTATTATACTAGCACTAGGATTGTTTGATCAACAATCACTATTTGTTGTACCTCCAAATCATCCAGGTTGATATCCACTTGTGTTTCAAGACTCACAGGAACTGACAAACCAGCCTTCGATATTTGATCCTTAAAAAATCGTAATTTGCGAGCCATCTCTCCACATCTTTTTATCTTCAATGAAATAGTAAGATCAGCAACTTTAGAAAAAATATAAAAGAATAAAAGCTTGCAGTAACCAAACATGGGAAGTGCATCTTTTAGTAACAATTACAGTAAGAGGAATCCTGCTACCCAACCAATATTTCAAATCCAGTTATGTTGATTGCAAAGGTTATGAAAAACTTCCAATTCCCAACATCCATCTAGAGAAATTCAGCAACTTGAATGCAAATGTGTCAAATTATGGTCAAAGTCTATTCAACTAATTGATGGAAAAAACAAGTACCTGAGCTGCATATGTTCTCTGGAATGGACTCTTTTCTGCATTCAGCTGAAAGCCTCAAAATATTCAAACGCAGACGTTAAGAAATTGGTCAATGCAAAAGACACGTAAGCTTCAAGAACGGAAAATTGCATATCTCTTAGTCAATCAAGCAACACATTATCCTGAGGGAGTAAAAATAATGGAAAGATAAAAACACTGCCTACGGCTGGACATTAGCAGTTTCTGATTCCAAAGTCCGAAATTAAAACTCTTAATCAGACTAAAATCAACCAGTCCTCTGCCTAGTCAAACAAATTTGGAATTCTGTCAGTATTGTGATTCCAATTAACTCTCATCTCAAATTAACATTCGACAGTATGAAATTAAGCAATAAAAAGAATTGGAAATGTATATATATCTGAAGAACAAAAATATAAAAATTAAAAAAGATCAAAAAAACCTAGCTTCTGTATATTAGCCAGATTGCGATCCTAAACTAAACTACTACGATCAAAATCCTCGACATTAACTCAATTAGCGATTAAATTACAGTAAAAAAAAAAAAAAAGAATGCGGAATTGTATTAAGTAGTGCGATAGAAGGTACAAACGTCTTTGAATTGAATGAGGCCGAGTTCGCCGAGGTAATCGACGGTGAGATGAGCAGATTCGATGGGGATGATGAGTTGGACCAGCTGCATAGGCTCAGACCTGAACAGATCCATTGGAGGACAGCATCCCCCTCGGCGTGGCTCTCCCATCTTGACCTTCGATGTTCTTCGACTCTTTCTCCCTCTCTCTCTCCAAGGGCTTTTATGAGATAATAATGCTACTGTGACTCCCTACGGTGGAGGATTAGTACCCTCTCTCTCTCTCTCTCTCTCTCTCTCTCTCTCTCTCTCCGGAACAGTAAACAGATTCAATCACATCACTGTCACGAGACGAGAAGGAGTGAATCCTGAATTTAATTTACTTGTTTCTTCTTACCGCCTTCTAACTAAATCATTCACGTTTTTTGGGTTCCATCTTTCCATTTCTACCCTATAATTTTGATTATTATTCTTCCCTCCCCTAATCTTTTTATATTTCTTTATTGTTGGTTGAATCTAAATTTTGTGTTTTACTCTAAAAAAAATGTGTTTTATTATTTTATTGATTGCTATTTTTAAAAATATGAAACTATTTACCATTAAAAATTTATTTAAATTTATTGATATATAATATAGCTAAATTTTTAAGTCGTCTCAATTAATTGTGACATATATAACACAAATATGAAACAATAAATTTTAAAGATTTTTTTACATCTTTTGGTCAATATTTTCCTTTTTTTTTTTTTTAATATGAGGAGATAATAATGTAAATTGAATTCAGGATTAAAGTTGAAGTGAATTCAAAAGAATGCATAGTTTGATAGAGTTTTCAAACTTGAAAATATAATTAGTTTTCTACTTGCATCCCATATTTTTTATTACCAACAAATTTTTTTTATTACCTTTACCTCATATTATCAACCAGTTAAACCTCAAATTATCAACTAGTTAAAACGTACTTTTGTCTCTTTCGAAATATATATCACTTTAATAAATGAAAAAGATATTAAATAGTACTTCTTCATATATGTATATATATATACCTCTATCTCATTGAAATTAAATAATTATTTAATTTTTCTATTAAAGCTATAAATGATAATCAAAGGGTAATTTAATCAATTCCTTTTTTAATTTAGACAACTCAATAATTTATTTAATTATTGTGTCATGTGTTGAGGTGACAATATTATGGAATGGAGGTAGTACTTAAAAAGAAAAAAAAAAAAAAAAAGCTCTTAAGAAAAACCTGGTTAATCGCAAAATAATCCATCAAATTGATGATTAAATGCACTTTACTCTTAAAAGTTGAAAAATAGCAATTTATCTCTAAAAATATGTAAAATGTCTAGAATGCCCTTTCATGTAAGTTATGATTTGTGGTCAAATAACTCCCAAATTTGATATTAAATCATTTTAGTCCATAACTTAATTTATAGTTATAGTTTATTACAAAATACTTTCACAAAATTTGTGATAATATCTTTTTACTCTGTATTTTTTAAAGATTGATTATTTAATTTAAAAACTTTATTATTTCAAAAAAATTAGTAAAGTGATTTTAAATTTAATTCAATGAAAAAATGAAACATTCGAAAGTGAAATACTAAAATAATAAACAAAAATCAAATTTTTTCCATTATAATAAATACTATTAATTTGTTATACTAAATTAGTTACAAATTCTAATAAGTTATTTATTTTTATACAATAAAATACTTTTGTTTTCAATTAAATAATGATTTAAAGAATATAAATTAAAATAAGATTATTACAAAATACTTATATAAAGTTTGTAATAATATCTTTTTAATTTATATTATTTCAAGATTGATTATTTAACTTTTTAAAAATTTATATTATTTCAAGATTGATTATTTAACTTGAAAAAAATTGACTATAAGGGATAAAACAAGGCAAATTTAAATTAATAAAAATTATTGTAAAGAAAAAAATTAAATTTTTATCTATTAATTTAGTACTATACTTCCGAACATTTTATTTTTTTATTTAATTAGATTTAAAATAACCATGCTAATGTTCCTTAAATAATCAACATTTAAAAAATATACACTACAAATGTATTATTAAAAATTTTATGAAAGTATTTTCTAATAAACTGTAATTATAAACTAAGTTATGGAGTAAAATATTTTTATATCTAATTTTAAGAATTTTTTATAATAAAACATAATTTACGATAAAAAGTACCTTAAGCATTATAAATATTTTGAATAATAAACTACTTATTTTTCAACTTTAAAATAAAATGCTTATGCATTCTAACTAAAAAGAGTATTTTTACAATTAAACTTAAAAATATTAATCCAATTATTAAACCCAGTCCACGTCGCGCCTTATCTCTATATACACTAGATATTTATTATTAATATGATATGATAATGGTTCGTCTTATGCATGATTTGTTTTTTTTTTTTGGTCTTTTGAAGTAGTAATAAAATCAATTTTCATATATTGAATATGGATCTGGAGGAGATAACATGTTGTAGAGAAGGGTGCTTATACACGTGCGCTGAACTGACCCCATTTGGACATTCAGACAAAATGAACAGTCCTGCGCTCTCTCAATCGCATGTTTTATATGAACAGGCCACCGCCACATGTCCCAACCCACTATTCTACTACTACTATATTGATTGCTAAAGCAATTTAGTTTCAATTGTTTTTTTAATATTTTTACTTGTATACATGAAAAAAGAATAAATTTTTTAGTGAACTAAAATGTTGAATTTAGGTTAAAAATTGTTGATTTTTATAATTTGATATTTAAATTAGAAATGATAAATTCTCTCAAGTACAATTCCTATTCTAACAAGATTAACCCCAACCTCTAGAGTTAAGGTAATAGACTGGCAACAAAAATAGCTAACCAAGTGACAAGGTAACTCTAAAAAAATCAATAATCTAGTTAATCTAGTAATAATTGAAAAAAAAAATTGAAAGAAAGAAAAGGGCCACTGCAGGCTAGAGTCTCCCAAGCTCAGCAAGCATGAATTAATTTACATATGTAACATGCAATAATCAACAATGACTTTGGCAATCTAGCAGGTTTAAGAAGAGTGATTATTGGCCTTTCAGTGGGACTACTACATTGCCTCTTAATAACGAACAAAATGCAGGCCTGGGAGATTCATTCACGGCTTCTTCTTTTCATTTGCAGCCAAATTGAAGATCCAAATGAAATGATTTCATCAGTTGTCTCACATATTTCATCATTCATACCATGATTTCATCAGTTGTCTCACATATTTTTCATCATTCATAATCTCTTCACACTGTCACCATGTACGACAACAAAACCTTCACTTGCAAGTGTTGCTAGTGCATTTCTCAGCTGATACACAAATGCAACAGACAAGTAATCAGTTTTGATCCTCCCTCTTGTCCAACAAAAACAACCAAAATAAATCAATCAGAAAAGAGTACATACATCGTTCAGCTGAATTTCAACAGCAGAATTTTCCTTCTTCAACTCTTCAAGTAACTAACCAAAGAGTTCCCTCTTGAATCAGCTTATCTATTTGTCACTGAAACTAAATAATAAAGGAGAAACATTTTCAAGTAAAATTCTACCAACCTCTATTAAGCGGGTTGATGGTCCACCAATTTGCATTTTCTCCATAATTATGTTGCGAGTGGTTGATACCAAGTTCTCTCTTCTCATCCTTTCACTTGCAGAGATCCCAGTTGTAATGAGATCCATATCAATGGTTCCTATTCAACAAGTCAACAACAGTAACCAAATACATAGTCACAAAATATTCAATGTTGCTAAAGGTAACACTTACTATCAATCACGTCAAAGTTAGCACTATCCATGGAACAAGGCATCCATTATAAATTTTGATAAATGAAGACAACTACAAATACAGCTACAATAATGCTTTGCCAAATTGCATCCAAATCAGGCTTGAAAAACATATATAACAGTATTTGAGAGAGAGAGAGAGAGAGAGAGAGTATGTTCTCATGGACTCATAATCAACTTTTATTCTTTTTTAATGGTGGAGCCAATTGTCGCATTTAACTTCACAGTAAATTTTGAAGATCCACTCTGTTGTATCTAGTATGACTTCTTTCGTAGATAAATTTGAAAACTATAAGTGAGACAGAAGTATAAACCAGTGGAATGGTCTGTTGCAGATTGCTGCATTGCAACTTCAAGTAGACGGAACGCCTCCACAACATCTTGTTTCTCGACCTGCATGCAAGATCCAGCAACTACTGTAAATAGTTGTTCTATAAATTGTGTGCTAAGTCATGTGGAAACAGAGACCAACCAATTCTGAGAAACGAATTCGAGCTAGAGCCTCACTGAGGCGTATCAAACTCTCAATTTGCCTTGGTGTTGCTGTTATCACCTGAAGAAAACAAAAATTCAAGTGATACCAAAAGTTTTCTGCCAAGTGACTTTCAGACCTTAACAAAGAAAATTTGGAAACTTAGGACTCAAATGACTATGCGATGACTAAGCTCCAAAAGCCATTGACATAGTGAAGCTAAGAGCCAATTGTATGTACTTCAAATGACAAAGATTGAAATTGATGTGACTTGAGTTTACCACAGAAGTTTTAACCCGAGAAGCAAGTTAAAACTGTTTAGAAATATAAACCAAATTACTTGGTATTCATTATCAGACTGCATAAAAAGCTTAAAAGAACAGTACCTTCTTACTACTGCCTGGGAAATTTCCTCTTCTTCTCATTTCAACATACCCTCTTGTCAGTTCTTCAGCAGCTTCATCAGATAGCTTTGGGTGTATGTTTTTTCTAGCATAGCTCACATAAGCAGTCAAAGTTGGAAGATCAATGAAGTCTTCCGCATTCTGCAGAGACAAGCTGTTAGCTTAACAATGAATTCCCAGTACATTATCCAACCAAAAACTTTCAAAACTGTACAGAAGACCTCAGGATTTTCAAAGTGTAGTGCCACAATATGCTTAGCAAGACGCCTATCTGTCTGTTCATCAGCCTTGTCAAGTATCAAGTAGATCAAATCGAACCTGTAAGAATAATGACAGGTCACAATGAGCTCTGACATGAGTTTCAGCACAGCAAGAATTCTAACATAAGCTTCAACCGGAACGAGAAAATAGTGCAATTGAACTAAGGCAATGTGTAATCTTGGAAACTAAGACAATGTTTAATCTTGGAAAATATTCTAAGATAAAAGCATATTCTCTTTCTATCAACTGCTCAGACAACTAGCATTTGATGCACAAAGTATCCTCAAAAGTCTCAGAACCTTAAATAAGCAGTCTAAACAGAAACAGTGGTACTGTAACACAAGATGTCATATAGTCCAAAACATAGTTGAGTTGATATCCTAAAAGAATAACCTGAGAGTTGTACCTGGATAATAAGGTAGGAGGGAGATGAATATTATCGATCACAGACAAACGAGGATTATAACGTGAGCCACTAGGATTTGCACAAGCCAAAACTGAAGTCCTAGCATTTAGAGAAGCAATAATGCCAGCCTTAGCTATTGAGACAGTTTGTTGCTCCATGACCTGAGAGAGATTGAAACAATTTAACTTCCCAACAAAATGATAATAAATGATACATAATAGATTTAGCAAAATAAAATGATACATAATCTAAAATCTCTTCCGGTCATAAAGCCAACAAAAGAATAGACATCAGTAGAACCTCACCTCATGTAACATGCTCCTTGCATTGTCAGACATTTTGTCAAATTCGTCAATACAGCAAATCCCTCTATCACTGAGAACTAATGCTCCACTTTCTAGAACCTGTATGATTGTTTCATCAATTTCAATTTCCCGTGATTGTGAAGTCTATTACAAAAAATGAATGCAAAGGTACAAGGCAAGAATCATACAGTTTCGCCAGTCTCGGGATCTTTAGCAACATAAGCAGTCAATCCAACAGCAGAGCTTCCTCGTCCACTGGTATAGATGCCACGAGGAGACAACTTATGAATGTACTGCAGCAGCTGCGATTTACTGGTTCCAGGATCACCAACAAGAAGAATGTTGATGTCACCCCGGAAGCTTGCCCCAGATGGCATCTTCAATGCATTTCCACCAAAAAGCTACAGCAGGGCCAAGTTTCAAATTGTCAGTGACACTAGAATTAATTGCAGCCAACATTTCCCCCCAAAACTATTGGTGATTAACATATCAATCTGATATGAGAGTTATTACCTGGCAAAGAAGTCCTTTCTTTACATCATCCAACTCCCATATGTTTGGTGCCAAAGACCTTGTTAACCTTTCATAAATGTCAGGCTGTTGAGAAAGTTCCTTTAACTTCGCTACCTGTAGTACAGAGAAGAACATTATGTTGAAGAAAAATTTAGAAACCAATTTGTTGGAGTAAACAATAAAGAATGACAAAAAGCCTGGAATTACCTTATCTTTATCAACATTGTCATTAGTGTTTCTGCCAGTACTAGTTTCAGTATCTAGAGGATTTTCTGCTTGCATTCTTGACTTGTCAGTCTTTTTTAGGTGAAGACAATCAATGTATGTCTGAGATTAAAATAGTTTATCAGGAGTTTCATACTCATAACTAAGAAGCTCTGACCAACGATTCAAAGACTATGACAAGTACAGGAAAGGAAATGAACTCAGACCTTAAATATTGATTTTACAGTTCTCTGTGTTGGCCCAATTCTAACACTCATAGCCCTATAAACCCCAGTAACCTGATAAGCAAGATCACTTATCAAAACATATTAGCATAAAAAGTAATCATAAACTATTACGTATATTTTCGCAGTTGTAATCTTGAATGATGATCCAGCAAAAAGGGGGGAAAGAAAGGAATCTTGAATGATGCATAGTCTCACCTCAACCCTGTCACCAGGTTTCCCAGCATCCACCAGCTTGTCATGCATTAACAAGCTTACTGTATGAGGTGTTCCCCCCTCTGGAATCTCATCAGGTGTTTCTTGGAGTCTCACAATCTGTTTATCCGCAAACCTGTTTGTGAAGCAAGACCAGTCAAAAGAAGAGTTTTTCTGTCTGGCCTAAACTATGCTGAGATATGTCAAGTAGAGAAAGTTATTGCTTAAGCAAGTGTCAACGAGGCAGTTTTTCACTACCAATCAGAAGCTCTGCAAAAGCTTATCACATGAATCTGATCACTGTATATCCTGTACTCGCTGACACCATGATCAGGCATATCTATAAGCTGAATGTTGAATGAAAGAAACAACTTTGATTTTATAATCCAACTTAAGTTTGGCGTAAATGAAGTGCAAGAGCCTCCAATAGCATGTGCTTAAGTAGTTTGTAAGTAGATAAATCCATGGAAGGTTATATAGTACTTAAACAAATACAAATGCTAGCTCCTGAGCTAGATGCACATTTCACTCAGAATTCAACAATTTATCGCAATAAGTATGATTGACTCATTACCTGCACCTATTGTGAACCAAAGTCATAGAATTCTGGGCCTGACATTCTTGCTTTGGACATCTAGTCGGCTCATTAATCCTTCCTGCAGCACGAAAATGCTAGTAAATAATGAACATCAAAATAAGCATACAAGCAACAACAAAGACACATGTTGTGACCACATTACCTCTATCTACTACAATAGGATCACTGTAGTATCCGCATATAAGACATCTAAAAATGGCTTCCTTAATCTCAGGTATGATTGAGCTACAACGTATAATCATTCCCTTCAGCGACACCATCTTCTCAATATCTAAGAAAGCAGAGAGATAACTTATTCCAATTTCAATTATGACAAAAGGATTGCTAAAAGATTTTGTGAAGGAAGATCATTAACTAACCAGATGGATTGAGATTTCTCATAGAGGTAGAGGTTTTGAGATTGAATATTCTAACTTGTATATGCTTTTCAAACAAGGGATTAAGTTTGCTAACATAATCCATCAACACCATATCGAAAATAGCCAGAACCTCAAGTGGATACCGAACCATCTTAGTGTACAAATCACTATCATAAGCAAACACATCTTGTGCATCAACTTCAAGTGAATCGCCTTCCATTTGAATCACAGATTGAATGGCGTTCAAGTACTTTCCTCCAGTTTCAGAAGATTGTTCTCGGAAATTTCTCAGAAAAGTTACAATTGCAGAATTCACGTCTGGAACGCTGATGTTAGTTCCCCATACGTACATTGGCGGCGTCTCATCAACATCGTCACCGTCACCAGCTTCCGAAGACGGGGGGAAATCGTCAGTAGAAGGTGTAGGAGCATTGGGGGTTGCAGAAGATGCTCTCCTAGCGCGTCGGCGTGGATTTGTGCTAGATGGGCTAGGGGTTGCCTCGGGAGTAGTAAAGCGGCCATTAGTAGGAGGAGGTGGGGTATCGAACGCAGCTGCAGAGGAGCGGCGACCACGTTTCCGGCGACCAGAGTCGCCCGGTGAAGAGTACGTGTTCCCGATTGGGCTGGTCAGCGAGTCACCGGGTGAAGAAGGTTCTGTAATTGTGGAAGAAATGTACCAAAAAATTAAGCTGGCAAACCCTTATATAAATAAAATTAAGCAAACGAAAGAAAATAAGCAAATTACCGCCGGGGAAGTTGGCCGGAGATGAATCGGAAGCCATGATCTGTGTGTTCGCGAGAGAGAGAGAGAGAGAGAGAGACGGGGGGGGAAGGAGGTTTTAGGTTGATGAAGGGAAGAAGAGAGACGGTGGTCAGATGGAGGTTGAGTTTGGCGGGAAAACGTAGATACTTTTGGCGCCAATTTGTGGGAGATACTTGGGTTGAGTGAGTAATGCTTGATCCATTTGGGCTTCTTACAAGAATAGTATTGCTTATGATTTTGGGCTAATGCAAATTGTATCAATGCTAAATTGTAATGTAATTTACCAAATGTAGACCTTTATAAATTTGGGCTGAATCCATATCTGTGGAACCGCGGTTGGCAAATGGGCCGAGTTTTTGAGTGGTATTAAATGAATACATAGTTAGTAGATAAATTTTTATCAATGTCTGCCTTAAAGGCTAATAGACTTAAATATGTGGATTTAGATGGATGGTAGATTTATATGATTCACCCATGGCACCTTTGCCCATTAGGCATCTTAGATAGGCACCCGATAGACATTCATATTAATCATTACAATTTACTCATTAGACTTATGCAAACTCATCAATTATTTTGTAACTTTTTAATTAGCAAATGTTTTTATATAAATTCATTAACTATATATTTTTACTTTTACAAAATTTTCTTTAATTATTGTTGTAGACAGAGAAAGTGTTTAGAATTTTAAAAAGAAAAAATGAGCGTGAATATTAGAAAGAAAAAATGTATAAATTTTAGAGAGAGAAAATATATAATTTTAGATAAAGATTTTTATTTATCGTATCAACCTTGTAATTTTTTTACTTTTGTTAATGCACACATATGTCATGAGGTGGGATAAAACAAGATGAAGGCTCCAAGAAGAAAACTATAAATATATAACCAAAAATTTTTGCTTATTACTTTTGGAATGGAATGGGCCTCATTCATGCAGTTAAGAAATGAATTTCCACAATTTATATGTTGTGCCCTTAGAGTTTATTGTTTTTCTTAAAAAAAAAAAAAAAAAAAGAAAAAAAAAAAGTTGCAGCGCCTGATTATACAAGACTTTTTGAGAAAACAAAAATCCATAAACTTTTTGTTCTGTAGCTTGTTTTAAAATGCAAAACAGAAACAACAGTTACCCAAACGATTAGGCCCCCCAGACTTTCTTCTACTCATTTGTAGACCAGCTTTAAGGGTGCTCATTGCATTTTCCATTGGGCTGTTCAATAGATTGTCTAAATGGTGGGTTTAGGATATCTTTATATTCATTTATTAAATTTAATAAATTTAATGTCTATATTCAACTAAGTCCATCATGTATCATGGATAAATTTCTATCCATTTTAATATATACGGAGTTCGACGAGTTGTGAACTACTAGACATTTATTTTAAATTCATTTGATGAATATCTTTTTCAAATTGCCTATGAATTTTTATTTTTACTTTCTATATTCATGGAATTTTCGAAAAATTAATTTTGACAAAATTATGTATTATGTGGTGAAATTTAACTAAATAATCATACTCATCCAAACAAAGTCATTTTTATAACTTACAATTTTATCATTCAAATGATTACTTGACTTGAACATGATTATTTTAATCAAATTTCATAAAAAAAATACATTGTCAAAATAGTTACTTGAAAAATTGTTTGCAGATATAATGAATTAAAGTAAAAGTTTATGAATAATTTGAGAAAAATATAAATTGTTGATGAGTATAGTAATTTTATCTATAAAACAATCATGAATTATAAGGATGTACAAGATAGAGCAATGAATGTCTAGCTGAAAAAACATCTAAAATATACTATATTTCTTAATGAAGGCTAGTTTAGAACTAATGGGTAAAGATTTCTTATCTTGAAAAGCACCCAGATCATCTATGTTATTTTGAATATTATTATCTGTATAATTTTTCTTTTATAATATATATTTTTTAATATTTTATTTAATAATTTTATTAATAAAATATACTAAAAAATAGTACTAAGAGTAGTACCACAAATGATATGAGCAACAAATAATATGAAAAGTAACAAACCAAATAATGGATTTAAGAGACTAGAATTTCGACCAAATTCTAGTCAAGCCAAATAATTACAACGTGTTTGGCACATACGTTATATTCAATAAGTGAGAATGCAACGGGTTTTTCTACTTTATTTTTTCTTTCCATGTTTGGTGTGTAAATTTGAAAAGGAAAAGATTATTCTATAAGATATAGTTAAAATATCTTTTCCAACTAAAAATTAAGTTAAGACTTTTTTAGTATAAGTAGAAATTATTAAAGAAAATATATAGACTAATATACCCTACATATTATGTTTAATTAATAAGAAATATAACTTATCTATTCCTAAACTCTATCATCCGTAGAAAATAATAATTTTATAATTTTATAATTTTTATGTATCATTCTTCCTTTATTTTCATTTTAAAATTAAAAAAAAATTATTTTATGACTATTTTTAATTTTATATATAAATATTTATACCTCTTAAAATTTTTTATGCTTTCTAGGAGCATTAATATTTGTTAGAGCTTTTAAAAAAGTAATAAAATGTAAGTAAATATTTAAAATTAATTATTATTTTGAAGTATAATAAATTATGCTATCATATATATATATATGACTTTTTTAAAATTATTTTTGTTATCTATCTCTTGTTGCACTTACAAAAATTGAATTAAAATTAGGGTTGATTATATTTTAGTACTTTCTTTTTTACCATTTAATAGTTTAGTATCACTTATTTATTGATTGATAATTAAGTGATTGAATCAAAATTTTTTGCCTAAATTAATTTTGTTTTTTGTGGCCCGCTGTCAACTGTGATTTTTTTTTAATTGTTGGTAGAGATTTAAGCATGAAAATCGATAATTAAGTGATTAATTAGAATCTTGACCAAATTAATTTTGTCAAAATATTGTGACTCACTGTCAGATGTGATTTTTTGATTGTTTGTAAAAATATAGATATGAAAATGACAATTAAGTGACCAGATCAGAATTATGACCAAATTAATTTTGCCAAATATATTGTGATACACTGTCAGATGTAATTTTTTCTTTTTATTATTTGTAAAGATTTAAACATGAACTCCGATTTTGCTTCTGGTGGACTAGAAGAAAAGGGATGTGTTTTCAGTAAAAAAAATCACAAATGACAGTGAACCACAATGTTTTCGGTAAAATTAATTTTGTTGAAATTTTGATTTAATTACTTAATTATTAATGAAAATATATGTGGTACTAAATTGTCAAAAAGTCAATTAAAAAGGTACTAAAATTAAATTAATTCTTAAAATTAATACTATCTCTAATCAGAAACATAAGTCATTTTAGAACTCTTGAAGATGGTAAAAAATATGTCATTTTGTACTTTTTATAATAATTTCATGATTTTTTAAATATATTCCCATTTATTTAGTTTACTTATTTAATTTAGTTAAAGTGTTGGAGATTGGACTTTTGAAATAAGAAGAAAGAGAGAAAAAGATTGAGGAAAAAATGTAAATTGAATTTTGATACTTAATTTTTAAAATATTAATTTGTATTAGTAATAAAAAGTTTCTTATTTTCAAATAGTGAGTACTATAAATATTTATTAAAAAGTTAGAGAGAGTAATAAATACAGCTACTTGAGTAAATTTTTTTTAAAAAAAAAAAATCAAAAGCTATGTAACTAAAGTAAGGAAGAAATAAAAAGGTAGAGTGTGGGAGTCGCAAGCAAGAAAGGACAAAAATGAAAGTACCGATGCTGTCGAGTCGGGTAGAGCCAGCCAACGGAGGATGGTGTGTTAGGCAAATGGGTCCCGCCAGCCCGGCGATTGGTTGAGTCAATCACGCACGTCACCTCACCCCCACGTCTTCTCGTCTTCTACTTTCCTATTCCATTCACACCCGATTATTGATTGTCTTTCGCTACTAAATGATCTCTAATTCAATACACTAAAATATAATATAATATTTATAATACTTTTACTTCAATCTTTCCACTTTATTTTCATTTCAAAAATATTAGTCTACTTTTTATATTTTTTATTCTTCAATTTTTTATTATATTATTTATAAATAATTAAAATACTCTATTTTTTAATACATGTTATTATTTATAAATAATTAAAATACTCTATTTTTTAATACATGTTATTAATATTAAAAAATTAATAATATAAATAATTTTAAATTTAATTAAACCATAATATATTATAATATATCGAACTTTAGAATTAAGGTACAAATTTTACATGAAATCTGAATCCGTCAACCTAATTATCAAAGAATAAAACCGGGATCAACGCCTTAATACGCCTTCACACAACGGCTTTAAACAGGCTAACCCTTATTCTTTTAATAATTAAGGCCAGTTCCAAAGTTCATAACCCATTCTGGATTCTTACATTAGACTTCTAGCCAATCGGACAAAATAAGGATCTTCACAACATAATTATAATGATATATACGATTCCATAGTTTAACATGAAAGGATCTAGGCTTCCATTAGGCTAATCCTAAATACAACAATAATATGAAATAAAATATACAGAATTTAAAGAAACAATAAGAGAATAAGAATAAGAGATTACCAGGGATGAAAGAAGAAAACTTCAAACTTCTTATTGATATAAAATTGTACAAAGAGAGAGGAGGGAAGAGAAAAGACTTAGATTTTTCTAGTGATTGCTAGTGTTGTCCTCCTTATGAAGATTTCTCTTCCTTTTATAGAGAAGGAGAAGAGCGGACGCCAACTAGTTTACCTATTCTATTACAAGCGGATTTGAAATCCGAATAGTGTCTATCACTATTGCATATAATTGGAGTCTATAATTCTATGAAATGGGTCCTACCAGGACACAAATGACAAATTGTGTGGGGCTGCAGTCACATGGGTGTCGGTAGGCTTTCACTTTATTGCTTGTCGTGCAGCATCTTCAATTTCATTGACCATATGGTCAATTTTATCTTCATCAAGATCATCTTCAAGCATATCATCATCAGGGTCTTGTGATTCCCCTGCTAAACAGTCTTCATTGGAAGAGCCGGCCATAGAGATATCAGTCTTGTCTGCAGGGAGCAAATTTTTAATAAGCTCCTTCTTCAATTCTTGCATATAGGATTTGATTAAATCTTCTTTGGGTATAACATCTTTTTGCAGTTTTAACATCGAAGCTAACTGGCTGAAAGGATTAGTGTGTTTCACATCACCAGTGGCTTGTTTTTGTTTATACAAGGCAACCTTGTACTGGATTTCATCCTGAATATTTTGGCCATGAATGGCTTTTGTCTCAGGATCAAATTTGAGTAATCTATCCCAGAATCTACTATGAGTAGCCCTACGTATACATGGTATATTTTGTTGGGTATAACCCAATTCAGGAGTCCATTTCCAGACCCAGGGAATAGAAAATTCTATAAAGAAAAGCAAAGAAGCAATATCTTCTGATGCTAAGTCTAAATTGATATAATCAGAGACTTTTGGGGAGATAGTAATCCATTCTCCATAGAAAGTTTTAAACTTCTCAGGAAGAATTTGGCCTGATGTACCATAGGTATTCCACCATGTTAAAAGCCAACTGGGTAAAGGATTATTATAAACGTTCCCACAAATTTTGATTAACCAAGTATGTTTCTTGGTTGGATTTTCATATAAAAATGCTTTATGAAAAGCATCAACATAGTCCCAATAATTATATTTAAGAACATTTTTCGTTCCAGGAATTATGAATTACCTTTCTCGGAGAGGAGAAATACCCCACTCTTCGATAGCTAAAATTCGTTTAATGACGATTTTGCTGAAATTATAAATATTTCCTGTTTTAATACCACCAGGATAAAAATGTGTTATCTCACAAGAGCATTCTTTGAGAATTTGCTCATAGTACTGTCGCTGCTTATATGATGTAGCTGTATAAGAGGCCACATCGAGATATCTGTTCATCAACAGCCATGGATTATCTTTCCATTGTAAATCTTTTGGTTCTAATGTAAATATTATTTCCTTTTGTCGATGAGTATAATAAGAGGGTTTAGGATCCTCTTCAGATAACACCTGTGCATAGGAAGAGGTTTCACCTTCCTTCTGTTGTGTTGTAGCAAGATACTGCTTTTTGAATTCTTCATATAACCGAGCTTCATTATCTGGGATATGAGTCAGATTTTGAGCTATCAGCTTTTGTTTGCCATGCTGAATGATGACATTCTTGTCTTTAGGCTGAGAGGTATGACCTCTGCCTCGCCGCGACCGCGAGGATTATTGCCCCGCCCGTATGTCAGTAAATATTCACGTGTTAGAAAATCAGGAAGATTATTATCTTCACCTTTCTTATAAATAATATCAAAATCAAATGGAGCTAAATGCGCCTGCCATCTAGCAAACATCTGTTTAGAAACATCGTGCTTAAAATCTTTATTAAACATAAATTTGGCTGCTTGGCAGTCTGTTTTAACAATAAATTAATGATTATATAAATCATCTTGAAATTTTAAAATACATTTCACAATAGCTAAAATTTCTTTAGCAACAGTTGCATAATTTTTCTGACTATCAGTCCATTTGCCAGAATGATATCTGACCAAATGTGGTTTGTTATTAACAGGACAAAGTTGGGTTAAAATACCTCCATAACCAATATCAGAGGCATCGGTTTCTATAATTTTTTGCCAAGTAGGGTTGGCTAAAACCAAACAAGGCAAAGATTTAACCCTTGCTTTAATCTGTTTGACTGTCTCAGTATGCTGAGAAGTCCATGGTTTAGGCTTCTTTTTTAACCTATCATATAAGATAGCTGTATCTGAAGCTAGATTTTTATAATAAGGCGAAATATAATTTAAACTGCGTAAAAATCTTTGTAATTGTGTTTTATCCAGAATTTCATCTGAAAATTTAGAAGCAAAGTCTATACTTCTATTAATAGGAATTATTTTCCCTTTTTCAATGTTATGACCCAAAAATCTAATATTGGTTTGAAATAAAACCATTTTAGGTTTTGATATAACTAAACCATTTTGTATAACTAATTTCTTAAAAATGTCTAAATGTTCAAAATGTTGTTGCACATTTTTAGAGAATACTAATATATCATCGATATAGACTAGTATAAAGTCACTGTACGGTATGAATATATCATTCATAATCTTCTGAAATTCAGAAGGGGCATTTTTCAAGCCAAAGGGCATCACTTTCCATTCAAAGTGGCCTATAGGAACATTAAAAGCTGTCTTATATTGGTCATCTTCAGCTATCTGAATTTGCCAATATCCTGATTTTAAATCAAATTTTGAAAAGATTAAGGCCGCATATAATCGGTCTAATAAATCATTTTTATTAGGAATAGGATGTCTAATCCATTTTAATACCTTATTGAGAGGTTTATAATTAATAACCAGTCTAGGAACCCCTCTTTCTATTTCACTATGTTTATTAACATAGAAACCTGTGCAAGACCAGGGCGAGTTTGACTCTTTTATCAATTTTTTATTTAATAAAGAAGCTATTTCTTCTTTACATAATTCTAAATATTTAGAATTCATTTGGCAAGGTCTTGCCTTAGTAGGTATCTGACTTTCATCAAAGTTATCATTATAAGGAAGTTTCACTTCATGTTTCTTGCGGCTCCAAAAAGTATTTGGATGATCATTACAAATTTCTACAGAAATATTATTCTGTAGTTTTTTAATTTTCTCCTGTAATTTAGGATTCTGTAAAACTTCTTCTATGGTAGAAGCATTAATTTCAAAATTTATGAAATTAATTTGATGTTGTTTTCGTATGATGATATCCTTGATTTCATTAACAAATCTTGTATTTGGTTCAGTTATGAATTGAAAAGAAACAGGTGTATTTTCAAAAGTTCCTGTAAGGCAATCAGTTCCGATATAAGTGATAGGAAAAATCTTTTTGATAAAAGGAGTACCAAGTATAACTTGGTTAGTTATATTTTTAGCTAATAAAAAGCTTTCAGGAATGCAAACTTTATTATTACAAATGTAAGCACGTGGTAGTTTAAAATTAATTTGTAATCTGTCACCACCTGCATGTCGTAAACTATGAGTTGTTTTTTGAAAATATCGAGTAGGGATTAACCCTTCTTGTATAACACTGATATCTGCACCTGTATCAATGAGGGCAATGAATTCTTTAATTTCATCATGAGCTATGAGCAAAGTAATTTTTACATAAAACTTAAATGATGTAATCATATCTAGAGCAGTTAAAAAGTGCTCTTCACCAATCTTATTAAGATTGTCAAAAAGATTTGGGGTAACCAAAGTATAATCTTTTTTAGTTTCTAAATTAGAAACTCTGATATCAAGATTTTTATTTGTTTGTTTTAACATCTTGATTTCATCTTTAATATTATTTATTTCTCCATACAAGTCATTTAATGTGGTAGGAGATTTATTAGAATCTTCATATCTTTGTTTCATAAGTTTATAAACTTCTGTCATAGAATAAGGATTATTATTAGGAATAAATTCTTCTTCTGTCTTAGTACTATGAGTACTTGTAGATGGAATATCATCCAGATTCTCTATGATCCGAGACCTTAATTCTTGGTCTTTAATAGATTTTAAAAATTCTAGGATATGATTATTAGTTAACACATTAATATCTGAATCTTTAAATTGAGATATTAATTTATAGTAATCGGTTTCTTTTTCAGATTCACTAGTTCCTTGTTTACAAGGACACATATTTTCATCTGACTCTTCAGAAGAATCAGAAATATGATCAATTTCTGATGCTGAAGTTATGTCTTCAGAGTCATCAGAGTCTAAAAATAATTTTTCTAAAGAATCTTTCAATTCTTCACTAATATTAAGATTATTAATCTTTTGCTTCATTCTACACTTATTAGCGTAGTGACCTATGCGTTTACACTTATAACAGACAATATTACTTTTGTCTTTCTTGCGTTCGAATCTATCATTCTTCCTCTTAGCTTTTTTCTCTAGCTTAGCTTGAGAATATCTTCTCTTTTTCTTTTTATAATGTGCATCTAAATGTGCATCATTTTTGGAGTTATGAACTACTCTTCGTTGGGATGGAATATCCAGCCCAAATTGGCTACAAAATTGTCCTAACTGAGTCCTTTCAGTTAGTCTTTGCCTTTTAAGCTGTTGATTTAATTTAATTTCATTACATAAGGCTAAACCTTCAGTTCTGCAAGTCGCTATAAGACTGCCATAAGTATAACTTTCATAGGGAATAGAGATTTTATCCTTCCTAATAGCTTTTCTTACTCTTTCAGCAAATAATGGAGGTAATCCATCAATGAATTTAGATTTCCAATGGGAGCTATTACTCTCAGGTAATTCCATGACCCTATTAAGGAATTGGTCTCTATACCATCTCCAATCTGTAAGTGTTTTACACATAGTATTTTGTAATAATGTCCTATTAGTCTCATTATCATCTGAAATTCTCTCGGTGAAATGTTCTAATATAGTGACAATCAGTGTATAAACTGCTTGTTCACTAGTACTACCATTTTCTTCCTGTTTAACAGTATGATAAATGGTTTCCTTTTCTTGAAAAGAGAGATAATGATCCCACCAACCTTTAAGTTGGCCAGTAAATCCTGCAACTATCATCTTGGCAATATGACTATCACTGTTACCGATCAGTTTACTGACGGTACTATACATGAGCATTCGGTGTGTAAGATTATAAATCTGTTTTTCAGTATAACCATCGAGATTCCATTCATAAATACTTTTACCATTATAACTGTTATTGCCTATATACTCTTGTTCCTCATGTAGAATATCTACTGGAGAGGGACGTCTATAATAATTAATTCTTTGTGTTGGCCTATCAGCAAACCGATATAATTTATTAAGTTCATCTTTAATAACAGGCTTATAATCCTTTGTTTCTGATAATTTATCAGAAAATTCATTTTCTAAAGTATTAATATTTAATTTTTTAAATTTCTGATCTAGCATTTCTTCTAGATCTGACATTTTTTTCAATTTATAATTGTGAATTTCAGGAGGAGGCTGCAGAGGAGGAGCAGATATGACTGCCTTATGTTCTAAGGATTCAGAAGAAGATGTATCAATCTTCTGTAGTAATAAATCAATTCTCTTATGAAGAGAGAGAATTTGTTCCCCTAAAACATTCAAATAAATGTTTGTATAATTCTGTTGTTCTATAAGTTTATTAATTTGTTTAACAGTAATATGTAAAGCATCATTTTCAAACAGTTTAGAAAATGCTGAAAAACTAACAACAGTATTTTCTTTTTCTAAAAGAAAAGGTTGTTGAGGAGGCCATACTCCTTTCATAATATTACCATTCAAGAGTTTATAATCTCGTTCTAAAACAGAAATATAAGGTTCAATATACTTAGTCATGAACCATGGGACAAAAGGAAATAAAATATTATGAAAAGATAAAAATTTATAAAATTCTTCGGAAATAGAATATTTTAAAATATCATCAAAATTAGGGAAAAACCACTTCCTAAATGGTTCCCATCTTGGTAAATCAAATTCTTTTTTAATTTTTTGCCTGGCTTCAGATCCAGGTCTAAAATCAATTTTTGGGTTATAATTCATAATGAAAAATTCATTTCGGATTCGGTTATCTCCGGATCTTTAGTATTATAAACACCTTTAACAATATTTTCTTTTGTTTTTAAAACTTTATCCACACGATGATTATTCTCATCATGCTCACTTACTTGGGAAGTAGAAACCCTGTAAGGAAGATAATCCTTATCTTCTAGGAGAGGTGAAATATAAGAACGCTCAGATCTGGTAGAATAAGTCCTTGGGATAGCACCCAATCTAGATGGAGTATTATCCATCTGGATATAAACAATACCTTCTGGAGTTTGTTCAATATGATCAATATTATGTTCAGTTTTTGACTGGGTATAACCAGTTCTTTCCAATTTCCACTGAGGAGGCATAGGAATTTCATCCCATTTTATGATTCTTCTGGTGGAGATCTTAGATCTATTGAAATTTGTTTCTATTAAAACAGTTTCATTAATCTTTTTATCCATTAATTTGCAATTAGGATTTAATGTACATAATGGTTTATAATAAATTCTATAACAGATACATATCAGTTCTGATCCCGCAATATAATTATAACCATGAGTCTTAACATTTAATGTTAAGGTGTCAAGTATATTGACATCACTTAAAGAAAGTGAAAGATTAGGATAAACATTAAAATAGACTGGTCCATGCGCCAGACTAGATTGGATTACACCTATAAGTGATTGTTTCCAATTTAGATTCCTTGCATCTCGTAAGCATGCAATAAAACTTTCAGGTAAGCCTTCTAAGGTGAGAGCTTTAAATGCAATTTGCACTAATCCAATATGAATAAATTTATATAGATCTTTATATCTATGTATAACATGTAATGATAATAATTTTATCTCCGTTTCTTCATTATCCAAAGAAACTGATTCTTCAGTAGTTTTAACTACCTATTTCAAACCTAATTTTTCAAAGGTTCCTAACTGATAAACAGTTTTCAAATCAACCCTTGGAATTGTCCACTTATTAAGTGCTTCCAAGTTTTCAGGAATATCCATTTCTTGTTTAGAAACATTTTTAATGTTTCTCTTTTCTCTTAATAAATTCATGTGAATTTATAAGAAATAGTTCATGTTAAACTAGGAATCACATATATCATAAAAATTATAAGGCTCTGATACCATATGAGGTCCGAGGTAGCCATCTAGTCATCTATGTAAGAACTTTAGAATTAAGGTATACTCTATTTTTTAATACATGTTATTAATATTAAAAAATAAATAATATAAATAATTTTAAATTTAATTAAACCATAATATATTATAATATATCAAATTTTAGTAAATATTACTAATTAAAAACATTAAAACGTAAAAAGAAAACATAAACAATAATAATACCATAAAAATTTATATAGCATATTTCCTAATACTCTAGACAACTACGTCAGTCTCAAAATTATTTTGTTAATTAATTTCTTAATTCAATATGTGCATCCTTATTATCGTAATGTTACCTATAATTGGTCAGTTTTTTAGAAAAAAAGTTACCACAATTTCTTCCTAACAGGGCCACGTTAGTCCTAATTAGTAATTAAATTTCAAGATTAATCTTGATTAATTATGTGGTAGCAGATGTGGTAGGGCGGCAACTTAGGTAGGCAATAATACACACTCCATGTATATTATCAATAAGAATAACATACACAATGAATACGTTATTCTTATTCATAATTCACATACCGCGTGCGTTATCAACATCACATAAATACCTAAACCCTGGCCACCGTCCTCACTTTCTTCTTCTCTTCTCTTTTCCTTCCCGTCGTTGCAAGGGAAATTTCTTCCTCCTCCCTATCAATTTCGGCTCCTTTCCAACTTAGTTATTGTCTTCTTGTCTTCACTCTCCTCTTCTCGTTCTCGCGACTGCAACGCAGTAATAGAGGCTCCATCTCCAACGGTCACAACCACCCTCGGCAAGCACTCCCCGACGATCCAGCTTGGTGTTTCGACTTCGGTAAGTGTTGGTACAAACGTGAGAAGTAATTTGGGTTCTTTATTGTGCTATGTGTTGTTTATCTTTTGTTAATTTCTTGCTTCATTTTGAAAACTGTTCTTCTTTTTTGTGTATGCGTTTGTGACATTGAATTTTATACTTTACTATCTACTAGTGCCTTGTGAGAAATTTTATGTTTTTGCCCTGTTATTGCTTGGTGGACTATGGATTCCAATATTCTCCAGCTGAGGAACTGTTGATTCTTCCCTAGTGAAAGAAATAACTACTCAGGAATTTTAATGGAAAAGATAATTCAATAACTATATTTTTCAAGATTGTGTGAACTTTTTTGGAAATAAATTGTTAGTAGACTTATTTAATTTAGATCTTTAGTCCGTAATTCTATCATGCATAACAATTTTGTAGGATAATGTTGAATTTGTTTGTTAATTTAGATCTTCCTCCCTCTTCTGCCACTGCGACAATGAATCAATTCTTCTCCTTCCTAAATCCCTAAACCATAAACCTTAGAAAGTGTGTAATAGTATTTTACTTTAAATTCTAAACCCGTAAAGATTTATATTTAGAAAATGTATAACCATAAATCCTAAAACCCTAAACCCCTAAAATCATAACATTTAAACAATATAAACTAAACCCTAAATTCCTAAACCATAAACCTTAGAAAGTGTGTAATAATACTTTACTTTATACATTTTACTTAAATTCCAAGCCCGTGAAGATTTAAATTTTGAAAGTACATAACCATAAATCCTAAAACCCTAACATTGAAAACCTAAAACCCTAAAATCATAACATTGA
The DNA here is from genome assembly GCA_028651295.1 of Catharanthus roseus. Classification (NCBI taxonomy): domain Eukaryota; kingdom Viridiplantae; phylum Streptophyta; class Magnoliopsida; order Gentianales; family Apocynaceae; genus Catharanthus; species Catharanthus roseus. The sequence goes on along the minus strand of JAPQWS010000124.1, from coordinate 3,722,905 downwards.
AGCCCTATAACCTAAACTCTAAATCCCTAAACAATAAACCTTAGAAAGTGTGTGATAGTACTTTACTTTATATATTTTACTTTGAATTCTAAATCCGTGAAGATTTAAATTTAGAAAGTGTACAACCATAAACCCTAAAACCCTAAAATTGAAACCCTAAAACCCTAAAATTATAACATTGAAAACCTATAACCTAAACCATAAACCTTAGAAAGTCTGTAATAGTACTTTACTTTATATATTTAACTTTAAATTCTAAACCCGTAAAGATTTAAATTTAGAAAGTGTATAACCATAAACCTTAAAACCCTAACATTGAAACCCTAAAGCCCTAAAATCATAACATTGAAACCCTACAAACTAAACCCTAAATCTCTAAACTATAAACTTTAGAAAGTGTGTAATAGTACTTTACTGTATATATTTTACTTTAAATTCTAAACCCCTGAAGAGATAAATTTAGAAAGTGTATAACCATAAATCCTAAAACCCTAACATTGAAACCCTAAAGCCCTAAAATGATAACATCGAAACCCTATAACCTAAACTCTAAATCCCTAAACTATAAACCTTAGAAAGTTTGTAATAGTACTTTACTTTAAATATTTTACTTTAAATTCTAAACATGTAAAGATTTAATTTAGAAAGTGTATAACTATAAACCCTAAAACCCTAAACACTAATATTGAAACCCTAAAACCCTAAAATCATAATATTGAAACCCTATAACCCAAACCTTAAAATCATAACATTGAAACTCTATAACTTAAACCTTAAATCCCTACACCATAAACATTAGAAAGTGTATAATAGTACTTTACTTGGAATATTTTACTTAAAATTCTAAACATGTAAAGATTTAAATTTAAAAAGTGTATAATACTATACCTAAAACCCTAAAACCTTGTGATGTAACGTAGATGGAAGAAGTCTCATAGTCCAGGATGTGCATCCGGGTCCCATAGTCCTTGATGTATTGAAGAGGCAGCATGAGCATAGGTCTGAGTTGATATGAAGTGGGGATCATGAGACGTGTATTACTGATCTTCAGTGTAGACATTTCGATCGTAATATATTTCAGGCTTACAGCACGGTTCCTTGTAGATTGACTGATATTATTGATAGGATCGTAATATATTTCAGCTTACAACACGGTTCCTTGTAGATTTACTGATATTATTGATAGGATTGGGTTAGGGGGAGTTTTTAGATGTGCTTACATAGGTCTCGACCACTCACTTATTACTGCTTTAGTTGCGCGTTAGAGGCTTGAGACCCACACATTCCACATGACTTGTGGTGAGGTGGCAGTCACTCCACAAGATATGCACGTCTTATGAGATTTACGGATAGAGGAGTTGCCTGTTACAGATCCTAATTGGAGTGTATATCATAAACAGTATTTGATTGAGATGATTGAGAGTTTTATTGGTGTTCAGTTATCTCTTATTCACTTTTCCGGATATAAGGTTACTAAGGAACCTTTAGAGGCTTGGATCTTGAGAGAGTTCACAGGATCAGAGAGTGATGATGACCTTATCATGCGTGCCCGGGGTTTTGTTTTCTTACTTCTTGTAGGTTATATACTCCTTGATATGTCGAGCAACTTGATTCACATCCGGTACATCAATTTGTTAGAGGATTTTGATACCATCGACAATTGCAGTTAGGTGCCTATGCGGGGCAGCTTTAGGGGGTGCACGACAGATAGGGGGAGCCCTCGTGCTACTTCAAACTTGGGCTTGGTCACGTATTCCTATATTATGTCCTCATCTAGATCGACATGTGGAACTAGACCCTCGTGCTCTACTTGGTGTGTGGTCCACATCATTTGATCTCAGCAAGCTTCCTACGCATGTCTTGCTTACTTATAGAGATCAGTTAGATTTCATGCGACCAACTAGGTACGACTTTGAATTAAATTTTTTTACATTCTTATTATATTTTTAATGTGATTATTATTTAAATATTATAATTTACTACACTGTTTGTATGGCTAGCATATCTTAAGCGTGGTCCGGTTCCATCTGACTTGTGGCGGGCGGAGGTGGCACTAATATGTTATGAGATAGTGGAGTATCACTATCCAGGCCGCGTGATGCAATAGTTTGGACGTGATCAGCCTATACCTGGCCTGCTGCCAGTGATACTCGATTGGATCTACATCGATTACAACTCAGAGAAAATGATCACACATATTGGATAACGGATAATGCTACTCATGTGAAGGTCTAGCACTAGTGGAGACAGCACATTAGGGATGGCCTTCTTTTACCCATGTAGGATTTATCATCATCCCGAAATGATTACATTAAATGGTATCAGGATATCATGGGAGGCTACATCGGCAATCCAGCACGTCATGGTACTCGTACTATTGGATACAAGCCAGCTGGGATCGACAGAAGGATGATGGTAAGAAAATATTTATTTATTTTTTATGTATGTTATTTCTTTATAATTCTTTTTTAACTATTTTTTTTAGACATCCATGCTGCAAGAGGTAGATGACATGACTATAGGGGTGTTGGAGGGACCACCATCATCTCTGACTCAGTATGCTAGTGTCATGAGGAAAGTTCATATCATCATCCATAGGTGCATGGTTTCCATTGGTGGTACATTGGGTTGCACCTCCTTTCAGCATGATACTCAACAGACATTTACAATACAGCTATCGTGTCGTCGTCCGTGGGAGCCTGTACCTGAGCGTGGTGCTCCTAGAGTAAAGAGGGTCACTCGTAGATTGCATGGTGGCAGAGCCTGTGGAGGACGCGCCTTGCCCCTCCACATTTGGGGGGACGAGGACATGCAGACTCCAGACATGGAGGAGAGAGAGGTGGAGGATCTGGCGGATGGGCACGTGGAGATCCAAGCTTATATGTTCCACTTGACCCATTCGATAGCCCAGACCTATATGCTTCCATATTCAGTTTGGGTTTGATGCTATTTGCTCTGTCACATCTGAGTAGAGCAGGCATATCATATGTCCCACTTGACCTATTCGACAGCTTAGACGTAGCTTATATTCAGCCACTTCCACCTCCAGGTGCAGTAAGGTTGTCATTTGATGCACCTCCACCTTCGGGTACCGCAGGTTCATCTGTACCTCATATGCCTATATCTCGTGCATCTTCTTCTAATTACAGATGAGCATGCTGATGATCCAACAGATGACATTACACCAGCACAACAACTTAGGTTTTTGGACATCGTATTAGTAAAAAGACTATTAGATTTACTCCATCTAATTAGTGTTAGGGTTTAGGGTTTAAAATATCATTATGAAACTTTGTTATATTTTATATATTATTTCTTTAAATTATTTATTTATATTATGATGTAAATTATTTCTTTATATTTTTTCCTGAAGATTTGACAACTCAAAAAAGTAATCACCAGTTTTAAATTATTTCCGACAACCCCATGTGACGATTTGACAACTCGAAAAAGTAATCACCGGTTTTGAATTATTTCCGACAACCACATGTCACGATTTGATAACTTGAAAAAGTAATCACCGATTTTGAATTATTTCCGACAATCCCATGTGACGATTTGACAACTTGAAATAATTTCGTCGATTTGAACTATTTCCGACAACCCCATGTGACGATTTGACAACTCAAAATAATTTTTCTGATTTTGAAAGGTGCCTAAAAACCCTATATATACGAACTCCTAAACCTAATTTGGAGATCACACAAGAACTTCTACAACATTTTCTTCCTATTATATTTTCGAAACTTTTAAACCCTTTCCTTCACATCCATTACAAACAATGAACATGGATGCAACTTACCCTGTTAGAATTGTATTGGGATTCGGAGCATGCCATAGATGCGTATAGTTCTTATTTCACCGAAGTGGCAAAGAAAACTTAGACTTTTAACCAAATAGTAACACATGGAACTTGTTAGAAAAATATTGAAGCATCGAGGAATGGATCCAAATCTTTGGTGGGTTAGAATGACAATGAGGGTGCCTTCATTCTATGAAGAGTATCAAATGTTTAATTTTACTTTCTACAGCATGAACAACGATTATGAGATGCGTTACCTTTGGACTATTAGACCTGATATATCAAAGGAAGGGATTCACGTACTAGTTGAACTCGAACCGATCCAATCACAGACATTTTCAGATGTTCAGCACACATATGTATCAACTGATGAGGATCCTCCATACATTTCTCAACATGTCACGGCAATAATACAGATGATTCCTGATGAACCATCAATGTTGTAATCAGAAGTAGAGGAAGATGATGATGACAATGACGATGCCGATGAAGATTATGATATATCAAGTGAATCAGGTGACGACAATAACCCTAATGATGACGAAGATGACATTAGCACTCTCATAAACCCTCTATCTTCAACTATAGTGAATCAATGGTAGAGTAGTCAATGGTTCAGTAACACTCCATATGATTTTACATCATCTGGACCATTTCTAGATATGGGCTAGGAAGAGCAGATAGATGACCTCATCGAATCAGGCACTATTAGATTGCTGGATTGGAACAATGCAATGACTGATATTCAATTAGGCATAAGCTTTGTTGACAAAATCCAAGCGATTAGAGCAGTCTAGAAGTGGTTTATTCGGATAGGTGAGAGTTTAGACTTGTTAAAAGTAAGAGCGATCAATAGACAATGAAACGTTATCATCACATTGACTCTAATTATTGTTCATTGTATATCAGAATAAAGAATAAATCAACTCATGGTTGTTGGGAAAATAACCATATTCACCAAGGAACACACATGTGTTGTTCAGGTTCATCAAAGCAAGAATCGAAATATGACTTCAAAATTTATCTCAAAATTAATATCGCATCTTGTTGCCAACAATCCCGAGATCCTTGTCTCGAACGTCATCCAAAAAGTACAAGTATTACTTCAGATGGGTTGTTGTACGTACAAGAAGGCATGGTGTGCTTGGAAATTTGCAATAGAGGGTGTTCAGTAGGTGGGAGATAACTTTTTCAATTCTATCCAAATATCTCCAAGCAATGAAATATTCAAACCCGAAAATTGTGTACGAGTTCTTACATCACAGGACGAGCATTCCTCTAGACTATGTTTTCAAATTTCCTTTTTGGTGTTTTGAGCCTCGTATAAATAGATTTTAAAATTGTCGACCAGTGATTTCTGTGGATGGCACTCATCTTCAGGGACCATAGAAGGGCGTACTATTAATTGCAAGCACATGAGATGCGAATAATCATTTGTTTCCCCTTGCATTTGCAATCGTTGATAAAGAGTCCTCCGAAAGTTGGAATTGGTGCCTCAAACTTATACAGCAACATGTTGTCAAGGATCGGCATATCTGTTTAATATCCGATCGCCACAAAGGAATTTTATCTGCTACACAAAATCAAGTTTTGTGACAACTTCTATTTACGATTTATAGGTTTTGTTTACGCCACATTCGACAAATTTCACCAAGATCTTTAAGAATAGCGATTTAAAAAGTTTAATGTGACAGGCAGGAACCGAAGCTAAAGCGATGGAAACTTGACCGTGTGATGAGTTAAATTCAAAAAAAGAATGCTAAAGCTTACATTTATTTAGCCAAGATTGCACCTAGAGAAATGGACACTCATATATGATGGTGGGCACAAACATGGAATGATGACAACCAATATTTTATAAGCAACAGTCTCTTGAAAGAAGCTAGGGTCTTACCTTTAAAAGTCCTAGTTTAATTAATATTCAACAAACTTGTTAAGTACTTCAACCAATACCATCAAGAGGCCCAAAACCGCGTGCATCCATTTCCAACAAGAGTTTTTGACAAGTTTTATCGGATTGAATTAAAATCAAGAGACCACACAGTTATAATGTGTAACTCACGAGAAGGTATTTACATGGTTAAATCTTTAATATGCCTTGATGGTACTAGCAACAACATTTAAAATTTAAAAATGAATGAAAAATTGTGCAGTTGTGGCTAATGGCAAGAATATACATTGCCTTGTACTTATACTCTTGCAGTCTGTAGAGATAATGGTACAAGACCAGATGCTTATGTGTCAAATATATATTCGCGGAAAACTTACAGAAGAACATACCAATCCAATTTTTATCTGGTTAGGCACGAGGACTTTTAAAGAGATGCTCCTAACAATTTAACATTCTATCCTCCAAACATGAACAATCAAGGGGGTAGAAAACAGGGTACAAGGTTTTCGGGAGAAATGGATTATCAAAATTCGGATTCTCCTCCAAGATATAGCAGATGTCGAATGCCCGGGAATAATAGAAAAAATTGTAATAACCATAGTTTAAGTTATGTATAAGTTTCTTTTTTTCAAAGTGTTGTAATATTTTAGGGCTTCTATTAATGATATTTCTTCTTTGAATTTCTTCTAAGTGCTTCTTTATAAATCTTTCACTTAAATCGATTATAAATTATTATTGTAACATCCAGACTAAGAACCTCAAAGTTAACTTTGGTCGTGGTAAGTTCGAATAAAAGTTTCGGAGTTAGTTTATAAAGAATAGTAAGTTTTCGGGTCATTTGGTAATTTTTAGAAAAATTGAGGGAAGAATTTTTCCGGGAAAAAACTTTTCGGTCATATTTTAGAATTATTTGGATTTAACGCTTTAAAGTAGAAATGGAAATTTTAAGTTTAAAATGAGTTTTTAGTCATTTTTAAGATTTGGCGCCAACGTAGAAGTTTTAGAAAGTTGAGGGACTACTTACTTGGAGAGGTGGTAATGACATGGCTGGTATGAACATGTGGACAAAGGAGTAAGTGACACATGGCTGGTCTCATGCAAAGAAAGCCAAACCATGCATGAATGGCTATTTAAGGGGGTCCAAAATGCTGAAAAAAAAATACAGCCTTCTTTTTCCTTTCTCCACTCTTTCTCTCTCCTATTTTTCTCTCTCCCCTCTTGCACTACACCAGTCTTCTCTCTCTCTCTCTCTCTCTCTCTCTCTCTCTCTCTCTCTCTCTCTCTCTCTCGCTCGCTCTCTCTCTCTCTCTCCCCCAGTTTTCTCTTTGTTTTTCTTTCTTATTTTCTTTCTTTTTTTTTCTCTTCTCGCTGCTCTCCTTCTCTCCAGGTATATATATATATATTTTTATTATTTATTTTTCTTCCTTTTTCTTTGTTTCTTTGAGAGCTTTATTCTAATTTTCTATTATTATTAGATAATATTAAGGTTTAATAGTTATTAATTTATTTTGGGAACCAATATTTTTTCTTAAAGAATTATTATAAAATTATTTTGGAGATGATTTTAGAATTTTTTTGGGTTTAAAATAATTGTAGGTACACCCTAAGATTATTATGAGGTCATGGTTATATTTTTTTGGAGCTATTTGATTAAGTTTGGAATGATATTCTTTGTAAGTTTAACTCATTTCACGGCACAAGGTGAGTTCACCGATCCCTTTTCTGTTAAAAGAAATTTAAATATTGTTCTTATAAAGCATATTACTTTGTTATCAAATATTGACAAAATGCGCAAAATAATTATCGGTGTTATATTACGGGTTATGCTAAAATGTGAAAGTAATTAACGTATTTATATTTTAAATATTCGTTTATGGCACTAAAAAAAATATTTTAAAGGTTAGTGCCATACTCTTATTATTGCTTTTACTAGAAACATTTCTTTTAACAATCCTTTTATTTTGAATTTTGAGTTTAAAATTATTTTGAAGAAAACATTTTCAAACTAAGTGTTATTTCTTTTTGGGAAATAATATATTTAAATATTTTAAATTCCCTTAAGGTTTTAAGTTTTAAAATAACTTGGGGAGATTATTTTCAAAATATTACTATTTTTTTAAGAAATAATATTTTTAATTCTTTTAAAAGTTTTTGAGTTTCAAGATTATCTTGAGAAATGATTTTTAAAATAATTATTATTTCTTTTTAGAAAGAATATTTTTACATGTTTTATATTTTCGAAAAAAATTTTTTTGAGCTTTAAAATTATTTTGGGAGATTCTTTTTTTAACATATTTATTATTTCTTCTTGGGAATAATGTTTTTTTTATTTATATATCAATACTTTAAGTTTCCTTAAAAGGATTTTGAGATATATTATTTGGAAAAGTTATTCTTAAAATAGTTATTATTTATTACTTCCTTTGGAAATAATATTTTAAATATTTTAAATATTTTTTAGGGTTTGAGATTTAAAATTATCTTTAACATATTTATTATTTCTTTTTGAAAATAATACTTTACATATTTTTTAGATATTCTTAAAAATGTTTTCTTGAGTTAAGAGAATATTTTCATAATACTTTTACTTTGAATATTCTTAAAGTATGATTTCGAAAAATGTTCACTAGTTATGTTTAAAGAATATTTCTCTACGGTTTTATTCTTACTTTAAATCTTGGAAGTATTAATGATTTCCTTTCGAGAAATATTTATCATAATCTTTGACACGCATATTGGCATAACCTATTTTATACCCGGTAATGTGTTTCAAAATTTACATTCTAAAGTCACATTTGCATGGCTACGAGTTTTGCCCAGCGGATAGGGATTTTTCGATATATGAAGAGTTTTATGTGGCCAATAGATAGCCTATAATTTTATAAAAATAGATCAAATACCCTAATCCGGCAAAAGGGGCTTGGTATACATTTTTGATCAACATGTCGAAAGGACTTGCACTGTGCGTGGCTAGTCCACCGTACGAGGGCCTCTTCCTAACGACATGCTTGGTAGTGTTACTCTTGTTCTGGATCCAGTTGATAGATGAGTAGTATCGTTGGAGGGTTAGGCCCAAGGTGGTATTGCGTTTGACTCCGTATTATGCTCTACGGTAGTAGCTATTTCTTGGAAAGTTGGGTCAGGAGGGGCCCACTAGCTAGGATAGCACAGGGCGGCCTGGTAAGTACGCCAAGGCTCATTACCTATTTATGTATATGTTGTGTGAGGTTGAAAAATCGAACGTTCATATTGTGTGTTTTGGAGTTCAAGCTGGTATTGACTACGGGATGTCGGAATTTGTCCGAAGACCCCGTTTTAGGTTTTGGACTCTGTCCGTTGAGCCTATCATGGTGCATACATGTTTTTGTTAAAATTTCAGGTGTCGTGGCAGTGCCGATGTGTCTTGATTCGCTCAGACTTCCCGGCTACGCCCAAACCCTTTAGAAAATTTATATTTTGCATAAAGGTTTTGAAAGCACTTACTTTGCTGGGATGATAAACCGTTTTATAAATATATATCTACTTCTCCCATACGGGAAGCTCACACGTGCACGTGAACTCACTGAGCGTCCATTGCTCATGTTTTCCAAATGTTTCTCCCCCCATTTTCAGATGACTTGGTAACTAGCTTGGGTTAGAGGAGCCATGGTGAGCCATCGAAGCCGGCATATTTGAAGTCTTCCATCTCTAGTCAAATGATTTTGATTATGTAGACTATGACCTTAGCGGCCTTAAACCGATGTATAAGTTTGACAAGCTTTTGTTATAAAATTATATTCAAACCTTTCTTTATTCTCAGATTATTTAATATAGAAATACTCATTACAACTTCTCCCGATTGTACCTTAGTCTTATATCTTTATATGTTCAGTGCCGAGAGGCACACAGGTACCTTACTCCGCCGCAGTTGACCTAGCGGAGGGGTACGGGATATCAGGTGGTATCAGAGCTCTAGGTTCGACACTAGGTTCTCTAGATCGTAGATGAGTTTTAAAGAGATGACTACTGTGACTATATTTTGGGATTTAGTAGTTTATTCGTCCTGTCTCGTTAGACAGTTAGAGACTACAGGGTTGAGTGGCAGCTAAGATAACACAGATGAGAGGAACCCTTGAGGCTTAATAGTAGGTTATAACTCGACGACGTTAGGGTAACATCGGTGAGTAGGGCGGCAAACGAGACCCCGGCCGAGGCCGAGGCTTGCCGGAGAAACTTTAGTAGACGTTTTTGTTAGCCCTAAGGGCATTATTGTATATGTTTTTTATTATGATTAACATATGCTTGTGTGATGAGTATAACTTAGTCTTTTTAGAACAAAAGAAGCATTTTTGGAGGCTCAAGGCTACACTACATAAGAAGTAAAAGATCTTGGAATTAAAGTATAATGAAGAAGGAAAGATCAAGCCATTCCAAGATCAAGGCATTGAAGACCTTGAAGACTTATGTCTTAGTTAGGGATATGCTAAGGTATTTTGTAAAACTCCCTAACTCTCATCTTTGTTTGTTGATCAAGTGTGAAGCTTCTTGGATGAATTTATTTTTATAAACTATTCTTAAAAAAAATCCAAGTATTCTTGATAGAGTTTTTGATGCCTTCAAAAGTTTTCTTATCTCTAAAAGAGTATCAAGAATACATATTTTGAAATGTGAAGGAAAGTGCTTTTTGTTTAAGGAAAACTGGCTTGTTTAAGGAAAACTGGTTTTTAAGTCATGCTGAAAAAAAAGGGTCATCCGATTTTTAAACTGGTCATCCGATTTTTAAAACAGGTCATCCGATTTTTAAAATCGGTCGTCTGATTTTTAAGAGGGATCATCCAATTTTTGTAGGATGAGTCCGAATCTTTCTGTTTCAAAAAAAGGTCGTCCGTTTTCTAAAACCGGTCGTCCGGTTTTAGTCTTTTACTGCAAAAATATTACCGTTACATAGTGTAACGGCTACTTTCTTCTCCTTCATATATATATATATTGACTTTGATCAGCTGAAAAAATGAATGGAGGTTGAATTGAAACTTGATTGAGATTATTTTAGAACATTTAAAGAGCTTTAAAAGTACATTCTTTCAAAGATCTTCATCTCATACATACAAATAGAAAATTCTTCTTGGAGCTTCATTGTTGATCATCCATCAAAGAAGAAGTAAAGAGGTGCTTGTAGAAGTATTCCATTGAGTTGTATCTTCCTCTTCTCAAGCTTATTTGGTAACATTGTTCCTTACTCTTCTTATTCTTTTATTGTGATCGAAGGTTTGTGGAAAACCCTTTGGGTGATCCTTTGATAAATTCGTTGTATTGTTGTGTTGTGTAAACTTTGAGGTTTTTGTGTAAAACCCTTGAAGGATGATCCTCATTGTGCTGTTGTGTAACCAACTTTGAAGATAGTGGATTTGTGAAATCCTTGGGTTGAGTCTCAAGGTAGTGGATGTAGCTCTTTAAGAGAGTGAACCACTATAAATTGTTGTGCATATTCTTTAAAGTTTAATTGTATGCTCATTTCTTGATTGCCAAAACTATAAGATTTTGTTTGGTGTGGATTCTTATCAAAAAGAGTTTTAGAATTCTTTCACAAACAAATTGGAGGTTTATCTTTCTAATCACACAAAAGATTTTTTAAAATTAGCCAAAAACCTTATTCACCCCTCCCTCTAAGGTTTTTCAGTTTTTTTTTCCTGGCAGAGTTAGAATCTTGATAAGATATCCTATGATTTTTATATTTGAAGTAGTAGTGTTAGTAAGTTTGATATTTCCATATATTTGGAGCAACTGTTAGCCCGATTAGTGTTTAACTTTCTTTATCAGCCCGTGTCTTTTGAGTATGTAAGGCTTAATAAAGTATGATGTCTTTCCAGTTTTTGTGTTTTAAGTTTGATATTTCTTTTAAGTATGGGATGTTACGTCTAAGCTATAACTATAAACTTAAGGATAGCATTCCTAAGTTTTCTTGAGATTCGAACTTATCTTTGGTTTAGGAAAATGTCACGACCACACTCTTCGGGTCACGAAACTGAAGCTATGCCAGAAAGTTCATCGCACGATAGACAAATGCCGCAAGTCATGAAATAATATGAAATTTCATGACGGAGTTACTAGAAGCCACGTTAGTAAACTGAAGAGGAGAACGGGCACAGAATACTAGCAATGACGAGGCTTTGGAAAGATTCCTCCGATTTTGGCCCCCGGAGTTCCATGGCGAAGTGGAACAAGAAGCTAAGGCAGAGCTGTTTTTAGAACAGCTAAACGACATTTACAATACGCTGCAATATGAAGGCGCCAGGAGGGTAACCTTCACCACTTTTCGTTTGAGGGGAGCAGCGAAAGACTGGTGGTTAAGAATTTCTGAAGCTTGGGTATTAAGAAATTAGTTATGGATGCGGGAAGACTTCCAAGAGGAATTTAAACAATAATACATACCCCGCTGGCTAAGAGAATGTCGTGAGGACGAATTCCAGCAATTGAAGCAGTTAGGGATGACAGTAGCACAGTATACTGCAAAGTTCAATCGTTTAGCCAAGGAAGAGCACAAGACTCACCAGTTTGTAAAAGGGTTGCGAGTGTATCTGCAACATGCCCTAGCCCCTTTACCACTAACAAGCTTCGCTGCTACGGTTGAAGAAGCTACCAGGACTGAAATAGCCGCTCAAATGACAAAACAGAGAATGATGGCACTAAATGCTTCATTCCATCCCCACAAACGATCAGGACAAGGACGCTGGAGACCCCAATATCCAAAGAAGCCACGAAACAGTAACCAAACGGGAAATGGGAACCATCAAAATCCTATGATAAGGAACCCTCGTCTGAGTTGTACTTACTGCAGACGTAAGGGACATACAACAGAAACATGCTCTAAAAAGATAGGAACGTGTTTTCTCTGTGGAAAGACAGGACACTTTGCGAAACAGTGCCCTACAACACAACCAACAATATCTGAAACATCTAGAGGAGTGGGACGGCCACCAAATATGGTAGGAGCATCAGTAGGCCGAAACAATAAGCCGCAAGTAAAGCTAAGGTCTACACCCTAGATGGGCAACCCGTGAACACAGAAACCGAGGTAGTTGAAGGTACTATTCGTGTCTTCTTTCACCCTGCTAAAGTATTAATTGATCCAGGAGCCACACATTCATTTGTGAGCATGCATTTCATAAAGCATATCCCTAAAACTTCCATTAGCATGCCCTATTAATTGATTGTTTGCACACCTATGGGAGTAAGTCGGGTCACAGAGGAGAAGTACCCTGATTGTGAGATTTACATAGGAAGCGAGGTACTATCTGGGGATCTGATTACCTTATCCTTTGAGGGTTACGATGTAATATTAGGAATGGATTGATTGTCTAAGCATTATGCTCCGGTAGATTGCCAGAAGAAAATGGTTAAGTTTATCCGGCCAGATATGCCTGCCCTAGAATTTTAAAGAGATAAAACCAAGGGGGAAAACAATTTGATCTTCGGTATTAAGGCAAGAAAATTGATCAAGAAAGGATGCCAAGGATAGTTGGCACACTTGCTCAACAAAACAGAAGAAGAAGAACAAATGGAGACTATCTCGGTGGTGAAGGAATTCTTGGATATTTTTCCTGCCGAATTAACAATTTTACCACCTGAACAGGAGGTAAACTTCAGCATAGAACTAGTACCTGGTGCTGCACCAATATCCCGAACGTCGTACCGAATGGCTCAGGAGGAGTTGAAAGAGCTAAAAGAACAACTACAAGAATTATTACAGCAAGGCTACATACGACCGAGCACATCACTATGGGGTGCACCAGTGTTGCTTGTCAAAAAGAAAGATGGATCCCTTAAAATGTTTATCGACTACTGAGGGTTGAACAGTGTCACTATAAAGAATAAATATCCTCTTCCCTTGATCAATGAATTGCTTGACCAACTTCGCAGAGCAGGTTGTTATTCAAAGTTGGATTTAAGACAAGGGTGTTACCAAGGGCGGATAAACGAAAAAGACATCCTAATAACCGCTTTTATCACTCGGTATGGACATTATGAGTTAGTGCTGATGCCTTTTGGTTTAACCAATGCACCATCGATATTCATGGATTTAATGCAAAGAATTTTCCTCCCATACTTGGATCAGTTTGTGGTCATTTTCATCGATGATATCCTGGTTTACTCACCTGACGCGGTGACACATGAGCAACATCTTCGAAGTGTGCTACAAACTCTACGAGAACACAAACTCTATGCCAAGTTCAGTAAATGTGAGTTCTGGATGGAGAAAGTGAAATTTTTGGGACATGTGGTCACACGTAAGGGCATAACTGTGGATCTGGCCAAGGTGGAAGCCGTGACTCATTGGGCCCCACTGAGAACCCCAACGGAAGTACGAAGTTTTTTGGGGCTAGCTGGATATTATCGACGGTTTATTAAGGATTTTGCTAAAATTACTGAACCTCTAACACAGTTAACTCGAAAGGCTGTTGAGTTCAAATGGTCAGAAAAATATGAGAAAAGTTTTCAGGAGTTGAAGCATCGGTTAACATCGGCACCAATGCTAACTTTGGTTGATCCAGAGAAAGAGTTTACCTTGTATACTGATGCATCTGGAGAAGGATTAGAGGCAGTGCTGATGCAAGACAGGAAAGTGGTTACCTATATCTCCTGAAAGTTAAAGAATCATGAGAAGAACTACCCAACGCATGACTTGGAGTTGGCAGCCATTGTGTTTGCACTCAAGAAATGGCAGAATTACCTTTATGGAGCCAAGTACGAGATCTTTACCGACCACAAGAGTTTGAAGTATTTGTTCTCTCCAAAAAGATCTAAACATGGGACAACAAAGATGGATGGAACTCCATGAGGAATATCGGTGCCCAATCAACTATCATCCCGGAAAAGCAAACGTCGTAGCTAATGCTCTGAGTAGAAGTGCAAAGTTAACAAGCCTCATTGTAACTTCAACCTCGCAACAAGAGATTAAGGAAGCGCAAAGGAGTAATAAGGAATTTCAAAGATTTAAAACTCAAGTGGAGGCAAAGAAATTAAACGATTTTCAGATCTTGGGTACTAAAGGAAGCTTGTATTTTCGAAATTAGATATGTGTACCGAATAAAGCAGAAATTAAACAAAGGATATTGGAGAAAGCGTATAAAAGCAAGTATTTCATACACCCTGGTGAGAACCAGTTGTATCAGGACCTCAAAAGAAGGTTTTGGTGGAACGGAATGAAGAGAGATGTGATAGAATACGTGGCCACTTGTCTCACCTGCCAAAGGGTGAAGGCAGAGCACAAGAAGTCTGCAGGACTTTTACAGCCATTACCCGTCCTCGAATGGAAATGGGATTGTGTCACGATGAACTTTGTCACGGGATTGCCATGTACAAAAGGTTATAAGGATGCCATCTGGATCATAGTTGATCGATTAACGAAGGTAGCACACTTTATTGCCATCAACATGACGTACTCCTTAAAAAGGCTAGCTCAATTATATGTGGAAGAGATTGTAAGATTTCATGGGTTACCGGTAAACATTGTGTCAGACCGAGATCCAAGGTTTACTTCGAGATTTTGGCCTAAATTCCAGATTGTATTGGGAACTAATTTAAGCTATAGCACGCCCACACACCCCCAGACTGATGGACAATCAGAAAGAACAATCCAGACTTTGGAAGATATGTTGCAAGCATGTGCTTTGGAGTTTGGAAACAAATGGATTGATAACCTGGTCTGGGCGAAGTTTGCTTACAACAACAGCTACCATACCTCAATCAGAATAGCGCCGTTTGAAGCTCTATATGGGAAGAATTATAGAACACCTTTATATTGGGATGACACCGGAATTCGCTCCCTTTGGAAGCATAATAGTTGGATGCCAAAGTTGGAAGAGGCACAGAAACAGGTAAAAATAATTCAGGAACGGCTCCAAGCTGCTAAAAGTCGACAAAAGAGCTACGCTGACAATCAATGACGAAACTTGGAATTCGAGGTGGGAGATCGAGTTTTTCTAAAACTTACACCACACTGAGGAAATTCCAAACACCCAAGAAAAGGAAAATTAAGCCTCTGACACATTGGACCATTTGAGATAAGCACCAGGATTGGTGAGGTAGCTTACCGGCTGATATTACCAGAAGAACTATCGGGCATCCATGACGTCTTCCACGTCTCCCAATTAAAGAAATATCAACCGTCACCCGAGCATATCCTGAATGACGACCCGTTGGAATTGCAAACTAACTTGTCATACGAGGAAAAGCCTAATGGGATTATGGAACGAAGCGTAAAGGAGTTAAGTGGAAAGAAAATTCCGATGTGCAAAGTATTATGGAGGCACCACGGCATCTACGAAGTAACATGGGAAACCGAAGAGTTTCTACGTAGAAAACATCCGGAGATTCTAGGTACGTGAACCTTAAAATTTCAAGGACGAAATTTTTCTAAGGAGGGTAGGATGTAATATCCCGACTAAGCACCTCAAAGTTAGCTTTGGTTGTGGTAAGTTCGAATAAAAGTTGTGGTTAGTTTATAAAGAATAGTAAGTTTTGGGGTCATTTGGTAATTTTTAGAAAAATTAAGGGAAGAATTTTCTGGGGAAAAACTTTTCGGACATGTTTTAGAATTATTTGGGTTTAACGCTTTAAAGTAGAAATGGAAATTTTAAGTTTCAGATTAGTTTTTAGTCATTTTTAAGATTTTGGGCCAACGTAGAAGTTTTCTAAAGTTGAGGGACTACTTACTTGGAGAGGTGGTAATGACATGGCTGGTATGAACATGTGGACAAAGGAGTGGGTGATACATGACTGGCATGCATGAATGGCTATTTAAGGGGGTCCAAAATGCTGAAAAAAAATATAACCTTCTTTTTTCTTTCTCCACTCTTTCTCTCTCCTGTTTTTCTCTCTCCCCTCTTGCACTACACCAACCTTTTCTGTTCTTTTCTTTTTTTTCCCTCCCTCTCTCTCTCTCCCACTTTTCTCTTTGTTTTTCTTTCTTATTTTTTTTCTTTTTTTTTTCTCTTCTCTCGGCTCTCCTTCTCTCCAGGTATATATATATATTTTATTTATTTTTCTTTCCTTTTCTTTGTTTTTTTGAGAGCTTTATTCTATTTTTCTATTATTATTAGATAATATTAAGGTTTAATAATTATTAATTTATTTTGGGAACCTTTCTTAAAGAATTATTATAAAATTATTTTGGAGATGGTTTTAGAATTTTTTTGGGTTTAAAATAATTGTAGGTACACCCTAAGATTATTATGAGGTTATGGTTATATTTTTTTGGAGCTATTTGATTAAGTTTGGAATGATATTCTTTGTAAGTTTAACTCATTTCGCGTCACAAGGTGAGTTTACCGATCCATTTTCTGTTAAAAGAAATTTAAATATTGTTCTTATAAAGCATGTTACTTTGTTATCAAATCTTGACAAAATACGCAAAATAATTATCGGTGTTATATTACGGGTTATGCTAAAATGTGATAAGTAATTAACGTATTTATATTTTAAATATTCGTTTATGACACTAAAAAAAAAAAAAATTTAAAGGTTAGTGCCATATTCTTATTATTGCTTTTACTGGAAACATTTCTTTTAACAATCCTTTTATTTTGAATTTAAAATTATTTTGAAGAAAATATTTTCAAAATAAGTGTTATTTCTTTTTGGGAAATAATATATTTAAATATTTTAAATTCCCTTAAGGTTTTAAGTTTTAAAATAACTTGGGTAAATTATTTTCAAAATATTACTATTTTTTTAAGAAATAATATTTTTAATTCTTTTAAAAGTTTTTGATTTTCAAGATTATCTTGAGAAATTATTTTTAAAATATTTATTATTTCTTTTTAGAAAGAATATTTTTACATATTTTATATTCTCGAAAAAAAAAATTTTGAGTTTTAAAATTATTTTGGGAGATTATTTTTTTTAACATATTTATTATTTCTTCTTGAGAATAATGTTTTTCTTATTTATATATCAATACTTTAAGTTTCCTTAAAAGGATTTTGAGATATATTATTTGGAAAAGTTATTCTTAAAATAGTTATTGTATATTACTTCTTTTGGAAATAATATTTTAAATATTTTTATAGGGTTTGAGATTTAAAATTATCTTTAGCATATTTATTATTTCTTTTTGAAAATAATACTTTACATATTTTCTAGATATTCTTAAAAAAGATTTTCTTGAGTTAAGAGAATATTTTCATAATACTTTTACTTTTAATATTCTTAAAGTATGATTTCGAAAAATGTTCACTAGTTATGTTTAAAGAATATTTCTCTACGGTTTTATTCTTACTTTAAATCTTGGAAGTATTAATGATTTCCTTTCGAGAAATATTTATCATAATCATTGACACGCATATTGGCATAACCTATTTTATACCCGGTAATGTGTTTCAAAATTTACATTCTAAAGTCACATTTGCATGGCTACGAGTTTTGCCCAGTGGATAGGGATTTTTCGATATATGAAGAGTTTTATGTGGCCGATAGATAGCCTATAATTTTATAAAAGTAGATTAAATACCCTAATCCAGCAAAAAGGGGCTTGGTATACATTTTAGATCAACATGTCGAAAGGACTTGCACTATGCGTGGCTAGTCCCCCGTACGAGGGCCTCTTCCTAACGACATGCTTGGTAGTGTTACTGTTGGTCTGGATCCAGTTGATAGAGGACATGGTATCGTTGGAGGGTTAGGCCCAAGGCGGTATTGCGTTTGACTCCGTATCATGCTTTGCGGTAGTAGCTATTTCCTGGAAGGTTGGGTCAGGACGGGCTCACCAGCTAGGATAGCACAGGGCGGCCTTGTAAGTATGCTAGGGCTCGTTACCTATTTATGTATATGTTGTGTGAGGTTGAAAAATTGAACGTTCGTACAGTGTATTTTAGTGTTCAGGCTGGTATTGACTACAGGATTCTGGAATTTGTTCAAAGACCCCGTTTCAGGTTCCAGACTCTGTCCGTTGAGCCTATCATGGTGCATGCATGTTTTTCTTAAAATTTCAGGTGTTGCGGCAGCGTCGATGTGTCTTGATTTGCTTAGACTTCCCAACTACGCCCGAACCCTTCAAAAAATTTATATTTTGCATAAAGATTTTGAAAGCACTTACTTTGCTGGGATGATAAACCATTTTATAATATATATACTTTTCCCGTACGGGAAGCTCACGAATAGCACGTGCACGTGAACTCACTGAGCGTCCATCGCTCATGTTTTCCAAATGTTTCTCCCCCCATTTTCCGATGACTTGGTAACTAACTCGGGTTAGAGGACCCATGGTAAGCCATCGAAGCTGGCATATTTTAAGTATTCCATTTCTAGTCAAAAGATTTTGATTATGTAGACTATGGCCTTAGCGCCCTTAAACCGATGTATAAGTTTGACAAGCCTTTGATATAAAGTTATATTCAAACCTTTCTTTCTTGTCACATTATTTAATATAGAAATACTCATTACAACTCCTCCCGGTTGTACCTTAGTCTTGTATCTTTGTAAGTTCAATGCCGAGAGGCACGCAGGTACCTTACTCCTCCGCAGTTGACCTAGCGGAGAGGTACGGGTTATCAAAATTATAGTAAAATTTACAACAAGTACCAAAAAATTTAAAATACTTTAAATTACTTCTTCATTCTTTTTTTAATAAAAATTTTCCTTTTAAAATGGTTATAATTATTATCATAAAATATACATCAAATAACATAAATAAAAGAATACTCTCTTCTTTTAAAAAAAAATTATAATTATAAGTTTGCAAAATTTTTTTTATGAGTTTTGCAAAAAAAATAAAAATAAAAAAATGATGTGGCATATAACGCACATAATAGATGCGTTATCATAAAGTATAACGCCTACATCATGTGCATTATCTGCCACATAGGATACATACTGGTTAAATTTCTGAATAAGTAATAATGCACCCAGTATGTGCATTATCTTTAATGGCCAAAATAAGATTAAACAAAAATATTGTGGCCACTTTAGTGGCTTTTTTTAAAAAACTGACCAATTATAGCAAAAAACCTTATTATTGTGTTTACGTTGAAATTATTAGTATGATGTGCTTTGATTATTTAAATTGTTTAGATCAATTATTTTTTTTAAAATATTTCATTATAATTATTAAAAAATAAAAATATTTATAGTAACCAATTGAGCATATCTAATTTTATTATGTTGTAAAAATTTAACTTTTTAAATATTTATAGAGATAAAAAAATCATTTTAATTAAATTAAGGACAAACATTTAATATATATATATATACAATCTTTAAAAAAAGAAAAATAGAATTTAGAAATGTTGTGTGTAAAACTGTTCATCACACTACTTTGGCGTCAAGAATGCCGTAGGCATCGAAGGAACATTCACGCCATTTCTTATGTTTTTGTCGCTATGTTGGAGATGCTATGTTGGAGATGGCCTAAAAGAGGGAAATAGTTCACCCTCAAGACACGGTTGGATGTTCAAATGGGGAATAATAATAAGTGATTCAACCATTTTATAAATTTGATTATATGTACAAAAAATATTCTTATAGATTTAAACTCTCATATTCTTATTGTTAAAATTCAAATTTTAATATTTAATATCAACTTTATAATTTCAAATATAATTAATTAAGTTACGTATGCTAGAATCAGATTATTGATTGGTCTATTATCTAAAAAGGTACAATATACTATACAATGTCGATCTGGTTTTTGATTTGGGTCTTTGTTTATCCACAATTAATTAGGAGGACATTAATTATATATAAATATGATCTCTAGGTCGAAAGTTTATTGAATCATTTCACAAGATTTCAATATGAATACGAAGTTTATTACATATAAGTTATATTTTCCGTGAATTAATATATAGATAACTCATCTGCATGAGAGAAAAAAAAAAAAAAAAAAAGGAATTTTGTGGTAGAGGTCAAGAAAAATAAAAGAAATATGAGCAAATCTGAATGTAATCGGCTACATGCATGGAATCCATACCAGTATCACAATATATATATATATAATATATAATAATCCTTCGTTTACATTCCAAAGCTTGAAAATCCAGAAAACGGCCTGTAGGCATGACACCCACACATATAGATAAATATGAATTCCTTTTCCAAAATGCACTATTATACTCACTACTATTATGTATTAAAGTTGTCATGAGGAAGATAATTAAGTATAATTAATATATTTAAAGTATAATTAGTATATTTAAAGTATAATTTTAGAAGAATATTAAGAGAAAAAATATATTATCTTATTATAATATTTATTCATACTTTTCATCAGTTGGTTTTTTTAATTTAAATATTATTTTTTATTTGTATAAAAAGTGTATAAAATTAAAAAGAACAGAATTATAAAAAACTTAGAAAAAATATTTTCAAAGATAGATAAGTTAGTACTAATGTAGCTTTTATATTTTCCAAAAAAAAACTCCAACTGTAAAATATTTTATATCATATTACTGAGTGTTAATTAACTAAAAAGTTGAAAAGAATATAAAATTTTCAAATTGATTAATAAATTTACGTATAGAAAGAATGTTTTTAGTGGTGGAAAATTATAAAGAGAAAATACCTCTGCTGATTGGAAATAGAACAACTAAATGAAAAATCTTTGGTGACGGAAAAAATTGAACCAAAATATCGTGTAATGAAGTGAAATTGTGCAATGGATAGTTTGTAAAACGTTGAAATTTGAATTATATAGGATTGAATGATATTTGATTAGTTATTTGATATTTAGTGGAGATTTGTTAGTGAAATTAGTGGTGTGATCTATTAATGTAATAAATTAAAAAATGCAAAAATCTAGAATAAAGAATTAGTATATTTAAAGATTATTTCTCCAGTGCTTATATCTAAAATTAAAACAAAAGATTTTTTAGATACTGACGGGTGTGATCTTTTGAAAATTATAGTTTAAAATTTTTAAAAATTAAATTCTAAACCTGTGTAAGAAATGAGAAGTTTGGACAACCCTCGTAATTTTGAATTACCTTTTTAAGAGTGTAATTAGGTCATTGCGAGTATCCTTTGTAATATATTGTTTGCAATTGATAAAAAAAAATGTTTACATATTTGTATATATATATATATATAATAAATTTCTTATAAGTTTAAATAATTCTCTATTTTTCTATTTTTTATTCTCCAAAGGTCTAGAAAGAGAAGTGAATCTCATTGATTTTGATTAATATTATTGGAGGGCGGGCATATCCATTGTTGTTGTTGTTGTTGTTGTTGTTGTTGTTATTATTATTATTATTATTATGTTGGTCGAAAAGGAGGTTCTATATTTAATTCATGAAAATACACAACATCACATAGCTGCAACATCACCCAAACAGGTTAAGTATAAAAAATGGCATCTAAGGAAATAATACGATTAGACATAACTGATCCCACTCGCAAACCTGAACTTCAATCCACCGAACTGTACCAATCCGACTCACAGTTTTCTCAGAAAATAGCCCAGCGTTCTAACGACTACAAATCCCATAGATACCCACATGAAAGACCATATCCCTAATCAGGTTGAACAGACTAACTTTGGAATAAACTAAACTCACTAGATAAGCAGACATCAATCCATTCAAGAATGGTGGCACTAGCCACAAAATCATTCCAACAATCTAGTCATACAAAGTTCCTCCATATCCCATAGACCCATGAATAATCTCTAAGAACGTGAAGAGTGGATTTCGCGACGTGGTTACATACTAGTGAAAATGAATCAGTACTATAATATCTACTAAACAGTAGGCTACGTTTAGCGATCATATCTTGCAAGCCATGCCGTAAAACCATACCGCTGGGGGCTACAGAAATCCCATACATGTTGCCACTGTTCTGCCTCCACAGACGCTGCCATCCCGCACGCGGCCAAATAAGCCTCACCCACCGAAAACGACCTTTGACAACAAAGGAACAGTCAAATGCTCGGGAACGCTGCTCATTCCCATTTCCATAATCCCATACCATCCCCAGAAGTAACAACCTACCCCTCACAAAATGCCTCTCTAAATATGAGAGCAACACCGAGATGCCGTAGAAGATGATAGAGGATTGCCATACTTCGACCACAAGACCTGCGCCCACAATTTGCATGGATTGTGAAGAATTCGCCAACACAATTTCTCAAGCAGGGCCTGATTTGACTGCCTCACTCGTCAAATACCCAAACCCCCATGATTGAGCGGTGAACAAATGGTGTCCCAGCAAATTGTATGAAAATGATTGAAGCCCTCTAGTTTGTTCCAAAGAAACTACTGGTGTACCTTCTGATACCGTAGAGCTGACTGATCGGATAAGAGTACAACGACCGGCCCTAGACAAAAGGCGACCACTCCAGCCACCCAGCTTTCCACGAACACAGACCAAGAGGGGTTCGAACAAACCACAATTCACCCTGTTATGAAAGAGGAGAATATCTAAATAAGTACCGAATCCATTTGTTAACGGGATCCCAGACAATTGAGAAAAATGCAATGCCAAGTTCACATCTACAATACTAGACACATGAAGCTTAGATTTTTCAACATTAATTCTCTGACCAGATTGCCCACAAAACTCTTGCAATAAGCTCTCCATCACCGTAAGTTGTGGTACAGTAGCTTAACCAAATAGAAAAATGTCATCAGAAAAAAATAAATGAGATACCGTAGGGCCCACCTAAGTAACTTTAGTTGGTTTCCACTGTTTCAAACCCACCGCTTTCCGAATTTGTTGACTAAGTATCTCTGAACACAGTACAAAAGGATAAGGGGAGAGAGAATCCCCTTGGCAGAGACCCCTCTCGGGCTTTTTAACTATCAACCTTCTCCCCATTCCACAATACAGATAGATTCGTAGAGAAAACACACCACATAATTAATTGAATAAGCTTCAGGGAAAAACCAATCACCCCAAGGACCTGTTCTAAAAGGACCATTCTACTCAGTCATATGCCTTAGCAAGATTCATCTTCGCCGCCAACCAACCCTTATTTCCCAGTTTATGTCTTATACTATGTATGATTTCCTGAATAATTACAACATTACCAATACCCGGTCCACCCGGAATGAAGCTACAGTGTGCTTTATGCGGCATATGTCATTCTCCAAATCCCCCTTAACCCTTCTTGGTTTGAGAATATAATTATTTGGAACTTTACCTCAAATGAGATATACACTATAAAATCCGGATACAAGTTTGGCATGAATTTTATAAAAAACCTAACTCCTGCTAAAGGCCCTTTAAATTTCCACCAAGATACTAAGTTTAGGAATTACACTCACCAGCTTCTGGTGCAACCCAAAATCATATTATTCTTATAGAGTGCCATGCTGAATATTCTCCCGACAAGAAAAAATCTTATGAGAAGGGGTTTATATGAGGGCACTAGCTATATTTACCGTGGGTTTCATTTTGAAGATGATAGATATATGCTTTTTTTTTTACTGTGCTTTTGCAAAAGAATTTTGGACATACTTGCCACTTAGTAGAAAATTGGTTCAAAGTCCCAACTTAAACTTCAAAGACCTCATGCAATCAATCTCTGTTTAGTATCCGCTACAGGATGTAACTATTTTTGCCACTTGTGCTTGGTTGATATTGCTTGCTAGGAACAAACTTCGGTATGAAAGTACCACCATGACTGCAAGTGGAATTGCCCTCCAAGCCATGTATCTCTTTGGACTCTTTTGAGTTTCTAAATCTTCAGGAGATTTCTACTCCTCCGGTGCTGATGATCTCTCTTCACAACTCTCCCCGAATGTGGAAGCGGCCTGACTCTGAATTTGTTAAAGTAAATACGAACATGGTTTTCTCCTAAGACCAGATTGACATTGGCATTATTTTTATTAGGGATCATCTTGAGATTCCTCTGTTGGCTAATGCATCATTCGTCTTGGTCGTTTTGCTATCGATTATAATAAATTATTAGATATTATTCAAGGCTATATTGCGGCCTGTTGTCTACTGGACGGATTATTATAAAAATTAATTGTCTCATGCCGTCAGAAACCTCTTTTCGCATGGTGAAGATCTCTCCAAGTTTGAATGTGTAACTTTTAATTTCCTTAATAATATTGATCTATTTTTAGTCTCTTTCTCTCATGTACACAGGACAGGTAATTACCCCGCCCATCTTCTAGCTAAGGATGCACTAGTCTCTGATGTTGTTCAAGACTGGATTAGCAACATTCCTCTCCATATAGCTCACTCTACTTCTTTCAATTTTATTAATATATAACCCATTTTTCCTTTAAAAAATAAATAATACTCCCACACTTGAGCTATTTATTTTTTTTAGTAGAGTTAGATCCAAGTCCATTAATTTAATATGTTATTAGACTATCATCCATCTAATGTAATATTGGGTCACCCATTTTGGGTTACCTACAAAATATCTAGTTATGCATAACTAATATTGGGTCATTCGTGCTTGATCACTCACAATGTTTAATTTTGTATAATTTTAAGCTTCAGATATTCAGTCTCTTGATGTGAAAGGCGTATCGAGAATCACCACCTTGAACTAGTTAAAAAATAAACAAACTGCTTTCAAGTGTAGATAATTTTTTCTCTCTTGACATAATTTTTATTACGAGTGAAATTAGGCCAAGACTATTAACTTTAAAGGGCTAAACACCCTTTTCAACCAGGGCACTAAAAGATTTCTTACATATAATAAAGGATTAATTTTTTTATTTGGTGTTCGAAATTTCTCGACTAATGTAGAGGAAGATTTAGGAAGCACAAGACTTAAAATACAATATAAAACTACCCAAGTGAATGTACTTAAGGATGAGTATTTTGTGATTAGATACACCTCATTATCAATAAAGGATTAATAATATTGGTGATGGTGCACCAACACAAGCTTTGCATAAAAAACTTTTGGGCATCATGCAGGTTTTCCATCTTTAGTATATAGTGTAGACGTAATAGTACAATTGGGGGATATATTCCGGGATTGTGTCACTCAACTCAAAACTATCACTTTAGGGTATCAATCTTTTTAGTTTCTTTCCCTTTGGTTAGTGACACATATTAGTGTGTGTCGCCTTTATCATATAAAAGGTTAAACATGTGCCTTTCTCTGTGCTTTTCTGCTTGGGCTCACTATTTATATATCCTCTTTAAGTTAATATATATTTACCCAAGATGCTCCCTCTCTAATTATCTTTCCCTTCAAAAACTATAGGCTGTTTAGCTTCTCATTATTATTATTATTATAACATAATTCAATGATTCCACTTGATATGTCACAAACTCTAATCATAATCATGGAACCAAAAGCTAATCCTCAGTACGTGAACCTACAGTTTAAAGGCACCAAGTAGTTTCCTGGAAACGCACCAAACATTTATTTTTAACAAAATTATTTCTACCGTTGAACTACAATATATCTTACTATTATTACCAAAGGAATTAAAGTATCATATAAATTTATATCTGCTAGCCAAACCTGTCACAAGATTATTATCCTCCTTCCACCGCCTAATTTATATTGATCATTCCGATAATCAAGACTTTATATTAAAATTTTTGTGACAAATAATAATACAGTCACTGACGATGTGGACCTAGCTAAATTCTACCTCCTGTAATCATAATTAAGACTTTACATTAATATTTGTAACATAAAATCTGTAATCATAAAAATGTGCACTAGCTAAATTCTGTTATGTGCAATCATAATTAAGACTTTATATTGATATTTGTAACAAAAAATTAAGTTGTGCACTAACTAGATTGTCTCATGTAATGTAATAATAATTCGTAAACTAAAAAAAGGAAAATTGTACTAAATAAATTTTGTTTATAATAAATCTGAACGTGCATGTATAGAAAATTTTACCTATTAGCATATAATGTTTTGCAGCACTAGAAAGATTTTGTCAAAATTAGATTTGAGTTAGACTCAAATTCAGAAAAAGCCCCTTAAGAGTGGGGAATGATTATCAATACGTTCGCTTGCTAATCAATGTGCCGTTCTTGTTCAACACACTCGTTTTTTCTATGGTTAGACTTTTGAAACATGAATTCAAAAGAATAAACATCTTAAAGTAACTCATTGAATTCAAATTTGACTTTGTTAAAAAATACCTCAAGAGTGGAAAATTTTCGAAGAAGAAATATACACTTGTTAATATGAGATTCTCAATACCAGTAAAGGTGGTGAAGGTAAGAACAGTCTAATTCACCCCAAAAGCAATATGGGATGATTCGACTAACCTCAAAAAATATCTCAAGAGAAGGAAGATTGTTTAAACTTATTAAGAGTTCTTTAATTAATAGACGTGAAATTCTCAACAATTAAATCTTGAATGCAAAATTGTTTAGTCATCATAATTTATATATTTCACTTGGATGTCGGACAGATTAGCAGATTTGGCTCTCGTATAAAAACTGAGGCATGCTTGTGTTCGTTTTGGGGATTTATTGTATTTGCAGTAATCATGGGAGAATAGAATGTAATGTAAGCGGTAATTGTAACAGAGAATCTTAAAAATTAGGCTTCGTCTTTATCCCATTCTTAAAGAAGAAGACAGGGATTACAACCCATTCATTAGGGATTAACCAACCGGCAATGAGACGGAAATTCAGGAGAAAAAGCGTCTTCGAAGTTGATAAACAACTAGTTAAATATTTCAAGGTTTAGCCCAAAGTAAAAACAATAGAGCCTAGAGGAGATGTACTCAACAAAACACCACAACACCAACTCAATATAACATTTTTTATTCACAGACAACAACTAATAATTCTTCCTTTGGAATCCTAAACAACTATTTTGAATTGCTTACTATACTATTCCTTTTTCTTTTTGTATAAATACATATAGTTCCATTTTTTCTTTTTTATCAATATTACCTTAGTTTCATATGGTTACTTTTTTAATTTTAAAATATTTATATTTTAATAAATTAAGACTTTTAATAAATTAAGAGACCATGAAATTATACTTATCTGAATATATTTTTATTTAGTCATTAGATATGAAATGATACTTAATTATCCATATATGCACTTATATTAAAATTATTAATTAGTGACTGATAAAAATAAATTTAGTCAACTTTCGTATGTGGTCCAATAGTGTGACATTCTTCTCACTTGTCATGGCTCTCAAATTAAAAAAAAAAAAAGTAATTTAATTTATTTCATTTTGAATTTATACACTTAATCATTTTTTTTTTAATTTTTTAATTCTTGTACATTATTTTTAAACGACAGATAATATAAAATAAAAATAGTAATAATAAAAGATCATCCTTATTTATATTGAGTTTTAGTTTGGAAATGTAATCTTTTTTTATTATAATATTTCGTAAAAGTTAAAACGCAAAAAAAAAAAAAAATGTAAAACTCAAAGTTAAAGTGAATCAAATGTCAATCCAAATATACCTAATCAATATTGTCATGTTGCCTGCAGGAGCGAGATAGTAACAACAAACAGCAATGTGACATTAATACTTAATGTCCAACTAGAAAATTTTATTATGAATATATTTATAAATGATGATATAAATTCTTAAATTATGTTAAAGCATATTATTTATATAGTCACTACATCTATTAAGTATTAAGTAGAGATGTGATTTGTATGAGAAATTTTGATATTAATCACGTTGGCCATGTAATTTAATGTGATCTATGCAGATCATTTATCTATTCAAGAATCAGTTTTATAACAAAATTTTCTCAAGGCCAATTATTATTATTATTATTATTATTATTATTATTATTATTATTATTATTATTATTTTGGGTTAAATCCCAAGTCCAATTACTTGAAAATCCTCCCTCCCTTTATATCCAACATTTAACCCAACGGGATTATATATCATAAATACTTTGTTGAATTTTCTTCCTACACATATGCCGGTATGAACATATGAATTAATGCAGATAAAATGTAGGAGAAACAGGCACAATATTTAATTCAAGATTTTGGGTATTGAAAAAATTGTGTACCAGCTGGAGGCATGAAATTAGCACTAAAAGGACTGGGTTGGTAATTGGAACTTGGGGAGGCTGCAGAAGTAATATTAGTAGTAGTTGTTGTGATAAGATTAGGTTGCTGCTGAAGAAATCCACCACCGCCACCACCGGAGGAGGAGGTCTCGCCGGCAATGTATTGAGTAGTGTCAGCAGCAGGGCCTTGATCGTAAAGCACTCCCTTGAAGATATGGCCACCTATGTTGACTGATGTCTGGTATGCTAACTGATCAACCACATTATCCATTGAGCTTACTCTTACACATCTGAATACTGCCGGAAACCTAATTTCCGCTGGAAAATTATTCCCTTCTATCAACCCTACAAATATTTAAACAACACAAGCTAATCTTTTAAAAAATATATAAACCAAAAAAATTAAGAGTATAATTTTGAAAATTTTCTCATTTATATTTCATAAGATTAGTTAAATTATTTCTGAAGGTTTCAAAATTGAAATTTAAGGCCTAAATTATTATCATTTATATTCCATCCTAGGTGTTTATTTCTGAGTTTTGAGTGTTTTTTTAAGTTCGTGAAAAATAAATTATTTGTGAAAGAAGATATCAGTTTGTTAAAATTGATGAAAATCTTGAAACAAACTCCAACCCAAGTTAAGTTTTAGTTTCTCCTCTATTTTATAATAGTAGTCATTTTAAACAAATCAAATGAGAATTAAATAATATTTTTTCATATATGTTCATATTCTGTTAAAATTAAGTAATTGTTTAAAATTACTTGGGTAATTTATTTATTTATTTTTAAATTTTGATAGTTCAATTATTTTTTTAATTCTTAGACATTGTCCTACACGATAAATAATATGAAACAAGGAATGAAGTAGTTCAAAACATATTTGATAATACATAAACAAAAATTTAGTGATAGAAACATTCATTACTGGTCCAGATTGGCTACCAATCACATCTATAAAAAGATTTTTCAAAAGAAAAGGAAGATGCAGATAAATAAAAAATATTAAATTTGCTTTTTTTTTTGGGGGGGTGTGGGAGGGAGAAAAGGGTAAATAAAATAATATAGTAGTACCTAATGAAGGAGTAATGAAGTCTCTGGATCTTTTAGGGTTTGGTTCTTCTTGAGGAAGCTGTAGTTGTTGTTGATGAGGAGGATTAATAGTGGAGGAAGAGGAAATTTGTTGTTGTTGGTGGAGGTGCCTGGGGCGTCTTTTGGAGAGAGGGACCCAAGTGCTGTTGACGTGAGTTTGGCAATGAAACCCTCGGCTCTTGCAACAAGTTCTACACCTCAAGAATGAACAGTCCTTTTTGGCTTGGTTTCCACAGTCTTGGCACCTACTACTACTACTACTACTACTTTGGCTTATTCCCGATCCGTCTTGTCTCATCATCATCTTCTGAGACGTTTCGTCTCACTTTTTTCCCCTTCCCTTCTTCCCACCACCTCCACTTGACTAGTCATGTGCCTTTTTTTTTTTTTTTTCCCCTTTCAATTTGGAAGATTTATTTTTGTTGCTAAATTTGGGAAAGATCGATCTGTTTTTTTGCGGAGACTTGCAGGCTTTCTTCTTCTTCTTCTTCTTCTCAAGGAGTTCATTTCATGGGTAGGTATAGAAGATGTACTGATCTTTTTGCAGTTTGCACTCCAAATGGAATTATTATTTGAAGAGAAAGGAAGAGCCGCTCCCTCCTATTGCTATTTGTACGAACACGTACTGCACTGGATTTGATTCCCAACATTTAAACAAATTAATTAAAAAAAAAAAAAAGCAATGAGAAAGGGCAAAGACAATGAGAATTGTTTTACTATTACGGAGCCGCAGAAGGTTTTTGAGGTGTAAAAAGTTTGAGATAGATATGTATGGAGAGGTGCTTATTGGGGATATGGAAGGGAGTAGTAGTGTGGGTGTGGGGGAGGGGGTACTGCTGGCTGGTGCTTGCTTTAGGGTTGATGGAACCGAAGGGAATTACAAAGGCAGACATAAGTAAGGGTATGGATGGATGCGTCAGATCTCTCTCAGTCTCTGTTGTCTTCCAAGTCATACTGTAGCTTTCTTTCCCCTCCTTCTCTTCCGAAAAACCCGCTTCCTCTTCTGACCCTTAATTACCACCCTCCAACAAAAGAAACAGAATGTTTTCAAGATTTTATGCCTCAATTTGTCTAGTAAATCATTTAATTCACTCTCTCATATATCCATTGATAAATTTTAAGGAAAAAATTGCTATTGCTTCTTTGTTTTATACGTAGGAATGATATGTCTTTTTTTAACTTCTTTTCCTATTTCAGTGTTTGATATTTAAATTAGAAGTATAAATAATTTTTCCAAATGAAAAACCATTTCAAAAAGGAGTTGGAAAGTTTTTTTTACACTAAAACCTATAGAAATGCCTTCCAAAAAGAGTGAGAATCATTTTAAAAAATATTAGATTATTACCCTTAATATATTACATATATTATACTTAATTAATTTTTATATATCGTACTTTTTTTTTATTTTGATATTTAAAAAACGAGTGTTTTTACTATTTTCAATTTTATATATGAATATTTACACTTCAATAAAAATATTTGATGTTTTTTGGAAGTTTTAATGCATGTTAGAGTATAAAGAATATATTTTATACTACAAGGGCATTAGGTCATATTATATATAATTTTATTCTATTCTAACATAAAATAATGATTTTTCTAAACAAATAAAAGGAATCGTCATTCCATTACACATTTTCCTTCCAAACACTAGAATGGAAAGAGGATTCCATTTCAAATGAAAAAGGATTTCGGATCGTAAAGTATTCCATTCAATATCATTCCATTGTACCAAAATGTGTTGTAAGGAAGTATGTTAAGTGTATATTAATTAGAAGATGAACTAGACAATTCTTCGTGAATCTAAAGTTCTGTTTGATGTGATAAAATAATTTATCTTTTAAAATTAGTTAATTACATACTTGTTGTATTAAACGTGTTTCATAATAGGAATTTTTAAATGCTTAACATTTTAAAGGCATTTTATACCAATTTTTCAAAATACTTATTATTTAACTTGTGCTTCATTGTAGTTATAAATTTTAAAATTTAAATATATTATATAATATATATATATATATATACAGAGAGATGGGGACATGCAGGGTCATGCCTTCCCAAGAAAAATTCTTTTGTTTACTATTTATATATATATATTTCATATTGACAATAAAAAAATATATAAAGCTTGGCCCCTTGAAATATTTTTTACTAAGGGAGTAAATTTTTTTTATCCTCCCAGATTAAGTTTCAAGCTCCGCCACTATATATATATACATACATATAGTTTGTCAAATAGTTATTACACTTTTTTATATATAATTATAATTTATTAATTAATTTAATATTCAAATTCATACTTCAAATTTTCAAATTCAATGCATACATTTAAGATTTAGAATTTAAAACTTAAATAATTTAAATTTCATACTTCATACACTACAACAAAAATGAGTTTTAATGACATGGTTTTGAAGGCATTTAATCTAAAATGCCTCAATAGAAAATTTTCCCAACGTTCCTATATATGCCTTGAGGTTTTTTTCTGGGCCTGGCCCAGTTTAAAGAACTCCGAACTGAAGTGGGCCTTTTTTTTTCCAGTTCTGGTAATAAAGTACAGTGATTGATGATAACGCATAATCGTTGTGAATTATCCCTAATCACCGCCTTAATCGCGTAAAAGTCTGACGTGAATCTCATCTGGCACTGAGCTGTAGATAACGCACAATGACTGTGCGTTATCAAGCTTAATAACGCACAACCATTATAAGTTATTAAGCTGATAACGCACAGTGACTGTGCGTTATCATGTTATAAAAAAAAAACCCTAGCTCGCGGCCGCCGACCCCCCTTTCCTCCCCCTTTTTTTTTTCCAGCTTATTTAACCACCTCCCTTTTTTCCTCTCTCTCTCCTCCTTTCCTCCTCTCCTCCTTATTTCAGTAAAATTTCTCTCTTTCCTCTCCTTCCCCCTTACCGTTTTTCCAGCAACTTCCTCCTTCATTCTTTCTTCATTTTTTCAGCCACCTTCATCTCATTCTTTTTCCTTTTTTCATCCTTCTCCTTTAGAAAATTTTTTGTTGCTGCCTCCGCCAACTGCTAGGTATTTTACTCTATTTTTTTTCTTATTATTATGTGTTGATTTCTCTTCATCCAATAAATGTGTATTTTATTTTGAAATTTACAGTTAAAATTAGTAAATCTTGGAGACTTTCTTTGGAGCACGAAGGCTATTAAGGATTTGGAGTACAAAGGCTACTAAAGCTGCATTTTAAATTTTCGGTAAGTTTTTAGTTATTTAGAATTTTTTTTGTTTATTACATATTAAGTGTAATTATTTTGTTATTTATTGTTTGTTAATGTTTTTTATGATTTTTATTTATTAACTTGAATTAATTTATTTTTTGTTGAATTGGGTTTTACATTTATGTTTAAAATGTTTGTTATTAATGAATTTGTACAAATGTGATAATTTTATGTATATAATTGCTTTTGCAATTGCTGATAAGGAATCCTCCGAGAGTTGGAATTGGTTCCTTAAAAACTTGCGAGAATACGTAGTCAAAGATCGCCACGTATGCCTCATTTCTGATCGCCACAAAGGTATTTTTTCTGCTATTCAAAGTCAACCTTTGTGGCAACCACCATTTGCAGTTCACCGGTTTTGCTTACGCCACATTCGAGCAAATTTCAACAAGACTTTTAAAAATAAAACCCTAAAAAAGCTTGATGTGGCAGGCTAGAACAGAAACAAGACAATGGAAATTTGACTGTGTAATGAAACAGATTCAAGAAAGAAATGCGGATGCTTACATTTACTTGATGAAGTTGGACGCAGAGAAATGGACACTATTGCATGATGGCGGTCACAGACACGGTATCATGACAACCAACATTTCCGAGGCAATTAACAGTGTGTTGAAGAAAGTTAGGGTTCTACCTTTAAAAGCCCTGGTTGAACTAATATTCAACAAACTAGTTAAGTACTTTCACCAACACCATGAAGAGGCAGAAAATTATGTGCATCTATTTCCAACTCGAATTTTTGGCAAGTTGTTGCGAATTGAACTGAAATCAAGAGAACACAAAGTTATAACTTACAATCCACGAGAGGGAATACACATGGTCAAATCTCCAATCCGAGTTTCTGGTAAGGGCAACAACGTCTATACATTGCGGCTAAATAATAAATTTTGTAGTTGCGGAAAATGGTAAACATATACATTGCTTTGTTCTCATGTTCTTGCAGTGTGTAGAGAAAATGGGTCAAGAACAAATGCTTATGTACCGGAGATATATTCGCGACAAACGTACAAAAAAACTTACCAAGCGAATTTTCATCCGGTCTTGAGTGAGAACTTTTGGAGGGATGTCCCTTTTAATTTGACATTCTATCATCCAAACATGGGGGTAGGAAACACGGCAAGAGATTTCAGGGGAAAACGGATTATAGAAATCCGGATTCTCCCCCAAGATGTGGTACATGTCGCATGCCAGGACATAATAGGAAAATTGTAATAACCCCGGACCGAGCAATGTATAAGTTTGACATTTTCTTGAAATAGTTGTAATAAAACATGTTTATATTAATGAAAATTTTCTTTCAATTTCTTCTAATTACTACATCATTGCTCGAAATTTTTACGGTTTCTTTAGTATTACTTCTTCAAATAACTTGCGATGAAATGGTCAAAATATAAAATATATTTTTCAAAAAAATGATATAAATAACACAAAATAAGTTAAATATAATAAATACAGTCTTTTTAAAAAATTTATACAATTATAAGTTTTTCCAAAATAAATTTTCATAAAAAAAAACAATTCATTAAACAAATTACTAAAAAAAAACTTATACAATTATAAGTTTTCTCAAAAGAAATTTTGATTAAAAACAAAAAAATGTTCATTCAAAAAAATAAAATAAATTAAATAACAAAATTGTAAACAAAATAAAAAAATTAAAAAAATTAAAAAAATTATAAAAATTATAAAAATAAAAAAAATTAAAAAAATTAAAAAATTAAAAAATTAAAAAAAATTAAAAAAAATAATTATATGGCTGATAACGCACAATGGGTCCCGGATTGATCATAATGACAGTCCAATTGAAAGGAAAACGATAAAGATAATAATTATGCCGAATAGGCAAATGCCATGCACTTGGGTTTATGTTCAAAGAAAATTTTGAGATTTATAGATGGAACAATCCCTATCCCAGAAGGTGACCCGGACAAAGAGAAATAATAATGGGAAATAAACACGTTGGTGAATTCATGAATTTTAAACACTATCAAGCCTTCTCTCCGTTCTTCCATAAACTACTCTGAAAGAGTTGACGAATTGTGGACAGATTTGAAGGAAAGATTTTTAATTGGAATGGATCCCGAAAATATGAGTTAAAGACCGCATTAGCAAATTGTAAACGAGGAATAGACTCGACAAATGCGTATTATTCGCGTTTGAAAAAATTATGAGATGAGTTAGACAATTATACTCAACTCCTATCTTCTGCAAACGTAAATTTATTAGCAATTATTATAAATAAAAGAGAGGAAGAAAAAATCTTTCAATTTTTAATGGGATAAAATAATACAATTTATGGTAATGTTCGCTCTTACCTGATTCAACAGGAACCAATGCAAAACATGAGAAGAATTCTTGCCCAAATTTGCAAAGAAAAATAACACAAAAATTTGACTCGAATGGAAGACCACAACAGTGATGGAGCATCCTTTATCGTCACCAAGACAGGCAGTGAGGTGGTGCCGCCGTCTTCTTATTCTTCAAAGCAGTTCTGCAGCTACTGTCACCGAGAAAGGCATGACATCTCGGGCTGCTTCCTTCTGGTGGGATTCCCCGAGTGGTGGCCTAAATCTACAGACTATCACTATTAGGAAACTGCATAAAATTTAAAATTTATAAATTATAGAAATATCTAAATATAGAAATTATGTAAATATGGAACTATCTAAATATAGTTCCTACATATTTTATCAATCTTCTCTCCAGCTTTGTATTCTTTTCTTTGAAAATTTCTCACACAGAGGATTTGTTATTGGATGAAGAAGCTGTCGATGGTGGTGGATTGTGAGAGCTCTATCTTTTTTTTTTTTTCCTAGTGTGGCTTCTGTTTTTGAACCACTGGAGGTCTGCCGTCGTCCTTCTCTACTCGGAGTTGCTGTATTTTTCGATCAAAGCCATTTTTCATTCCAGTTTATTCAATTTCTTTATTTGGATTTCTGGTATGTTTATTTGGGCAGTGACCCTAAATTTATGTGATTTGTTGATTGGGCTGTGACCCATTGGCTGTTTGGTGTTTATTGCTGCAAATTTCTGGTCTTCTTGTGTGTATTTCTTGCTGCGTTTTTTCAATTTCTGGTTTGAGAACCTAGCTGGTTCAATTATGGTGTATTAGTGATTTTGCTTCTTGTTGTTGTGGCTGTCTTGGGTAATTTCAAAAAAGAAAAATACTAAGCAGGAAGTACAGAAAAATGAGAGGAAAAAGCTAGAATTGGAAAGGGAAATTGATGAGGAAATTTATGAAAACTCTGGTGTGCCTGAGACATCACCATCTTATATTGGTGCTCTGTTATATAAGAGGCATTATCATTCTTCCCTCTTATATCAATATTGGTGCTCTGTCTTGTTCATTGGTTTTCTTTGATGGAACTAAATAAATAAAATTTAAGAATTAACTTACTCAATAGATTATTCAGAATAACGAATCGAAACGTGTACCTTGATCCTTAACAATTGATTCTTCTGATTGTTACGTACGCCGCCTGATTTCCTTAAAGAGATGGGGACTTTTAGAGGTGGCTAATGATCTAAGCATACGTGCAATCAGGGACCATAACCCTAATATATAGATGTATTTTGCTAAACAGCGAATCATAGTTTTGCAATACAATCTCTAGTTTTCTATACATTTATAAAAAGACCCCACACTTTTATTAAGATGACAGACTCACCTATATAAATATAGATTACCTTAATTGGGTCTCAAAATATATAATAACAAACACATAATTAAATTAAGCAATACATGTACATTTACATGTCCAAATGCTATATAAATACGTGTGAACATGAATTAAGTCCAAAGATCTAACAATCTCCCACTTAGACTAATATTCATGTATACACTTGAACAAACAATTATGTGATTGTCACTGTAGTAGCTAACATACTTTAATTTGTCATCTTAAACCAACTCTGTCCATTAATTTCATTAATACACGGATCAAAGGGACTTTCACTGCATTAAAAGAACAGTTAAACCCAACATTGGCCGCATGCATTAATTCAACTAAATGACTTGAGTTGAGTTTGGATGTGTAGCATGAAAATTTCATGTGAATATAATCTATGCATGCCTATTTCTAGCTAGTCTAACATAATTGAGATCACATTAACATATAAATAGGAAATGAACAACTCAACAATATAGTCTTAATGAGCGAATTGTAGAAAGTTATTGTCACATTAACAATAATAAATAAATAAAGTATGAGCATAAATATATATATATATATATATAGACTCCCACTGAATTTAGACACCATCTAAAGATACAACACCCATATGGGTAGTATGTTCTATAAAGACCTTCGGTGTCAATGCTTTAGTTAACGGATCCGCAAGCATGAAGCCTGAACCAATAAGCTCAATACTGATTATACCATTCTGAACTCGCTCTTTTACAACTAGAAACTTGAGGTCTATATACTTAGATTTTGTTGAGCTACTATTATTGTTAGAACAGTAGACTGCAGTTTTGTTATCACAAAATAATTTAAGTGGTCTCTCAATATTGTCAACCACACGCAGTCCTGTAATGAAATTACGCAGCCAAATAGCTTGATTTGATGCCTCAAAACATGCTACAAATTCTGCCTCCATAGTTGAAGAGGCAATGGGTGTCTATTTGACACTTTTCCATGATACCGCCCCTTCAAATGGCAGAAAAATATATCCTGATGTAGATCTCATGCTATCTTGACATCCACCTAAGTCGGAATTTGAATACCCAACGATCTCAAGTTTATCCGACTTGCTATAAGTGAGCATATAATGTTTTGTTTTCTGCAAATACCTCATGACCCGCTTGGCTGATAACCAATGTGCAGGACCCAGAATACTCAAATATCTGCCCAGCATACTAATTATGAATGCAAGGTCTGGACGAGTGCAGATTTGTGCATACATAAGGCTTCCAAATACTGAAGCATAAGGAATACCTTCCATTTCCTTGGATTCAAAGTCATTATTAGGACACTGTTTGATGTTAAACTTATCTCCTTTGGCCACCGGAGTATCAAGTGGTTTACAATCTTGCATTCCAAATTGTTGTAATACCTTCTCGATGTATCACTTTTGTGATAATCCAAGAATTCCTCCAGAACGATTTCGATGAATTTGGATTCCTAATACAAAAGATGCTTCACCAAGATCTTTCATCTCAAATTGCTTCGAGAGAAATTTCTTAGTTCCATGCATTAACCCTACATCGTTACTAGCAAGCAAGATGTCATCCACATAAAGTACTAGAAAAATGTACTTATTTTTACAGAACTTGTGATACACACAATCATCCACAACATTTACATCAAAACCAAAAGATAATATCACATTGTGAAATTTATAGTACCACTGACGAGAGGCTTGTTTGAGCCCATAGATGGATTTCTTAAGTTTACAAACCAATTGTTCAGAATTTTTGGATTCTAAACCTTCAGGTTGTACCATATAAATTGTCTCATCAATGTTCCCATTGAGAAAAGCTGTTTTGACATCCATCTGATGTAACTCAAGATCAAAATGTGCCACTAGTGCCATAATTATTCTAAAAGAGTCTTTCGAGGAAACAGGAGAGAAAGTCTCTTTGTAGTCAATGCCTTCCTTTTGAGTGAATCCCTTAGCGACTAGATGCGCTTTATATCTCTCTATATTGCCTTTTGAATCCCTTTTGATTTTAAAAACCCATTTACAACCAATTGGTTTCACACCTTCTGGCAAAGGAACGAAATCCCACACGTCATTGTCTTTCATAGATTGAATTTCTTCACACATGTCATCTATCCATTTACGAGAGTTTGAGCTTTCAATGACTTGACAAAAGGTGATTGGATCATCTTCTGCCTAGTCAATGTTTTCCATATGCTCATTAAGATACACAACATAATCATATGAAATTACACTTCTTCTTTCTCGAATGGATCTTTTTAAGGGCACTGGTTCTTGAGGTTGTTGAGGTTGCTCCATAGGAACAAAATATTGAGGAGCGACCGGATGATCAATTTCGCAAAGACTGTTGATCTATATTATGAGGAAGCACAACATTATCTTGTACTGAATTTTGTTCTTGAACAAGATCAGGTACGAGAACCTGCACATGTTCAAGAACAACACTAGGAACGAGAACTGAGTTCTCATCAAAGACAAAGTTTTTTGCCTTATCTTCCCTCCCAACCTCAATATCCTCAAAGAACCGGGCATTTTCCGTCTAAAAAAATATTATGTTTTGGGAATTATAAAACTTGTAACCACATGACCGTCCAGAGTATCCAACAAAATAGCAACTAACTGTTATTTCATCCAATTTCTTCTCATTAGGCCTAGAAGGCGTTGCCTCAGCTAGACATCCCCATACCCTTAAATGTCTTAAGACAGGTTTCCTACCTGTCCACAACTCATATGGGGTTTTTGTTGTTGTTTTAGTTGGAACTCTATTGAGTATATAGACTGCAGTTTTAAAAGCATCCCCCCAGAGTGATTCTGGTAAATTAGTATGACAAATCATACTTCTTACCATGTCCTTAAGGGTTCTATTTCGTCTCTCAACAACTCCACTCATACCAGGTGACCCCGGTGTAGTATATTGAGGGACGATCCCACACTCTTCTAAGAATTTGGCGAATGGCCATGGACGTTGTTCACCCGAACCATCATTTCTGCCGTAATATTCACCTCCAAGGTC
Organism: Catharanthus roseus; assembly: GCA_028651295.1. Classification (NCBI taxonomy): domain Eukaryota; kingdom Viridiplantae; phylum Streptophyta; class Magnoliopsida; order Gentianales; family Apocynaceae; genus Catharanthus; species Catharanthus roseus. The sequence goes on along the minus strand of JAPQWS010000124.1, from coordinate 3,683,283 downwards.
AGATCTGATGCATTTAATCCTTTTGCCTAGTTGATTTTCAACTTCAGCTTTAAATACTTTGAACTTATCCAAGGCCTCTGATTTCTTATGTATCAAATATAGGTAACCATAATGAGAGTAATCGTCTATGAACGTTATAAAGTACTGTTGACCATTCCAAGAAGCCACAGAAAATGGTCCACATATATCCGTATGTACTAGTTCTAAAACGTCTTTAGCTCTCTCGGCACCTACTCTTTTCTTGTCTGTTAATTTACCTTTAATACACTTGACATATATTGTATTATCCGAAGTGTCAAGCGTTTCAAGAATTCCTTCAGACACAAGTCTGTCAATTCTCCTTTTGGAGATATGACCTAATCTTTTGTGCCATAATGAATAGGAGTTCTCATTAGTTAATTTTCGTTTGTTACCACGTGTACTTACATTCAAGGATTCATTAAAGAAGTAGTCTCAAACTCATATAAATTATCATGAGGATATAACAAAACTAGTTCCCAAAAATTTATAATCAAAATAGAGACGACAATGTCTATTACCAAATGAACAGAAAAAACCTTCTTTGTCCAAAACAGGAATAGAAACTAAATTACATCTAAATGACGGTACAACGAATGTCTCTTTTAATTCTAAAAATAAACTGGTCTTTAATGATAATTTAAAAGTGCCTATAGCTTGAACTTCTGCCGTACTACCATCTCCCTTATAGATGAATCTTTCATCATCCCTTGGTTGACGATAACTTTGGCAACCCTGCATAGATATACTTATGTGAGTAGTGGCAGCGGAATCTAACCACCAAGTATATCTTGGCATCGAAACTAAATTAACCTCTGAACAGACAAAAGTTAGAGGCATACCTTTCTTCACGTGCCATGCGTGATACTTGGGGCATTTCTTCTTAACATGAGAGGGATCTTTGTAGAAAAAACACTTTATGTCTTTCGATTGTTCCTTCTGTTTTTTCTTCGCCGATGTATCCGCAGTCATTTTGCCCTTTCTTTTCTTGTTACCTTTTAAGAAAGTGAGATTAACACTCTCGACCTTATGTTGTCTCATTCTCTCTTCCTCTTGCACTAAATGTGAGATGAGTTCATTGACTGTCCATTTGTCCTTTTGACAGTTATAACTCACCTCAAACTGGCTAAATTGATGAGGAAGAGACATCAAAACAAGGTACACCAGTAGATCATTAGGAAGATCCAACTTTAGTGTCTTAAGTTTTGATATAATATGAGACATCTCGAGAATGTATTCCCTAATGTTTCCCAAACCATTATACCTTATGGCAGTAAGTTTACGCAATTGCGTAATGATCTCTGCCTTTTCGCTTTTTATAAAGTGTTGTTCCAACTGTTCGAGAAACTTAACTGCATTATTCTCATTTGTCATGTTAGCAAGAAAAGTCTCTGGAATTGTACTCTTCATGATCATTAGACTTAACCTATTTGACTGTTCCCACTGAGCCATTTCCCTCTGTTGTTCGGAGGTACTAGTATCCGTCAGCTCAGCTGGTCGTGGCTCCCTAATGGCCAAGTCCAGATCCAGACAACCCAGATAAATTGCAACCTTATCTTTCCAAGCTTTAAAGTTGGTACCATTTAATAGCGGAATATTACTCAAATTAGCAGATGATTGAGCAACAGAGATATCGGTAAGTGTAACAGAAAACATAATATAACAAAAATAAATAAAGCTCACTCATATATATAAAACTTTAACAATTCATGGGCTATATTCATAACAAATCCAATCACAAGAATATTGGTGGAACACTAAGTCTAGTCTTTGGACAAAGAGTTAGCTTGCAAGTGATTTTCTTAATGTAGTAATCGAGCACTAATAGTAAAATCCAGTCAAGTATCAAGCCTTTCTTTGGGGCCGACTTAACACTTACTATGGATACTTAATAACTATTACATGTTCACTACCACATGTGATTGTAATTCTCAGCCTGACAATAACAATCTTCCTTTGGGCCGATTGCTACCCGCATAAGAAATACAAAACACGACATCTTAATAGTTTATTATCGAAAGATTTTCATGGGAGAGCCTACTTTGGTAGGATGCCACTTCCACGAATCAATATAAAGCTATTAGACATGCTCGTTAGAGCAACTTAAGTTGTTATGAATATAAAAAAAAATTTTAAATTACATACTATTTCACATTATGTATGTATCAGAATTCAAGATTAACAAATAAATGATGACACATAAAAAAACACATATAATATGTAAATAACTTAATCCATAATTCACATTAATATCAATATAATATAATGAGAATGTTAATAAACCATTGCATGCTTGATCCATGCAAACAAGAGGAACAAAAACAACAAAAAAAGGACCATGCATACGTAAACCCTAAAAGGAAAGGGAAAAAACCTTCATCCATTATCCATGCATGCGGTTATCAACCAAGCTTTTTTTTTTTTTTTGTTTTTTTTTTACTGAAGAATAGAAACAAACAAGCAAGCATGGAGATCCAAGCAACCACAGCCGCAAGAAAAAATAAAAGCTTTCCCTTCTTTTTTTTTTTTAAATCCAAAGAACATCACCGAAGCAGCGGAAAAAACCAATCTTTAAAACCGAGGAATATCAACAAAGCAGAGGAAAAATCTAATCTTTAAAACCTAGGAACATCAACAAAGCAGCGGAAAAATCCAATCTTCATCCATTAATATTAAGAAGATAGATCGGAAGGAAATTCGATCGGAAAAATTTTTTTCTCTTTTTTTTTTCTTGAAGTCGATTTTCGAAAATCAACCCTAAATCAAGAATCTAAACAATCTTTGATGTAAGGAGGCTCTGATACTATTGATGGAACTAAATAAATAAAACCTAAGAATTAACTTACTCAATAGATTATTTAGAATAACGAATCGAAACGTGTACCTTGATCCGTAGCAATTGATTGATTTGAAGATTGGGTTTGAATCTTCTGATTGTTACATACGCCGCCTGATTTCCTCAAAGAGATGGGGACTTTTAGAGGTGGCTAATGATATAAGCATACGTGCAATCAGGGACCATAACCCTAATATATAGATGTATTTCCTAAACAGCCCATCACAGTTTTGCAATACAATCCCTAGGTTTCTACACATTTATAAAAAGATCCCACACTTTTATTAAATGACAGACCCACCTATATAAATATAAATTACCTTAATTGGGTCTCAAAATATATATAATAACAAACACATAATTAAATTAAGCAATACATGTACATCTACATGTCTAAATGCTATATAAATATGTGTGCACATGAATTAAGTCCAAAGATATAACATTCTTTGGGTCCTGTCAAGAGTATTCAACGCTAGAAATTTTAAAATTTGTCATCTTTGCTCCTCTTTGTAGCAATTCTAACCTCATATTCTGATTTCACTTATCTGCCCAAAAAGAAGATTCCGAGCACGGCTTGTCAAAGTCTATCTTGTCTTTATTATGAGTGCATGCCTTGTCTCAGGCAGTATATCAGTCTCTAACGATCTTACCCTGATACGTTAAATTTAAACTATAATCCCAATTGTAAATAAATTCTTTAATATGATTTGGTTTAGGTGTCCGTGATCATATAGTAATTCTATCCCCTCTTCAAGCATCCATTGTCTATCTTGTGTTTCTCCCTTTTCTTGTGCTAGTCTTTTAAAACATAGGTCTTATTATGATGTTTTTGTATTAGAATGTCTTGTAGTGAAGCATATGACTTTATATATTTGCGTTTGGAGAACTTTTCTTGCATTCTATACTTTTGAAATTTAATGTGACCGGATGAGCATTGACTATTTTAAATAGATGAAATATGTTTTTTATTAAAGGGAAATATGTTTTTTAATGTGACCAGAAATATGTTTTTTATTGTGCATTGTGGAATCAATTCTAGTAGGGAGGAAAATGTCCTCTAAATGTAAAATTAGGACACTATATAAATGCATTAACAAATGCCTTTTTCTTGTATTCTAAAAGTCATTTAGAAACGCCCTTATAGAGTGTTAATATCACATAAACAAACGTCATGTACAAATCAATTGAATAAGAACATATCTATTTTAAGGCGTTTGTAAATGCCTTTCAAAACAGTTCTACAGATATTTATGAATGCCTCAACAAATAGGTTTTAAGACGTTTGTATGTGCCATGATAGAGTGGCTTATGTTTAGCTGGGAAAGTTTCAGGGTAAAAATAAATGCCTCAAATAGATTATATATGTGCGTTCATAACTGTTCGCAAAAGTAGTTAAAACATCATATATGTTAAGGCGTTTGTGAACACCTAGGAGCTATTGAGGTGGCCAGGATAAGGACGTTTTAGGAAAACGCCTTGAGTGTAGAAACACCTTAATAGGCTTCTATTGAGGCGTTTCTAAATGCCATAAAAAGGCATATTCTTGTGGTCCTAAGAGTAAACATTCTACTCATCTTCAACATAATACTATTTAGCCCAAAAAAGAACCCTGAATCGAATGAAAATTGGACAAAAAAATGCCTCGTAAAAGGGTGAGGACTGGATCACTGTCGTCCTCCTTTTAAAAGCACCAGCCAAACATCTAATGCTCCTTTCAAGAGGACCGTCGCATTATGATGTTATGTTTATTTTGTTTATGTTATAATATTTTAATTATTAATTGTTTAGTTAATTTTATGTTATCAAGTTAGGAGTGGAAAACAGTCCAGATTAACCGGCCTAAATTCGAGATCGGCACAATATTCTAGCCTGAGCACGGCCTAATACCATTACTATAAGCTCGATCTTGGATTTGATTCGTGCTAGGATTGATAGTCACAGCTGCCCACAAGCCATTCCGGACTGAGATATCTTAGCGCTATGACTAGTCCGGATATGCTGGAACTGGATTTGGCATGGCCTGACCTAGGATCATCAACCAGATCAAGTCTGCAGTCTAGTCAATCTAGTCAAGTAGGCTTAGTCCAAAATTCTTTTTGAAAAAGTATATTCTCGTGCGTATTGCGAGGGAGTTCAAGAAAATATTAGGGATGCATGGTTAAGGGATCTGTTGATCTTCAATGATCCATATAATTGGATTGGATCATTGATGATCAACAGTCACATTTTGTTTTTCATATTTTTTATTCTAGTCATGAATATCCAATCGTCAGATTTCGTTGACCGTTATGACCCAACGGTCAAGATTAAATGACCATTAATTTATGGGTGAAACTTTTTTTAAAAAATTTTAACAAAAAAATCACTTTTTTTATTCTATATATACCCTCCTAAGTTAGTTCGCTCGTCAAAAAATAAACTGAATGTCTTCTATCTTTTTTCAACTCTTTACAAATAATCATATTCTCTCAAAATCACTTTGGTAGCAATTCTTTTGGAACTTTCACTTCTTGAAATTTTGGAGAAATTGAAGAAACTTTAGCTAAAAAAGAAAAAATCAAAGCTTCTTTAAATTTTCAAGCTTCATCAAAGTTTGTTTTCTCTAAATTTTTATTTACATTATTTTGTGTATTAATTTTAATTTTGTTACTTAGTTTGTTTTCTTTATTTATTATAATTTTTATTTAATTTATTTAGTTTCAAAATTTATTAATTTCTTTAGTTAGTCACTTAATTTATTATAATTTGTTTATTTACTTTAAAAGTTCATCAAATTTTTTATTTAGTTTAAAAATCTTATTTGTTTATTTTATTATGGCTTCAAGAGGTACATAAAATTCCTTAAATGATTTTGAAGAATTAAATGAAATGCCTCCTCCTCCTAATTCCGAATGCAAAACCCCCTCATCATTAACAAGTACTAGAAAAGGATCTTCTTTTATTTGGAATGTATTTAATAAGGTAAATGATTATTTGCTAAATGTAAATTTCGTAAGGATTCGATGAACCGTCACATTTAAAACACATATATAAAAAAATTTACACCCGAATTAAATGGCATATATTTAAATAGACAAAAATAAATTTCTTTTGGAATTTACGAAAATGAAATGTAAAATTTTAAATATGATTATACATTAGTAAAAAAGGGAAATGATCCGGTAGGTGACAACCACTAAATTTTCTTTATACCTAACATCTAATCATTCATAAGCTTAATACCAGAGAGAGGGGAATGACTATAGGTACGAAATTGGCTTTGAAGGCCATCACAGCTGCCCTTTTTTCATCCATTTATGATTTCCTTTCACTAAGGATTTGAAAACATTAAAAATTATATTTTACTTGAATAGACGTAGCTTAATTGATTTTGTGGCTGCAGAATTGATGTTAAGAGCCAATATTTGAATCTTGACAGCAGCATTATGAGAATTTTAACCTCTTTAATATAGGATGGTTCCAATTGTGTCACCAGGTTTGGCCCTCCAGTGTGCAGGACCGTTGAATCACCATGATTAACATCTTTCACGTGGACAGCAAACAATCTGTTGACGATCCTGAGAACTAGAGATTTTACCTTTTAGGTACCAATAAAAACTGCATTTTAATCGTCATATAAAGAATTTCCTAGATCTTCACTTAGCATGTAACTTCTTATGACTTAATGTGTATAAACAAGATTTGCTTACTACTGCTTTTGATTATATTCCTAATAAATTTGTACTTATAAATCTTAAAAAGTCGTTACTCATGAAAATTATTTGTTCATTATGTGACATTGGATTGATAATGTTATTGGGCTTAAAAAAAAATTATATATTGCTTTTAGAATTTTTGAACACCACTACCGCACTTTAAATATAATATATATTTTATTTATATAATATATATTTTATCCATATTAGTGTATGCTATAATATACACATTAAGCAAACTTTAATAAAATATTGTCATTGCGTATATATAGTTTTCTATGTCACTAGAGTACCACCGATAATAACAGTATCTAATGTAATATCTTACCTACATAAAAATAAATAAAGAAGAAGAGAATATGTCATTTAAAAAATAATAATAAAATAAGCGAATGTAGATCAAATATAAAATCTTTTGATTAATAAAAGATACTATTATTCATTGAAGTTTTTAAAATTGTGTAAATTTTAAACTAAAAATCGTACAAGCATTATGATTATTTTCTTTAATCGAATGAAAGTGTGTGTCAAAATTAAAAGTGATGGGAAGGCACTTGGAGTGATTCAAAGTTGTATGTCAAAAGAGTTTTGGCATTTATGAACAGATAAGGTAAGTGGATGGTAAATGGAAAGCTATTAAAGGTAAGAATTTTTCAGAAAGAAAAGAAGATGCGATTGCCGATTGCCATCTCTCTTTTGTTTATATTTCTCATGTCCTTCAAAGTGGCGCCATCAAGTTTCAAGTGATTTCTTTTCTGCATATTCCTTCTTTTGTTTAGTCCATTTATAAACGAAAAAGGCTAATTAATTTGGGTGAAAGGTTTTGAAGAAAGAAAAGATAAAGAGAACCAAAAAATTGAAGAAAATTTTTAAAAAATACAGGAGTATAATATTTCTCTGTTGTAGAATTGAAGTATTTATCAGAAAAAAATGTGACATTCAAAATAAAAATTTATATGAAGTTTTGAAATAAAATTTGTTCCAAATACATTTAAGCCGTGATCGAATTCTCATATATTTTCGTCTCCTAACTACATAAACAATACATAAATAAAGTTTTTGACTAAAGAGATACTTTTTTATATGAGAAGGTGATAATTCAATGATAAATACTTCTTAGCATATTTTGATTAGTTGGAGTTACATTTCTTTCCTTCACTTGATGTATATAAAAAATTATTTTTTGTGAATAGGATTAACAGAGAATTAGAGAGTTGCTACAAGTTATCTCTTTACTAATTTGGCTATATTTGTAAGTCTTATTAAACTTAAAGAATTATATTTTAGATATTTTATCTATATTAATGCACGTCTGCTTTGAACACATGTATTATAAAATATACACACTTCCCTTTAGAAAAAATAAAAAAAAAATGAGAAATTTTGCTTTTTTTTTTTTTAACAAAAATAAAAAAGTTCATAATAATAAGTAACAAGGTGCGAAAATTTCCAAAAAATTGTGCGGATTCCTCGTGTGCATTTGGCTTTTATGTCGGATGAGATTCCCTACCTTAGTTTGCTCTATTATGACTCAGTAATCTCCAAAAATGGACAAATTCTTCAAATTCTTATGCCGAAACTCGTCATGATCAATATCTACTTAAGTTTTCTTTTCCTTTTTTTTTTTTTTTTGAAGGGAAATAAAATATCTGCTTAAGTTAATATAAATGTTTTAGTAGAAAATGAGAAGTGGATCATCCAGTAAAGAAAAGTATGGTTGACATTCGAAACGCTCCAATGGCATGTGTTAAAAAAATATTTTTGTTTATGGGAATTAATTCTTGTGGAACTTTATCTAATACTATAATTATTTTTCATTTGCAGTTTTATTTATGATCCTTTCTAATTAGAGTAGTAGGAAATAAAGAGCAATAACAAAAAAGGAAGAAAGTGAGGGACAATTACATGAAAGGTTTGGCAAATGTCTAATCTTTGTGTTATATATGCGTGACCCCAATGTTAACCTACCCGATTCTTCCTTTTCTTTTTAATAAAAATATATCATATATTAATTTAATCCTAAAGTATGCTTGTCAAATGTGTACAAGGTTCTTATGGAAGATTATTATTATTTTTTTTAACGTTTTGTAATATCCCCTTAAAAAGAAAAAGAAAAAGAAAAAGAAAACACACCAATGTTATAGAAAGTTAGGGTGCATTTGATTTGGGCTTTAAAAAATAGTTTTTTTTTTAAAAAAAAATTTTATATTCTGCATTCTCTCTCAAAACACAATTTAAAATTTATTCATATTATTTTTAATTTAATAAAAGTGAGTTATTTTTTTCTTTTTAAGTTTCATGAAAATGATAAATAGTTCGTAAGTAAGATCAGATGGGCGACGGATAGTGAGAAAACTTTAAAAAAAATTTTAGATTAAATGAACTCAAAGGATCTTCTCTCTTACGAAAATTATAAGAAAAATCCTGAATGAAGAAGACGAAGAACAATGCCTAAATTTTGAGTGTCTTCTAAAATATCTTTAAACTTTGGGGAGGCCTCTATAAATAGAAGAGACTTTGTGTTGCTTGGTGTGTTGGGCTAATTCAATTTTTTACTTAAATCGGCCCAATAAATGTGACCTATTATTATTTAATGGACAACAATATATAATGATTTTGGGTCGCTCTTTTTTTGATTCAATTGCATAAATAGCATATTTATTGCACTTTATTTAAGATGAGCATGAATATTATTTGAAGAATTTTAAGTTTAGTCCAATCTAAATGACCCAAAGACTTTATTCATTTAATTTAAATAATAATAATACTAAAAAACATTTATTTTTGGAGGGAAAGAAACTTATGTTTTGTTAATATCAGGATATTCTTCGACCATTTCAAAGATACATTAGAATGTAAAACAAACCTAACTAAAAGATAAGTCGCATTGTTGCCCACCGATTGACATGAGTAAAACTTATTAAGGATCTGTGTATAGTGCGGAGAAAGCCCGAAGCTAAAGCTCCATACTCAAAGACGTCAACTCCATGAGGGGAGAGACTCAGATGGTAATAAGAGAATCACTTTCAACCAAACTTCATCCAACTAGAGTAGAGAACGTGATATAACCTTCTATAATAACTAATGATTCTCCATAATCAATAGCAAAGTGTTCAAACTGGAGTATTGCTTTAGCTAGCAAGAGGAGGCCATTGTGTTTTCGAACAAGGATGCCAATGTGATAGAGTAATAAAAGTCTACTTTTATTATAGTGTTTTGATTATAGTTTTGCTTTATTATTTAAAGAAATTAATGAATTTTACTACTATATTTTATTATGAATAAATTGTGGAGATTTGACTGATTTGAGCTTACAAGGGGCTATTTTGAAATATCTTTAGAGAAAAAGATCTTATTGCAGAAAAGAATAAAAGGGACATTTACTTGATGGATTTTACCAAAGTAATTATTGAAGACCAATCATCTACTCTAGTAGATAGAAAGTCAAAGAAGACATTATAATTTTTTTATATGATTTTTGGGAGTTTTAAATAAGTTAACTTTCTAGGTATATTTTATTTTATTTTAAGTTATTAAGAGGGGGAGGAAATAAAGTGATTTGATTCTCTCAATTAAAATTTTGTTAGGAAAAAAACTACTATAAATAGGTAGGATGAATAGAAGAAAAAGGGAGGAAGAAAAGAGAAGAAGAAGAAAGAAGTCTTCCATCAGATTAGTTAGCTCAGATTACTTCAAAGTTATGTTTACCATCGTGAGTGACTAAGTTTTCTTATGTTGATTTAAGGATTTATTTCAACTACAGTTTTTGTGACGCTATGAGCTTATATTTATTTTCTTACTTTTAATTCAACTACTTACTGACTTATTGTATTCTTTTTTAATGAAAGTGGATGTTTGATTTTTCTGACAAATTAATTAAACATTTTCTTTCTACTGCTACCATTAGTCTTTGATCTGTAATTGGCAAGAACTCTTGGCACTAAGTAGCACTTAGAATGATTATGTACATTAGCGAGACATTTAGATATGCGCAGTTAGTCTAAATATGGAAATCAACAAGACAAAGCTAAATAATTGTAGCTATCTATATTATTTGAATTTTTGGTTCAACTACATTTTCACTATGTTTATTGCTATCACAATTTAATATGGAATACTATAATACCAAGTTGAATGTGGTAAGTATTGATTGAATGTTTGGTTTAATGAACGAATTTAGGAAGTATAAGATTTATTACAACTATCTGGATAAATCTAAGGTAGAATGTTTGAACAAGTAAGATTACAATTTTAGCCGATGATCAATAATTTAGTTGAATAGAGGTGACTCCTTAAATGAGAGTTTTCATAATATTACGTTATTATCGAGTAATTTATTTTTTCTTCGCAAAAAAAATTTCCCCATTTACTACTTTTTCTTAAGTTAAGAATTAAAATATTAGTTCCCTTGGGATTCGACAGGGTTCCCCAATAATAAAATTTATTTTGGTCTGACAGGAATTCAGATTAATTTTGAAGGTCTCAACAAACCCGTCAAAATTTTGACACCGTTGCCGGGGAACTATTTTTAATTTATTAACTTTAAATTTTTACATTAAGCAATAGACTTTAATTTATACAATTTGAGATTTGATCACATCTCTCATTAAAAAAATAGAGGGTTTGATCATGTAAAAAAAAAATTATGTTTAAGTTAATATTTTAATTAAAGGAAAAGAAAAAAACATCACTTGATGACATTTTTGTGACAACCCATTTTCTTTTATTAAAAAGACAAGTCAGCTCATAACAAAAAAAAAAAAAAAAAAAAATCCATCTGCTTATCCTAATTCTTAATTTGACTTTCTCTTCTTCTCTCTCACAGGGAAAATCGCAAAAGTAGAACCGACTACTCTTCTCCATTCTGTCACTATTTTTCCAAATTTGCACTGTCTCTGAAAAGACCAAGGAACCATTATCATTCATTCTACAATTCAAGAGAATATAAAAACCCACTTTATAGTCACAAGCCTTATGATTCTCTGAATTGAGAGATAGAATTGAAGCGGTTTTCGGTACGACAGATTTTTTTCTCCTATGAGCAGTAGAGGAAGCTCGACGATTTGCCGATCACCGCTCAACGCCATCCTTCATTCTTGACATTGCAATGGTAAAGTGCAGGTCCTGCCTAGTTAAAAATTCCTTTTTCAATAATTTTTTTTAATTTCATCTTTTTTCCTTTTTTGGTTCATTTATTATTGAATTCTTCATTTGATATCCAAATTTAAATCAACAACCTCTCTGCATAGCATGTCCAGCTTGAGGTAGATTCTAAACTAAAGTCTGGTTTAATTCACTTACTCCCAATTTTTGGTGGTCTTGCAGGAGAAGATCCTAAAAAACATCTAAAAGATTTCTATGTAGTCTGCTCCAGTATGAAACTGCAATGGGTGACAGAGGAGAACATAAAGCTAAGGGAATTTCCCTTTTCTTTAGGAGATAAGGCAAAGGATTGGTTGTAACTACCTTCCTTCGAGATCAATTCAAACATGGAACGAGATGAAAAAGCTATTTTTGAAAAAGTATTTTCCTGTATCACAAGCTACCAACATACGCAAGGAAATATGTGGGATAAGGTAAAGGAGTGAAGAGACACTTTATGAGTATTGGGAGAGATTCAAGCAACTTTGTTCTAGCTGCCCCCATCATCAAATATCGATTCAGCTCTTGATTCAATATTTTTATGAAGGTCTTTCACCGATGGATAGGAATATGATAGATGCAGCTAGTGGAGGGGCCTTAGTGAACAAAACACCGGAAGCAGCCAAGCAGCTAATATCAAACATGGCAGAAAATTCTCAATAGTTTGGGGTCATAATAGATGGAGGCATCAAGCAAGTCAATGAGGTAAATCACTTTACTCTTGAAAATAAAATTTCAGATTTAACCTCTTTGGTTCGTCAATTGGCTATAAGACAGTTGCAAGCAACTAAGGCTTGTGGAATATGTACAAATTTCAAGCATCTTATGAATATGTGCCTTATATTGCAAGAAGATACCACTCAAAATGTTAATGTCGTAATAGGATTTCCAGGACAATCTCAATGGATGTATGATCCATACTCTAACAACTACAATCCTGGATGGACGGATCACCCCAATTTCAGCTATGGAAATCAGAGTAGACAACAAAAATATCCACCACAAGCTTATAACAGGCCAACACAACCTCCAGCACAACCCTTAAGCTTAGGTATGTCTCTAGATGAAATTTTCAAGGCTTTAACAACTAACATACAACAATTTCAATACGAAGCAAGAGTGAGCTTACGGAATCTTGGATTAGTCAACTTGCCACTTCTGTTAGCAAGTTGGAGGCTAAAAACTCTGGAAAATTACCTTCACGAACGGTAATTAATCCAAAAGAGAATGTGAATGCAGTAACACTAAGAAGTGGAAAAGAAGTTGCATCATGCTCATTCTCTCCTACAAAGGTGGTAGGAAAGAAGGTCATAAAGGAAGAAGATGAAGTAGCCGAAGATTCACTCATGGTAAAATCTAATGGAACTTTATCTACCACTACTAATGCAATTGTTCCACCTTTTCCATGCATGCTAGAAAAATCAAAGAAAGATGAGTATGAGAAGGAGGTCTTTGAGACATGTAAAAAGGTGGTGATAAACATTCCCTTGCTAGATGCTATTAGGCAAATTCCAAACTATGTAAGATTTTTGAAAAGTTTGTGCAATCATAAAAGAAAACGATGTGATGGGAAAATAATTATGGAAAAAAAATTTGTCTGCTGCAATAAAAAGAACTTTGCCCAAAAAAATGCTCGGATCCAGGTATGTTTACAATTCCTTGCACCATTGGTAATAGGAAAAATGAGTGTGCAATGCTAGACTAAGAAGCATCCATCAATATCATGCTATACTCACTTTTTTGTGCTTTGCATATGGGTCTATTGAAAGAAACTAGAGTGGTAGTCCAATTAGCCGATCATTCTTTGGTTAACCAAGAAGGAATTGTTGAGGATGTCTTGGTGCAAATTGGTGAATTGATATTTCCTGCTGATTTTACATCTTAAAAATGAAAGGAGATAACATTACAAACTCAGCTCCACTTATATTAAGAAGGTCCTTCTTGAAAACAGCAAAGACAAAAATTGTTGTGGACAAGGATAGTCTTATTGTGGAATTTGATGGTGATTGTTACTTTTAATATTTATGAAGCAATGAAGTATTCTGATGAGTCTCATTCAATTTTTTTTTTTTTATTCAGTTGTACAGGATTTTTTTGAAGAGAAAGAGAACGCGAATGAGTTTGAATGGAGTTCAAAATTAGATGTACATAATGACTTTGTTGAGGATTGTGAAGTTTTAGAACCAATATTGAATTCCCATTTAAAGTCAACAAATTCATTTGTAGAATTACCTTTGACTCACATGAAATTGTTACCTTCTGTTTTGCAGGGCCCAACATTGGAGTTAAATTCTTTGCCAGACCACCTTAAATATATTTATTTGGGTAATGGAGAGACATTGTCAGTGATAATTGCAAGAGGTTTAACTGATGATCAAGAAAGAAGGTTAATCGATGTCCTCAAAGAGCATAAAACAACAATTGGTTGGACGTTAGCTGATATTAAGGGTATTAGAACCTTTACTTTGTATGCACCGAATTCTCTTGGAAGATGATGCCAAACCAGTTAGAGAATCACAGAGGAAGCTCAATCCTGCCCTTAAAGAAGTGGTAATGAAGGAAATTCTCAAACTATTAGATGAGGGGATAATATATCCTATTTCTAATAGTAAGTGGGTGAGTCCAATTCATGTTGTACCAAAGAAAACTAGAATCACAGCAATCAGAAATCAGAATAATGAATTGGTACAAATGAGAATGCAAAATGGATGGCATATGGTGATTGACTTTCGAAAGCTAAACTTAGCCACGAGAAAGGACCATTTTTCTTTACCATTTATTGATCAAATGTTGGAAAGATTAGCTGGTAAAGCTTACTTTTGTTTTCTTCATGGATTTTCAGGTTATTATCAGATTGTTATAGTACAAGAGGATCAAGAAAAAGCAATCCATTCGGAACATTTTCCTATAGAAATCTAGCCTTTGGCTTATGCAATGCCTAGGTACATTTCAAAGGTGCATATTAAGTATTTTTTCTGATTATATTGAAAAGTGCATTGAAGTATTCATTGATGACTTTACTGTGTATTGTAATTCATTTGACGAATGCTTAGTTCATTTGCCTAAAATCTTAAAAAGATGTATAGAAACTAATTTGGTTTTGAACTATGAAAAATGTTATTTTATTGTCAAAGAAGGCATTGTACTAGGGCATGTAGTTTCTTCTAGGGTCATAGAAGTGGATAAAGCAAAGTTTGATGTGATTGTAAACTTACCATACCCTACAAATGTTAGGGGAATACGTTCTTTTCTTGGACATGCAGGCTTTTATCGCACGTTCATTAAATATTTTTCAAAGATCGCATTGCCACTATCCAAATTGCTCCAAAAGGATGCCATCTTTGAATTTGGAGAAGCCTGTAAAGTAGCATTTGATAAGCTCAAGGGGTTGGTGAATGTTGTACCAATTATCCAACCATTTGCTATTTGAAATAATGTGCGCTGCAAGCAACTATGTTGTAGGAGCTGTTCTTGGCCAAAGGATCGAAAGAAAAGTAATGTCATATATTATGCCTCAAGAAGATTGAATTCTGCGCAGTGCTATTACACAACCAAGAAAAGGAGCTAGTAATTGTTTTTGCTCTAGATAAGTTTAGATCATATTTGTTGGGCTTTAAAGTAATTGTGTTTTCTGATCATGCAGCTTTAAAGTATTTGCTAGCAGAGAAGGAGTCCAAACCAAGACTAATTAGATGGATCCTACTATTGCAAGAGTTTGATGTAGAGATAAAAGATCGAAGGGGGGTAGAAAATTCAGTAGCAGATCACTTGAGCAGGTTGGTGAGAGAAGAAAATTCATTGCCTATTTTTGAATTTTTTCCTGATGAGCAATTATTTCAATTGAAAGATATGGTTCTTTGGTATGCTGATATTCTGAATTATCTAGTTATAGGAACTTTGCCTAATTATCTTAGTAAATCTTGAAAGAAAAAAATTCGAAATGAGGCAAACTATTATGTGTGGGATGGGATGAACATTATTTATGGAAATTTTGTTCTGACCAAGTGATTAGGAGGTGTGTCTGAAAGTGAATATCAGTCCACTTTATCTTTTTGTCATAATTATGCATGTGGTGGTCATTTTGGACCCAAACGAACTACTAGGAAAGTTTTGGATAGTGGATTGTATTAGAAAACATTGTTTAGAGATGCATTTATGTTTTGCAGAAACTGTGAGCAATGCCAAAAGACGAGTGCATTATACCGTAGAAATGAGATGTCCCAATCCCTGTTCTTATTTGTGTAATATTTGATGTTGGGGCATAGATTTCATGGGACCATTTCCTTCATCTTGTGGTTTTGTTTACATGCTTTTGGCAGTTGATTATGTATTGAAATAGGTAGAAGCAAAAGCCACCAGGACTAACGATTCTAAAACTATTGTAGGTTTTATCAAGACTAATATTTTTAGCAGGTTTGGGATCCCAAGAGCAATTATAAGTGACCAAGGGAGTCATTTTTGCAACAAAACTATTGAAGCCTTGATGAAGAAGTATGGAGTAAACCATTGTGTGACCATAGCATATCACCCACAAACAAATGGACAAGCAGAAATTTCCAATCGAGAGGTGAAATACGTTTTAGAGAAAACAGTCAACCTAGAAAGGAAGGATTGGAATCTAAGATTGGATGATGCGTTGTGGGCATATCGGACTGCATATAAAACACCAATAGGTATGTCTCCGTATAGACAAGTTTTTGATAAATCTTGTCACTTACCAGTTGAAATTGAACACAAGGCTTATTGGGCAGTAAAATGTTGCAATATGAATATGGAAGAAGCTGGTAAGTCTAGGAAGTTGCAATTGCAGGAACTAAAGGAAATGAGGTTAGAGCTTATGAAAATTTGAGAATTCACAAAGAGAAAACCAAATTGTTTCATGATAATCTGATCTTAAGAAAAAAAGTTGTAGTGAGTCAAAAGGTTTTATTGTATAATTCTCGATTAAAATTTATGCCAGGGAAGCTTTGATCTCGTTGGATTGGTCCTTTTGTTGTCACTAATGTTTTTCCTTATGGTGCAGTTGAGATTAAAAGTTTAGACACTGATAAGATTTTCGAAGTGAATGGACACAGGTTAAAGTTGTTTCAAGAGGAGTTTGGTATTTCTAATGTTGAGGATATTGATTTGCAAATTTTGCTATATTTACCTGATTGTGGGAAGAAGTCGAGCATAACGACATTAAAAAATTACGGTATTGGGAGGCAACATAAATTTTTTTTCTATTTTATTTATTAAATGCCTAACTTTTGTTTATTTTATTTATTTATTTATTTATCTGATGCTAGATTGCAATGCTTAAAGTATGGATTGAAGCAGTTGCGGCCACACTTAAGAGTAATTTTTCTAAAAGTCATGCAGATCACTTCTCCATTTTCCTAAATTATTGCAGGTTTACTTGCTTGGACATTCTGTTCTACAGCGATCTTTTCCCTTCCAGTTGTATTTATCGAAGAAAATCCGTCTATAGTTTCGCATTATTGTGCACCAAGCGGGGAGAGAAATAGAACTATAGGAAGATGTGTTTCCAGAAGGAACAAGATATAAGACCAATACACGAGCGATTCGCCAAAGTCTAATCAGACAAAATTGCAAGAAAAAATTGCCAACTTACTCGAATTTAGGGAAGTTGTGCTTATTTATTTATTTATTTATTTATTTATTTTTACTATTTCTTTCTTTTTATGTGAGCATGTTGTGCTACATTAAGGACAATGTAGGAATTAGGTGTGGGGGAGAAGTGTTTTATCTAGCACTTGTTGGTTTTTGTGTTGATTTTTTTCCAGAGTTTTTTCTTTTTTTGGAAATTTCAATTGTTTTTCTAGATTTTATTTGCTGTTGTTTTATTTTATTTAATTTTTTTCTCTCTCTTTAATATTTTTCTTTCGAAATGTGTCTAAAGAAATATGTAAATAGAGAGAGAAAAGATTGATTCCACACACGCTTGGTGCTGGGATATCACTGCTGATATAACAACTTCATCCTATAATATAGTGGATGAACATATCATGGGATGAATGGCTGCAACTAGTCCTAAAGACTAGGTAATCATCTAACTAACAACAGGAAATGTGCAATTTAACATTCCCTCTCAATCTCAACCGATCCTAACCAGATTGAGATTGCTGCTGAACATCTGCAACCGACGAGATGTTACAGGCTTGGTAAATATATCAGCAACTTGATCTTGACTTGGGATAAACATGATCTCCAAGGCTTTGCGAGCAACCCTCTCTCTCACAAAGTGAAAATAAACTTCAGTGTGTTTCGTTCTCGCATGGAAGACAGGATTAGCAGAAAGATAAGTAGCACCTAAGTTGTCACACCATAAAATCGGAGCTCGGTGCTGAAAAATTGCAAGTTCCCCAAGAAGTGACTGAATCCAACCTACCTCAACTGTTGCATTGGCAATACCTTTGTACTCTGATTCAGTGTTGGATCTTGACACCGTAGCTTGTTTACGTGAACTCCATGAGATTAAGTTTGTACCGAAGTACACTGCAAAACCACTTGTTGATCGTTGCTCATCTAGACATTCTGCCAAATCAGCATCTGAAAACGTACTGACAAGTTCAGATTGAGACCTGTTTATCAACAATCCAATATTAGGCATGAGCTTCACATATCTAAGAATTCTTTTAACAGCTGCCCAATGTGCAGTTGTAGGTGAGTGAAGATACTGACATACTCTGTTGACAGCAAAAGCAATGTCCAGTCTAGTCAGTGTTAAGTATCGAAGAGCACCCACTATAGTTCTGTACCTGAATCCCTCTTCTGCTGACGATGGCTCACCTACAACACTTGTCAAATTTTTAGACGCTAACATAGGACTGTTCGCAAGCTTGCATTTGTCCATCTCGGATTTCTTCAGCAGATCAAATGCATACTTAGACTCTGTGAGTGGGACTCCTTTATCTGTATATTTCATTTCAATACCCAAGAAATCATGTAAACTTCCTAGATCCTTGACTGCAAATTCTTGGTGCAATTGTTGAAGCACCTGATCAATTAGTTGAGGTGACGAACCTGTGATTGTCATCCACATAAACAAGCATGTACAATGTAAAACCTCCATTCCTATAGATGAACAAGGAAGTGTCTGCTCGAGAAGGTCTAAAACCAATTTCCTACAATTTAGTGCTTAATCTGGAGTGCCATGCTCTTGGGGCCTGTTTCAAGCCATATAGTGCTTTCTGGAGTTTGCAGACATGAAGTGGATAGTGAGCATCTCCATACCCAGGAGGTTGTTTCATAAACACTTCTTCTTCAAGAATGCCATGATGAAACGCATTCTGCACGTCCAATTGGCGTAGATTCCACCTTCTTGTTACTGCTATGGACAAAATAAGCCTGATAGTGGAAGGTTTCACTAGCGGGCTAAAAGTGTCTTCGTAATCTATTCCATACATTTGTTTGAACCCTTTTGCCACTAATCAAGCCTTGAATCGATCAACGGAATCATCTGGCTTTTTCTCGATTTTGTATACTCACTGGTGGTACATTCATATGCTTTTGTGGTGGTACAAGCTGCCAAGTCTCATTTTTCATCAGGGCAATAAACTCTGCATCCATTGCTTTCCTCCAGTCGCCACTTTGCAATGCTTCTTTGTGACTTGTTGGTTCTTCAAGGATTGCTGTTGTTGCATATCTTACTATACCATCAGTAAATTTTATAGGGACAATGATATTATTTTTCAACCTTGTGCGGATGGGATGACCTGTTGTAATACTGGTGTCTTGCTTTGTTTCACCAACATCATGTTCATACCCAGATGCAGTAGTACTAGCAGATGAGTACTGAGAAGTAGCAGCTGCAGAAGTATTGTTAACACCCATTGGCATTGATACAGTGGACGAGCGGTAAGGAGTAGTAATAGTAGGAGAATCTGGAGCAGTATTAGCCTCAGCAGAGTTGTGACCACCTACAGCATTTTCAGTGTTTTCCTGTGGCTACAAAACAAGATCCGTTTGAACAGGCAAGTGCTTATTAATCAATTGATCACTCCTAATTTGATTTTATATAGGTAGAAGAAGTTGCTCAACAGTTCGAACATAGCCAGAAGAAGAGGATTTTGTGGAGAAAGGGAAAAGCTTTTCATCAAAAATAATATCTCTTGAGATATAAACCCTGCTAGTAGGAACATCAAGACATTTATACCCTTTGTGCATGTTGCTATATCCTATAAAAACACACTGCTTAGAGAGAAATTGTAGTTGTATTGATTGTAAGGTCTCAGATTAGGATAGCAAGCACAACCAAAAGCTTTAAGAAGTGAGTAATTAGGCTTTTGACCAAGCAATTTTTCTATGGGGGTTAATGACTGAATGACCTTGCTAGGTGACCTGTTTATCAGATAGCAAGCAGTTTGAACAGCTTCATCCCAGAATTTAATAGACCTATGGGATTGAGCAAGAAGAGAAAGAGCAACTTCCACTACATGACGATGCTTTCTTTCTACTAACCCATTCTGCTGATGTGTATGAGGACAGGAAACTTGATAAGCAATATCAGTTTTAGCAAGAATACTGTGAAGTTTCTGATATTCTACACGCCAATCAGATTGAACACAAAGGATCTTTTTATTAAGAAGAAGAAGTTCAACATATTTTTGAAATCAGACAAAGATGCTTGCTACATCAGCTTTGCTTTTTAACAAATAGAGCCAGGTAAATCTACTAAAATCATCAACAAAACTCACATAATACCTAAAACCATTTACTGATGTGTGTGTTAGTCGCTACACATCAGAATGGACAAGCTCTAATGGAGATGTTGATACATTATTTGACATGGGAAAGGGAAGCTGATGATTTTTCCAAGCTGACAAGCACTACAGACCAAGGAATTATTATGGTGGTTATCATGAGAAAGATTGTTGAGTTGTAACACTTGTTAAACTACTGATGAAGAAGGATGACCCAGCCTGCAGTGCCACTGTTCATAACTAGTTTTAACTCCTAATAGAGATTTTCCCAGATTACTAATGTATTGCATTGACAAAGGGTAGAGACCTCTTTCACAATGACCTTTAAGAAGAGTTGTTCCTGTGGCTCGAGCCTTGATGAAATAATAATCGGGATCGAATTCAAACACAACATTGTTATCATATGTGAATTTATGAATAGACAGAAGATTTTCAGTGGCATTTGGCACATGAAGAATATTTTTCAAACGAAGAATTTTATTTGGAGTAAAGATGCTAGAGTGACCAATATGAATAATGGGCATATCTTCGCCGTTCGCTTTTCAGACCTGATCTCTACCGATGTACTTTTCACGTATTGTTAGGCAGTCAAGGTCGCTGCTGATGTGATCGGTGGAGCTAGTATCAGCGTAACAGTTCGTGTCAAAGCTGTATGGAGGAGTGGTGACAACAGTTGCAGTGTGCGGTTCATCCACTTGATAGCTATGGTCAAATCGATGGTAGCACTTTGGTGCAACATGATTAGCCCTGCCGCAGATTTGGCATAGCTCTCTATTATTGTTGTTGCTCCTGCTCAAGGTGGAGTAAGTGTTGAACGATGCCTGTCATTCGCGCCCACGATTTCGTCCACCATGCCCTTAGCCATCTCTGCTGCTGTTGGTGTTGTGGCGTACTGCAGAATTGACTGAGGACGCGAACTGCACAGCTGTATTGTGCTGATCCAGGCGCATTTCAAATGCCATCAGTTGTGTGTAGACATCATCAAAGGTGAGGTCGTCGACGCAAGTGGTGAGCAACGTAACAATCAGATCATACTCAGATCCAAGGCCCACGAACATGTAGGAGAATAGTTCATCGTTGGTTAGTGCATGACCTGTAGATGCCATGGAGTCACTGAGGCTCTTGACCTTGCAAATGAAGTCGGCCATTGATATACTAGCCTTCTGGACTGTTAAGAGTTGATGATGAATCTGCATTTTTTTAGCTTTAGACTGAGAAGCAAACATGCTCTGAAGTTGATTCCATACCTCACGCGACATAGAGAGAAACAACACTTGCTGCAACACTTCAAGAACTAGGGAGGACAGCAGTGTGCTTAGCACAAGCCGATCTTGGAGAATCTAGGCCTGATACGCAAGATTTGGCACCTGTGAGTTCTTCTCTGTGATGGTCTTGGACGGCGGGCTGGCGGTGCCGTCTAAAAATCCCATGAGTTGTTGGCTACGAAGGTAGGGTAATATCTAGGCCTGCCATAGCAGGAAGTGATCCTGATTCAACTTGATTATAATCAAATAACCGAATGATAAAGTCGGAAGAAGACCAGCGGAGCTTGATACTACCGTTGCTGTAGCTGGCTTTGGATATTCTGGTGATGTGGACATGCTGTAGAAGAGGAGACTCTGATACCATAAAGAAATATGTAAATAGAGAGAAAAGATTGATTTCACACACACTTGGTGCTGATATATAGTAACACCTTATAACAACTTCATCCTATAATATGGGGGATGAACATATCATGGGCTAAATGGCTGCAACTAGTCCTAAAGACTAGGTAATCATCTAACTAACAACAAAAAATGTGCAATTTAACAGTGTCAACTTGTTTTCTTTGAAATTTCTTGACTTTCTTGATATTTGCCCTAAAATGATATTCAAGTTGGTGTGCATTATTTGGTGAAAGTTGGAATAGCATAGAGAGACAAAATGTGGTAAGTTTTTTCAAACCTTTTGGGTACCTTGTGGGTCTTAATGATTGAATCAAATGATGATGTGTAAGATTTGATACAAATAAGCACTTGTGAGATTTCTAAGAGCCAAAGAGCAACTCTTAAATTTTGCTCTAATTCCTTTGTTGTGTGTTTTTCTAGCATAGTATATTTATTCTAGAACTTGCTTTGCGATGCATTTCAAAACTGCAAGTTATGGATTAAAGCACGAGAATGAGAAGGGTAACTTAGGATTTAACCCTATTCTTTAGCCATCTTAAAAGACTATCCCTTACTTATAATAACCCTTAGTTAAACTTTTTTGAGCTAGACACTTTCTTTGCTTTGCACCTGATTATAATACACCTTTTAAGCCTTTTTCATTTGTTTAACATTTTTTCTTTTAAACCTATGCAAGAACCTGTGAAGAAATACTCAGGTGTATATATAGAGTCTTCTCTTCTGTATAGAGTATGAGTTTATGTTCATTATGTATATGGTTTGGAATAAATGTATAAAAAAATCTTCCAAAAAAAAAAAAGAAATCTTTTAAGAAATCTTAAAGAAAAAAAGCTAAGTTTGGAAGAATAAAAGGCAAAACTTCTGTGAATGGCAATAAAATGATCCAATACGAAGGATAAAAACGATTTCTTACTCTGTATTTTCTTTTTTTTTTTCTTTCTCTATTTCTATTTCTAAGTGTTTTTTCACATTTGCTTGCTTTAGCCACTTTAAATGACCTTTCCCTACCTTTGTCTTGACCAAGTTACAACCCAAAATAAAGACCTTTTGATTTTTGTTTGAATTCACACTTTAGTGGTGGAGATTTGATATATGAGCAAGCTTATGGTAATGAAATGTATGTCTTGGATTTGAGAGCTTATTCCCTAAATACTTTTAAGTAATTAAAGTGAAGCATGTGAGAGTGTATTGAATCTTGTTGCATCTTTAGTTGATGAGGTTGTTGGGATTCATGAGTTGCTTAATTGTTCTTTCTTAAAATTTTTTGGTTATGAGCACTTGTTCTCATGATTGCTATTTTGATTTAAGTTTTCTAATGTGTCTCGACTTGGAGTTGTTTTGTAGGTGAATTGAGAGAGGGAAAGTGATGAATGAGAAAATAGTTGATATTTTGGAATAATGCATGCTTGAGGGCAATCATGGTTTTGGTATGGGGGAATTTAATAGAGTAATAAAAGTCTACTTTTATTATAGTGTATTGGTTATAGTTTTGCTTTATTATTTAAAGAAATTATTGAATTTTACTACTATTTTTGCTATGAATAAATTGTGGAGATTTTATTGATTTGAGCTTACTTGGGTCTATTTTGAAATATCTTTAGAGAAAGAGATCTTATTGTAGAAAATTATGAAAAAAACATTTACTTGATGGATTTTACCAAAGTAATTGTTGAAGATCAAGTCAATTTATCTACTCTAGTAGACAGAAAGTTAAAGCAGATACTGTAGTTTTTTTTATCTGATTTTGGGAGTTTTAAATAAATTAACTTTCTAGGTATATTTTATTTTATTTTAAGTTGTTAAGAGGGGAAGGAAATCAAGTGATTTGATTCTCTCAATTGAAATTTTATTAGGAAAAAAACCACTATAAATAGGCGGGAGGAATAGAAGAAAAAGGGAGGAAGAAAAGAGAAGAAGAAGAAGAAAGAAGTCTTCTATTAGATTAATTACCTCAGATTATTTCAAAGTTATGTTTATCACCGTGAGTGACTAAGTTTTCTTATTCTGATTTAAGGATTTAATTCAACTACAATTTTTGTGAGGCTATGAGTTTATATTTATTTTCTTAATTTTAATTTAAGTACTTATTGATTTATTGCATTTTTTTATGAAAGTGGAGGTTTGATTTGTCTGAAAAATTAATTAAACATTTTCTTTCTACTGCTACCTTAGTTCTTGATCCGTAATTGTCAATAACTCTTGGCACTAAGTAGCACTTAGGATGATTGTGTATGTTAGCGAGATATTTGGATATGCACAATTAGCCTAAATATGGAAATCAACAAGATAAAACTAAATAATTGTAGCTATCTAGATTATTTGAGTTTTAGGTTCAACTACATTTTCACTATGTTTATTGCTATCACAATTTATTATGGAATGCTATCATCCCTAGTTGAATTGTGGTAAGTATTGATTATATGTTTAGTTTAATCAATGAATTTAGAAAGTATAAGATTTATTACGGCTATCCGGATTAATCTAAGGTAGAATGCTTGAACAAGCAAGATATGATCAATATTTAGTTGAATAGAGGTGACCCCTTAAATGAGAGTTTTCATAATATTACGTTATTCTCGAGTAATTTATTATTTTCTTCGCAAAAAAAAATTTCCCTATTTACTACTTTTTCTTAAGTTAAGAATTAAAATATTAGTTTCCTTGGTATTCGACCTGGTTCCCACTAATACTACAAATTTATTTTGGTCTGACTTAAATTCTGATTAATTTTGAGGGTCTCCACTGCCAATCTTTCCCTCTGAAAAAACCACTTGTATCAATCTTTAGGGTTCCCTTCTTAGGTGGTCACCAGATAGATTGAGAGGGAGAGGGAACGAGAAGTGAAAGGGGAATGTTGCCTTAGATTTAGGAACTCCACAGTGGTATTTAAAGCTTGCAAAGAAATAAAGTTTGCACAGGACCATTCACCTTCATGTTTCAACTGATTACGAGCATACCATATGAGCTGGGCAGATAGCAAATACAGAGGCCTCTTTCTTGCCATAGTAAGATAAAATCGAATGAATAAGATCCTTAAAAACTGAGTTCCATATTCCGAATCTATTTATGGCAAGGTAGTTGAGACCATAACTTCTGTGCAAAAATGCACAAAGCGTATACCTATCATTTTCCACAAGGAACCCACAATGCAAACAAATTTTCCCTCTTCATGAGATTCTTTCTAGTAGGAAGAATATTTAGAGTAGTTTTCCAGAAGAACAAACGAATATTTGGCTAGACTGGAAGACTATGCATCATATTTCAAACTGAATTTCATGACCCATATCAGAGGGGCTTGGAAAAGTGAGGAGAATGTGCATGAAATGCATCTCAACTTTGTACATAATTTTGAGTGTGTAAATCCCATTCAGAGTGAAATACCAAACCAACTTGTCTCCTGACAAAATAGGGTCAAGAGTGACCCTAAGTATAGCTTCAACCTCATGATGCAGAAAGAGATATCCTTCTAGCCACAAAAATTGAAATCAATAAGTTCGTCTATTATTCTTTCGATCCCACGGGAACAGAAAACATAAGATGGGAAAAAATATTAAGAGTTGATCCACTTATCAGGTCAGATGGCAGTGTAGAGATTGGTTTCGACACGGAGCACTAAGGAGCCAGAGCACTAAGGAGAGAACATTACGATTCTTCAATAGATTTCACCACAAAAAGATAGGCTACAACCTAACGAAGTAATCAAGAAACTCCTTGAAAGAAATACTTCACCTAAAAACATTTGGTCACTAAAGATGATGGAGAATTAATGAAAATACTAACATTTTTTTGTTGAAAAGAGCAACGTTAAATTATTTAATGTTTAAGTTAATTAATTAATTTAAAATCTGATCATTTCATGAATAATTAATTTTTACAAAATCTAAAAAGAAAAAAAATGTATATATACTTATTTTTCTAAATAAAAAAACAATCAAGGGCTTCAAAATCTCATATCCATGAATCCAACGGCTCTTTTACCACATTAACATGTGAAAGAAAAATTTTTTTTTTTCCTGAATATGTTAGTGTGAAAGACCGTAAGAAACAATATTAGGCCAGCCTAGTCTGAAGTATGGCTTCCTTGACTTGTTATTTCAAAGTATTTATATGCAAGTTTAAATGGGCTTGATAACCTAATTGGTTTACCATTTAGTATAGCAATCTCACTTGAAACTTTTTTCTTTTTTTTCTTTTTTCTAGAAAAGAGCCACACTTGAGATTTGAAAATAGAATTTTTTTTTTCAAAAAACCCTTTAGAAATTATTTTTCTAAATACAAGAGGTGTCAAATTTGATATAAATTATATCACAATGAAAATAAACCATCTAAACATAACTCTAAACTAAGGAAATCGAACCCTCAACCTGTAGAAATCATTCTCTTTAAATAATCAAAAGCTACAAGCTTTAGGGTGGTATTTAAAAAAAATTGCACAATACTAAAAACTTAGCAACAAAACAAAATTAGAAAAATTACACGAGGTCTTTTAAAAAAAACTATATAAAGTTAGCATAAAACTGTACAAGATTTAGATTTAGCAATTGAATAGGCGTTTGCCCCAACCCAAGACATAGACTCAGAATGCAACCACTCTCAACGAGGTAGGATGATCGACTTAAAGAAATCAAGTGACACATCATCATTGCCATCGTCGTATTGTCCAGAGGTAGGGCTAAGGCAGACAAACAACAAGAAAACGTAAGTATATATATATATATATATATCCCACTACTACAACTTCATCCATGACCTAGCATCATGTAATAATTAAAAATCGAGAAAGAAAAATCACTCTTGATCTTTAGTCTTTCCCACTCCTAAAAACTTTATCTAAGAAACATTTAAGAGCCCATCCAAATCCGCCGGCGAGATCCGTTGGCATTGAAATAAAAACAAGTCGACAGTTTGTCACCCCTCAAATTGCCAGAACAAAACTTTTTTTTAAGATCTCACAATTTCGAAATATTAGAAAAGTTAGTAAAGAGAAAATATTGATAAATAAATTCTCTTTCTTTGGATCTTTGTATCCATTACTTTAGATTTTTATATCAATTTTTTTAAATTTTCTATATATATATATATTAAAAGAGGGATAATTTGAATCAAGACGTCTATTTTAATAATGAGTACTTATACTACTTAAGCTACTATCTTGTTGCTTTTCTATAAATTCCTTTAACCTATCTCTTTTATACCAATTATTAAAAGAGAAAGTCATCCTAAACTTTTGTCCTACTATTTTATTCTCTTCTCTCTTATATTTTTTGTGTTTTATGTGTGTGCTTCTCTATTTAGATTAGGTTCTAGTTCTTTTTTTTTTTTTAAGTGAAAATTTCTTTTAAATATTGTAAAATTAAAAATTTATGGGTTAATATCAAATAATTACCTTTAAGTTTGAAGAATTATCAATTAGTGAATCGTTCTGTTGAAATATGGAATATGGTTAGGATTTCTTTACAGCTTTGTAGATAAGATATCACAACTGTATTTTAGATATTATAGGCAAATATCCGGTAACTGCTTTCTTATTCATAGGAAGTCAGTATTTGTATCATCTTTTTGTATATGCAATGGCAGAGAATGAAAACACGAGAGATTACAGACTGAAAAACTTTCTGGTATCAGAGCTAGTTCTAAAAAGAAAAATATAGAAATTTGTATTCTTTTATACCAAAGTTATGGACGAAAATGCTAATATTCAGAAGGAAGCCTATCAATTGGCATCCTCAGACAGCCCGCACTTAATTTTTATAAAGTGCAGCTCAAAGAAGATAACTACGATGAATGGGTGAAGGCAATGCATTTGCATTACGAGCAAAGAAAAAACTCGGCTTTGTAGAAGGAACAATTCCAAAACCAAAGATTGAAACTGCTGAAGAGGAAGAATGGCGGATCATCAATACAATGGTAGGCTCATGGATTTTGAATACTATTGAGCCGAACCTTAGAGCAACCATGTCCTATGCAGAAAAGTGCGACGAGCTGTGGGCAGATTTGAAGGAACGTTTTATGTTAGGAAATACACCCAGAAAACTCGAACTTATGACAGCATTGGTAAATTGCAGGCAATTCGGATTTCCGTTGACAGACCGATGGCCGGAACGAAATGCAGACGACGACGTTGGAGGAAGAAGAGGAAGAGGAAGGATGAGTAGAGGATGTGGCCGCGACAGAATAGGTTACAGCCACGCGATGACTGGTTCTTCTCCAACGACACAGCAGTGGCCGGCATCTTCTTCGGCGAGCTCTGGAATGGCCACAGCCGCAACAGCCTGAAGAGTAGAATATTCGAGCTTCTTAGGAGGAAGCACAGGGCACAACGGCACCGTGAGAGCACTCCACGCAGATGAACAGAAAGCCATTGCTGGAGCAATTGTGGCGGACACAAATTCAGCCGGGTTTCCGGGTCTCTCATCAGCCCAATGGACTGCATTCATAAATCTATTGAACACTCAAAAGAATTCCACTTCATCAAAAGACACACTCTTTGGTAAGGTTGAAAAAGACTGGATTTTAGACAGTAGATGTTCACATCACATGACAGATAGGAAAGATTTTTTGTCAAAACTGATACCCTCTCCTCCTTATACTATCACTTGCCAAACGGAACTAAAACTACTGAAGAAACTTTGGATTCAATTCATTTGCACTCTAAATTAGATGCTGATAACGTACTTTTCTTACCTAAATTGCGGTGCAATCTTCTATCTCTCTCACAGCTTTCTAAAGCGAATAACTGTATGATTATAATTAATGATGGTGTGTTAATGTTGCAGGACCGTACCTTGGGAATGCTTATTGGAGCGGGTGAAGAAAGAGATGGGACATACTATTTTAGACATCTACCTAAACCTTTCAAAATTGCTTATTCTGTTAGACATTCGAATTTGGGAACTTTGTGGCATAAGCATTTGAGACACCCATCTAAATTCATTATTAATAAATTCTTAGGGCAGACTTTTAATCTTGGTTTCTTGGATAATTACTCGATTTTCTTGCGTGCTATACAAACAGGAGAACCCTTTCCTGTTAGTATGAATAATATTGTTGTACCGTTTGATTTGATGCACTTCAATCTTTGGGGGCCTTATAAAATTCTTTCGTCTTGTGGGGCGAGTTATTTTTTTACTGTGGTTGATGACTATTCAAAATGTGTTTTTTGTTTCTTAAAGAAAAAAGAGAAGTAGCTCAGACTTTGAAACATTTTTTTTGTTGTGGTTCACACACAGTTTGGTAAACGTGTTAAAATTGTATGGTCTGATAATGGAATAGAGTTTGCTTGTTTCAAACCATATTTTTTAGAAAACGGGATGTTACATTAAACTTCTATGGTAAATACACCTCAACAGAATGGCCGTGTCGAGCGTAAGCATCGTCACATACTAAATGTGGCCCATGCTTTGTTTTTTCAGGCAAATCTTCCAACTCAATTTTGAGGAGAAAGTATACTCACTGCTTATTATTTAATTAATTGCACACCATTGTCTGTATTAAAAGGAAAAACCCGGTTCGAATTGTTATTCAATAAGGTTCCATCATATTCTCATATAAAGAGTTTTGGTTGCTTAGCATATGTACATAATCATGGGGTGCCCAAAATAAGTTTAGACAACGAGGAAGGCAATGTGTATTTTTAGGTTATCCGTATGGAAAAAAAGGGTGGAAATTATTTGATTTGGAGACACATGACTTTATAACTTCCCGTGATGTTGTATTTGTTGAAGATAAATTTCCTTTTTTATCTGAACCTCAAGTTATTTTTCCTCATTAAACCAAGTAAATTGTAATTTTGGTGAAATTCCCGAGACCCGTTCAAGAAGAAGGGGGAGCAGTCCATCAACAATGGTAAATATTGGGCCATTTCAGCAGCAACCTTCCAGTAGCAGTCCAGAAGCCCAGAGAACTCTATTTGGGACGGTCCATTGGGACGGTCCAGCAGGAGGCTCTTGATCAGCTTCAACTTCTATAGATAGGCCGCTTCACCATTCTTCACGGCCCACGGAGCAAGCCCAACTCCTGGGTTGTTCTGAAATCAAACATACAACCCAACGTACAAGACTGGTCCAGCCGCAGCCGCTTGAGACTGGCAGTCAGCCCCCTCAAGAGCTCAGTAGACCACGTACGCGTCTAGGAACTCCTGGGCCGCAAGTTGGATCGAATGTTGGTCAAAACCCAAATAGTGGGTCAAACAATTTTTTAGCAACTCATGAAGAAGAAGTTTTAGTGGGAAATTCCAGCGACTCAAACTCGAGTTTTCAATCGATTCATCCGGTGTTGACCGAAAAGTGGCAGATAATATGGTACCTTTGCAACTTCGTCGAAGTAACAGACCACACAAACAACCTAGAAAATTGAAGGATTATGTTTGTTACACAGTTTAGTCTAATCCTAGTATATCCCTCTCTTCTACTTCGCTTTCTTCTTCGTGTCCTATAGGTACATCCCTGTATCTATTAACTCATTACATTTCTTATGACAAATTTTCGCTTTCACATTGCGGTTTCGTAGCAGGTGTTAATGCAGGTGTGGAACCCACTAAATATTTTGAAGCTATTTCTCTACCGGAATGGCGCCTTGCAATGAAACAAGAGATAAGTGCACTTGAGAAAAATAAAACGTGGACTATGACAAACCTACCACCTAACCTACCACCCGGGAAATGAGCAATGAGTAGTGAGTAGTAAGTGGGTATATCGAATTAAGTATAAATCTGATGGAACTATTGAACAATAAAAAGCAAGGTTGGTGGTGTTCGGTAATACTCAGCAAGAGGGGATTGATTACACTGAAACGTTTGCACTCGTTGCAAAAATGGTAACTGTGCGAACTTTATTATCTATAGCAGCTGCCCGAAATTAGGAAGTCCATCAAATAGACATGCACAATGCCTTTTTACATGGTGACTTGTCTGAAGAAGTGTATATGAAAATTCCTCCTGGATTTTGTGCTTCGGAACCTCATCAGGTTTGTCGTCTCAATAAACCATTATATGGCCTTCGTCAGGCTCCTAGATGTTGGTTTTCTAAGCTTACGGATTCTCTTCGTCAGTGTAGATTTACACAATCATATGCAGATTATTCGCTTTTTACCTTTAAGAAAATAACATTTTTTTTCTGCATTTTAATTTACGTCGATGACTTGTTGATTTGTGGAAATAGTGCAGTCTGTATTAATAAGTTCAAGTCCTATCTAGGATCATGCTTTCATATGAAAGACCTAGGTCATCTTAAATATTTTTTGGGTATTGATATTGCTCATAGTGAAGTAGGTTTTTATCTGTGTCAACGAAAATATGCGTTAGAAATTATATACGAAGCAGGGATACTGGGTTCCAAACCTATTTCTACACCAATGGAGCCAAACCATCAATTGGCTAAAGCCTCTAGAGATTTTTGTGATCAACTGGATCGGTATAGGCGTCTTGTTGGAAAATTAATTTACTTGTCTATAACTCGACCAGACCTTGACTACTTTGTGCATGTTCTCTCTCAATTTATGCAAAACCCACTCAAGGAGCATTGAGACGCCGCTCTTCGAGTCATTCGTTTTCTCAAGGGTACACCAGGACAAGGCATACTACTTCAATCTTCTACACCTCTTCGATTAATTGCTTATTGTGATTTTGATTGGGCCAGTTGTCCTTACACGGCGTTCTATTTCTAGGTACTTTATCTCACTTGGACACTCTCCCATCTCGTGGAAGACAAAGAAACAACATACAGTTTCTCGTTCTTCCGTTGAAGCTGAGCATCAGTCAATGGCAGTAATACTATGTGAGTTGAAGTGGTTTCGTCAACTTCTCAAGGATTTTAGTGTTTTTGTGAATTACTCCATACCATTTCATTGTAACAGTCAACCAACTATTTATATTGCAGCAAATCCAGTCTTTCACGAGCGTACCAAACATATAGAGATAGACTGTCATTTCGTCCGTGATGCATTTTAAGCACATTTGATAGCTTCGGTATATATTCCAATTGCTTCACAACCTACTGACATCCTCACAAATACGCTACACCTGCCAAATTCCGCAGGTTGATTGGTAAGTTGGGCATTTGTGATCTGGATGCTTCAACTTGAGGGGGAGTGTTAAAATATGGAATATGGTTAGGATTTCTTTACAGCTTTGTACGAGTGTCAGTATTTGTATATCTTTTTGTATATGCAATGGCAGAGAATGAAAACACGAGAGATTATAGCGTTTTTTTCTAATTATCAAATTGAGAAATGTATATTTTTTAAAACTTATTATTTAATTTTCATATCAAGTTCACCCCAAATTTTTTTGAATCTTTTTAAATTTCTACCTCCAACCTCATATTTCTTCATTATATTTCATACTAATTATTTTCCATTATTTTTTTAATTAATTTTATTTTTATGGACCACCATTTATTGTTGTTACTCAACAACCATTCTTTTACATCTTTATTTATTTTTCTAAAACAAAACTTTATTTTTTAGATTTATTTTCAGTTTTCGTTGCCCCTATCTATTAAATATTTTTTCAATTTTGTCACTATTTCTTCTCTTTTTCGCACTATGATCCAAAAGGAATTTTGTGAATTACTATGAAAAGAGATACTATAAGACAAATAAAAAACAGAGAATTTTGTTTTTGAAAATAGGGTGTATCAGAATAGTAGGGAGTCGAGAAAGGGAGCTGAGAATTTCAAGCTTCAGTTTGAAGGGGCGTTGAGTCCCACTGGTGGAAGTTCTGTGGACTTGCATGGACTTGGGCTTGATTTGATGATGGGGTAGGCTTGTTGTTTTCATAAGGAGAAAGGGAGAAAAGAAAGCAAAAAGGAAGATTTGACCTTAAATTCAACCTCACTCAGCTACTGTCTGAGCTATGTATGAAACAGAACAGTCCCCTTCCTCTTCTCTCCTCCTGGATCCCAAAATGTTACCAACACAAAGTCTCATTCTTTAATATCTTCTTTTTTTTATCCAATTAATTAATTAATTATAGATCAATGGTGATCCCTATAAGATTACTTCACCAGTAAATGTTCAATAATCATAGAGATCACAAGACACCCAATGATCGATCCCCAATCCATAGAGCGATAACTCATACTAAGGCAAGTCAGCTAGTTTATTTAATGAATCTTCCCATGGCGGAAACTCTTGTTACAAGTCTCTATGATCAACCTAACCAGACTTGATGGATGAATTACATTGCTTTTTCACAGGGAAGGTAGAGATAGATGCAATGAAAACTTTCCCCGTCTCTGCTAGCTAACTTCATATTGTCAATTGGTATTTCAGTTCAAGTTTCCCTGAAGTGAAGTGAAGATCAACAAAATTCTTCCTCCAAAGAGGCTTCAAATTCAAAGGGCTTATCCCTAGAAACAAAATGTTCTAATTCTCCACCCCCCCCCCCCCCCCCAAAAAAAAAAAAAACCATGGCTGGCATGAGTCTCTGCAATTGCCCTTGGATTATCAACTAGAAGGACCAAAATCACAGTTTCAATCCATAACTAGAAGCTCAGAATGTCTGTTTAACCACCTATATTGGTGAAACATGCAGAACAACCAAATATTCACTGCACAAATTTAAATCATGCCAAAATTCACAAGTCAATTAATTTCCCCTGTATCTCTCATAATTAACACCAGAGATCTTGAAATGAGAATGCATTTAAATATATATAATCATATTCACATATCCAATTAAAAGCCTAAATTAGAAACAAGTCAAACTAAAATCAAACTCCCAAATGTAAATTAAGCCATCCTACTTACTTACAGAAGACCAAATATTAGATCAATTTATCGTTCACATCAAACACCCAATTCTGAGCAGCATCTCCAACACTAAATGTAAGCATGCTGCACTCCAAGACCGTGTTTGCCACGAACACAACCAGGCCTATTATAATGATAAGGTAATTTCTTGGAACTGTTCATCCTAGGGCATGCCCTTTTCCCCAATTTCCTAATCCTCTGTCTGCCAAACTTATTACTCACCCTCAACGGCACCAATTCATCATCCAAATCGTAATCATCATCGTAACAATCATCTTCATCATACTCCTCATCATAATCATACTCATGATCATACTGATCGTAATCAACGGTCCTCATTGCGTCCTCACCATCACCATTGTCGTCATCCTGAACCTGATCCACATAAACACGATCAATAATGGGTGGTCCGAGTTCATTCAGGAGCGATTGCATCGAAATATCCGAAGAAGGTGACCCAAATTCAAGAGGTTCTTCGTCTTCTTTAGGTTCAGAAACGGCGTCGTCCGAAGGAGTTTCTTCAGGAAACGAGAAATCATCCAGATCTTCAACGTCGTCATCAGATGAAGAGGGATCGATGAATTCCCAGGTGGACAAATCATCCAGTACGACCATATCGTAATCGTCGTACTCAACGAAGGATTCAATAGAGCTGGATCTGTTGGCCATGGCGAGGAGAGGAGGGATTTTTGGTCCGATTTCTTGAGGTTTTCTGTTTCGTGAAGGGAGAAATAGTTGATGTGTGACTGTGACACAGATCCTTTCCTTGATCCGACTTCTCCCCTTATGAAGACAGGGGAAGTGATTAACCCGGGAATAACGTGGATTTTAATGGGGTTGTCATTGGTCCACGTGTTAACAAGGGAGAAATCTATTGGTTCACGGACGTGGCTCGTGTATTATTTATTTATTATTATTATTATTATTTTTTTTTCGCTAACTCTGTGTGTTTCATATACTTTATCTAGAAAAGGAGCAATTTATCTCTCACGCCAGTTTGGTATACCGAAATGAATGAGATGAGTGGTTCTCTTGTTTATTTACAAAAAATATTGTTGTAATTGTCGTATGTTGAAATGAAATAAAATTATATATAATTAATATAAATATATTTTTAATATTTTATAATATGTTAAAATTAAAATGTTTAAATATTTTTATTATAGTGTAATTATTTATATATAATATTAAAAATAATTATAAAACAATTTTTTATAAAGATTAAAATAAAATAAAAAGTATGAAATATAAAAAATAAACAAATACAAAAAATTATTGTTTCACTCATTTAACTTTCTCGTTATCACTAATGATAAAAAAAATAGAGTCAAGTCACGATCTCCGCTGATGAGCGGCTCTTTTTAATGACAAGATTTCGTTCAGAAATTTTTTTTTAATTCAACGTAATATATGTAATATAGTAAAAATATAATAATATTTTTTAAAATAATTTTCACTCCTTTTAGAAATGCGATTTTTTCTTGGAATGAACTTTTTAGTACGATCAGTATTTGTTTTATAATTCCAAATACTTATTTCCAGGGAAAAAAAAAAGTTACTCCAAATTATATGTTTTCATTTCCTTAAAAAAAACAATTTATGACTTTGTGGCATGAATTTCAATGTCCATGTAATTGAAACTTTTAAAAATTATATATATTTTTTTTTTTAAAAAAAAAAATTTACTATACTATTTGTCATCTTTATTTGTCATCTTTATCAATCGTGTCATAATTTAAGACAAATTTATTCAACCTTTCTAGTTCCCGTAATTTAAGATTCTAATTTTGGTGTAAAAAATGAAATTCTTTGTCCACCAACCAGATACTAGTGCGCACAAGGAACTATCCCACATTAGAGAAGTTAAAATTCTCACATTGTCTTTGCCAAGATTTGAACCTTGATCTTTGGTACTAAGAGTGTAAACGGGTTTACACCCTCTGGGTACTCCCATACCCATATCCAGATCATTATAGTGAAACATTGACCCAAATCCATATTCAGACCCTTTATGTGTAAAATTTATGGACCTATACCAAACCCTCCAGAGTCTAGGGTAGGTCTGGGTATACCCGTACCCGTGTGACATTTGTCTATTTTTTTCTATTAAACAAAAAATATATATACATAAAATAATGTATAATCTTAAAATAAAAATTATAACATAATTAGGAGAAGAGTGAGAGCGTGAAGAAGAGAAGAGTGAGAGTGTGACTGAAGAAAGGAAGATGACTATAAATAATAATGTATAAATAACAATGTATAAATAATGTTATGAGCAGTAAATAATAATGTATAAAGAATAATGAGCAGTAAATAATGAGAATGAGACTGTCAGTAATGTATAAATTATGTATTATAAAATAATATAATATATAAATATATTATTATTATTTTATTAAACAGGTATACTGGTATAGGGATCTGAATATTATCATACTCTATCCACACACATTTAATAGAATCTATGCGGGTACGGGTTCGCGTGTATGAAATTTTAACCTTACCCACTGTAAACGGGTATAGACCCGAACAAGACCTGTCTCGTTTACAGCTGTACTTGGTACCAACTTTGCAGCCTCCAAAACCAATTGAGCTATGCCGGTACAAGCAATTTAGGATTCTAATCTCTATTCTAATTGTGGAGGTTCTCAGATTTGTGAATTGAATTAATAAATTATGCACCGAAATATAAATTTACGTGTAAAAGATTTTCATTTTTAACTAAATACTTTCTCTCTCTTCTCTAAATTCTCAATACACCCGAAGACTTCGAACGACATTCACTCAAATATAACCGTTAAAAATCGTAAAAAAAATTAATATACCTTCTTTACGCGTTTATTCAATTTAAGTTTTTAACCGCTTAAAAATTGAAAAAAAAATGCACGGAAAGTAAAAAAGTATTGCTTTGCGTGGGATTAGGGTCGCTAGCGCCAAGCTCTGGCTCAGGCCAAAAGTACCTCACGCCAAGGCCTGGCGCAGAGGGATTTTTTAAAAAAAAATATTTTTAAATGAATTTTTTATTAATTATTAATGTTATATTACTTGTTATATTAATTTTTTATACCATTATATTAATTTTTCGTTAATTTTATATTATAATGTGTATATATTAATGTTGATTAAACTTGTTAATGTCTTAATTGTTTATATATTATGTTACTTGTTAATTTTATTAATATTTATGATTACTCTACAATGCTTATGAGTTATTTAATTGCTAATGTTTTATTTATTATGAATGATTTACTGTAAATTATTTAATTACTTATTAATTTTAAGATGATTACCATGATTATTAATTATTTAATTGTTGTTAGTTTAAGTATTACCTTTAAAAAATTAAAGATGAAATAATAATAAAATAATGAAAGTTAATTTAAGAATATCTAAGGGGGAAATAATAATTTTAGTTATTTAGTCCTACATTATAAATCTAAATTGAATGTAATTTGATTAAGTAAAGTTAATAATATATTATGATAAGGTGATAATTACTAATATTAAAAATATTGTGAGAAATAAAGTTTAATATAATTAAAAATTAATTATTTAATTTATTAGAATTGAATAATTTCATTTTTTAACGTATAATTAATAATAAAAGTTATAATAATAATTTAAATAATAATATAATAATTAATAATTATTTATGGTTATTTTAAATTCATTTAGATGAATCATGAGCAGCAGAGACTACGGAGAGATGATGATTTAGGATCTAGCAGATAAGAGTAGTCATACTAATGGTTGTACTGCACAGCTTCATCCCCGGAATTGAGGAGTAGGCATAACTTGTCTGACATACCTAATACTTTTGCCCTTGTTGGTCCGAGGTCTTCGATACAGCCTCCTCCTATTCTGAGTAGGGTTCGCATCCCTCACGATCCTTGTACACCACTATCATATCAGTGATCTGCACAGCCTCCTTTCCACTGTCCACCCTCATCTTCCTATTACCCGTATGAGTCGGATATATCTACTCATTCTATTTATTACCAACCCCCCTCTCCCCCTGTACAACACCCAGGTATTAGTAGTACTGGTGGTTCAAATCCGTAGTTGGTTTTGTCATTCGTAGATGAACTGTTGTCAGGATTTCCAGCTATTTTACCCTATAGCAGCCATCGCTTGGTTATTATGAGAGCTTTGTATATATGTCTTCCTATATACTTAGATCGAGAGTGCATGGTGGAGATGAGGGTGGCGAAGAGACAGTTCAGGTAGGGGAGATGACATGAAAGTTCAGGGAGATAAATTAGAGGATGAGGATAATTTTTTTATTTGGTGTCCAAAATTTCTTGATTAATTCCAATGCAGATACTCAAGATCGGGTGCTTTGCCATTATACTACCCCTTGTTGTCAATCAAATATTTCAAATTAATTCATATATAAGAAAATAAAAATTCAATAATGCAAAATAATTATGTAGTTTGTGTAATGATAACTAAGTTTCAATTAAATTTTAGGGTTAATTTTAGTTTTCTCCTTCAATGTAGTTAAAATTATGATTTTATCTATTTATTTTAAATAAATTATAAATATAATTTCGATAAATTATAAATGCATATTTACTGTTTATAAATTCATAATAATTAATCTATATTATTGATTTTAGTGAAAATGTTTTAAAAAATAATAATTATGTAGTATAAAGTTTATAATCTTCTAAAATAATAGCACAAGATTCTCTGTACTATTTTGTATACTATTCTATATATCACATTTCTTTTATAATATATTTTCCTTTTAAGGTTTCTCTTTTCCTCTTAGAGTTTATCTTTTATTTATTAAATTTTATTAATAAAATATATCAAATTAGAAAATGGTACAGAAAATGTTAAACAAAATCGTATAGAAGATTTGAGCCTAAAAGCATATATACCATCCAATATCTCAAATGATAAAAATATCGCCAAGACTTTAAAAAAATATTCTATAAGACTAACTGTGTAGAGAATAATACACTACGAAATTGAAATTTTAATAAAGAAAATAAACTCTTATATTAACAAAAATTCCCATATCATCTTTTTGTAAGTCATTATTGGCCTATGATATCTGTGGGGCAACAACTATTAGACTCATTTGTAACTCTTTTGATTAATTTATATATTTTCTTTTTGAATAAAAAAATAAACTCTTATAGGGTCTATAATTGACTAAATTTTTTTTCCAATATTACCATTTATACTACCATTTTGCAACTTTATACTATCATTTAGGCCCGGTTTGGTTCCAAGATTTTGGTGTGGAAAAAGAAAAGAGACAAAAGGAAAATAAAATTTTTAAAAAACTAAAATCCATATATTGTTTTGTTAGATAAGAAAATTACTAAAGAATAGAATTTCTCTTGTTTGGTCTGTAAATTTCAAGATGGAAATGAAAGGAGAAAAATTAAAAAGAAAGATAACAATACAAAATATATATAATTTAAATTATTTCTAATCTTAACAAAACATTACTTATGCTTTACGATATTAATTTTAGAGAGAAATTGTTGTGTATTCTAGAAAGAGAAATTGTTGTGAATTCCAGAGAGAAAAAGTGTCATAAATTTTAAAGAAATTATTGTGAATTTAAGAAAATGTGTTGTGACTTCGTTGTGAATTTTAGAGAGAGAAAGTGTCAGAAATTCTAGAAAGTGTTGTGCATTCTAGAGAGAGAAAATGAGTGAATTCTAGAGAGAGAAAGTGAATGTGAAGTTTAGAGAGA
This sequence comes from Catharanthus roseus, assembly GCA_028651295.1. Lineage (NCBI taxonomy): Eukaryota > Viridiplantae > Streptophyta > Magnoliopsida > Gentianales > Apocynaceae > Catharanthus > Catharanthus roseus. Next base: position 3,643,744 of record JAPQWS010000124.1, on the reverse strand, counting down.
GAAAGTATCGTTAATTCTAAAGAGAGAAAGTGAGTTAATTTTAGAGAAAAAAAAGTATCGTGAATTCTACAAAGAGAAAATAAAATGAGTGTAAACTTTAGAGAGAGAAAGTTTCACGAATTTTAGAGCGAAATTGTCTGTAACATGAATTTCAGAGAGAAAATAAATGTGAATTTTAAAGGTGAGAGCATGAATGTAAGAAATATCAAAACAAGGTTCACATTTCCACATTTAATAAATAAGCTTTCCTAACCATTTTCATCATTATTTTCTCTCATTACCAAAGAAAGAAAAAGCTTTTTTAAAGGAGAGTGTTCTCTTTTCTACACCAAAATCCCTAAACCAAACAACCCCCCTTATACTTTTAACATTTATCCTACAATTATTCTCATACGCCATTATTAGATATATTTCATACTCACACTACCATTGATGCCAAAACAACAAAAAAAAATAATGCACTAGGTATGAAACACGAATAGATAATATGCAAAATAAAAATAATGATTATACAAATTTATATGAAATAAAAAAGATAATAATTTCATACTAATATGCATACAATGATTATAGGAAAATATATGATTTAATAAAGGAAACAATGTGAAGGAACATATAACAAAGAACCAGATTTAACAGCAAGGAATAAACTTTTATTTCCTTCTGTGGAGCTGAATAACCTATATTATATATAACGTATTACAGGCTGAAAGTCCTTTACAATGTACAGTCCAGACTCTCTCTCTCTCTCTCTCTCTCTCTCTCTCTCCCTCTCTCTCTCTCTCTCCTTGATAGGGAATAAGTCCTTTATAATAGAGACATCTCAAATATGTAATTGCGCACATTCAAAAGCACTGAAATCGGATTCGAAGAAAGAAAATTTCCTACACAACAAATCTTGCTCTATGTTGAACGCTTTAAAATAGTGATACAACATTGCCCATCGAAAATTACAGCGTAATCATTCGCTACCTTACTCCAAAACACAATGCATAGGAAATTCTTCAGAAAAGGAAAGGGAATGGAAAAACGAGACAATAATGATGAAGAGAGAGAGAACTGAAAATTGGAAAGAGATAGTAAAGGAGCATATATGGGTGAAAATAAAGGTTTTCATCCTGCAAACTGCAGCATTTCTGGTTGTGAAGTAGTGTAGCATCAAATGAAACTTATAAAAAAATACTATTTTGAATGTTTTTATCATACCTTGTAAACACATATCATTGTGTCTTGCCCTGGAGTGCTTGGACAATTTCTTCTGCTCTTGATTGAATGCCCTTGAGATACTCAACAAGAATGCGCTGCTGGTAAGAACCACCTTCCTGCAGATATGCATGAACAGAGATATATCAAAGACACAACATTTTGAAATGAAGCACTTGCATAGCAGTGGGAAACTAGACGTACTGTTCGTATTAATGTCCGCTCAATTCGTTTCTTGATAACAGCATCAAGCTCCTCGAGTGAAGTTTCTCCTCTACCGACATCCAAACCATCTATCAACAGCTTGTTCCACTCTTCTGCTGGAGCTGCACAAGCTATAGTAGGTCACTCCATATATTTCGTAATTCCACAAAATAAGCATGAAAATGAGAAGAGGAAATTCAACCAGCAATAATCAAAATCTCGTAGAGTAGATTTTGTTCACAGAAAGGAATGTAAATACTCTCTAAAATCCCGTCAAAATTATGACAATACCCGGGAATAAGCACAGGGATTTATTTCGCTCAGAGAACTAATACCATAGTTTTTTGAGATATCACTTAAAAATGATAACAAAAAGGTATAAACAAAAGTGTCAATTCACCAATCTTCCTAAAGTGAAATAAGAGAACAGAAATCACTCAAGTTTCCTTTTTACCCTCCTATCCCATTGAAGTTGGCTCGTCAATGAGCCCTCTATCATTGTGAATAATGCCACAGTGAGTACTACTGTGTGGCTCATGATCTGAAAGTTTCAATTCTCCCAGCACTTAATATATTCTCAAGATAGAACAAAAAACACTAGATTAACTGGCAAAGGGAACCGAGTATAAACAAGACAATCAAACTCAATGCAGCAAAGGCTTCTCATAATAGCTCACTCAAAATTTCATATTCGACACGATAATGCACCACCACGGTATTTAATTCGTTTACTGGAACAAAGTAGGAAAAAAGTGAATTGATACCAATAATTATGGTCTCCAGAAACTGCTCATCTCTTAACGCCTCATCTCCTGCAAAGGTAAAGATCAGGGATTACTTCAACAATAATATTATTCCGATGCAAAATTGGCAGGCTACAGTAGATACACACTTTGCTTGGGTATTTTAAGTCATCTACTGACAATGTCAGTTGTTTTTATCTATTTTACGTATAGTGTTTAACTTTGCAGAGGGGCAGAAAATGTACAATGGGCAAAATGACCCAATAGTTGTTTGGTTAAGAACTACTGATGAAGGTTCTCCAATTGAATAAATTCAGAATTGAAACTTGAAACATAAGAATATGAACTTTCATGGTAAATATGAAGGATAAGAAAAAGGGTATTCTATGAGAGGCAGAAAGGCACCTTTTCGAGCATAACTGCGTTTTGAGAGGACTCTTGCAGCATAGAGTTGCAAAACTTTTTGCAGCATAGCTTCAAGACCCGGCTTGTCTCCATCTTCTTTCGCCTGCAATTGGCAGAGAGTTAAATAATTCACTAAATTTCAAGCCTAGGCTGAAAAAATTTTCACTTTGTGTCTACACAAGCTGCCAGTACATCCCTCATTGCCGGCACTCCAATCCATAAAAATAATAATAAAGAATTAAAAAAAAAAGAAATCCCCAAATACCACCCACAAAAGAAAACCACTTTGCAAAGAGTCATATATATTCTATTGTGGTACAATCCTGATGGTTAAAGGCTCTATAAGTTTTGTTTGTGGTACAATCATGATGGTCATGATATATGCATAGGACTAGATTGACAATAAAGGAACCAGTGATAAAAATTCAAAGACACTACAAAGCATTCAATCTCCAAGTGATAACCTGGATATTCGAGAAACTATTTTATGTAAAGAGTTTTTTCATTTCAAGAAGCAGCATACTGGAACTGCTACTGTGCGCAAACTAGAATTGATAAAAATGCTAGATCCTAAAACAAATGTACAAGAATTATATGGATCGCCCAATCCAGAATGAAGAAGACTATAACAAGGAATACATGATCCATCCTAACACTATCTCTATAGGTTGGATTACCATCAGAAGAAACATTCCTAATAGGTTTTCTTGCAAAATGACCCCCAAAGTGGAGTAGGAACACTTTAGTCTTGAATCCTTAAAAATGTGGACTCCCCCACCCCACCCCCCCACCCCTCCAAAGAAACCACCAGTCAACAGTCAATTTAAGTAAATTGGCCCAAAATATCCTTCATAGATAGTCCCCGAAGTTCGGTGAAAATCAGTTTAACCATACCCTAATTTATTGTTGTAATTTATTGTGAAATACTCCTACGAAGTTTGCAATAACAGCTTTTAGTCCATATTCTTAAAACTCAGATTACTTAAGGTAAAAAATAAATAAATAAAAGCTTGATTCAAGGCAAAATAACATGGTGATTCTAAACTTAATCCAATACAAAAACGAAAGTTTCAATTATAAATAGAATACGAGATTATGCCAACGTGAAATCTTTATTTTGAAATTTTTTTAAGTTGTTAGGATTTGTAACTAATTTATTGTAATAAAGACTGAAATAATAACTTTAGAAAAATGCTAAAACAATTAAAAAAAAACCCTTTTTTTTCTTAAAGAAAATACTATTGTTTTTAATGCTTATACAAGAAATTAGTTACAGATCCTAACAATTTAATTTTTTAAAAGAAAACTTCAAAATCAAGATTTCATGTTCGCATAATGTCGTCTTTTTATTTATAATCTAAGCTTCATTTTTTTCATTTAATTAAGTTTAGACTCACTCACATACTATTTTTCCATTAGTCAAACTTTAAAATTTTTAAGGATGGTCAAACTTTTTTTTAAAAAAGAAAAAGAAAAAGAACAAAGAATATGAACTAGAAAGATATTACTCCAAACTTTGAAAATGAATTGGATATTAAACCATTTAAACTTACTTGCCGTAATTGTGCGCTAACTTCCGATAGGAACCCTTCATCCAGTTGACCTTCTTGTTCCCTTTGATTTAATTCCTGAAAGTTTCAATCATGGGACTGCAAATGTTATAATAACTATGTAAGGGATTCTTCATAAATTCTATAAAGAAATCAGAATAACCTCTGAATCATACTTACGTTAGTTTCACTTTAAAATTGCCACACCTTCCTATCAAATATATATAAGCTGACTAGAAATCAATTAATGGAACTATGCAAGCTACATATAATTTCCTTTAGATTTCATAGTAAAGATAAGCTTGTTGCACAGAGAGAGTAGTCAATGAACAGTTGCAGTTAAAGAACCAACCTTGCGTACCACATGAGAGGGAATGTTCATGGATGATCTCAGAAAAGAAAGGTGAAATTTAAATGATTCAGTTATACTAAAAGCAAAAAACATACTCTCTCCATGAGACTAATAGCTGCAGGGTCCCTAGGAGGCCAAGAAATCTCTTCTACTTCATCAATCACATGCTTTAGTATAGCCTTGAGAACGTCTGTAGCTGACTCAATTTTTTCCTGAATGTGATGGAGAACCATGTGTAAGAAAAACATCAAACTCACATTCTCCAAGACACTCACAGACAAGGAAACAAGATATTCAAGAGGAAATCGAAGAAGTACATTGGTCTTATGGACAAGGCGGTCCACCATGCTCATGACTAAGGATGCCAGTTCTTCATAGTCTTTCTGCAAATAACAGATCAGGGAACACATATTTTACCTGCACAAGAACCACTTGTAGAACAATTAATAAACTCAATTTGATGAATTTAGAACCATGCTTTATCATCGTCAGATTTGCAAGTTTCTGCCCTAGTAGCAAGTCTTATCCAAAAGCCCTCATTGAAAGCAAGAATGTTTTCTGCAACAAGTTGTGCGAGCTGCCAAAGAAGAAGGCAATGAAAGACCCACCAAAGTTCAAAAGAAATCAAACATTATTCTTTTTTTTTTTTTATAGTAATCGATGTCATATTAATGTCAGACAAGAATTTCTAGTTATGCTAATTGCACACTTCATAATATTTGAGGTTTAAATGTGAAGAAATGAGAAAACAAGTCCAGAATTTTAAGAAAAAGGGATAGTAAGAGTCTCGACATGAGGAATTTACTAAAGTTTTGAACCATTTACTCTTGGCAGAAATTAAACAATGCTAGAGGTATCAGTTGCTTATTATACTTCATGGTGTAGAAGGAAACTACGCAGCCAACCCATGAAAATGTATGAAAAGTAATTGCCAGTTAATTTGAATATTTAGGCAGTATTTTCTTTTAATAGTTTCCTATGATCAATGACTTTTATTCGGGTCTGTACAGAAGATCATTACACAGAAGAATCATGAGTTCTCCCAAATTAATAAACTAATGCTTGAGATATGGTATAGTCTGAATCATCATCTACCTGCATATCACATTCACCAATAGCATAAAGTCAACTAGCAGTTACATCCATTCAAATTATTCTTCGGGAGTTACCTTGGATAGACTAGCAACAAAATGAATGAATGCAACAAACGTTGAAGCATACACTACTTACTTCATTGTCATTTGCATCTCTCAACATATCTATGAGCCTATCTACTTCCACAGTCTTTTTGAACAATTCTTCAGCATTTTGATTGACTGCAGAGACCAAACTTTTCCTGCTTATTATATCCAAAGAATTTGATAATCAATAGCTCCACCTATAAAATAGCAAAATAAAGGATTTAAAAATGACAAAGATGACATCACACTAGTTGCTTTCAAGGTAAATTCGCAAATGAAACCCTTCTAGTTGCGAATTAAGAATATCAGTCTTGATTCCCCTCCTTATCATCCCCAATTATGTGTGTCAATAAAAAGAAGAATATTGTATGGAAGACTGATTTTGCCCGTGTAAGCAAAAACTAGGAGAATGCCATGTAACTAAGAGCGAAATGGTTCTCAATAGTGCCAAGAAAAGAGTACTGAGCAATAATATCAGTTACAAATTTCAAGTTATTAATCGTGCTAATGCAAACTGCCTTTGGACAAAGTGTCTTGATCAATCAAACATCCAATGTTTTTATAAATAAATTTATTTATTAGAAAAAAAAAAAACTCTTCTGCTATAGGCATCGGAGTCCTATAACAGTTCACTGATCCCACAAACTGCAGTGAATTCACTGAAATCATGAAAGGAGAACTGCAATAATGCATTCGCTTTCATCATGAGATACGATTCAATACGACACTACTGAAAAAGCATATTACACAGAACAAATTATGAGAAACAAAATCATGCATAACAAAAGCCTAACTGGAGTCAATGTGACCATTTCAATTGAGTAATTAAGGCGCGAAGTAACCAAGAATGATACCTCCGCTTCCGTTCCATTAAATTTAAGGACGAAAATTGAATTCCAAGCTTCCAATTATGGCATTGTCGGCGCAACACAAACTGCATACATAAGCATCAGCACAAACTGAATCAAATTAAAGAAGAAATTTTCAAAAGCAAAAAAATCAAATACCAAACCAATTCGTACACTCCTCTGCATCTGCTTACCTGATGAGTAGCTGGTGAATTGACGAAGTATGTGATGGATGGTACGGTGCAAAATGCTGCCATCTTAGTGTTGGTTTGCTGTGGATTTTAAGTATATCTTATCTTGCAAGGAGCTTCCAGAAATTGATGAATGAATAATGAGAGAAAATCGGAGTTAGATTTTCAGGCAGCAGCTCTACTAAATCAAATCGGTTTAAACCATACAGTTGCGTGGAAATGATTTGATTATCCAATTTCTGCATTGGAGAATCTGAGCCTTCAATTTTAGAAGAAAATGACCTCCCTCTTTGAGCCATTGATGGACATGGACGCTATTGATGTCCTTGCAATATTAGAATAAAAAACAGCCCTTGGCCCAAAATAGAAGAAGTTGAAAATATTTAGGTTGGGCCGTAAAAGCACACGAGACGAAATTGGTAGAGATTACCAAGAATAACAAAAGCCAGCTACCGAGTAGAAAAGATATATAGGAGCCCAAGCGGGCTGTTGGTAGAGATTTTCCCCATATTCTTTAAATCAGGGGCAGAGTACGCACGAGGGATTAGGGATGGGAAGTGGGCTGTTCAGACCAGCCCAAATAAGCACGGTCCAGGATTGGGTGTGAGTCCTGCTAGACCAAGGAGGGATTTGGCCCACTAAATCGATCTAAATTTGGACAGTCAGGGGGCATCATATGTTACAAATGTTTTCCTGGCCTCTTGGTACCACTGTGTTTTTTTTGCTCAAGCAGATTTTTAAGGTTGTGGGTGGTTGGTTGGTATTGGTTGTGTTGTGACAGCACCTAATAGTCTCTTTCATGCAACTTTGAAAACTAATAACGATTGGTTGAGTTGGAGGACTTTGGTCATATTATTAGTGAGTGTCCTAGCGATAGGTGGGATTTTTCGTTTTTGCTTCCATTCCAGTTTGCAAGGAGTTGTTGTAGCCCTCTATCTATGTTTTCTGGCATCCGACATTGCTATTGCTTACAATTGCTACGTACCATACCATGGCAGTAGATGGTGATATAAAATTTACTCCTACATTTATCCGTGTAACCGACAGTATTATTGTGTGCTTCATAATTTTTAACGTTTATTATTTATCTTTGTTATCACGTATGTTGATTGAATGCCACACATCTTTTATTTCTACATATGTCATTTATATTATTAGAGTTTATATATTATGACTCAATTGCATTGATCTCAAGCTTTTATTTTATTTTTAATTAAAATGTTATAGAATAGTTAAATTTGTAATTATAACTAGACTGTAGAATATTTTAATCATTGACTTTTTTTAATATCTTAGATGATTCATTGGAATATATGTAAATTGTAATGGATCCAATTATTCAATTTACACTCATAATTTGTCTCTGTTATACTAAATAAAATAAAACTTGGACTTTAGAAAAGAAAAGAAACGTTTATATTTTCAATTTTATATAATAACTTTTTCATGGATGATACTTACAGTTAGTTTATATATTGTTTGATATTATATAATAAACTCTAAAAGTACAAGCCTTCTTTCCTTTTGAATTTGTGATTGTTAACTTGTATGTGGCTGTAGTTTGTTAACCCAAAAACAAAAATATATGAACCCGTGGTTTAAAGTTTCTAGTACTTAAGAGGCCCTTAATTTTTTTTTATTATTTTTTTAGTGGACCATAAGCATAAATATCACTTTCTTGATATACTTACTATATACAGATCCACTCCATTCCCATGTGAGAAGCACTGCTACAACCATACCATACTATATATTACTACAGACTTTAGTGTCCTTAACTTATTCTTTTCTTATCTTTTTCATCATCTCTTCTTCTACATCATTCATTCGAACCAATGAATGATGCCGACAACTTGCAAATCTACCTATATATTTCTTCTTTTAGTTTCAAGATTCTCAAGAGATCATCCATATCCCCCTTTGCCTAAAAAGTGTTATTTGTCATCTACTGCTTTGAAACCCCTTGTAACTTAGTATCCTGAGACATAGATTAAAAAAATATTACCGATAATCTTTAATGTTTTATTATAACTTCAGTCTCATTTTTAAATCGTTCGTACCATCATTTCTGTAATATTTACTTTAATATTTATTTTTATAATATATTTTTTAAAAAATTTTTATCTTCTATTTAATAAATTTTATTAATAAAATATATCGTATTAATAATAATTACAGAAAATGTTACAAAAATATTATAGAGTGTTATAAAAATATTATAGACGATTCAAACCCTTAAACCCCTAACCTAGGATTGGGAGATTCACTTCTGCATTATGTAGGATCTCTATCTTTTATAAATTTTTAATTTTTCATTTAATTAGAATTGTGCTTAATTATTTTATGGTTATGTAAACTCCACCAGTAACATGGTGATACGAACTTAATTATCATTAATTTTATATGCTAATTATGTGGATTTTCGATATTTTTAATATATAAATCATTTACTTGCCCTCATTTCTTTCTCCTTTTGCCTTAGATTCATCCTAAGAAGAATTTGATGGATACAAGCTCAAACGGGGCAATAGGCGAAAATGGAAAAAGAAAATGGAGAAGACAGAAAGTCGACAACCATGTTGTCACCACCCTATTGCCCATAGTAAGTACCCTTACCGTTGGACGGTAGGTTTTAAGCACAAAAGAATAGTGGGACAAAGATTTATCATCGACAATGGGCTACCCCTAATGTTGTACAGTAGGTCCCTAGGCGTTTTTCTTAGCAAAGAAGAAAGAGGCCTACTGCTGGCAGTAGCCCTTGCCCTGCCGCGCGGTAGGTTCCGACTGTAGCACAGTTAATGGGTTTTCAACTGTTTCGAATGTAATTTTCAACCCTTTTTTACACATTCTCAGTTTAGGGCTTCAGACAACTCAACTTGGGGGAAAATATTCTTCCAAACTCTCCTCAATTCCTCTCTAATTAGTTAGTTTTCATCACTTAGACATTAAATTGAGTATTTAGAAAAGAGATCATCAGTTCAAGCTATCTCGACTTTAGGCGAATCGAGAGACGAGTTCGACAATTACTCAGAATCGTGAAATCATCTATCTTAGACTTAAACTTCTCTTTCCTTTGTTTTTTTTACGAATTCTATTCTAAATTGTGTTTAACGACGATATTAGTAGCTAGATTGTATTTGTTTGAAAGGGGTTGAACCCTAGTTTTGGATTATATGTTTTTTTTATTAGAATTTTGTGAAATTGATGTTTGATTTTCAATTAGTTATTGTTCTTTTGTGCAATTGTATATTTAATTTTCACAGAATCATTTAATTCGCAAAGTTGGTGGGAATTGAAAAAAAGAAAACTAATTTAGGGCAATTAATTAGACATTAGTAGTTGGTAATTGAGTAGGGATACCAATTGCACTCTTCGGTTCATAAATCACCTAATCTTAAGGGATTCATAGTCTGTTAGAGAGATAAAGATTCTTCTTTAAAGATTAGTGGATAAAACGATTTTTCCTTTAAGTGTGAGACTGCACTAATACTTTTCAATCATATCTTTTCACTCTTTTTCTAATTGGAGTAGTTGACAATTCTAGGAACATTACACCATTCAAACTCTTTTCTATAATTTCATCTCTAAAACTAACTTGTATTTCTTTGTTTAATTTGTATCTTTTGTTGATTTCTTTTAATTTTAAAATCATCTAATTTGAATCTTGTTTCGATTGAACCTTAGAAAAATAATAATTATTATAGCTTCTCTATCTCTAAAGTTCGATAAGTCAGAAGATTCTCAATATTATATAAATAAGTTCACTTATCTATTAGATAAAATTTTAGAATAATCCCAATCTAAATATCACGTGGCTCTTCCTATGCTAAAAATCAACCCTAACCACTCAAAATTAATTAAAAAAATTAAAAAAAAATAAGGAAAATAAATTTTCTCGTTTTCCCACTTCTTTTCTTTGTTATGGACGTGGTCGACTACCATGTCTAATTACCTTTTGAGTTTCGTGAAAAACGCCCAAAATGTGGCCGACTACTTCGTCATGAAGAAAGACTATTTCTCCATTGTTGTTTTGACCTTAAAGGACATCTTTGTTTCTTTCTGTGTATTTGAATTATGTTGCAAATAATTCATTCATAAGTGATGTAATCGTCTGTTATGGAGAAGACGAGTGAAGTATTTAAGATACATGTGAAAACAATAAATATGTACAAAATATTGAGTTACTTAATCATGTCATATAATACTTATATTTTATTAATAAAATATATATCATAAAAATATATTACTGAAAATATTAGAAACGATTCTCCTTCATTAATTATCCATTTTCCTCCAAATTTGACGAGGTACATTTGCATTGTATTTTATTTTGAATTCACACCCAAATTTGTTCGGAAAAAAAATCTCACACAAATTTGGTACAAATTTTCTGTTTTGGGAATAGTAACCAATAAAAAAGAAAATTTTTAAATGTGTAAGAAAAAGATAAAAATATATGAAATCTTAGAAAGTACAAAATTATATTTGGTACGTCAGAATGATGTGAAATGAAATGACTTTTCTCGTTTTTCTTTTTATTCCAATGTTTAATATTGAAATTACAAACAGAAATAACCTTCCTACGAGAAAGTTCATTTTAGGATGAAGTTGAAAATATCTTTTCATACTAAAATCTATGACTGGACTTTTCCAAGAGAAGCGGGAATCATTTTAAAAATATTAAATTATTATACGCTCAATATTTTACATATATAACACGTTTAATTAATTTTTATGTATCGTATTTTCTTTTATTTTGAACTTCAAAAGGAGTTATTTTATTATTATTTTTAATCTTACATATGAATATTTACATTTCAATAAAATATTTAATATTTTTCTGGAATTTTAATGTATTTTAGGACACGCAACATACATTTTATACTAAAAGAACATTTAGGTCATATTAAATAACATATCCAATATAAAATAATAAATTTTCTAAACAAAGAAAACGAATTATCATTCTATTCTATCTTCCCAAACACTGAAATGAGAAGAGGATTGTGTTCACTCTGGATGAGAAAGAAATGTGGATGGTAAAAAATTTCATTTCATATAATTACAATGTACCAAACTTACTGTAATTTCTTCCAAAATGAAACTTAGTATGGTTGGCGTTTGGATTGGAAATAAAAGCCAAACTTCCGGTAGTTTTTCTTATCTTTACCTTTTACGCATTCTAAGTAAAAAAAGTTATTTTTTTAAAAATTAAGATCCAATCCAAATGGTGGATAGGAAATAGGAATCGAATTCTATTAAGTAAAAATATAAATTCTATTAAAGCAAGATAAATTGAAGAAAAAAATACAAAAGTTGAGGTCTTTCAATAAAAGGTTGAGAGTTCAACTCTTCCATTATGGAGGATATTAATCTCTTCTTTTGTGTGTATACATATATATATATATATATATATATGAAAGTTTATTTTCCTTTCATGAAGTTATAATTGTTATTGATTTGGCTAATACTTATGTAACATTTACATACATATATACAACACATATTGTAATAAAAAGGTGAAGATATTAAAATTTTAAATAAAATAATTCATGTTGTTAATTCCTCTCCTTATCTCCATAAGTAGGAATATAATCCACAACATATAAGTGATATGCTTTAACTTTGTCCAAATTAAGACTCATGCCCTTATTCGTATATCGGATATATAATAAAATTTTCTTCACATTTGGCCTCATGTAGCTTTTTTTTTTGTGTAAAGAAAGGATTTTATTGATACTAAATATAGTTGAATACATAACCGTATGCAAGTGGTCAAATGCACTCCCAGTTGCCAACTTCAACATGATTAACAATACTAATGCACTCATGATTCCCAGATTTGAAAATAATACTTTCGGTTCGAAATATAAAATGTTATAGACACATTAAAATTAGTAAAAAGTATAATGAGTTTTATAGTTTTTAATAAGTATTTATTGAATTTTTTTTTTTATTTTTACTCATCTTTCTATTCATTTATTTCTCTCTTACTATCTATCTATTTCCTTATTTATGAAAGATACAAAAAGTATTCTAATTAAATTGTCTTATGTCAAGACCCTTAATACGTGTGTAAAAGTCCAAAACTCTTTATATTTATGACCGGAGGTAGTACCAACCTCCCCTTAAAAAAAAAGTTAATTACATTAAATTACCCTTACGTTTAGTACTTTTTTACTTTAGTACCCTAACATATCTTCTTACCAGTTTAGTATCTTTGACTAACAATCAATTGTAATGGTGTTAACTTTTTATTAAAAAGTCAATTTTGCCCCATCCAAAATTAAATATTCAAGAACCATTTGAACTAATGAGTTAGTTTTATGAAAGTATTATAATGATTGTGGCTATTTTTATTTTAAAAGTTTAATATCTTTTTGCTATTAATTGATACTTTTTATAAATGTATGTGCATTAGTTTTTAATTTTTTTCAAATAAAATTGAACCAAATTAATCTAGATTGAGTTTTCTCAAATATAATTTTTATATTTTACTTTGGAAAAGCTCAAAATAAACCAAAAAATTTAAAAATTTTCAACTTCAAAATATAATTCCCGTTATGTCCTAACCTAGATTTACTAACTTTTAAATCAAATTTTTGAAAAATATATGATTAAGTATTTAAATTTTAAAATACCCTTAACTGATTAACTTTTAACTACAATTAATTATTAGTCTCAAATAATTTTTTAGATTAGAAAAACTGAAATAAAAATAAAAGTGAAGTTTAATTTGGAGAAGAAAACTCATATTTCTTAAATTGAAAATTTAAAAAAATGTAATTATAACTTTAGTTAAATTTTTGTTCTATTTAATTTTGCAATTTTTTTAGGATTAATGGATACGCATAATATTTTTAGTAAATTTTTTTTTTTTTGTAAGCATAACGAGTATTTTTATTAAAAATATTAATTACTTACATTTCAATAATCTAGTCTTTATAGATAAAAGGGGTATTTTGATCATAAAAGTAAATTTTTGTAATGGAATATATTAGAAGGTACTAAACTGTTAAAAAATAATGTTAAGATACTAAAGTGAAAAAATTAAACATGAGAGTACTTTAATGTAATCAACCCAAAAAAATAATAACCAACTTTTTCCCAAAAAAAAAAAAATGATACCAACTTCAGCTTCAACATATGTATTATTGCCATTAAAATGGTATAACAGTCCATGAACAGTAATACCAGTATATATATATATATATATATATATATATAAAAGTTTGGGAGGAACACTGTAGTATTATCACCAATACAATATTAGGGAGAATGGCCCCTCAAAGCACCATGTGGCTTAATTTGGTTGGATATGTATTAATCCTATATGGCCATAATTAAACAGTAAGTTTAACTCTTAAAGAGTTCTGAAAATGAACAAATCTATAAATATTCTTAGAAGTTTTCTAAATCACTGCTACTGTTTCTTTGATTTTTAACTTTACTATAACTACTATCATTTAACGTTTGATTTAGATATATGTAGAAGGTATATACAGAAGGCTTTAAAAGATGAGGATGAGGGAGAAGAAGAGTCTCCCTTCTTAGAATTTGTACTACTTAAGCACTTAATGCTTTGATTTTATTTAGGTTCTATCATAGATGAGCATAGAAAATATAAGAAAGATGATTGAGATGAGAATAAAAAATATAAGAATAAGAATGGGGAAGATAAATAGTTAAAAAAGAAGTTTGAAAGGTAGACTTGTAGTTAAATTCCTCAATCTCCTTAAATATACTTATCTATCTGTAATTTCTCATCTCATCTTATTCATAACCGTTCCTCTACAAGTAAGAGGATTTAGAGGAATCCAAAGGAAAAGAACAACAGAACAGAGCAAGTTCACAGCTCTATCAAAAGAGAAATTCTTCAAGTATAGTATAATTTCTAAATCCTTGAACCTGAATGAGACTTTGTTAACTTGGATTCTTCACATTTGAGGCTGAGCTACTATGGTTAAGAGATAATTAATAACCTGCAAGACAATTTCTTATGAAGAAATATTATTTGTAAATATGACCTGTTATTGTAGAGGCTAATTATTTTAATTTTGTAGTTTATGTAGATTTTAACTTTGCCTACCATCAATACAATCATCAAATTGAATTTCAATTTCCTGAGCAAAGCTCGGGCAGAACTACTAGTAAAAACTTTAAACTTAAGATTTTAATTTAGCCAAAAAGAAAAAAAAAAAAAGATTTTACTTATAAGTGAAATTAATAAGGGTCTCTCTTTACTGTGCTTTCATGGGGATATATGTTAATATGGATGAAATAGATCATATATGGTAGTTCAAGTCTAAATAAATCTTATAAAATTTCAAATTACGATGAAAATAATTAAACTGTAAAGAAGTTAAAATTTTAATCTATATTTACATTTGTTCGGGAGCATACATTAAAAAGAACCCAATTAGTAATGGCTTGAAAAAGTTTATTTCTATGAAAGTACACCTAAGAATTTCATTAACGAGAAAGAGTAGTATGAGTTTTATTTTTTAGAGGAAGAAATTAGTAAACTTAATAATTTACTAGGAGATCCAACATCAAATTCTTTTACTCCATATTTAGTACATTTGAATGAGATATAGAATGGAAAGTCTTTCTACTATTGGAATGAGTTCTAAATTCTCTTTTCATTTCACAGTTTAAAAAAATAATAAAATCAGGATTCATTTTCTTTATATTATTTAATGTCAAAATGCAATAAAAATTATATATAATATGATCTAAATATATTTCTAATATAGGATAACTATAAAAGTCAATTAAATGTGATTTACGAATTTTTATTTAGATAATCAGCATTAACTCCAACAGAATATCAAATATACATTGAATTATAGATATTCATATATGAAATTTAATGCAATTATTAAAAAAAAGTTGACGTAGAATCAAAATAAAAGAAGTACAGTATTACTACAAATTTAAAAAAAATTAGGAAATTACAATTTTCACTCATTCAGCTTTGTTACTTTTAGTGATTGTAAAGAAAAATTGAGTTTAATAGCAGATAGGCTGTGCTTCTTATTCATTGAATATAATATTTGAGGATATAAATAGTTATAAGATATTTTACGATCTTCATTTATTTTGGAAAAGTCTTTTCTCAACTTTGTGCTGAAAGGCTCTTTCAGTTATATCCTTGAATGGTAATTCTTGTGAAATAATAACCATTCTTACGTACATCAATTTTCATAACATTAGAATAGAAATAAAAGTTAGAAATATTATTTCGTTCATATTCATGCTTGTACCGAAAAACTCTATAAATCGAAATCATTTTTAATTTTTCTTGAACTTTTCAATGAAAGGATTGTGATTTTTGAATATTTGGATTATTTTTAGTTTCATTAATTTCAATTGGTTTTAGTTTGAAAATACGAGACTTTTTCTGATTAAATTTTATGAAAATTAAATTACTTGTGAGGAAATATGTGAGGATGAAATAAGAACTTGAAATAAATTAGCTTCAATTAGCAAACCTCAAAGTGAATCCAAATAGAGACTTGGGATCTTTGCTTAAGCAATAGAGGGTTAAGTTCATATATAAAAACTCCAAACGGTTAGATTATTGACAATTGAGTACTCAAACATATTAATAGATAATTAAATACTTAATTTAGATAGAAAAAATTAAATTGATGGAAAAAATATATAATGACTGTTCACAATGAAATTTTTAATTAATTTATTTAATTAAGGACTAAATAAAATAAACATTTTAGTCTTAATTATTTAAATTAAATTGATGAAATAGATCTCTGGGTCATCTAAAATTGAGTTGGATTTGGAATTATTTAAATAATATTCAAATCCATTTTAAATTAAATCCAATACATACAAGACCTAAGTATTTGGATTGTAATTAAATTGAGTCCAAAGTCATTTCATATTGAGTCCATTAAATAATGATTTAAATCTATTGGGCTTTATCAAATAAAGAATTGGGCCAACCAACACCAATGATTGGTCGCTTGGTGGCCAAGCTACCTAAAGCCCTGTCTCTGCTATAAGTAAGGGTTTTCTCCAAAGTTGAGGAAGCATTTAGAAGCATTCAGAAGCATCCAAAAGAAGGCATCCAGAAGAAGACATTCAAAAAGAGATTCAGAAGGACTCTAGCTTCAGGAAAAGCTCCCAGAGGTTCTTCAACAAAGGTCTTATTTGAATCATCAAGTGTTCTTTGCGTTTTTCGTCTGTAGGAGTGAAGAAAGCTTCAAAGGCTTTGCAGTATGAGATAAAGCTCTCAAGTCCGACTCGACAATCAAGCTTCCAAGCCGCCGAGTTCAAAATTCAAGTTCATCCAACTACTTGACATCAAGCATTCAAGATTTTTGAGTTCATCATCAAAGTTTTTCTAACTCGACATTAAGCTTCCAAGCAATCGAGTCCAAAATCAAAGTTCATCCACTTCAATTTAAAGCTTTCAAGCCCTCGATTCACAAAATCCATCCAATTCGAGATAAAGCTTTCAAGTCCATGAACTCACAACTAAAGTTCGTGCAATTCGAGATCAAGCTTTTAAGCCCTAGAATTCACAATCAATGTTTGCTCGATCCGAGATCAAGTTTTCAAGCCCTCGAATCAATGTTTTACTGAAGAAAAGAATCGGAGGATTCTCCTACAAATTAAAAACCTTCTCCAAAGATTTTGTAACTTCTTCAAATAAAAAATAAAATTCTGTCACTATTTTTCTTGTCTTTAATTTATAGACTTGAAATTTTGTTGCATAAAGGAGCGACTTATCATTTTTTAAAAAATAGTTGTTAATTTATTGAGTGTCTTTAGAAATGAATTTCTAAAATACTCTATTGAGTGACCTTAGAAATAAATTTTTAAGAATGTCGTCAAGTTAATTATTAATATTTAGAAAAATTCTCAATTCTTTTTTTATTTTTCTTTAATTTTTACTACGTTCTCTTTCTTAAATCTCTCTTCTACCTTTCGTTTTTTTTTTCTGACTCCAAGTTACTAGTTTAACTTATACTATTAAATTTCTTTTGATGAATTAATTTGAGGATCTCATTTTATACCATAAAAAAGGAAAAAATATTAAAAAAATAAGAAAGAGAGGATAGGGTTTTTTTTCTTTTTTTTCTTTTGAAAGAGAGTAGAATTGAGTAAGAAAAAAATAGAAAAAGAGAGAGAAGTCGAAGAAAAAGAGAATACAAATTTTATAATAATTACTTTTTTAGAATTGATAAATTAACTTTATATTTTTTATGCAAATTAAGTACTCAATTATAAAAAAAATAAGTTTGAGTACTCAATTATTATTACCAATGTTTTGGAGTACTACCCAGCAATAAACTGTGAGATGACGGAATCCGTACAAGCAATCAATTAGAAAAGCATGATTAAGATAAAAAGGCGTCGTATTTCGGCGTTATAAATCACATAATTGTGTAGAGAAATATGTCATCTATGACATCACCTTTCTTGTTAAAATAATCCTACCTGATTGCGTTTTTATTTCTAAAACTCTACTATTTAATTGTAAAATAGGGTCCCTCTCTCTTTATTATCCCAACAGAGATTGTGGGACTAAATAAATATCTTTTTAAAACATTATGTATTATAAACCTTGATAAATTCTTGTCCTTTATTTTTTTATAGGGAAAAGTTCATTTGCAATAAAGCATATATAGCAAAGATGATGTGGAACTAGGTGTATTGTCTTTTGATTTTTTAATTATATTTTGGCACTTGATAAATTCAGGACTTCTTTTTTAAATTCAGGACAATTTTTTTAATTCTCTATGTTATCCTTAATAAATATTATATACTTATTATTCTTAATTAATATAATTTTAGTAAAAATAAGTTTGAAAGGTCTCTTACTTTTTGGTAGCAAACACTTTTTACTTTAAATATATATATATATAAAGAAATATCTTTCATATAAATTTTTTTGTAATATTTTTACGTAAAGGAATGATATTTTTCTTTTATAAAGGATATAAGTACATCTACATGACAACTAGATAACTTCTTTTCTATAATCAATTCTATAAGATTTAAGATTTCATTTTATTTGGTACTAAAATGTCTTGCAAACTAAAATGCCTTCAAAATCTCACATCAAACAGTTCTATAAGTTTCAATCCACCAATTTTTTATTTTTTAATATATTGAGAAAACGATGCGTTTCGAACTCAAAACTCCCAAGTTGAATTTTACATATTTTTAGTTGATATTCTTTCATAGATAAAAGGAGGCAATGATAATAAGAACCAATAATACAATTCATACTTTTAGATATTATTTTAAGTAATTAAGCAAAAGGGAATATCACTTTTTTTATCAAGCTTCTACATATATGTGTGCATGTGAAGATGAAAAAAATACCAAAACAAAATTTTTAGTACTAAAAAATTTTTATTGTTCATTTTTTTCTGAAACAGAATACTCAAAAGCATTATATCTAAAGAGTAATAATAAGAAACAAAGAAATTTCATAATAAGAAAATAAAAAAATAATAATAAGAAGAAGGGTGTTGTAATGCCATGTGGAGAAGGAGAGATTCAGGGAAAAAAAAAAAAAAAATCAAGTTTGGGGAAGAAAAATTGATTCCTAGATTATCTGTAGAGGAGAGTAAGAGAAAAAATTAAAGAAAAAGAAAATTTATTAATGTTACTATTTATTAGGAGAAATAAGTAGATAAGGGCACAATAAACCTAACTCGGGAATATGAATGTATAGCGCGAAAAATATTATTATTTTCCCTACTCTTTCTCTCTCTACACAATTTCTCTCTAACTTCTCTCTACTCCTTATCCACTCTAAAACTAAAATCTTTAACATTGAACTGTATTGGAGGTAGACATAGATCATTATGAAGAATTTGTAGAAGAAAATATCAATTTAGATGTAAGAAAAGTTAAAAATTTTTTTTCAAAACTGGGCTCGGATCGCCCGGACAGGCGACCCGAACATGGACGGATCGCCCAGACGGGCGACCAGCACACATCCGGGTCTCCAGCCCGGGCGACCGGCTCACGTCCAGGTCGCCGACCCGGGCGATCCGAAGTTTTTTTTTTTTTAAAGAAAGAATTTTTGTAGGTATTTGGAAAACTTTAAACATGAATAACTTTGCGATTGGATGTTCGTTTCATGCGTATGACCACTCGTTTTGATGGTTCTCATAAAGATAAACGCAACGACATCGTCAAAAAAGTGATCCGGACGCATCTTGGGGCAAAAAATTTGTGTGCAAAAAGAATTCTAATATTTACCAACTTCAATCATTTGAATTTTTAATTAGAGCAAAAAGAAGACTGCTCCTATATTTAATTTTCAAATTGATGGCGTAATTTTTTAGTTAACAAGAGAGAAAGTATTAGAAAATTATAAAAACGTAAATTAAAACAAAAATAGAAGGTTTTTGTGGAAACGGTCAGTGGGAAACTGTTAGAACTATTTCTAACGCGTAGGTCTCGAAAAAATAACCGAAATGCCCATAAGAATCGCCCCAATCGGACGTCCGAGCGCAAAGTTATGCCCCGTCAAATTTTCTACTATACGAAATGATTTTTTTACCCCGAAACGAGTCCGGATCACTTTTTCGACGATGCCATTGCGTTTCTCTTTACGAGAACCATCAAAATGAGTTGTCATACGCGTGAAACGGACATCCGACCACAGAGTTATTCATGTTTCAAGTTTTTCAAATACCTACAAAAATTCTTTCCTTCTTTAAAAAAAAAGAAGTAAAAAAAAAATTTCGGATCGCCCGGGCCGGCGACCCGAATGCGTGCTGGTCGTTCGTCCGGGAAATCCGAGCCCAGTTTTGAAAAAAATTTTTTTTTTAACTTTTCTTACATCTAAATTGCTATATTTTTCTACAAATTCTTCGTAATGATCTATATCTACCTCCAATACGAGTTCAATGTTAAAGATTTTAGTTTTAGAGTGGAGAAGGAGTAGAGAGAAGTTAGAGAGAAACTGTGTAGAGAGAGAAAGATGATGGAAAATAATGATTTTTTTCGCGCTATACATTCATATTCCCGAGTTAGATTTATCGGCCCCCATAGATAATATCTACTGAGGGTAATATGGAGATTAAAAACAATTAACCCTGAATTTAAAATAATAAACCTTGGATATAAAATAGTAAATAATAAAGCCAAAGTTATTATTATAATATTAACTAAAATCATATTTTGATGTTTGGCCTGTCACATGTATTATTCCCGTAGATAATTTTATCACTATTACCTCATTTAGATATCAACCAATGAGAAGGAAATGGATTCAAAAAAAGAAAAAATAACCAACAAAAAAAAAAAAAAAAGAAATGGATGTCCCAAAAAACATTAATATAAAATTAGTTGCAAATCCCATACCGATCTGATTTTTTCAAAAATTAGTTGGAAATTGAATCGGTCAAACTATTCAAATATCGGTTGAATCGGTCAATTGGACTGCTCGAACTGGTCACATGAATCAGTTGAAGTGGTTTTGAATTTTTAAAAATTTTTTTAAAAAAAAATTTTTATTAAAATTTGTTATTTTCTTTTTATTTTTTAAATTAATAAGTTTATAATGTTTTTAATTATATTTAACACTAATTAATTGATGTAT
Source organism: Catharanthus roseus (assembly GCA_028651295.1). Lineage (NCBI taxonomy): Eukaryota > Viridiplantae > Streptophyta > Magnoliopsida > Gentianales > Apocynaceae > Catharanthus > Catharanthus roseus. The sequence goes on along the minus strand of JAPQWS010000124.1, from coordinate 3,622,474 downwards.
AATATGTATTTAGATGAATTGTTAATATATATTTAAAATTTTTTATATATTTATTATGTTATCTGGTTCAAATAGTAGTTTAACCGTTTGAACTAATAAATCAATAAATCAATAACTTGACCGTTTCGAAGATATGATTTTTTCAATGTTGATTTCAATTAATTAAAAGAGTATATACTCTTTATTAAAGAAAATCAGCAAACTATCACAAAGTTAATAAACCCTAGTGTTGGAATATAAACATGTTCATTATCCCCTAAAAATAATAAACATGCTCATTATTTTAGTAAGTCATAATTATATTAAATTAAAAGTATAAAAAATGAAGTAATTGGGTTTCTTGAAGTGGAAAGGGCAACATGTTCCCATAATCTCGTCCGTCTATTATTCTTTATTTAGAAAAAATAACTAACAGTAGAGAGGATATGAACAGTGTGGTGAGTGAGTGCATTTGAATTGGTTTTAATAATAAAAAAATGTAGAAGTCATTTATTCGATTGTAACAAAGAGTAAATTGTTGACGAGTAAAGAAATAGAGTCTAAAGTAAAAAATAAAAAAAATTTTAATTTTTAAATCTAATTAAACGCACCTTCTTTGTAAATCCCATCTGATCAATCCATCGTAAACCTCCTTGCATTTCCGATTCAAGTGAATTGTTTTCTTAATTATTTTTTCCCAAAAAGTTAAACATATACCTCATAGAATTAATAATATGGTTAAATAAATTAAAGTATTATTATAATTACTGTAATTTTTACTTTAATACTCTAATATTATTTTTATATTACTTTAATATTTTTTACTAACTATCAATTATAATATTAATTTTTTATGCAAAAGTTTATTTTTCTCCTTAACAATTATATGTTAAAGAAGTATATAAAAGATGAGTTAGTATATTAAAGTACTTTCGTATTACCTTCATAATATTATTTTGTTATAAGTTAGTGATTCATAAAATTAGTATCTTTATTTCGATTAAATTTATTTTCTCTATTTGAAGAAATTTTATTTTTATATTTAAAAAAAATAAAGCAAACTAAATTCAAGTTGAGTATTTCTAAATTGAAATTATTTTAGTTTATACAAAACTAGTAATACTAAACTTCAAAATAATTTTAATTATGTCTTAACATCTTATATTTTAAATTTCAGTTCAAATACATGAGTGACTTGGAATGAAAATTTTCATTGAAGATTTCTCAGAAAAAATAAAAAGAAAATTCATTAAAGATTCAACTCTGTTCAAAACTTAAATGAGTTAAAACTATAAGTAGTAAATCAACTCCAGTGCCCTTGACTCTTGAACCCCCTAAAAGGCCCAAATACGAAACATGAAAAAATAAATAAATAAATAGAGAGAATAATAAATAAAAATAAAAAATAAAATGTGAAAGCAACTTTCTCTGATCGCCCATAACCTAATGGCAACATTTTCCAGTGTGTTTATAGATTTGTTTGGGCAAGTTATGGACTTTTATTAATAGTTTAAATTTTATATTTTTTATTGTATACAAATTTATTAATAAAAAGACAATAAAATTCGCATTGCAAATGAAACATAAACAGATCGACACCGGATACAATCTCAATATTTTTGAATTAGTACAAGGGTTATGATGAGTTTGTGAACTCCCTCTTTAGGGCTTTTTCTCCCTTCTAGGTATTTTTTCTTTCTTCTAGGGTTTGTTTGATTTAAGTTTTTTTTATGATGGATCCTATGGATATTTAGAATTTACTACGATCTTTGTGATGAGTGATGAAGAGAAACGTTCAGCGATTGTAAATACAAAGGAACTTGTGCCAGGTGTCAAGGAGTGTGAGCTAAGTTTGGTTGGAATGTTTGTATCTCAGAAAGAGCAATTCTTGGGGCATTTGTGCCCTACAATGCTCCAATCGTGGGAGTGTAAGGATTTTACATGGTCAAAAGTGTGACAAAATATCTATCAATTCTTTTTCCGGTCTAAGGCTGATCTACAATACATGCTGAGGGCCATGGTGTTTTGATTATGTGCTTTTGGTGATCAAATCATGGTCTCCAGAGTTGATTAAAGCTAATGATGGGTTGCAATTTTGTGAATTTTATGTCATGTGTCAGGTTATCCGCGAGAGTGCTACACAACGCCGGTGGGACACAAGCTTGCTACGTTATTGGGGCGAGCATAAAAAATTCAGGTATGACAGTAAGGCCAACCCAAGATACGATTTTTACGGATGAAGGTGGAGACTGATGTTCAGGTGCCATTAGATAGGTGGCTATTTTAGAGGTTCCTTTTTATGGGAAGGTGGAGGGTTTGATTCAATAAGAAAGATTACCATGGTTCTGCTTTAATTGCGGCAGAATTAACCACACTATGAAGTTTTGTGATCAAGGGGAAGTAGAGGGAGTTGGGAGAGCATATGCCTTTTAAGAGATATTTTAATGCCTCGGGTGAGCAGGGGGGTTGGTAAGGAAGGTGGGTGTGCTTGAAGATATGGACCAGGAGGGTGGGTATGATAATAGAGGACAGGGGGTTGGGAGATCTAGACATATGGAGGATTTAGCTATTGTCCCATATCTAGGGGGTGCTGCTAACAATGGGATGCGAGATGAAGAATGGAGGGAGAGGGGTCGGTGGGTGAGGAGAAAGGGGTCCCAATGGGGGTTGAAGACAAGAGACATGATGGGGAGGGAATGTTGTTTGTCGGGGATCAGCTAGGGGTGTTGGCTATTGGGGATGGGGAATTGGTTGAGGAGAGCAGTGCGTTGGTGAACGGTGCTGCCGGGGGCGTGAAAGAGAGGGAGGGGACTTTGGTTGGTGATTTCTCAGTGGAGGTTAATCATGTTAAGTTGCCAAGTGGAGATTTGCGTGGAACAGTGGTTAGTGGTTAGGCCAATTAGGGAAATTGTGAAGGATGAGGGTGTTTCATGCGAAGGGAAAAAGAAGGTTGGTTTGATCAAACCAAGTAGATTAAAAAAGGGGTGGTTATTAAGAAAAAAGATATATAAGTGAGGCTAGCTTTTGGGTATATTACTAATATGTAAGTAGTTGATCAAGGTGTCGGCATGAAGCGGGCTAGACATGACCATGATGTTTCTGTCTTATGATGAAACAGTGGGAGTTGCGATGAAGCAGCCTCGCCGACATCCATGGATTACATGGTGTGGAATTGCCGAGGTTTAGGGAATACTTTGGCTATGTGAAATCAAGGGTATTATTAAAAAATACTCGCCTTCTTTAATGTTTTTAAGTGAAACTAAGTTACTTGCAAATAAAGCTATTGTTGCGAAACCTGTTTTTTGTTTTGATTGTTGCGTTGCTGTTGATAGAGTGGGGTTGGGGTGGCTTGGCTCTTTTTTGGAAAAAAAAAAAAAAGGATTGAATATCTCTTTGCAGAATTATTCGATGGGGGCATATTGTGTGATTATTTATGATATTGTTGACAATAAAATTGTTATGGCTTTTATGGTCATCCTGTGTTTGATTAGATAAGGTTTTCTTGGAGTTTGTTTAATAGGATTGGAGTAGGCAGGTACGGGGCGTGGGTGGTGGCCAGGGATTTTAATGTGGTGTTGTATTAAAATAAGGTGAGGGGAGAATTTTGCACCGAGATTCACAAATGGTTGTGTTTCAGGAGGTGTTGGAACAAAATGATTTGAAAAATCTGAATAGCATGGGACCTTTCTTTACATGGTTTAATGGACGGAGAGATGGTCAACCGAATTGGGAAAGGTTGGATAGGGTTGTTGGGAATATTTTTTTTAAACAATGCCATAAGGTCCCACGCTATGAGGTCTGTGTCACTTCCCATTAGATCATTTTTCCCTTGTCTTACATATGGATGTGAAGCAGCCCAAGTTTCATCAAAAAGGTGTTAGATCATTCCGTTTTGAGTCTTTTTGGGAGAAAGAAGAGAGATGTATAGGCGAGATTGAGAGGGCATGGAGGGCTGGAAGTTGGGGGGGGGGGGGGGGCAGGGGTTAAGCGTCTAGTTAGATGCCTAGATTCTGTGAGAATGGGGTTGAAGAAATAGAGCAAAGAAGAATTTTGGTATTTGTCGGATAAGATTATAAAAACTAGGGCGAGGGTGGGTGAGCTTATTGGGAGGGTAGCAGATGTGCATTTCTTAAAAGAGGAAAAAAAAAATTGAAACATTTACTCCATTTAAAGGATGAGTTTTGGAGGATCAGGTCTCGATCAAACTGGCCATTGCATGGAGATTAGAATATGACATATTTCTACCATCATGCTTCAGAGGAAGGTTAAGAATTTCATTACAGGTCTTATTAATTCGCAAGGGGTGTGGGTGGAAGATGAGAATCAGTTGGAGGAGATTGCTTGTTATTATTTTCAATTTTGCTTTCAACTGAGCAGTTCGGTATTAATTATGATCAGTTGATGGGTGATGCAGTGGGTACTAGGCTTACTGCAGACATGAGTATTTAGTTGGACAAGGAGTTTATGGAAGATGAGGTAGTAGTTGCACTTAAGCAAAAACATTTAACAAAAGCTCTGGGGTCTGATAGTTTCCATGCAATCTTTTCTCAAAAATATTGGCCTATTGTTCGACAGGAGGTGGTGGGTATGGTGCTTGGTTTCTTAAATGGGGAGGTGGATATTTCGGGTATCAATAAAATATATTTCTCTTATTCCGAAGGTCAAATCTCCAACAGTGATCTCTGAATGCAGACCAATAAGCCTCTGTTCTGTGGTGTTAAAGTTGATTTCCAAGGTGTTAGCTAACCGACTGAAGGTGGTGTTGCTAGTAGTGATAGATGAATCTCAGTCAGCTTTTATCTCTAATCGACTTATTACATATAATATTATATTAGATTTTGAGGCTTTTTATTAGCTTAATACTGGTAACCAGTAGAATAAGATACACATAACAGTAAAACTTGATATGAGTAAGGCCTATGAATAGGTGGAATGGGGTTACCTAGTATAGTTGATGAGAAAGCTTCGTTTCTCAGAGAAGTGGACAGGTTTAATTATGAAATGTTTTAGCTTTGTCCTATTTTAGATTTTATTGAATAGGATTCCAACAAAATTTTTTTACCCTACAAGAGGAATCAGATAGGGTGACCACTGTTTCCCTTTCATTTTGTCCTGTATTTCGAAGGGATTCTCTTGCCTATTAAGGAAGATGGTGGCGAGAGGAAGCTGGAGAGGAATTAAAGTCTTTCTGCAAGTGCCAAATTAGAACATGCATATCGAGAATGCCTAACTTGCATTCTAGATAATGAAACTTAACAGGATGTAGACTTGGTGAAGATATCAACGAGTTGGATATGAAGATAAGTCGGAGAAATAAACCCGGCCTAAAAAGCATCTCAAACAAAGTGACAATCGATTTCGATATATTTCGTGCGTTCATGAAAAACAAGATTAGCAGCAATATGAAGCGCCGCTTGATTATCACAATGCAAGGGAATCGGGTGAGTAAACCTTGACATGAAGATCCTGGAGCAAGCGAGAAAGCCGTTTCAATTCGCACAAAGTCATAACCATGGAACGATATTCTGCTTCGGCGAGGAACTACCAGGAAAGAAGAGAACAACCAAAAAAATAAAGTATTTGGTAACCGATCGCCGTGTAATGAGGCAAGAGGCCTAATAAAAATCACAATAGGCAGTTAACAAGAGAGGAGAATCCGAACGAAGCAAAATACCTCGACTGGCGTAACCTTTAAGATACCTCAAAACGTAGAGGGCAGTGTCCCAATGCTCTGTCCGAGGATGCTATATAAATTGAGCCAAGAATATGAACTACGTAAGCAAGCTCGGGTTGAGTGAGTGTGAGATAGATCAATTCCCCAATCAAGCAGCAATAACAGTCTGGAGAGTCAAAGAAAGAATCGGAGGCCTTAGTCAGTTGATGATTTGGTTCCAGATAAGTAGAAGCCGGCTTGGCACCCATCAAACCAGTCTCAAAGATAATCTTCAAAGTATATTTCCATAGACATAAATATATTCCCGAGGGATTTCGAGCAATTTCAATGCCTAAAAAATACTTGAAATGTCCAGGTTCTTCATGTGAAAAACAGGAACTCAAGTATTCCTTAAACTTGGGAATGGAAACTAAAGAATTTCTAGTGAGTAGCAGATCATCCTCGTAGATGAGAACATACAAAAACACACCATTCTAAAAGTAAGGGAACATAGGACTGAGTAAAATTACACTTACGCAAGGCAGTAGAGAGTTCAGAGAACCAATAACGAGGCACTTAGAGGACGCCATATAAAGATTTCTATAATCGATAGACTTGTCTAGGAAATGATAGGCAGAATCTTGGTGGAGTTTGTACATATACTTCCTCCATTAAATCACCATGGGGAAAAGTATTATGCATATCTAGCTGATGATGGACGGAATCCTGGTGGAGGTTGCATATATACTTCCTCCATTAAATGGCCAAAGAGGGAAAGTATTATACATCTATCTAATAAACGGGCCAATTGCAAGTGGAGGCAACGAAAAGTAATATCCAAATAGTAACCATCTTCGTGACTGGAGCAAAAGTTTCTGTGAAATCAATGCCCTCAGTTTGTATATTGCCAAGTATCACCAATTGAGCTTTGTACCTTTCAATTGTCCCATCTGTTTTGTACTTTATTCGATACTTGCAGCCAAGAGTACATTTGTCGGGAGATAAGGTATTCAGAGTCCAAGTCCCATTATTTTCCAAGGCAACACTTTCTTCCTTCATAGTAGTGCATCACTTAAGGTGAGAAACAGCTTCAGAATATCGAGTGGGTTCAATTTCTCCAGTGACGGTAGCTAGAAAATGCTGATGTGAACAGGAAAAATTGTTATAATTCACAAACTGTGTTATGGGATAGAGGGACTTACCTGAAAGATCCAAAGAAGTGGAATAAGCAGAAGAAGAATGGGTTATTGCAGAAGTCCAAACATTATTACAGTCAAAATCTCTTAACTTAGGTAGAACATTAGTAATTCTAGTACTTTTTCTAGTTGCCTGTTGAACCACTACTTCAAGGAAGGATGCATTCTCAAATTGCATTTCCAAAGGTAAAATTTCAATTTGGCTTGAACTAGGGAAAGCCAGATGGAAGGTGTGTCGTAGGGGCTGGAACATCTGGGCTATGCTCCTGGGCCGGCTATATGATGAATGGGCTAAAAGGCATGGAGCCCCGCTAGACTGAGGGAAGCTCCCCCTTAGGAGGGACACAGGTAAGTTGTTGGGCCAGATGTTGGGCCATCCATAAACGCAAGATCAATGGTGTTTGGGCCAGAGATTGGGTCGTCCAAAGAAGAGGGGGCTACATCTCTTGACCAATTTGAAGAACCCCTTTCCCATGGGTTGCATGGAATAGAACCCAAATAACTTTCACCAAAATTGTATATCTTTGAAAATCAAAGGAGTTGGCAGGAACATCTTGTGATGCAATCACATAAGGAAACTTTGTTTCATCAAACACACATCCCTTGATAAAATAAATTTCTTATTTTTCATATCGTAGAAATGCCATCCATTTTTATTAAAAGAATATAAAAATAAATAATAAAAAAAAAACACAACTCCGAGCCCAAAACTTGTCCTTAGTTAAATCATGACCATGAACATACACAAGATAACCAAAACTCTTAATGTGAGAATCGGACAGCAATTTTCCATGCAACAATTCATAAAGTGTTTTTTGATGGAGTTCCATTTATAAGGTAACATGTGGTTAAAACACATTCCCTCAAAAACTTTTTAGGTGAATTGCTTTGGAATCGCAATGCACGTACCACATTTAAAATGTGACGGTGATGGCGTTCCACCTTTCCATTTTGTTGCGGAGTCCCAGCAATCGTTATTTTGTGAACAATCACATTTTTCAAAAATAATGGTTTTAAACACATAAACTCTGTCCCATTGTCATTGCGCACAATTTTAACATTTTTATAAAAATTGCTTCTTAACCATAGAAAATACTCCTTTAACACCGAAGCCACTTCACTCTTTTCAGCAATTAAATATATCCACACATCTCTAGAATAATAATCTAATATAGTGAGAAAATAGGATACACTAATGGTCTACACAACCTTGTATGGGCCCCGCAAGTTAAGATGAATCAAATAAAAAATGCCACATGTATTTTTTCAACTTAAAGGAAAAAAGTCACGCGTTTGTTTAGTACGTAAACAAATTGTGCAAGGTTTCTCACTAATAGCTTTAGAAACATCCACATAAGATTGTCCCAACAATTCATTCACCACTAAGTCCGAGGGGTGTCCCAAATGGACCACAGTTTATTTAAATTCGACAAAGTACTAGAAATAGAACTAGCGTATAGAGAAGATAACTGCAGTGGTTTGTAGAAGAATAATACATTCCTTTGCTCACCCTACTCCAATCGGTCTCATCGAGGTAAGATCCTGTATAACACACAATTGATCAAACTAGGTACAGTTATTATCACGAGCTAGCTGAGCTGAAGAAATTAAATTGTACTTAAGCTCGAGTATAAATAGCACACTACGAAAAGAAAGTTTCGAACTTGAACGAACAACCCCTTCTTGTAAAGCAACAGTGTTTGCCCAATTAGGCAAACCAGTAGCGTATGATAAATGGAATTTAATTTGCTCAAGAAATCCTTCCTACCAGTCATATGATGAGAGCAACCCAAATCTAAAATTCATAAATTCCTCATACCAGCTAATTAATCAGAAGAGGCAGAAAGGGAATTAATCAAATTTATCAAGGTGGGACCACTGGGCTGTTGAGAGGCTTGGAAAATTTGTAGGGACTCCACTGTGATCGGCAAAGCTACTGCCTCCATCAATTCCAATTGCTGCATGAGCCCACCCTCTATTGTTGGGCTCAACTGGCGCTCTTCCTCAGCAGTCTGAAGAGGTGCGCCCTAGACCCCTGCTACGATCGCCTGTTTGTGCCCCAAATTTTGGGCGACCAGCTCGACTGTCGCTGCCACGACCAGTGTTGTTACCGTTGCTCAATCTGTTCTTTGGCCACCATTCAGAAAATCCCACAAGTTGGAAGCAATTACCAATCTCGTGGCCAGCCTTGTTGCAAAGAGAGCACAACAATCGAGAGTTCACTTATTGTAGTGGCTTTCCGACTGCAAATGCTACTGCGTCACCGTTGTATTCATCCACTGTTGAACGTGATACGTTCTTATGCTGTTCTTCCTTACGAATTCGGGCAAGAACCATTTTTACTTTGGGCACCGGTTCCTGTTGAATAGTGTTTGATCTCACCGTTCCATAAATTGTGTCATTCAATTCCATTAGGAACTGAAAAACCTTTTCCTCCTCTCTTTTCTTTGTGACGAGTGATAGAATTTCAGAATCGACGCTAGATGGTAATTGAATATAATTGTCCAATTCATCCTATATTTTCTTCCAATGCAAGTAGTACGCATTTAGGGAATCTCCTCCTTGTTTGCAATTGGCTAAAGCAGCATTCAATTCGTATTTTCTTGGTCTATTTCCAACCAAGAACCTTTAGTTCACCGGCTCTCTCTAAGTAATTAAGATGATCATATAGAGGGTTCGATGGTGTTAAGAATCCAGGAATTGACTAGACTATTTATCTCCCACCATTCATCTTCTTTTCCTGGATCGTTTTCGGCTATCGGAATTAATTCGTCAATAAATCCCAGTTTCTTTTTTGATTACAAAGCTAGTCGTGTGGCTTTGGCCCATTCAGTATAGTTGTTGTCTTTGTTGTTCTCTTTCAATTAGACTATCATTATGATCAACCCGAAACCATCAAAAGATGCTACGTAGAATGCATCCTTCTTTGCTCGTCGTATATGAGTTTCTTCGACGTGTGTTTCATCAACTACATCGTCGACGACGTTACCACTGTCTTTCTTGTCTTTACTTATTGTGAGAGATAAGATTGAGTATTTGATACAATGAAAGTTTCTAGTGAAGAAAACAATCAATCGTTTTATGTCTTGAATTAATGGAAAATACAATATATACTAAAAACAACAACTTTAATCTAGCTACTAACCTAGCTATACTAATTAGGAAGTATAGTACAACAAGTAAACTAACTAATATAGCCATACAAATATCAAAGACAATCAATTAAATAATATCCGAAATTAAAACAATATGTATAGGATAGTGAAGGGTATGGAAATATCCAAAATATCGTCAACAATAAGTGTTTGAGTTAATTAAGAACAAATAAAAAGAATAGCGGTAAAAGCACAAAACATGATAAAAATAAATGATCATATAATTATACAAAAAAATTTGTTAAATAAAAATTTTATTTATTGAAGATGTTGGTGCCGGTACCAACATGCTCCTAAATATGTTAAGTAGTAAATTATTTCTCATTTTGTTTTTTCCTCTTTTTATTTGAGGAATTTTATATTTGCCTCCTATTAATTAATTATTTGAACCTTGCTAATGAAGCAGTATACGAGTTTGATAAGAGTTGAGGTCCAACTAAAGGGCAATTATTATATTTTTTTAAAAAATTTATCACTAAAATTCTGATTCTTTATATATATATATATATATATACTTTTTAAGATGAGTCTTCTCACACTCTCTTGTTTCATTTACTTTCCTTCCATATAAATATATAGCCTTAACAGATTTTCTCTCTCTCTCTCTATATATATGTATATTATAAACGATTGACATCTACTTATTAATTGAATGAACATAGTATATACAACACTTAGCTAATGAAGAAATAATGTCTTTTAATTTTTTTTTTGTATGAGAATGAAGAAGAAAATAATGTCTTAATGAAGAAATAATGTCTACTTGCCTATCTTAAATAGAAAAGTACATTCCGTTCTTGGACAAGAAGAATGTTATAGAAGAAATGTCAAATATATGCTACAATTGAATAGATAGAATTTAGATGTCCAATTAATTGTATAATAGCCCTATGTTCATCTCATCCTCCATTCTATCATTATTAAACTATTTATATTTTTCAAGAAAAAATATATAACAATTTTCTTTATATAAAACAAATATAAAATTTATATAAAGATGAGAAACTTTTGGAGAAAGAGTAAAACAAGCGAAAATATTCTTTTATGAAAGAAAGAGAATACATGACAGAGAAAAGGATAGAACCAAACCTTTCTAAGCTAGCTTTCGATAATCTTTAGAGTTTTCTAAATGGTTGAAAAAAAATCTATACATTTTTAAAAATTATTTAAAATTTTAATATAAAATTTTTATTTTTTTAAACTAATCATCATTTCAAATGTAATTACTATCTTTAATAGTATTAATAAGTAAACATATTTTACTTATCTAAAAAAATTCCTATTTACGAAAATCCATTAAAAGATACCTTTCTAAAAATAATTTTTTAAGTTATAATAACACACTTTAAATTATTTGTAACATTCTATTGTAATAATTCAATTTATAATATTTTTTTTTAAAAATTTATTGTTTAGAATTTAAATATTATCTTTCATATGACATGTTTTACCATTCAAATATTAAATTAAAAATGTTATATAGAGAGTGGTGCAAAAGATTTGAACAGCTATAAAGCATATGTAATTAATAAGCAATTGAGAGTAATTTAAAAATAATATAATTTAACTTAGTGGCTTGGCATAATGATTAAACACGTAATGAATACCTGAGAAGTCAAAGGTTCGAATTCTCCTCATGACGTTTAAGGCTATCTAATCCGTGAGTAAGTCAAACTCTACGATACTTTGTGGTCCAAATTCGAATTAGTTAAGACCGTATATCTTTGGATACTTAATCCTTTCAAGAGGTATAAAAAATAGTAAATTTAAAATAAGTTAAAAAATTATTATTCTCAATGCTTTAAACTAAGCTATTTTAAAGTTATGTTTTAGTCATTATCAACTATTTATCACATTTGTTTCTAGTTTTTTGAAAGAAAAAAAAAAACTATTTTTAAAAAGTTACATAAGTTGCTTTTCAAAATTGATTCTACTGATGATGTTGTTGAAATTATAAATGTTATATTATTTTTTTTTAAAAATAAATTCTTTAAGTATTTTTTTTTATTTGCTTCATGAGCAATGTAGAATAGGACTATCTACTTAAGAATAGACGTGTTAAAAAATGAAGCTCAACTTAAACACTATCTTCAAATGAAAAGGTTTCATTTTTCTCATTATTTTGAACTCACTAGTCTTTTCATGAACCATTCATTTCTCAATTTTCAAGAACCTCAAAATAAAAATATCGGCTCTCTTTTCAAACTAAAATCAATATAAGTTAACTTCCCCACTTATAAAGAGTTTTATTTGTTCATTAACTATGGACAAAATTATTGAATTAATAGAGGCATGAAATGGTTGGATAAATGAAGGAACAGAGGATAGAAACTGACTTGGGTGCTATGCCATGAGGCCATGCCCCTATTGCGAGGCACTTATCAAGTGCCGAGAATGAATGAAACCTTGAGGATAGAATACATTTACATACGGCTTTTAAATGCCAACTTGTTGCCTCTCGTCTTTATATGCCCTCACCAAAAGACAAACTAACTAAAAAGAGTAAATACTATCTATAATTAAAAATACCCATATCAAATATATATATATATATATATATAAAGTCGATCGAGAGATTTCTTTTTAGTCAGAAAAAATAAAGATAAATAATTTATGCCTCCTGAAAGATTAGTTGTGTGCCCCTTTCCTAGCTAGTTCCTTTATATATGCCCATAATTGTTTTGTCTTTTTCCCAAATTTACTTCCATACCCATATTTCCTATCTACCTTTCTTTTTACATTTTTCAAATAATTTAATTCATTGGTGTACCCTCTATATATATGTATAGATATAGAGATCACTTGACACACAGAGGGAAGTACAAAAGGACATAATAATATAGAAAGATAGAGAAAGAGAATGAAGATTAAATGCGACGTTTGTGAGAAAGAGGAGGCTTCTGTTTTCTGTTCTGCAGACGAAGCTGCTCTTTGCGTTGGTTGCGATCGTAGAGTTCATCATGCTAATAAACTTGCTAAGAAGCACCATCGCTTCTCTCTTGTTCATCCTTCTTCTAAAGACTTTCCCCGTTGCGACATTTGTCAGGTATCATCACTTTTCAACAATAAATTATTGACAAAAAAAAAAAAAAGAATGGGAAAAGATAATAGCTAGAGAGTTAGGGAATGATGTTCATGTGAATCCATGATAGTTCCAAACAAGTTTGGATGATCTGCTAGTAACTATGGTTTTGTTGTTTACTACGTACGTAAACAGGAGAGGAAGGCATTGGTGTTTTGCCAAGAAGACAGAGCACTTGTATGCAGAGAATGCGACATTCCAATACACAAAGCCAACATACATACACAAAACCACAATAGGTTTCTTCTGACGGGAATTAAGCTCTCATCAGCTTCTTCACAAGTACAAACTTGTTCCTCCTCCTCCTCCTCCTCCACTGCCGTCACTAAAACTAAAAATGGGATGCGGAAGAATATTAATAGTTCATCCAATGAGGTTGTTACACCTTGTTCGGAATCAACTTCAAATTATATATTATACAGCGGCGTTGAGAGTACTTTACAACAAGAGGAGGACGTCGCCGGTGGCGGTGCCGGAGGTTCAGTTTCAACAAGTAGTATTTCTGAGTATTTGATGGAGACTTTACCAGGATGGCACGTTGAAGATTTTCTGGATCCTCCCAACTCTTCTTTTTCTCCATATGCCTTCTGTAAGGTTTGCATACATATATATATATATATATAGCATCATCCTATATATTATTAGTAACATATTTATATATACTACTCATTTCTTTCCTAATATAACATACTTTAAAGATTTAATAACAATTTTTTAATAAAAAATTATGTAAATTAATAAAGAGAAAGATAATAAAAAATATTATATACATATCTATTAATTATATATATTAAGGGTTAATTCCATTTTAGTATCTTTTTATTTGGCTATTTAACAATTTAGTACTATTTGTTTGTTAATTTCCGATTTAGTACCATTTTGTTTGACCATTTGATGATTTAATACCACTTATTTCTTAATTGACAATTAAATGACCAGATAAGAATTTCAAACTACCATTAGGTGTGATTTGTTTACTGTTTGTAGAGATTTAAACATGAATTCTCATTTTGCCCTTGGTGGATCAGAAAAAAAGGGATGAATTTTCATTTATGTTTAAATCTATGAAACATATAAAAAATTACATCTGATAATGGGCCACAATCTTGTGATTAATTCTATCTTAGTACTCTTTTGTTTGGCCATTTGATAATTTAATATCACTTGTTTGTTGATTAACAATTAAGTGACCGGATCAGAATCCAGTGAAATCTATTTTGCCGGGAATATTGTGGCCTATTGTCATTTGTGATTTTTTTTTTGTTTGTAAATATTTAAACATGAAAACCATCTCTTTTTTTATAATTTAGTATCACTTGTTTGTTAATTGATGACTATTAAGTGACTAGATCAGAATTTTGGTCAGATAAATTTTACTAGAAATATTGTGCATTATCAGGTGTGATTTTCTGACTGTATGAAAATTCATCATTTTTCTTATGGTCCGCCAAGGGCAAAATGAGAATTCATGTTTAAATCTTTACAAATATTAAAAAATCACACCTGACAATGGTCCGAAATTTTGTTTGGTCACTTAGTTATCAATCAACAAATAAGTGGTAGTAAATCGTCAAATGACCAACAAAAAATACTAAAATAGAAATCAATAAACAAATAATGCTAAATTGTTAAATGGTCAAACAAAAAGTACTAAATTAGAATTAATCTTATATATTAATTATGAAACTTTATAAGAGTTAGTTCTTCCTTGCTCGTGTTTTCTTAAATAATTTAAAAAATTACTTTAAAAAATTAATATAAATATTCTTAATTATTTTATCATCAATAAGTAGAATCAGTTTCAAAAAATACTCTTAAAATAGCTTTTAAAAATATATTTTTAAATTTATTTTAAACTAAAAGTAAATACAATAAATAATCGAGAAAATACTTTTGAAATATGTTATAATTTAAAATAATTTAAAAATTGGGACGGGAGCGTGAGTAATACTTCTAGAAGAGGGACAGTAAATATATTTACCGTATAATAAAGGAGTAGGATATGTTTCGTGAATGCTACATACATAAATAAATACGAGAAATAATAAACAACTTTGTGAATTATTCTATTATAATATTCTCATGGTTTTTTTTGTTAATTTTATTATGGCAGATGGATGAGGAGATGCTCTCGCCTTTTACGGCTGTAGATGCTAAGGAAAGCAGTGATTTTTCAGTTCAAGAAATGGCAAATATTTGGGATTTACAACACTTACAAAATGGAGGGGAAGGGAGTGTGGAACTAATCAAGGATTTTATGGAAGTCGTCAGCAACAAGAAGAGAAATAGAAGAGATGATGTTATGGTACCTCGGATGGAATTTGATCCTCCTTTTTTTTAGAAGTCCACCAATACTTGACTTCTTTTTTTTTAACTACTTCTCCACAGGATTTTTCTATCCATGCATGTCTTGTGTACCTACCTATTTTAGGATTGCCTTTGACTTTTTTTTTTTTTTTTTTGGTTGGTGCTGGCTGGTTTTTGCCCTTTTCTTCTAGCTTTTGCCCAGTATTTTGCCATTTTCATCAATGATCTTGAATTTTGACTGCTGTTGAAGGTTTCAACTTCAAGCTCTGACTCTCTCTCCGTCTATCACCTACTCCTTTCGATATTTTGTTTACTGGCATCATGTAAACTTCTTAAACCAAATATAATCTGAAATTTTTGTTCAATTCACTATATTATATTATAATCAAGTCTGATGAACACAGTTCGATTGCTCTATATTACTGCAAGATCAAGATCAAAATAATTAGAGAGAAAGGAGACAAATCTTCAACTAAATTCCAATCTTTAAGTCAATAACATTCTTTAAAGATAATAATTAGTACATAATGAATTAAAGAATGTACTTGTTTTTAAGTCTCAGGGAGATTTAATTTAATCCGACCCGACTCATATTCCTCGGATTGATTTTACCCCACATTTGCGCTCCAGTTGTATTGGCTAAATCCCGTTAAAGTCTAAATCAAATTCTCGCTGAGGGGTTTCTATATATAGTGCTTTATTTGACCGTTTCTCTATAGGGTGCTACCGAGCTAATAATGCAACCAAAAAGGAAACAAATTGTTCAACTAAACTGCGTCAGAGCGGAAAGTGAAACTACAACTGGCGCATTACAGGACTAGGATTGAAAACTAAGCCTTATCATCAACAGAAACACGGAAACCATCTTCCAATTCGCGCACGCATTCAAACTGATTCCTTGGCTGAAACTTTGGAGTCTATGAAATAAATGTATTTCAAATTCAGGCCCAACTATAGTAATTAAGCTTTGTTTTCCCTTCAGCCCAGTATTACAGATTCCAAATATGCAGTCCAACACCAAACCCAGCCCAAAAGAAAGTGTAGAAGAAAAAGTAAAGGGACAGCGAAGGAAAGCGTCCAGAATGATAACTCAAATTTGCAAAATATTCAATCGGAAACGGACCCATGAAAACAAGTTTAAGAATTAAATCATAAAAAAAGTTAACAATAAATAAAAGAACACTTGAGAAACTAGAAATGTATACATACATAAAGAGAACATAGAGATTATGATATTTCATGTTTTTTTCTATGTACATCACACCTGAAGTTTTTTTAAAAGGATCATATGGCCAAGTACCCTGCTTCTCAGAAACAAAGCATTAGTCCGCCAAGTTCTTTGAATTACAATATACAATTCCCACCTTTTTCCCTCCATCTTACCCTCTCCCCTACTCCATTTTGGATATATTTTCATCGGCAAAAACAATTATATTACAGTCTCCTGGGAGAAGTAGACAGAACTTATAAAAAGAAAATGAGTGCCATCTACCTCTTAATGAGAGTTACATACAGTTCAACTAATGAAAGAATGTCACCTACTGCTGCTTCAAAGACAAGCAGGTGAAAGACGGGAAATCCCTGCAGCAAAGGAGAAAAGATGTTTTTAAGTCAAAACTACCTACCAAGTACAAAACCATCTTCTCAGCATTAACAAAGTAATGATATGACAAAGAAAACAGATTATCATCTGGTTCAAGCCTGTTTGACTGTATTTAGCTTACCATCATCAGAAATGCAATGTCAGGTAAATGCAAAAATTCTGTCGGCAATCTTTGTGCGGCAAATTGGGCATTCAGAACAGGCGAGAGAACAAGACTTACACACTGCATTATGTGATGCCAAAGATCAGTAAAAATGTATAGGCCAGACACAAAATGCTTAGTGTGAAACATGTACTTACAACAAAAATGACGACAAGGAAGAAGCATAGCTGCTGTAGTTGACTCAAAACATATTTTACAAACATGAGAATTCGCATCCCCATTTCCCAAGTACCTGAGCTCTTTCTCCTTCATCTCTTGCATGCGAGCCTGTTAGCATAAAGACCACAATAACAGCGTATGTAATGTCTACCGTACAGGAATCACATGAGAAAGCAAATTAGAACATTCATAAATGTTTTGTACAAAGGTATTTTTATTAGTATTAACTAAATTTCTCCCATGATTGCTAGTTTGAGCATCTTTAGAATGTGCTTGTGACAGCCAAAGGTTCACTTTTAAATAGA
Source organism: Catharanthus roseus (assembly GCA_028651295.1). Lineage (NCBI taxonomy): Eukaryota > Viridiplantae > Streptophyta > Magnoliopsida > Gentianales > Apocynaceae > Catharanthus > Catharanthus roseus. The sequence continues at coordinate 3,604,872 of JAPQWS010000124.1, read as the reverse complement.
ATTTCCCATCTTCTTGCACACAAAACAAGATTCTTAATGAATACTTTTAGATGGTATACTTGTAGATTGGATGTATTTTACCTTAAGACGCGCAACAAGAGGTTCTTCTCGGTTAAGATCAGAAGATGGAGTCACTTGATCCATCATGTTCCCATCTTTGACCGTCAGATCCTTGCTTTCAACATCATCTACTTTATAGTCATTCATGGGATCTCCAACATCATCATGCCTATCATTATTCTTCACTTCTTGCATAGTACCACCCTCTTTTTTCAACTGTGCAACAAGCACCCACATGTTTGCTAAATCATTTTCCAGAGCTGCCTCTCTTTTCTTTGCCTCTTCAGCCCTTTTCCGGTACTCATCCTCTAGAACTTCCTTCTCAGCCAAGGCAGCCTCAAGAACAGCCTCTCTTTGTTTCCTAGCCTGCAACTCCATTTTCAGGTCCTCGGGGTCAAGATTCCACGAGTCAAAATCATCATGGACAAGCCCGGAAGTTTCATTCACTCGGCCAGATGCTCGGCCCCTACGCCCATTTCTAAGCCCATCACTGTATTTGCGGTTAGCTCCACTTCCAGATTGCAAGTTAGAGTTCCTAGAATTAATAAATTCTCTTGCAGCCAATAATTCCTTCTCCAGTTTTGCATTCTGTAATGAGAGCTTTGTGACTTCACCAGCTAAATTTTTTAACTCAACAGCAGCAGCAGAAGCCAATTCCTTCGCATAAGAAGCTTCTTCAGACAATTTCTGATTTTGCACACGTAGTCCACTGTTCTCCTCGGAAATCTGAACATGTTCCAGCTTCAGTTGCTCATTTTCGAACTCCTGTTATATGCAGGGAACAGATTAATGGAAATAAGATTAATGAATTTCTTTCATAACTCTACACCAAACTACAGCAATTTGGCATGGAAAAAGCAATGCTATAACCTAGATAAAGTAGAAAGAAAAAGATGACCAGAGTCAATCCCTAGTAATTAATGATCATACTTGACCAAACTATTTGCCGAATAAAATTACAATCACGGAAAGAAAGAAAAAACCTGCTAACAAGCATTAACGCACATTACATCTGTATAAAATCATCCACATGCTCAATGTAAAATCTTCAGCACCTACCTGTGACTGAATTTTCTTCCTCAATTCATCAACATATTCATCTTTTATGGACTGCTCAGGAGAGGATGTCAAAGGAGGTGATACGTTGCCATTGGAGACTAATGCCAATTGCTGCTCCAGAAGAGCAATTTTCTCTTGTAATTCCTTGTTCTCTGCACACTGAAAATTACAAGGAACATCCACATCAAGGACAGGTTCAATTTGATAGAAGAAAAACAAATCAGTATAGAAAGTAATAGACTGTTAGAGGTAACATATATTGATTGAAAAATAAAGGTATTAATATTGCTCAATCCCACCTTGTTCTGCAGCTGCTCCTGAAGGATACGATTGTCTGCTGACTTAATCTGCATCCGGCGATAAAATGCCAATTATTTCCTAGAAGTTATTCATGATAAAAAAAACAATTCATAGAATAAAAAGAAAAAATTAAAGGATTGCTTTTTGAAACTACTGAAGCTGATTTTTATTTAGTGCCCAACTAGAAATGGAACAAAGAAGTCAAAGATCTTATGGTGCCCACCTCAAGTTCAAAACCCTTTTCATTACACTGGGTCATCAATTTCATCAATGTCTGTGGAATACAACAAGGTCAAATTAAAAAGCATTCACCCAAAAAATGATAATGATAAAGCCAAAAGATGGGAATAAATTTGAATGTGAAGAAAAGAAAAACAACCTGCTGCATCTCAACAAGGGATGCATTAGCAATAGATGCTTCACCACTCTCAATAATTCGTTGTTCTAAAATCCTCATTTGCATCTTCTTCTCTTGGATCTCACGCTCCAAGTTCTGAATCTGCTCATTTAAGAGAGAAATAGGTGATATGAAGAAAACCCAATCATATTGCAAAAACTATTTGTACAAGTTCCATGTAACATATGCAAATATGAAACCAATGTGCAGATATGGCATCTCAAAATTTGTGAAAACACAACTAAAAGGTGGTTTCTAATGTCCTGGAATTTAACAAATAAAAGTTTAATTGGTACAATGACATTCAAGTTTCAGAAAACTCTAGACTTCAACAGCCTCATATATATTGTAGATGTTCAGTGAGATAAGAAAAGTGAAACGAGGAGCAAGAAAATCATCCTAAAACAGGAAGAAGAACTGAAAGGAGATGAAAAGGAATACTGCCCAAATGGCAATAAATTTAATATTGTGATTCATATTCACACAAAAGCAAAAAACCACCCTAGTTATGGTTTACAATTTTTTTAAAATTTTTCCAGCAGAAATTCCACCATCAATCTAAGTTTCGAAAACCATGCAGCATTATCAGGTTTCTACTTTGTCAATGAAGGCTAGAACACTTCCCAATACACCATGGAACAATCACTAGTGAACTGGCAACATAAAATTTCAGACTTTTCTGAAGATGGAAGGTGAAACTTACTTGAGCTTTTGAGCCCTCAGGATCATTCACTGACTGCTCAAGTAAACGTTTCAAAGTGCTAGTACTAAATGCAATCTCCCCAGCGAGCATCTTAACTTGCTCAACAAGGAGATCCATCTGATCAGACATTGTCATCCCATCCTACATTTCAACAATTAGAAACTTCATTAACTCCTGAGATCACTCTTAATTGACAAGCATTAAGAAATGTAGAACCAGAACCCAGAGGAAACGAATTAAGAATTAATGGCAATAATCATTCAGCTAATATACTGAATGATTAAACGATTACTGAATAGTTCATCAAAATGAACCAAAAAATAACATAACAAAATAACATCATATGATTGGATGGCAACAAAGAGATGCTACAACTTGTTTGACAAGCTCCTAGAAGACATTGTGATAAAGAAATGGAGAACATACTATGGGCAGTTTGGAATTACAGGAAGAACCATTGATGAGTTCACCCGCATGAGTTGATTCAGTAATGCTACTGCCAGCTTGAGATATATCATCATTCCACTTGCTAGATGATAAGGAGTCTTTCTGAATCTCTCCATCTATAAGCAAGGAACCATCTCGTAGGGCTTCCAATTTCTGATGGAAGAAAAAGAAGGGGGGAAAAAGAGTAACAGTAAAATATCTATGTACTCACTTAGAATTGAACAGGTGACAGAAAGGTGCAGAATTACTTATTGACAATTTCGGTTACACAATTTTCTTAGAGATTCACATAGATCAAAACATAGATATAGAAATGTGGACATGATTTGAAGATACTAAGGCAAAACAAAATTGTTGAGATTGGTCTAAAAAAGAGTCAAGAAGAGGTTAAAAAGTCAAAAGCCTCATTAAAGCACAACTCTCGGATCTGAAAATTATAATGACATTTAAAAAAGTAGCCAGGGATGCCTAGAGCAGGAAGTTTACATCATCCTCAGAAACTGATTGACCCCTCTGGTGGATAGATGCATCACCCAAATACCCAGGGATTTGATTCTTAGAAGAAACGAGTATAAGCTTTGTTAGCCTCTGTATTCTGCTCATTAGAGCAGCCTTTGCTTCTTCCTCTTCCTCCAGTCTCGATTGCATTTTCACTTGCCCTTCTTCCAACTATCAATAAAACATATGAAATCAGAAGCATAAAACAGTGGAAATGAAAACATGTTATATACATATATATATATATATATATGTAAACCCCAATAATTTGGATACTTGGTATAAACCATTCAAGTACCAGCAAAAAGTATGGATCAAAATATACCTTTTGTTTTAAGGTCAAGATCTCCTCATGATTCACACCTACGATTATACCCTTCTTCAGCTGATCAAGCTCTTGTTTCAGACAGGAAATTTCTCTTTGATACTTCTTAATCAATGACTTTTCATCAATAATCTGAAAATGAAAAAAATGAGGTATCAACACTTTTGATCCTAAATCACTCAATAGTACGCAAGCATTTGGACAGATTAGACGAACCTTATTGCGTGAGGCATAAATTTCTACACGTTTGGCTCTGCTTGCAAATTTCAATGTGTTATGAGTTTCCTCCATATTACTAGATGCAGGAGTTACTGTACATATCAGCTGGGAAGGAGGTAAAATTTCTAGTAAGTGTTGGAAAAACCCCAAAAGGAAAAGAAGTGAGGGAAACCCAAAGGTTATATGATAATATTTTAAATTTACTAAGTACTTGCAATGTTATGAGGAAAACAAAACCAAATATTTTCCACAAGCACATTGTACTCACAGAAACATGGCCATGCCCACTCAATGAAGACTGCAGCAATCGGGTGAGTTTAGAATCTCGATAAGGAACATGAGATGCCTTCCCTTCACTAAGTTTTCCAATCACCTTTAGATCAGAAAATTGATAATAAGGTCAACAATGAAAACAAAATGCAGAGAAAGTACACATGAAAAATTAACTTTTGATATACTCACAGTTCCAAGAGTTAGAAGACTTTTATTGATGTAAGATCCTTCCTTTCTCCTCATTCCAGTGGTTTCGGTCTTAGAGCTTTCAGATCCAGCTAAATCAATTAAATTCTGAATTCAGAGAAAAAAATCAGACTGAGATGAATAATAAATGGATCAAATAGAGTGAAGGTCTAAGACAAGAGGCATACAAGCTGTGAAAATATCACTCCATCATAATCATCACCATGAGCGCTGCTCTCAATCATCTGTGAAGATAGGGATAAACAAAGAGGAAAATGAAGTAAGAGACCCCTAAAAGAAACAAAACAAGAAACCAACAACAATTCTGGGTTCAGTAAGAACACGAAAAAGTCAAACTACAACTATTTGAAATATAGGATGAAAACTATCCGAAGTACCATGATAAAGTGAGGGTCCATTGCAAGCCCATCAAAGACCCAGAGGTATATTGAAAGGACAGAAGAAAAAAAATAGTATCTACTTCAACTGTCCATTTCCTTTTAGGTTTCCAAAATTTCCAATAAGATGGACAATATCTGATCTTGCATCCTACTGTTAAAATAATGAAATTACTGCCAAGACCATTTAACAGCAATTCCACAATGATTAGCAAGGGTGAAAGAAAAAAACAATTCCTCATACCACCCCTATGTACTCAGCGGCTGCAAAATTGTTATCAGATTTTTTATTCAATATCAGAGTCTGGAATAAAGTCGGTCCTCTCCTGAAGACACTTGAGACTAGCATCAACATTTTACAGATACCTTATTATGATCATCTTTATATAAGTCTCTGATAATTTCAAGCAGCTCAACATAAAAAAATTTCATTGCGTATAACTAAAGAATGCAACAGAGAAGAAACCACAATGATAAAGATCCACAGAAGAAAGTTATTGCTTCAGAAGCAGAGACAAGGAGTAGAAAGACAAAGTAGAGAAAGGTATAAAAGTCATTTGACATGTAACCTACATACCAGAGTAAATATGGTGTGACTACGGCTACTGAACAGATTGAAATTATTGGAACCAACATGACGATGCTCTGCCATAGAAAAGCACTAATTAATATCATCAACGCAGAAAGTAATCAATATTTTCTGGTCTTTAAATTGTTAAGAAGAAAGTACAACAGATATTCTCAATACCTTCCCCTGCAGCAATAAAGGAAAGAGCATGGCCAGGCGATAATACAACTTCTTCCTTTATACCCTCAACATAAGTTCCCTGGCCAATGGTTCAAGCACAGAATGTTAAAAACACAGACCACAACTTAAAAGCCTTAAGGGCTAGATTAGATGGGAAGATTTGGAGAGAAAAGAATAGAAAGGGAGGGAAAGGAGGTGTAGGGCTTTTGCTTGGGAGTTTTTTAAGGAGAGAAAAGAATAGAAAGGGAGGGAAAGGAGGTGTAGGGGTTTTGCTTGGGAGTTTTTTAAGGAGAGAAAGGGAAAGAAAGGGAGGGAAGTGGAAGGATAAAAGGGAGGTCTTTCTCTCCATTTGCTTTCCTTCCTAAAGTGGGATGAAAGGGAAGGAAATGGAGAGAGTTTTAAAAAGGGTGTGAAATTACTTTTTTTATCCCTATAGGTAATAACAAATTACATAATCATTAAATACTTTATCCTCTCCTCAAGGTTATTTTTGTCAAAAAATATGTTTCTCTCCACTTCCCTCCAAACTCCCAAATAAAAAAAATTCTATTTCTTTCCTGTTCCAACCCAAACTCTCAAACAGCATTTAAATAAATCACCTCACCTTCTTTTCTCTTCTCTTCGCTCCTTTTCCCTTCTTTTCTTCCCCCTCCTAAACTCCCAAACTAGGCCTAATAGTAACCCCGCGATTTCGAAAAATGAATATTGACATATGAATCAACCGCAAGAATCATTTAAAGTCTAAACCAAGGAAATTAAACGTGTATTAAAAAAAAAATCTAATCGATGTAATCTGCCCAAAAGCACCATAAATCTCTTTTTGCTGAAATTCCTTTTTGTTTCCCGGAGAATACTCAGAGATAGAGAATGTTCTCCTTAATTGTATTGAACACAAGAAAAGTCAACAATAAAATGTCCCACAAGATCAGCATGCTAAGTTAATATACAAACCTGTGCATCTTCTCTAACACGTAAATTTTGACCAGTTGGATCCAGCAAGTCATTTATCACCTGATATTGGAAACATAAACAAGCAGATAAAGGAACCTCCCATTATGGATCATAAATAAATGCTAGAAAATTATCTATGAATGAAGTGCAGATAGGAAGTGATACTCCACGATGATGACTTTATGAATAGATCCAAGAACATAAATTCCTCATATAAGCTCAAGTTAAGAGCAATGGGCGTTGTAACTCAAACAGCACATTCATTTAGTCTGAAATGCTAAGAAGAACAATATCAAAAGTGAGAACTAACCTCATTATATATTTCAAGATATGATACTCGAAGTAAGAACTCCCGCCCTGGAGTCTGAACCACGAACCGCCGGAATCATATAAGTAAAAAGAGTGAATCAATAAGACAATTGGAGTTCAGATGCAAAATTGTGCATCAAAAAATTGCAGTGTCAAAGAAAAAGCCAAATAAAAACCCCTCTTTTCTTACATCCTGAATCATGCTGAAAACATCCTTTATAGCCAAGGGTATTATTCCAGGAGAATTTTGGTCACCCTGCAATAAACAACACACCAAATGTTAACAGTGAGAAAACTCAAAGACCAAAAGCTTCACACATTCACCATGCATAAAAAGTCATAAGTTTCACTTGGCAAGCAAATATACACAAGAAAGGAAAGGAAGTATATGAACAATCATAGATTCATAACGTAGTATTGCCGACAAGAAAGCGAGATTACAAATTTATAAAGACAAATCTCCTGCATACTTTTATGCACTGCCATAAGTTAAACACTTCGATATTACTTGGAAAACATGTTGACTTGACCGAAGAGTTTATACATTCAACAAAATTTAACCTTGACCAATTAAGAAAACAAGAAAATAAATATCACCATGTTAATACGCCACATCAATCAATTAAGGAGTCTCCAATCAGGCAAAGCTAATTTCATATCTACCTATAAATAAACTATATTCAACGACTTCATGAAGTCTTACATCCAACAATGCCTACATCTGAACAGCAGATTTCTCAGAATCACACAGCCTTATAACTAAATAAAATAAAGCCTCAATACAAGATAACAGTTGCATTTCGCTAATTCCTATTACCCTGCCATACGACTTGACTAATCAACAGATGATCATTGTAAATTCAGTAGACCTTATGATATCTTCATATCCTTTAAGAAGAGTAGAACAATGAAATATCACAGTGGTTAAGAAAACTTACATGCATTGTGTGAGTCTTTCCACTACTTGTTACACCATAAGCAAACACAGTTCCTGCAACATTAATGTGACTTACTTTACTTCCAAAAACTTGCAAATGATTTCAGATAAAATCCATTCAGTTTGGATCAGATTATATACAGTACATCGGCAATTAAAAAAGTACAAAGATAAGGAACCACAAGGTGATGCGCAAATAAGATGAGAATGGGAAGTAGTTGACCACAAAAACATGTAAGCTACTGTAAAAGAGAAAAGTATCATCTCCCTTACCCAAACATAGTTTTACAGTAAAGTAAGAACTTAGCAATATCTTCATATTCCTCCATAGAAAATTAACATTATAAGTAAGCTTACCATTGACACCTTCCATTGCAGCCTTCACTACAGGTCGAGCAGCTACTTCATAAACGTCCTGAGTACTTGTATTAGGACCAAATACTCTGTCTAAAGGAAACGAAAAAATAAACAATAAGCACAGTCGCACATCCGGTTTATGTATTTATTAGCTCAAATGCAGTACCGCTAATTAAAGTTCAGACGCACTACCACTGGATTTGCAGTCCTCTAAACTATTCCTTAAGTTACTGATAATTTGATCGGAAGACAAGAACCGTACCGAATGCATAAGCAGTTGCAGGATTATACTCGTTTCGAACAATTTTATCGCCATCAGCATACCAAGCAATCTCGTCGCCCCTCTGATATTCGCGTTCACTGCCACAGAAAATTTAGTAATTGCAATTTGCCCCCACATTGTGTGAAACTTCAACCCTAACCAAGAACATACTCCAAATTGAACAAATCAAACGCCTATAGATCTGAATCAGTCAATCAGATCTAGCATTTTTACCTCATAGGTCTAAAACGAATCGTCACAGATATACTATCTCCCGATTTCGACATATCGACAGGCTCAGCTAGTAGTTCATCCGCCGATGGAAAATCAACTGGAGAACGGTTATTATACCCTCTCGAATACATCGAATCAGACCTGCTCCTACTGGGCGTCATGGATCTGGAACCATAACCATTAGCCGAACCGTAAAAAGAAGTCGCCGAGGATGAGCAAGAGCGCGGCATCAAGCGACCATTCATGAAAGAGGAAGAGGAGGAAGTCGATGAGTACGGACTCGATTGCTTCCTGTAGTGAAATGGCGAGCTACTTCGTCCTCTGGATGAAGACGCCGCCATTGCTCACCTCACCGACCGGTCAGAAATTTTATATTCAAAAAAAAATTCCAAAATCAGAAATAAAATCACTAACCGAAATGCGTCCGGAAATGAATGAAAGCTGAGAGTAAAAGAACAGAAGAAGAAGAAGAAGAAGAAGAAGAAGAGGAGGAAGAGGAAGAATGTGTCAGAGTGTCACATGGCGTGAATCAATAAAGTGAAGAACATCGTTAGATTTTTAATTTGGTTTCACGCTTTATTCAAATGGTGCCGGCCAAGTGTAAGGGAAGCTTCAGAAGTTAGAGAGAGAAAAGATAAAAACACATATGACTGTGTGTATTTATATGGTGGGTACTCTCTATAGTGAGTGAAGTTTTCCTTTCTTCTTCTTTAAGACAAAGAGAGTTGCAGAGAGTAGAGAGAGAAAGAGAGAGAGGGAGAGAGAGAGAATAGTGACAGATGATGAGTAGGAAGGAGGACTGGACTGGAGGAGGAAGGAGGAAATGAGAACGATAGGGGGAATTGTTTTTGTGTCTTCTATTTTTTGAATTTAAATTATTTTGAGGGAAAAAATAAATAAATTTTTTTTGACGTTTACCAATATTAGTATTTTTCTAGGAAAAAAAATAGAAGTATACATATTTTGAATGGTTAGGTGACGTGGCGAGAGGGGTGGCGGTTGGAGTTCAAACCGAGTGCGTGGACTGGTGGTAGCCCGCGCTTAAATGGGGTAGTTTTTACCGGTGCCATTTGAAATATTGAGGTAAAATCGAGCGGGAATAACAGTGTCCGCCCGCTAAGGACAAGTGGAAGCCCACTGGAGACACTCACTCGGACACCTGGGGATTTTTTTTTTTTTTTTTTGGTTAATTGCTAAACGTCACCCCTCTGGTGTCTAAATAAACTTTAACCTCAAATTCAATAAATAAACAATTCATCTTCAAAATCAATCAATTTATTTAAAATACTTAAACTATCATTAATGTAAATTATGATTTATTACAAAATACTCTTAAAATTCATAAAAAATTATTTTTGTTCAAAATCTAATTTATATTTATTGAACTTTCTTCCATTTATATGGTAATGTGGTGATTATCAAATTTGTTGCCAAATAAGTTAATCCCATAGCAAGAAAAAGCAGAGGGGTGAAGCAGCTCTTCGAGCAACCCTTTTAACTGTCGCCTAATCCCCCAACATGTGGAGACGACTTCCTCGACCTAGCACTGGATATCCAGAAAAACAGAATCAATAAAGTCAAATTATTATGAATAGGACGATGATACACATTTACTTTTATTACAAAATACTTCATTATACTTTGTAATAATATATTTTGTAGTCTATATTAGTAAAAGATATATTAGTTAACACCAAAAAATATTTGTTATTTTTTAAAATAAATAAATTGTTAGGATTTTTTATTAATTTATAGTAATAACTACAAAAAATCAGTAATATTTTCTTTAAAAAAAATTAAGTTTTCATCTATTATTTTAATACTTGCTTACAGCTATTATTAAATCTTTGTTACAATAAGTTATTACAAATCCTAACATGTTAAATTTTTTATTAAAGATTTCAAGATAAATATTTGAAGTTGAAAAATATTTTATTTATAAATGAATGTTTTATTTCCTCAATGAATTAAATTTAAAATATACATGCTATTTTAATTTAAATAATTAAATTTTTTAAAGTTAAATAATCAATCTTGTAAGAATATAGATTACAAAGATATTGTTATAAATTTGATGAAAAAATTTGTAATAACATATTCTTAGTTTATATTGTTTAAAAATTACTATTTAACTACGATAAATATTTTATTTTATAAAAATAAATAACGATAAAAATTTGTCACTAATTTATTATAATAAATTAAGGGGCATAATAAACCTAACTCGGGAATATGAATGTATAGCGCGAAAAAAATCATTATTTTCCCTACTCTTTCTCTCTCTACACAGTTTCTCTCTAACTTCTCTCTACTTCTTCTCCACTCTAAAACTAAAATTTTTAACATTGAACTCGTATTGGAGGTAGATATAGATCATTACGAAGATTTTGTAGAAAAAAATATCAATTTAGATGTAAGAAAAATAAATAAAAAAAAATTTCAAAACAGGGTTCGGATCGCCCGGACGGGCGACCAGCACACATCCGGGTCGCCGGCCCGGGCGATCCGAGTTTTTTTTTAAGGAATAAAGAATTTTTGTTGGTATTTGAAAAACTTGAAACATGAATAACTCTGCGATCGGATGTCCGTTTCACGCGTATGACCACTCGTTTTGATGGCTCTCGTAAAGAGGAACGCAACGGCATCGTCGGAAAATTGATCCGGACGCATTTCATGTCAAAAAAATTGCGTGCAAAAAGAATTTCAATATTTACCAACTTCAATCATTTGAATTTTTAATTAGAGAAAAAATAAGACCGCTCCTATATTTAATTTTCGAATTGATGGCGTAATTTTTTAGTTAACAAGAGAGAAAGTATTAGAAAATTATAAAAACGTAAATTAAAACGAAAATATGAGGTTTTTGTGGGAACGGTTGGTGGAAACCTCCTTAAGGATGTTTTTGACGCGTAGGTCTCGAAAAAATAACCAAAATGCCCACAAGAATCGCCTCAATCGGACGTCCGAGCGCAAAGTTATGTCCCGTCAAAGTTTTTTACTATACGAAACAATTTTTTGCCCCGAAACGCGTCCGGATCATTTTTTCGACGATGTCGTTGCGTTCCTCTTTACGAGAACCATCAAAACGAGTGGTCATACGCGTGAAACGGACATCCGATCGTAGAGTTATTCATGTTTCAAGTTTTTCAAATACCTACAAAAATTCTTTCTTTCTTAAAAAAAAAAAAAAAAACCTCGGATCGCCTGGGCCGGCGACCCGGATGTGTGCTGGTCGCCCATCCAGGCGATCCGCCCATGTTCGGGTCGCCTGTCAGGGCAATCCGAGCCCAGTTTTGAAAAAAAAAATTTTAATTTTTCTTACATGTAAATTGATATTTTATTCTACAAAATATTCGTAATGATCTATATCTACCTCAAATATGAGTTCAATGTTAAAGATTTTAGTTTTAGAGTGGATAAGGAGTAAAGAGAAGTTAGAGAGAAACTGTGTAGAGAGAGAAAGAGTATGGAAAATAACGATTTTTTTCGCACTATACATCCATGTTCCCGAGTTAGGTTTATTGGCCCCCATAAATTAATGCCATTTACTGTAAAGAAATAAATATGTTTTCGTCTATTACTGTAATACTTTACTTAAAGTTTTTATTTAATCATTGTCATAAGAAATTACTACAAATCCTAACAAGTTAAAATTTTTGTAAATTCTAGTAAATATTTGAAGTTGACAAAATCTTATATTTTAGTATAACTGAATATTTTTTTTTATTGAATAAAATATAAAATTACCATGCTATTTTTCTTAAATAATAAAGTTTTTAAAAATAAATACTACTAAAAATATACTATTACAAAGTATAAGGAAGTATTTTGTAATAAATTATAAATATAAATTAGGTTTTGAACTAAAATGATTTTATATTGAACTTTAGGAGTTATTTTGTAACAAACCATAACTTACATTAACGGTACTATATGCATTTTAAATAAATTGATTGATTTTAGGAGATAAACCGCCTCTTTCTTTAGTTTAGAGTTAAAGTATGTCTAGCTCTCCACTTCAGGTGGGTATATTATAATTAACTTTTTTTTTTTAACATATCGTGTATGAATTTTATTCAGAATATCAGAATTTACGAACATTAAAATATATTTGAATAATCAAATTATCCAAATATGCTAGAGCTTGGCCCTAATGAGGTGGTTAACGAGGTAAATATCAAACATCGTAAAGTCAAATGTTTGACTTTTTTCATCTATCAAAGATACCAAAACAGAAAATCAAGCGTTTACATAATTTAAACTAGTCCAAAAAGGAAAAAGAAGGCCCCAATCCAAGAAAACACATTGGACAAGGGTGGGCCATCCACACAAACCCAAGCTTAGGCCACATATTTCCCGAGCCTTGCAAACCAAGAAAACCCAAGAGAAAGTTAGGGCAAACAGAATAGAAGCAGGAAAAATGGTTGCTTTCCAAACGGCGTCGAAGGCTATACACCACCATTACCAAACACCAATCCCCACAATCAGAAGCCCGACACCATATCGCCACTGAAGAAACCCCAAGGAGAAAACCACTATCAACATCATCATATCAGGTCAGGTGCCAACTGTGAGGAACTGCGTCCTTCCCCTCCACACGAACCGATCAAGCACTGCCTATGTTATACCAACAACTCCAAATCCAAAATCAGAAAAGCTACAAGGCAGAGGAGGGAGAACTACATAATCGCAGAGAAAGCCAGGACAACAGAAACACCACACTAGTTTCCTCAGCAGGCAGTTTCGAAGAAAAATCACCATCAAGAAAGCTATCAAAGACAGCACAAGGCTCGGTGGTGAAGAAACCTATCGACCTGGACAGCCCAACAGCTTGAAAATCCGACGCTCTGCATCGTCGTTGCCACAACCACCATCAAAAAATTAGAGACCAAACCTACCACAACCGGAGCCCAAACAACCGAAACAACAAAAACTTTCCAAAGCAAGAAAATTTGAAAACCTTAACGTTGCAATACTCTGCCAAATTTAGCTATTCTCCCTACCGCCAGCAAGGAGTACAACCCTCACAAGGGCTCGTCCTACCCACAGAAGGGAGAGACGGTTTCGCAGCTCAACCCCTAGTTGATAGAGCGTTTTTTGGCTCTCTTTTCCACTATTTGAGGAGATTTATACTTTTAATGTTAAGTGGAACTTTTTTCAAATGGAACTCTTTTTTTAGCCAAATTTTTTTTAAGTTAAAAAAAAAAAAAAACCTTTCATTTTACAGAAAAAATAAAATCTTGTATTTGTATTAGTTTGCCACGGTTTGAAACTTTTTTTATGCATTGGCAAATTTTGAGAAAAGAATATTCTTGAGGATATTATTTTATGGGGTAAACTTTTCAAACAAGGTGAACTAAAATCTTAGGTGACTCAATTTGAACAAGAATACATACAAAACTCAAGCTAAACTATTGAGAATTTTATTGGCTAATTAAAGAATGAATGAAACCCTTATAAACTTGGGTAATCCTCTTCCTCTCGAGGTATTTTAGGGGTGAGTTAGGCTGCTTGAATTTTAACATAGTATCAGAGCCAAAATGTTAGGCGATCTGCAAATGAAGTCTTGTAGAATTTCACGCTTCAGGGCCAAGTGACTAGCCCTGGGAGTGAGGGGTGTATTGAGAATCTCACATCGGCTAATTAAAGAATAAATGAAGTCATTATAAGTTTGCGCAATCCTCCTCCTCTTGAGGTACCTGTTTAGATGAGTTAGGCCTATGCCTAGTTTTTAACATGATATTAGAGCTAGAATATTGGGCCACTCGTAAATGATGTCTTGCAGAACTTCACGCTCAAAGCCTAAATGACTAACCCTAGGCGTGAGGGAGTATATTGACAATCCCACATCGGCTAATTAAAGAATGAATAAACCCTTTTATAAGCTTGGATAATCCTTCTCCTCTTAAGGTACATTTTGGAGTGAGTTGGGCCAAAGTCTAGCTTTTAACATGGTATCAGAGCCATGTTGATATCACTCTTATGATGAAGAAACGTCTGATTGCCTTAGTTGCATATTCTAATCCTTTTCTTGGCGGTAGCAGTGGACACTTGTGTAGCTCTTGGCGAAGGGTTTCCACATGGTCTAATATATCAATAACTAAGGGAGCCAAGCAAGAATGAGACTAAGGCTATAAGAGCAACACTTACTAATACCCAAAATCCTAGTGTCTATCTATCATTATCCTCATGGTATACCAAATCAATATTCAGAATAGTGATCCAACATTCAGAGCATAGTAAAGGTAGCAAAAAAAAGGCAAGTTAAGTTTATTTCTGTTTCACATTTGACTTATTGAATAGATATGATCCAAATGTTGCAGTTGTTGGTTGGTGTTGGTGTCCACTATATCCAAAAGCCACAAGATATATTTCCAAGTAAAATATTGCAGTGCCAAGAATAGAAATGGAAACACATATACTTTCTCTTTCACCACAGCTCGAAGGCTTAACAAGCAAAAGCTAAGATGCCAAGGAAATAATCACAAGCCTATAGCAAGAATCACTTGAAAAATTGCACATGTTAGGCATCGGCCATATTACGAATCACTAAGGAATGCTCCTATCAAGGAATAAAGATAAAGAGTTTTAGTCCAAATGCATTTGTTCACATTATTGGCAGCAGAACCGTTGTCTTGGCCTAGAACTCTTGTTAAAAACAAAACCAAGTTTACACTAACATAAAAAAAAAGGCTAATGTTACCAGACCTTGATTTGTGTGAGTTGGAGAAATGCAAAACTCCAGCCTCCTGAGTTTTTTCTTTTAATGTTGTTCCCGAAAAAGAAAGAATTGTTCTTTTTATTGATTCTATTTAGCAGAATAGGCAGTTAATTATAATTCTCCTGAGTTATAACTCATTTTTTCAATATTTTCCCTTTTTCTAGCCTTGTAGGAATGTCTATTGCAACTCTGGTACCATGATAAAACTAAGAAAGTTGGAAGAAGAATTATGCAGCAAGCTTACTTCACTGTTTACTGAATAGTTGAGCAATATAAATAATAAGCTCTATTAGACAAACTAATCATCAATCTCATATTCGTGAGATTCTCTCTAATCACAGGAGATTACGAATCACATAAAATAAGGATACTACTTAATTATCTAACTAACCCTACTATACTAAAATAACAAGTAAAATCTGGTATAGAATCTAGTAGAATCCAATGATATATGGGACATCTCTAATACAATCCCTCAAGTTAGAACATGTAAATTACGAAAAATTTTACAATGGTTAATGAGAAAGTTATTGATGTGAAATTTATAAATGCACAAATATCAGACAAATAATATGATGATGAATAAAGAACATCCTACAAGTATTGCTATCTAACTGGTGAACTAGCCTACTTCTAACTAGACTTAAAAAAAATTGATTGATTAAGATTAAAACTAATAAAAGCTAATAATTAAAACAAATAATAAACGAAAACTGTTTAAGAAAAGTTTATGACAGACAAATAAAAGTTGTCTATGAAGATCTTCAAATTGTGCCATCACATCTCCTCCATTGCGATTCTCTTCCATCACACCTGCACTTTCTTCATAGGAAGATCCCTTGGACTATACCCTTGAGAACTATTAAGCGTTATCTTCTCTATTAAGTTCCAAGCATCTTTCTCCAAATTGGACATAAAAGCCCCTCCATTCACTGCATCTAGTGACGATCTAACCTCCAAACTACATCCATTATAGAATGTTTGTGCTTACATTCCTAGTTGCATCCCATGATGTGAACACATTCTAAAGCATTCCTTAAAACATTCCCAAACATCATGTAATGACTCCTTGGTTTAATGCACAAAATTGTAAATTTTATATCGCATTTGGATAGTCTTAATAGGAGGAAAATTTTTATTTAAAAATGTTAGACCAAAAATAATTGTGGGATTACGATGACTCCAAGGCTCGTTACACTGTCGCTTTCCCTAAGGCTTATTTCGACCCACCATTACCTTGGTATGTAACTGGGTTCAGTGAAATATCATCAAGGGTACAATGAAGCCTTATGCTTGACAGCGTCTTGCATTAACAATATCAAATCCTAGAGTATTACCAATTCTACGAAAATATGAGAACATCATAGGATACTAATAGGAGACACTTTAGGATCATAAGAGGTTTACGAGACTTTAAGTTAATAGATATCATCTTAAGTCCTTCCATTTTTTTGTGTGCTACCTATCCTTTTATAGATAGGCTTACACCTCTAGTTTAAGGTCATAATTTTTTAGTTTAGAATTATATATCTAATAAATGGACTTTCATAACCAATTATAACTATTATGAACATTCATAAATGATATATAAAGATATGTCCATTAGTTATGTTCCAAGAACCTCCTCGATTCATATTGTCATGTTCATAGTATTCTGAAAATCTCCAACAATCTCCCACCATTTTAAGAATATATTAAAAAATCATATACCTGGAAATCATATTCATAAATAAAGGTATCTTGTTATTTGAACCTTTACATAGTAAATTACGTCATAATTAATCAGAACGACGTGGTAGAATAAATCTTTGAACCAGTGATTCTATGTCGATTAATTAAACTTACTCTACACATAGATTTCAAAACCTATAAATACTCTAATCAAACTGACACTATTATGGCCATGTGTTTCTATTCAATTCATGAATGCTGTCAGAGTCAAGCCCTTAACTCTGAGAAGCAGCTGCACTTCACATTAATATAGGTGGCTATGCATATAGAGTGTTCCCATAGTATAAACTCTTACATTAAACCTCCAGGTCCATTAAAAGTTTTAAACTCAACCTTCTTACCAAACCTATAGGATACCAAACACTTTACTCAGGATGGAGAGATAATAATATTATAGTGCTTGCAATCACATATATAACAACTTTAACTCATTGAACTCAAGACTTGATGTTGTATCAAGCGTTGAGTCGAGTGCCATTATTGGTGATTCTGAGATATGAACTTGTGACCCATCCCCATTTAACTTTTAAACACAATAGCTCTCTTGTGAGATCATTCCAATATATTGGATAGAATTTAATTTAATTTGCAAAATAAATAGTGATCACTTTAACCAAATATTTGATATAACTTTTAGTTATAAAGTCCTCTTGTACTTTCTACAAGAAATTTATATTTTTTAACATAAGTCATAAGTCGTGGTACTAATTGACTTATCATTTCATTTTCTGAGAACTCATCCCTTAAGAGATGCTCACTTTTAAATTTTAGGCATAGGAATTGAATAATAATTAATTTAATATTGATTCAATAAAAGCAATAATCCTCTATAGAACCCTTTGGTTCTATTGGTTGTAAACCAATGTACTTTATCATCATTCATATTCAATTTCTTTTCCACCAAATTTTCATTGAAGTTCATGAACCTTTTCATCCAAATAACTCTGCAAATGCATTGGTTAGAGCTTTTCTTTAATACATGTCTCATATGGGATAATTTTGTTCTTTCTAGTTTGAATTTATTATATCAACGAGCTGTTTATACAACTCTATCACCCATAACCTTAAGAACAAATAGAGTCTGATAATGTGGCATTATTTTTTGCATGACACTATATTTTCCTTCGCAAGCACACAATTATATTGTGACATGTAAAGAGTTAAATTTCAAATTCCAGTGAATTCAAAAAATAATGCATCATAATTATATTTCCTCTTTTGTCATGCTTTGCCAATTCAATAAATAACTTGCAATCGTTTGTTATAAATCATCAGCTTTGAGAGTTTTTATTCTCTTTTAAGACATAATCTTCTAAACTAGAAGATAATCACAACATGGTATAGAATAATTCTTTATAAGCATATTAAAATATCATGTTCACTAAAGATTAGATAAAATGAAAACAACATATATATTACTATGTATCACATCTAGACAAGTTTGCAAATAAATAACAATAAATATGTATGATATTTTTATATAATTAAGCATGCATTTCTCCATGTGAATATACTTTAAAAAAAGTTATCCAACAAATGAAGAATATCAAAAACATTAAATTATTTATAAATTAAGAGAGAACAAGAAATCTCTTACTTGTATGCTTCCTTTACGTAGTATATAGTAATATAAGAGAAAAAAGGATCAGTAGAAAGCACCAAAATAGAGGTTTTGTCTGTAGGTATTAATTTCTGATTCGACCGTCAAAAGATGATCTTCACTGTCTAAATTGAAGAACTGCCTCTCCTCTACAACCAAACAAATGTCTAAAAAGAGTTTCTTTCTTGGCTATCCCAATGGTGTTAAAAAATACAAAATCTAGCTCAAAAATAAACTAGGGGTGAGAGTAGTAATTAGTCGGACGTTATTTTTAATGAATCTAACATACCTTGTCTTAAAGATGAAACTGTTCTCACAATTACTAATGATCAATACTTAGTTAGGGTAGTCTCAAATGAGGTGGAGACACCGCTAGGATTGTTTCTAATACAGAACTTGAACCTAAGAAGAACAGGTCAATTCATATCAAATACCCGAAAACAGTAATGGATCTGAGTCAGAAAATTCTGACAATGATGATGATAATGCTGAAGCCCAATCTTAGGCCCTCAATGATTATCAGTTGGTTAGGGATAGGGCTAGAAGGACCTTTAAGAAACCTACTAGATATAGCTATTCATCTTATGTTTCTTATACTTTAGCTGCTGCATCTTTTATTGAGAAAAGAACCTGTGTTTTGATGAGGCTCTTAGGGTTAGCAGCCCTAATTCTAAACTGTGGATGCATGCTATGAATGATGAAATTTCATCTTTGCATAAAAACAAAACTTGGGTCTTAGTTCCTAAACCGAAACAGAAAGTAATTGATTGTAAATGGATTTTCAAAATTAAGGAATCTGATTTTAAAAATGAACCGCCTAAATTCAAAGCTAGGTTAGTTGCAAAAAGCTTTTCTAGCATTGTTTTTTTAGAAATATTTTCTCCCGTTTTCAAATATAAGACAGTTAGGATAATGCTTTTTATTGTTGCTTTCTTTAATCTTGAGTAAGAACAATTTGCTGTTAAAACAACATTCTTACATGGTGACCTTGGTGAAATAACTTGTATGAAACACCTCCTGATTTAAAGGTTAAAGGCAAAGAGAATTTTGTATGTCTACTTAAAAAGTCTCTTTAGACTGAAGTTGCCCTCGAGACAATGGTATATAAAGTTTGATACCTTTATGCACAATTCTAGTTTTTAAAGAAGTAGCTTTGATAACTGTTTGTATTACCATGGTGATTCTGTTGATAATACCGTATATCTCTTACTTTATGTTGATGATATGTTAATTGCATGTAAATAGAAAGATGAACTAATCAAACTAAAATCTATTTTAAAATTTGAATTTGACATGAAAAATCTAGGTACTGCATCTTGAATTTTGAGAATGAACATTTTGAGAAATCGAGATAATCACTCTTTAATTATTTCTCAAAAACCCTTCTTAAAGAAAATGGTTTCAAAGTTCTCCATGAATTCTTGCAAACTTGTTTGCACTCCTCTAGCAAGTCATTTTCAGTTGTTTTCTAAACTTGTCCAAAAACTGTTTTTGAAAATAAAGAAATGGATAATATTCCTTATAGAATGGCAATAGGGTTAGTTATGCATTCAATGATTCTACTAGACTCGACATTGCTTTCTTTATAAGCCTTCTCAATCATTTCATGTCCAATCTTGGAAAGGATCATTGGACTACTTTAAGATGTCTTTTAAGATATCTAAATGTTACAATTGATAGAGGTCTATATTTTTAAAAATGGTCGAAATCTTTTGAACTAATAGGATATGTAGATTCAGATTTTGCTGGTGACAAAGATTTTTGAAAATCCACTACTGCTTACTTCTTTACTATTGCTGGAAACTGTATTTTCTGGAAATCTCAATTGCAACCTGTGGTTGCTTTATCAACCACCTAGAAGCTGAGTTTATTACTATAACTAAAGCAACTAAAGAAGCACTTTGGATCTAAGGCCTCTTGTCCCAATTGAATCTTAATTTGTATTCTAAAGCTATCTTTACATATAGTCAAAGTTGTTTACACTTATGCGAAAATTTTGTTATCATGAACACAATAAAAATATAGATATGAAATACCATTTCATTAGAGAAAAAGTTACAAATGACATCATTGATAATGAAAATTAATAGCAATGACAATCCTGCTAATTTTTGTACTAAAATTGTTACTATTGACAGATTTGTTCTTTGCAGAGATTTACTCCATATTAATACTGGTTAAAACTTTAAATGTTTCTAATATTGTGTGCAACGTGGAGTTTGTTGGATTATGCCTACAATATTTGGGCCTTTATTCACCCAATGATGATTATGGATTTGGTCATCAACATTTAACCTCTTGGGCTTGGGCTAGCTTTGGGACGCCATGCAAGATCACTCCTTTGACCGAGACCCTCAGTTTCCCCTCCCCTCTCTCTCTCTCTCTCTCTCTCTTGGGACCACTATATAATCTCTCTTTCTCTCAAACCTTAACCTAATCTCTCCCCTCTTCCTCTCTTCTCTAGTTCTTGGCCGCTTCCCTTGTAAGCTACACACTTGCCTTGTTCATTCTACTCCTCTCGTGATACTCTTTTGTTGCCTTTTGTGCGCCTTTGACAGAATCTCGACGGCATCTTGTATTTGTCTAATTTCATGGAGTATCTTTTGAAGTTAGAATGATTTTGAGAGGTTGTTTAGAGGTTATCCATTAAGTTTGTTGAGGACTGATTCTCTGAGAGTGTTTCCACACTGTTATACTGATTTTTTTGTTTTCTCCTTTCATCATATTTATATTCTACATCTCATTAGAAGATCTGGTAAATAACTTGTTTATTACTATTTGTAATGAATAAGTTATTTTAATTCGGTATTTTCAATTTAAGTTGTAATATAAGTGTGGTGATTCGTGGTTAATCACCTAACAACCAGTTTTTTAGACAAAAGAACAAGAAGAAAGAGGGTGGACCTCTTGCGAGTTGGATCAACCACCATCGACCTTTCCTCTGCATTTATGAAGTATTTTTGAACCATGCATGTGAATACACATATGGCTTAGCTGCACCGATGCATATTAATGGCTATCCGAACCATGTATTTGGTTGCTCCTGTCATTTCCAGTGCAAGGCTTTTACAGATATCAGAAACATACAATATAAAGTTTTCATATAGGGGATCATTTTTGTGTCATAAATAATTAAATTAATTTCTTTTCACTTGTTTGCTTTAAAGTACCCATCTTCTCTTCTGTTATAAATAATTTATTTTCACATAATCTAATAACAAATAATATTTTTTTTAAAATTAAAAATCAATCCAAATAAAACCTATCTAAAAATTCAGGAAAGAAAAAATATTTATAAGTTAAATTATTTTAAAAAGCATGTGTGTCTATATAAATATAAATTTCCTTAGAATTCAATAATTTTTATTAGGCTTTAAGATTTTATAAGATTTGAGTATCATAAATAATATGTTTTTATCTATATTAACATGTATTATAGGGACACATGTTAGATCGACCCTATTTAAAATATTATTATTAAGTGTTTTCTTTTTTTATAGTGAGATAGAAAGAAAAATAAGATGGATGAGTACTGTTGAAAAAAAATAATGCAAAAGTGGTGCTTTTAAGTAGATTACTTTCGGTCTTTTTCAATGATGTGTCAAATTGAAAAAGCTAATTTTTGCTTGAGGAAATATTAATTATATATGTTACACGCTGCGAGCAATTTTATTCAATGGATTATAATAATTGGAAATATTCCATTTAAGTACATTTTTTTAATTCGTCATCACATGGCAACGTGATTTCAATTCTATGCAGATAATAAGGGGAACAATACCATTGATTCCTTGTTTCTTAAACCAGGGACAACTTAGGGCAAGAAAAGAAAACATGGCCTAACCAACCATGATTAACATTGAGCTACATTTTTTTTTAATTAATTAAAATAGTTTAATTTCAAATTTTATTTAGTTTTTTAAAGTAAATTGTTTTAAACTTCTTTCTCATACTTGTAAAAAAATGCACATATTTTTATTATTACATTTTGGTTGTCAATCTTATAAATTATTAACATATTGTTACTTTTTTATACTTATTAATTTGATCTCATTCACTATTTTTTCTATTTTTTAGAAAAATATTTTTTTCTACTTGAAAATATGGAAAAGGCATTATATATTCTTACTCAGGAAACTTAGGTCATTTTTTACATCTTTTTTAGTGATATTTACCAAATTAATCATAATATGCTACGTTGTCTTAACTCTTAAATTGACAAGCAGTAAATAGAAGGAGTATTGCCTATTTACTTTTGATTTTTTTAAAAAAAGTAGCTTTAAAGAGATTAAATTGGAAATGGTTTTGAATAATCCTTTGCTTGTTAACTGCGGATGAAACTAAAATTTTGTAATAAGTTTAAAAAATATAGTTGGAAAAAACGGGTAAACTTCAATGAGAAACAATCATAGCTAGTATATGTAGCTAAATTATATATTAGTGATATTTAGTTTCGTCAATGCACCGACACCCATAATATGGCCAAATATTTTTGAATGTGCTAATATTTCTCAAAACTCCATCACAATCACACAAACAATAAATAATAATATCCTCAATGACACTTGCATTTTTCTTTTTTCACACTCAAACTTGAATGATATAGTTTTGGTATTTTCAAATGCTAAATTTGGTGAACCATTTTTTGTTTTAATATAATAGGAGTCACACTTTTTGTATAAAAAATACATTAATAAAAATAAATTATTTAAGCATAATTTTAAATTAGAGAGAAAAAAATGAGAATAATTTCTTCATCTAGCAAGAACCAGACTCCAATCTTCCAATTAAGAGGTATCAACAAATCTTCCAATGGTCTATGTATTTCACGATTCAAAACTATTTAAACTGCCTTATAATCAAACATGTTTAAGGAGCTCTAACAAAGCTTTTCTCGCACATAAAATTTCAAACTTAAAAGCTTGATTTAAGAGATATCAGATCTAAACATCTCATTAAGGATCATTTAATATGTTTTCTGATAAGTTATCTAATAAATTTTTTTAATAATTGTTATTTTTTAAAAATTTATGCTTTAAAGTTTAATATTTATTTATTTTAAATTTCTAATGAAATTAATATAAAAAAATATTGCAAAATAAGTATTAATTATATGTTGTATTAGACGATCACAATCTTGTTAATAAAAATTTTATATGGCACAATATGTTTTCGTATATATAATATTTTATCATAATTTGCTAGTTGTATATTGTTGAATATTAGAAAAAAAATCATATTGATAAAAAGGTTTGTTAGTTGTATATTGTTGAATAACCCATATTATAGTATATGAAAACTTAAGAGAAATGAAAAGAAAGAAGTGGGAAGGATCGGGTGAGAGATTAGGATGAAATTCTTTAAACTCTTTTTAAAAATATTTTGAACAGTTTCGGTAGGTTAAGCACTTTTT
This sequence comes from Catharanthus roseus, assembly GCA_028651295.1. Taxonomy (NCBI): domain Eukaryota; kingdom Viridiplantae; phylum Streptophyta; class Magnoliopsida; order Gentianales; family Apocynaceae; genus Catharanthus; species Catharanthus roseus. Next base: position 3,580,744 of record JAPQWS010000124.1, on the reverse strand, counting down.
TCAATAGCGAGAAGAACCTTTAAATAAGTCTAATTCTTTACCGGATTTGTAGCATTTAGGAGTCGCACACACGTTGATATGCTGCTGAAGATTAACTCATTTCAACTAACCAAACCTTAATACTTTTAAGGTGAATGATTAATTAACATAAAGTTAAGATGTCTAATGCCTATTGCTTCATACAATAATAGTTGCAATTCTATTTTTTTTAAATGTAGGGGAATATAATTCAAACCTAATATATATCATATAGTGGTAAGAATTGTTTCTATCAATTGAACTATTATAATATTGCCACTTAGTTATAATGCCCTATAGTCTTTATGGTCTTTGATTTTCTTTTAGAGGGTTAAGTTTGATTTGATCTCCGCCAGGATCGTATAGTAAAATTTTCTAATACACTCTCTAATATATACATTTTATAGTAATTTTATTTATATAAATTATATAGAATAAAAGATAAACCCTAAACTGTAAAAGATAAAACCCTAAAGGAAAGTTATTATTAAAAAGAAGTGTACTAGAGAGTGTGTTAGAGGATTTTGAGTGATTTGGTAGGAATTTTCTACAACCCCTTTGTGCTTGTGCTACAAGAGTAATGATTCTTGATTCTCTTTTCCAAAGATTCTATTTATTACGAAAGATTCTAATCCTAATTCTAAGTAGAAGAAGTAGTGGACAAATAAAAAAACAAGAAAAAATAATGTTAGTCCTAAGGGCATTATTGCATATGATTTTGATTATGATTTACATATGTTTGTGTGATTAAATATTAAGCTTAGTTTCAATAGAACAAAAGAAGCATATTTGAAGTCTCAAGGCTACACTATTAGAAGCAAAAGATCTTGGTAATCAAGGCAAAATAAAGGAGAAAAGATCAAGGCATTGAAGACCTTGAAGACTTATGTCTTAGTTAGGGATGTACTAAGGTATTTCTTTGTAAAACTCTCTAACTCTCATCTTTGATTGTTGATCATGTATGAAGCTCCTTCGATGAATTTCTTTCTATAAACTATTCTTAAAAAATCCAAGTATTCTTGATAGAGTTTTTGATGCCTTTGAAAGTTTTCTTATCTCTAAAAGTGTATCAAGAATACATGTTTTGAAGTGTTTTTGAAATGTGAAGGAAAATTCTTTTTTTTTAAGGAAAACTGGCTTTTAAATCCTTCTAAAAAAAAGGGGGTCATCCGATTTTTTTCAAGGGAGAAAAATCGGACGTACTATTTTAAAATCGGTGGTCCGACTTTTAAGAGGGATCATCCGATATTTGTAGGATGCGTCCGAATCTTTCTGTTTCAATATCGGTCGTCCTATTTTAGAAAATGGCTCATCCGATTTTCTTGTATAAGGAAATCGGACGTCCGTTTTTAGAAACTGGTCGTCCTTTCCTTTTTACAGTAAAAAATATTACCGTTACATAGAGTAACAGCTACTTTTTTTCTTCATATATATATTGATTTTTGATTAGCTGCAAAAAGATGGAAGTTGATTGAAAATTGATTGAGATCATTTTAGAACATTTAAAGAGCTTTAAAAGTACATTCTTTCATATATCTTCATCTCATAAAAACAAATAGAAAAATCTTCTTGGAGCTTCATTGTTGATCATCCATCAAAGAAGAAGTAAAGAGGAGCTTGTAGAAGTATTCCATTGAGTTGTATCTTCCTCTTCTCAAGCTCATTTAGTAATATTGTTCCTCACTCTTCTTATTCTTTTATTGTGATCAAAGGATTGTGGAAAGCCCTTTAGGCGATCTTTTGATAAATTTGTTGTATTGTTGTTTTGTGAAAACTTTGAGGTTTTTGTGTAAAACCCTTGAAGGGTGATCCTTATTGTATTATTGTGTAACCAACTTTCAAGATAGTGGATTTGTGAAATCCTTGGGTTGAGTCTCATGGTAGTGGATGTAGCTCTTTGAGAGAGTGAACCACTATAAATTGTTGTGCATGTTCTTTAAAGTTTAATTCTATGCTCATTGCTTGATTGCCAAAACTATAAGATTTTGTTTGGAGTGAATTTTTATTAAAAAAAGTTTTAGAATTCTTTCACAAACAAATTGAAGGTTTATCTTTCTAATCACACAAAAAAATTTTTAAAATTAGCCAAAAACCTTATTTACCCTCTCTAAGGTTTTTCAAATAATATTAATAAACATCCACTATAGCGATCAAGATCCTTTAATATTTCTCGCTTTGGATTTTTCTATCACATTCCTTATATCATTCTCTGTACTATTTCTAGTGTTATTTTATTAATAAATCTACCAAATAAAATATAAACTCTAAAGAAAATTATAATTACAAAGAGAAAAATATGTTTAAAGAGGAGTACATGAAATGTGACAACGGATCTTGAGAGTACATCTCTTAATACAATCTTTGTTACATATTTTTATAGTAATTTTCTTTAATAATTTATCTTTTAAAATTAAAATTTATATTTTATTTATATAATTTGTTAATAAAATGATTATAAAATGAGTATGCAAAAATTTAGTGCACAAAAGAATCATGTTTGCAAATATAGACATAACTCAAATTTTATCGAGGCGTGTGCCTATATAAATATAATTTTAAAATTTTGAAAAAATTTAACCAGAAGAATTAAGAAAGGGGTTTAATAAATATAACACTTAGATTTAATAAGTGAAACAATTGTGAGGCACATGCTTTTTAAAAAAACTTTCTCTCTCTAAAAAAAGCTCTCAAACCACTCTCTACAAAATTTACATTTTTTAAGTTTTTAACAAAAATAAAGGCAGGAATTAGTATGAGTGATGATATAAAGCTCTCGAATAATGAAAATGAGGCAAAATTTGACTGAAAATTCAATCTTTTTTTTAAAAAAAAAAACAATTTTCTCGATAAAAAGAGTCAAAACATCTGGGTTTGATCAGTCAAACCCAATTGTTTGACCACTTTTTATAAACGGTCAAATACCCATCCCCTTATATACCATACGGGGATTTTTAATCAACTCCTTATATTAGTATAATGGGTTTACTGAAAATGCCTTATGGTTTATCAGGGAATGAATATTTGACTCCTTATAAAAAAAAATTGGTCAAACACTTAAGTTTGATTGATATTTTTAAAAATAAATTAGTTAATTGTTTTTATTTAAATATTCAGTTTATGTTATTTATAAAATTTGGTCAAACACCTGGTCAACCCTTCATAAATCATAAAGGGATTTTCGGTCAACCCTTGATGTTATATAAGGGGGTTAACGGAGAATCTCGTCATAGTTTATAAAATGATGGGCTAAAATTCCCTTACAAAATTTTAACAAGGGGATTTTGAAAATTTTCAGAACTTTAAGGCTCCATTTCGATAACAATTTAATTTGTGATGTTACACTCAAAATTCACCAGAGCCTCCCAAAACAGCAATTTAAGTTTCAAAAACTCAAGTTTTTATGCGAGTTTAGTCAGTTGTGAATTTACAATCTTTTTAATACTTATAGTAGATTATTATTTTCCCTTTTTCTTCTATCTTCTCTTCCTTCTTTCCATAAGTACCTACTGTTGACGGAAACGACTAACTCCTTCACCATAAACGAATTTACTATAGTCAAGTAAGTCAAAAAATTTTCACACATTAAAATCTTCCTCTACCTTTCAACTACCATTATTCTACCTCCAACTACTATTATCACTAATGTATTAAAACACTTATGTCTCAGACAACTAAAATTATTAGAATCTCTCATCTCCTATTAATATCAGAGTAAAGAGAAGAAGAAATAGACTCATTTGGAGCAGTATATTTGGAGCATGATATTTGGTCGTCTCCAAACTCAATTCTAGAGGCCATTTTCTCCGTAAAATTAAAGCACAAGAGGTAAGCCGACTACTACGTTCATATATATGAATGGTTTTATTTGACTATCCTTTCATACATATGATTTCATTCGACTATCTTTCCATATATATATATATATATACATAGATTCGACTATTGAAATTTTTGTATTCAACTATGTTTCTTTGTTTAATTCGAAGATGAGTGCTTAATTCGATTGTTGAAATTTGTGTATTCAACTATGTTCCTATGTTTAATTCGAAGATGGGTTTAATTCGACTATGCTTTCACATTGTTCGACAGTTGAAATTTGTGTATTTGACTATGTTTCTATGTTTAATTCGAAGATGGAGGGTTTAATTCGAATGTTGACATTTATGTATTCAACTATGTTTAAATGTTTAATTCGAAGATGGAGGGTTTAATTCCACTACGCTTTCACATTGTTGACTGTTTGAAATTTGTTTGAAATTTATGTAGAGGATGGAGGGTTTAATTCAACTATACTTTTCACATTATTGACTGTTTGAAATTTGTTTGAAATTTATGTAGAGAATGGAGGGTTTAATTCGACTGTACTTTCACATTGTTCGATTTTTTAAATTTGCGTATTCGAACTATTCAAATTTGTGTACATAATCTACTCTATCTACTTTATGTCTAATTTGTATGGTGTTTGTACAACCTCCCCAACTTCCAGCTTCTTTATACATTTACATCCCTTCTTTATAATGTCATTGATATTCATTGTGCAGAAATACATGTGCTCTCTTTTTTTTAATTGGGATATTCAATATACAAATATTATAGTCTGAACTTAGTGAGGCAATTTTATTCCCATTTATGGATAGGAAACACAGAGGATAGAAAGTCAATAATTCGTACCTATGTCAAATGGTGTATTATGCATTAGATGACATCATATAGTAGCTCAGTAGTATCAATGACATATTTTGATTGGAAGATGGAGGGCTCAAGCTTAGTAACTTGGACAAAATGTCTACCTTGAATCGTAATGGTTTAGTTGTCCAAAGTAATCATATGTTGTATAGTTCAGATATTAAAAGATCAATAAATGATTTAAGTTTAACGGCACGGTCCGTACATGCAATTATTGCACAATTTATCCAATGTTGAGTTTCTAAAGACTTGGCTTCAAGTGATAAATTGTTGACGTACATTGTTATGAAAAGAGGTACATTGATTTCGTAAATATCTTTATCCACAATATTGGGTTGCGTGAAACATCTTAAATGATATTTGCCTTATGTGTGTCTTATAACACACCTTTTAACAATGATTAGGGTTTCATTACATGGAGAGTCAATAGAAAAAATAATATTTTTTTTCGACAAGAAAAATATATTTGGAATTCAAGGACATCAAGACGATACTAACGTTGTAGGATAACAAGTTGATAATATGGAAGCATATGTTGGATTTGGTAGAAGGGGAATGAGTAAGGGAATCAAGGGATTAGTTCGTCTACAATATTAAATTATAGATATGCTGCATGAGAAAATAGATAAGTTAAAAAGAATTGTTTTGAAAGTAAAGTATAAACTTAAGAAGCAAAACAACAAATGTAAGAAGATGTCAGATTATATAAAGAATTGAAAAATTAGAAAACAAGAATTAAACGAGAGGCATTTAAGAGTAGTCCTTCATATGCATCCACAAGGTAGTGATGGAAAGTGATGATAAAGTGCAAATTGAGGTATGTGAACAACCATTGGGTGTAATGGAAGATGTAGAAGAAATTCAAGGGATCCATGAGGGCAAGGTCGGAAAAGAAAAGATAGTAATATGAAGTAATTTCTATGTAATTTTTATTGTTATATTTCTGGTATATGTTTTTTCTATTATACGTTTTTCCATGGTATTTAATGTCTTTTTTAATAATTTGTTCCATTTTAGAATATTGAAATGAATTAGTTGTTCAAATGTGAAACTGAAGTATTTATTCGGTTGATTGAGAAAAATTATATGTGAATTCTTATTTAAAAAAATAAGTTACATATACGTATGCATATATATATATATATATATACACAACCTATCACAAAGACCCGTGCAATGCATGGCAAAGACTTTGTTAAAAAAAAAAACTATTATTTGGAAAAAAAATGCAATTTAGTTTTTTTTCTTTTTTGTTGTCTACAATAAAGTATATTTATAATTATATTCTATTTAGAGTATTTAATTAAATCCATGTAAATAAAAAAAGGCAAAAAGAATATTAAAGAGAAAAAGTATAAAAAAATGAATATTCGAAGAAAAAAATATAAGGATTCATAATATTTTTGTACTTCTAATTATAGAAATTAGACAAAAATTTGTAACTAATCTCTCCTATAAACACATAATCCACCCTCACCTAAAAAAAAAAAAAGAAAAGAAAAGAAAAAACCCCACCACCCTTTAACTCTCCTTTTTCCTACCAATTATATAAAAATTTGTAACTATATCTCTTTCTTCTCATGAACCGCATTTCCCCTAGCACCTGCCCCTAGAGAAACCACCCTTCCGATCTTCCTGACCCACTACCAAACCCAAAGAGAAAAAAAAACTTCTTCCAATCCTTACTTCACCTCTCTTATCCTTCGAAATAAAACAAAAATTGTAACCAATATTTCTCTCCTTCCATGACCTGCTTCTTCCCCCATCTAACCCCTCTCCCCCTGCCACCAAAATATATACACTCGCACACGCACATACACACTTCCCTGTCCCTCCCCGAAAATGTTTCCTCTAAGTCTAAAATACCTAATTGATACTTACTTTTTATATTTTATAAAATTATCTCCAACGTAAAAGAAAATTTAAGAAGTTTTAAAATTATTTCTGCAAAAGCTCCTCCAATAAAAATGAGGTGATTATTGTAGTATTAATATTACATAAAATGTCCCTCTTATCAGGTATCTAAACTATCACAAATAAGTTAATTCCTTTAAAGAACAATTGATTTTATTTTTTTTTAGAAAAATAAAAATGATTCTTAAGTGTAGTATGGGGTGTTTCATATAAATGTATTCTTCATCTTGGCTATTAGTGAAAGTTAATAAAAAATATAAAAAATACTATATATTATCAGAGTAAATTTATCACTTGTAACGGAATAAAAAGAAATGATACAAAATATAGAACACTCTTACTTGAATTTTCATCCACCAAACCATACACTGTATGATTGTTTCAATGAACCTCCATATTATAAACTTTACACCTAAACTTTTTTATAAACTTTCAGGGAATTAATAAGAAAATTTTTTTATAAACTTTCAGCGAATTAATAAGAAAAAAATAAAGAATTTTAATTTGAAAAAGTAAAAGGGTAAGAGTCATAGAGGAAAACAGAGTAAGATGACTTGTGTCTCTTCTATAAATAACTTGAAGAGAGCCTGATCTACTAAAAACTATTTGAGGAGCTCCAAACAAATGAACATTATATGTACTAAAATCTACAATTTCTCATGAATATACTCACCTCACTATTAAAAGCCAACTCTGTTCTATTTCCTAGGAGAATTAGTATTAGTTTGGATACCAATCCCTATTAGAGAACCCAACATGAGAATTAGTATAGGTCGAATATGGTGGAAAAGTGAAAGATGATTATTGGGACGCAACACTTCCCTTAAAAAATAAAAAAATAAAAATCCAACACTTCTCACGGTAAAAGAAAACTTAAAAAAGACCTCCAACACTTATCAGAGGGAAAAAGAAATAAAGAAGAATCAGAGGGGAAAAAAGGATGAAAGTGATACTCCCCCAACTGAAATTATCGCCCTTATTTATTTTTGCTAATTCTCAAATTGTTGCCGGCTCACAGGAAAAAAGGTAAAACAATTACATTGTTGGTTTCAGAGAAAAATGGAAGAGATTTGATGAAACTTTTACCGATTCTGATGCATGGAATTGAATATAAAGTTTTTTAGTTATCTTCTCACTAATTAAAAATTTATCAGTCCAGTATACAGAGATGAATTTTTTAATAAAAAATAGTGTGTATATATATACAATTATTTTATATTTTTAAAAAATAAAAATATATTTAATTAAAAACACTACATATTATTTAAAAGTAATGACTAACAATTTTTTTAAAAAATTTTTGAATTTTGCAAAAATAGATTAAGGTTTAAAAAAAAAAATAACTCCATGATTCAAAGAGACTAAAAGTACAAGTAATTCATTAGTTTTTCTTCTCTTATAACGTTCATAATTAATGTATTTATTCTTTTTTCTCTTTCTATATACATTTGAGGAGAAATGTAATTTGAACCAATGATCTTATTAAATTACTATAAATATAGGGTGTTCAAATAAATTTAATAACATAAATAAAAAGAAAAAATAAAAAAATTATAAAAATAAATTTGATATATTAAAAAAAAAAAAAGAATTTATAATACTCTTTTTCGTTGTCATAAAAATTAAGTTAAAATTTGTAACTAATATCCCTCTCATATTAAATATTCTTCTTTAATTAACCTTAATCACCACCAAAAAAAAAAAAAAAAAAAAATCTTTCCCCACACCTAAACCCCGACACCTACCCCCTTTTTCCCTTTCTCCTTCTAAAAGAGCCCATTTTTACATTCACAGCCTCGTCCCTCAAAAAACCCTATCTCCACACCCACACCCACACCCACACCCACGCCCCCGCCCCCCCCCTAAAAAAAATCCATTTTTCCTCATACCCCGGTACCCTCGCCACCCTCGTTCTTCAATATCCTCTCACAAAAGGACCAATCAAATTATAAGTCAATTTGATTTTCTTAAAAAATGGAAGGAATAATGACTTAGTTAAAATTCGGTTCACTTGACCTGTCAAATTGCTCAGCCCGTTTGTTTAAACAGCTTAATTTCAATTATTAAAATCTTGATTTTTTATTAAAATAATATTTATTTAAACTTATCTTTTTATATTTTTTGAACTTGAAATTCATTAATATTTTAATTTAGACTTTGTAATTATATTTAGAATTGATTGTTGAGTAATGTTTATGTGAATGAATTACTAATATATTTATATTTTATTTTTAGTATTTATAATATTATTATGATGTTGAGTGAGTCAAAGATCAAATAACTTTGTGCTTGTGGTCTGGTTATGAAACCATTGGCAATTACATGATATGAGAATGTAGCATTTTATTTTTTAGTTTATGATTTATGCGCAACTTACTTAAAAAGATAAGATGATTTTTCAAGTTTTCAAGCGACCTAACTTCATATGGTAACTAAATGAAAATATTATGACATGCATGGGATCTTTCTTATACAATAATTCTATATATATATATATTTTGAGTTTAGTATAAGTTACCTTTCCCCAATAATGAAACTAAATTATGTCTAAATAAAATATTAAAGTTTGAATTTTTTAATTCTTTCAATGATTGCAGTCCTTTTACTAATTTTATTTGGAAACATAGAAAAAAAATATTGTATTAGAATTTGATTTAATGCCATACAAATAAAACAATTACATATTTAATCTAACTATAAGGAAGTCTCATATCTTATTAAAAAAAGAAAAAAATAAAGTTTTTTAGGAGAAAAAAATAAGTTTAATAAGTGATTTGTTTGTTACATATATATATATATATAATAATTGATTATTTTGATCAATTGACGCCTACTAACAAAGTCTTGTTTTCCGTTTTATTTATAGGAAAGCACCCATTACAATTATGACCACCACAAATTAGCTTTATATATATATATATATATATATATATATAAGAAAATGTTCTGTCATTCCTTGTATATGTGAAATAAAGGATATTCCAAGAAGACAATTTTTATGTGAAACATTTTGATATTTTATTTTCTAAAGCCTCAATATAACCATCTACAAAGAAAGGTCGAGTTTGTCTTCATTCTTAAATGAGTTAAGTCCATTTCAGTATTCTAATCTGTGAGAATTAAGTACATATATTCAATCATTTGCAATTGAGTATAAGGCTCATAATATTTAAAATCCATAATTCTAAAAATATACATCGTTTTTAAAAATTCTTTTAAGAAAATTAATTCAAAAAAATAAGAATTTATATTATATTTTTTTAATATTGAATATTAATTAATTTATAACAATTGCCAAAAAAAAAAAAAAATTAATAGTTTTAGTATTGGCAATCTACCCAAATCAAGGGATGAAAATACAAGATGTTTTTAACGTGTTAAGGATTGCAGAATCAATCAAGGATTGCAGAATTAATCCTTTCTATGATATCCGGATGTGATTAAGCAATTAGTGTTGATTAATCAATCTCTTATTTTTAGTTAATCCTTTTATGGAAATGTAAATAGCCATTTATGTTAGATAGACACTATTTAACACTCATTTCCAGCATATGTTGTTATATATATTCTTTCCATTGTAATGAAGAATATTCTGTGAATAATATACCATTTTTACATGGTATATCAAAGCATCCACGATTCTGAGCCTTACCAAGAAACTATCCCTTCTTCTCTCTAAGTTGAAACACATGGCAGACAAAACTCAAAATTCAGCTAAGCATGAAACTAGCAAATTAAATCATCCGAATAATCCTTTTCATCTTCACTATTATGATCAACTCGGTCATGTGCTCGTCACGCAACCACTAAATGGAGAAAACTACTATAGCTGGAGTCGTGCCATGTTGATGGCTCTCAGCATCAAGAATAAAGAAGGTTTTTCGGCACCGTCAAGGAGCCACCACAGACATCCAACACAGAACTCTAACAATGGAGGCGCTGCAACAACCTTGTCAAGGCATGGTTGTTTAATTCAATTGCACAAGACATTGGAGCAAGAATAATATACAACGAGAGTGCCCATGAAATCTGTCTCGACTTGAAGTAGCGTTTTTCCCGTACCAACAGCGTTCACATTTTCCACATCGAAGAAGCCATTCACGATTGCAAACAAGGTGATATGATAGTTGGAGCTTGTTACACCAAGCTCAAAGGCCTATGGGATGAACATGACACCCTCCATAACATTCCCAAATACACATGTGGTACCATGAAGGAAGTGATGCAGTTTCAACAAAACCAGAGAACCATGAAATTCCTCATGGGGATTAATGAAGTGAACACTGCTATAAGAGGACAGATTTTACTCATAGATCCCCTTCCCAATGTCAGCAAGACACATTCTCTCAAGAGGAAAAACAGCGCAAATGAACAATGGAAGTGTGCCACAGTCGGAAGCTTTGGCCTTTGTTGTGAAAAATAATAGGTGGAAACCATAGAGGCTTTTCACACCTAAGAATCCTCATTTGAAGTGCGAAAAATGTGACAAAATTGGGCGTACCTCGGACACATGCCGAGACATCTCAAATGCGATTATTGTGGATGGCAGGGCCACACCATTGATGTCTGCAAGAAGCTGCAAAGGGCCAATCCAGTGGGCAACAAACCTGAACGGAAAAATTTCACTTCCAAAGTCAACCATGTGGATGCCGACAAATCAAAGAATTTTGTACCATTCACTCTTAGAGTTGAACAATATCAAAGTCTCTTGTTAGTACTTGTGGAAAACAAATCTAATTCAATGGCTAATCATGTCAGCAGTACATCAATCATGAGTGATATCTTAAGTAAAACATTTTGTGCCTTTGTTTTTGACAAAAAAAACATGCTGGATTATTGACACAGGAGCTACGGATCACATGGTATACTCAACCAACCTACTGACTACAAAATCCAGTGTCATCAATCGAAAAGTTCACTTGCCGAACGGAGCAACTACAACTGTCACCCATATAGGCATCATCCGTTTTGCTGACTTCGTTCTACAAAATGTTCTCTGTGTTCCTTCCTTCAAATTAAATTTAATTTCCATTCGTAAACTTGTGCTTCATTCACAATGCCTTGCCATTTTTTATGACCACACTTGTGTGCTACAGGACCAACGATCGGGGAAGATGATTGGGATGGGAACTGAGAGAGGAGGACTCTATTACCTTGATACTCCACAAAAGAGCAAGCGCAATGTTACCTCATCTCCAACCCAACGTCTTTCAAATCTCTAGCATCAACGTCTAGACCACCCATCAAATAAAGTTTCCAATTTGTTTCCCTTCTCAATTACAAACACGAAATTTTGCACTATTTCTGATTGTTTAATTTGCCCATTGGCTAAGCAAACTCGTTCATCTTAACCAAGTTCCATTTGCTCTACAGTCCCTTTTGAATTAATTCATGTTGATATTTGGGGTGGATACCATGTTCCTTCAATCACAGGAGCACGATATTTTCTTATAATTATTGATGATTATACTCGATGCACATGGACTTATTTGATGAATCATAAATCAGATACACATTCATACATCATCAAATTTATCAATCTTGTTGAAACACAATTCAGTCTGAAAATTATTCATAGTGATAATGGCCTTAAATTCACATTGAGAAATTTTTATCGCGACAAAGAGATCATTCACCAATCCAGTCGTTTCTCCACTCTACAACAAAATGGAGTAGCCGAAAAAAAAATTGTCATCTACTCAACATAGCCCGGGCCTTATTATTTCAAGATAATTTACGCAAATAAAGTTGGGGAGTTGCAATCCTGACCACCACCTACCTCATTAACCGAACACCAACACCCCTTCTCCAAGGAAAAACCCCTTTTGAAATGCTCTTCAAAAAACAACTTGCATATGATCATTTGCGCATGTTTGGTTGTCTTTGTTTTGCTTCAACACATCATCAGAGAGACCAGCCAAGTTTGATCCCAAAACTGTTTGATGTCTTTTCTTGGGCTATCCATATGCTAAAAAGGGTTATAGAGTCTACGATCTTTCAACTGGCAAAGTGTTTGTGTTACGAGATGTCATTTTTCATGAACACATTTTTCCCCTATCTTCTCTCGCTACCAATAAAGGTTTAATTCCACACTTCCCCATCCACACCGGCATGCCTTCATTTGATGAATCACCTTGGGAACATATTCTCTCTTCTCAAAATACCGAAATTCCTTCTCAAGAAACTCCACTTTCACTCCTTCCAACTTTGTCCTCTGAACAACTTGCGCCTATTCCAACTTTATCACCACGACCAATGAGAGCAACAACGGCACCTAGCTATTTGCGTTAGTATTATGTTTGTATTTCTCTTCCCTCATGACACGTCCCTACATCGAACTCCGTGTTAGCCAAAACCACAGGTATCTCCTATTCCGTAACTGACGTCTTGTTATATGATAGATTGTCACCTACACATCGTGCTTTCACTACTACTCTTTCAACTGAAAAGGAGCCAAGCACTTTTGCTGAAGCTGCTCATGATCCAAAGTGGCATGTTGCTATGCAAGATGAACTTGACGCACTCAAAGCCAATGGCACATGGTCCCTTGTACCATTACTGCCTGGCAAAAGGCCTATTTGATACAAATAGGTATACAAAATCAAACTTCGTGCAGATGGGACAGTTGAACACTATAATGCCAGATTAGTGGCGAAAGGATATAATCAAGTTGAAGGGCTCGATTACCAAGAAACCTTTGCCCCAGTAGTAAAGCTTGTAACAGTTCGCCTCCTCATTGCACTAGCTTCCACTAAGCAATGGCATCTCCATTAATTAGATGTCAATAATGCTTTCTTACATGGGGACCTTGATGAAGATGTATATATGTCTCGACCTCCTGGTCTCGAACAAAAAGAGGAGATGCGAGTTTGTAAGCTTCACAAATAATTATATGGCCTCAAACAAGCCTCACGTCAATTGTTCATTAAGCTCTCCACTGCTCTAAAGCAAGCTAATTTTATGCAATCAAAGGCAGACTATTCCTTGTCCGTCCGATCCTAGAATGGTAAATTCATCACCCTTCTTATATATGTAGATGAAATCATCATTGCAGGAAACGACTTGCAAGAAATCAAAGATGTCAAAGGATTCTTGGGGAACTAATTCAAATTAAAGGACCTTGGATAATTGAAATATTTCCTTGGTATTGAAGTTACGCAGTAGAAGAAAGGTATTGTGCTTTCACAATGAAAGTATGCTCTTGAAATCCTTGAGTATATTGGACACCTTGGTGCAAAACCAACTTCTTCCCCTATGGAATAAAACTTATCTTTAGCAAAATAGAAGGAGAATATGTTAGTGATCCATCACCATACCGAAGACTAGTTGGGAGATTAATCTACTTGACTACCACACGTCCTGACTTGGCATATGTTGTTCATATCCTAAGCCAATTTATGGACAAGCCACGAGTGCCACACTTAGAAGCAACTCATAGTGTCTTGCGTTATGTAAAACAAACAGGACAACGAATTTTCCTCTCTGCAGAAAGCTCAATCCAACTAAATGTTTTTTATGATGCGGATTGGGGCAGGGTTCGTGACACTCGAAGATCAGTCACTGGGTATTGTATCTTTCTTGGAAGTTCATTAATTTCTTGAAAAACCAAGAAGCAGACCACAATATCGCATTCCAGCAACACTTCACATCGCCTCAAACCGTTTACCATGAGTTAACAAAGCACATAGATGAGTTAACAAAGCACATAGAGATTGATTGTCATCTCGTACGAGAGAAAGTTCAAGAAGGAATGATAAAGTTGACATACTGAGTGGGAGTGTTAAGGATTGCAGAATCAATCCTCTCCATGATATCCGGATGTGATTAAGCAATTAGTATTGGTTAATCAATCTCTTATTTTTAGCTAATCCTTTTATGGAAATGTAAATAACCATTTATGTTAGATAAACACTATTTTAGTACTCATTTCCGGTATATATTGTTATATATATTTATTCTTTTCATTGTAATGAATAAAATACTGTGAATAATACACAATTTTTACATAACGAAAACTTCACATCCCGGCCGCTGTGATCATCTTCTGTAGGTCCTAACTTTTGTAATTGTGAAAATATTAACTTGCTTGTGCCTGCAAGTGCTTGAAAAGATGAAAAAGAATTTTTTGCTACTAATTTTTTTCGTATCCTTGATTTCATCTTCTTATTCAAATTCTCCTAATTGCTTTGAATTACTGCCTTCTTGTGCTAAAAGAATTAAGTAATTGCGGCCATGTCTTCCTCTTCTTCAGTGGAATTGGAAGATGGAAACTACAACAGATGCAATTTAAGAAATAGAAAGAAAAAACTTCCTGTTCTATCAACATCCATTAAATTGTACTATATTGTTGGTGATGATGTAACTGAGTAGTGGAGAAAGTGATGAAATAGAAGTTTTTCAAATTTTAAAATTTGTGTAATTATCCCATAGTGATAATGATTCTTTTAGATGACGGGATTTTTGGCATAATTTAGTTTGTAATGGGAGCAATATAGAATTAATTGGTTAAAATTTAAAAATAATATTAAAATTTTATAATTAATTTAATAGGCTAAAAATGGAAAAGCAAAATTTGATTTTTCGAAGGATAGCACCTCTTTCAGAGCTTGAGGAAAAGTAAAAATTAATTTAAAAAGTAAATATTTTTAAAAAAATGGAAGAAACGTGAATGATGGGAATAATCAATAATGGATAAGAAGTCAGGCTTTTTCAAATTTCAAATACTGCTTAGTTGGTAGTAGTTTATCTTACATAAATTTAATTTATCATAACATTTATTTAATCATATGAAAATCTATTCAAACTTCAAAATAAATATTGGATTTCTTTTTATTATTTCAATAAACAAAAAGTATGGCAGCCAATCATTGAATTAAAATTTAATTAAAAAAGTAAAAACTCTATAAAATTGGTTTGAAATTTTGAGAGTTTGAAGGAGCTTTACTCTAAGGATAGAATTTTGTGAAATCACTTAGTATTCGTGAAATAAGAGAATATATTTAGAGTCGGTATTACTATTTTAAATTTAAAAATAAAAAGATAGATTTTTTAAATACTTTAATCTACGTAAAATCTCATTAGCCAATAAAATATTTTAAAATAAATTAAAACACAAAATTTAGAAAAATGGGTTTGGAGTTTTTAGAGCTTGAGGGAGCTTTAGAACTAAAATACTCTCTTCAATAAAAAAAAATTTTAACAAAAACTTTTACGTGCTTGCATAGTTATATTAATCGAAAAAGAAAAAAACACATAAAAAAACATGTGTCATCCAATTTTTTTATCACATAATCTTCTAATTTTCTTGACTATTGGCATGGACCATCTTTGTTCTTCACGACCACTCAAAATTCTTAAAAAAAAAACTTACATTGAAGAGAAAGTATAATAAAAAAAACCATGAATATTAAAAATAGAAAAAATCCGTTCTTAAAAAAAATGAAAAAAGAGAAAAAAAAAGTCATACTATAGACGAATATATTGCGAGAAAAAAGATAAGTTGCAAGTACTACCTGCAATAAATAAGTTATAACACTTTTTTAACAAAAAAATTTATTTCGAATTTGTTGTAGTAGAATATAATTTATGGAACCTATATGATGGGAAAGGCGTATCAAAAAGAAGAAAAAATATATGAATATTAATATGATCAAGAGAGATAAATATTAAAATAAATTTTTGAGAAAAAATTATCATTGTCTTTCCAAACTCCACCATCTGTAAAACTTATGTGCTTTTATTCATTGTGATAATATATATATATATATATATAGGCAAAAGTTTATTGTAGAAAATTTTGAATTTAACTAAAAGACCTGGGAATCAGAATTTTAAATTTTTTACTGTAAAATTTTTAAAATTGGAAAAGGATATTAACAAACTTTAATCAATAAAATTGGATAATTATTTGTAAATCTTTTTAAAAAAACTCAAAAGTTAATTTCTAATTTTTATTTATTATCTAGAAAAAAACTCTATAAGATATTATGTTAGATTTATCAGCAAAACACTATTTTTTAAAATTTAAAAAAAGATTAGATTTCTTAATTAATTTAATAGACTAAAAATGGTATCAACCAAAAATATTCAAAACGAATTAATCAAACAAAAAAATCAGAAAATTAGTATAAGGTACTTAAAGTGGCTATGTCATGAGGTTAAGGTGCCCTTTTGGCCAAAGTGACCAAAATGACCTCTTACATCACGTTAATCCTTCACCTCTATCTAATTTTTTCCTTTTACCATTTCTAATTGCCATACTTCTTTTATTTTTTTCTTCTTTACAATTATTTTAATAAACAATTAATTCTTTATTTTATTTAATTGAAGGAAAAGTATTAATTCTTATAATATTTTTATTATATCTATATTAGGAAGTCAAAATTAAAAAATAATTTATATATTTAAGGATTTGAAAATTAAAATTTAAAATATCATTCTTTTTTTTAATTAAAAATAATGTCTTTCAGAATTGAACATATTTAAATTTTAAAGTATATAAAAGTATCAAATCTGGATTATATTTAATTTGCCCTAATCTACAATTTATAGTTTCATATCCTACTCTACAGAGTCCCGAATCCTCATTTTTAAATAATATTTTTATTTATAAATTTTAAAATAAAGTAAGTCACAATTTATTTTCTTAATTCAATAAAAGCTATATAATCATTTTAAAGTTTTTTTTATCAGAAAATGGAAGTCATTTTAAAGTTTGACCTATAGTAACATTAGTAATATAACTTGAACCACAATATTCAAATTTAATTATCAACACTAATACATAAGAAATTGATTTCTAAAAAAGTAAAAATAATATTTTAATATCTATTTTTCAATCTTTTTTAATAAAATTATTAAACATACAAAATGATACGTATAAAAGAACGATTTCAGTAATTTAAAGAAATAAAAGGAATATGACAATCAAAATAAAAATAGAAAAAGACAAAAACAAAGGCAAAATTGTAGGGAAGGCACAAGATGAAATTGATGATTCGTAAAAGTTTAACCTCATAACATGACCACTTTTGGAGGCCATGTTAAGAAAAAACCCAGGGGTGAGTGGTAGATATGGTAAGTGGAAGTTACAATTTTAAAATTTGAAATTTTGACAAGCTCTTCAAAATCTTTCTTCTAATAATATAAAATTAAAAAATATAAAAATATAAAAATTTAGTATTAGGGAAGGAGGATGCAGAAAGGGGAAGAAATTTTCTCTCTCCTTCTGCAATCTCTATATACTAGTCAAAAGGCCCCTGCAATGCACATGAGACATTATATTTTGATCAAAGAAATGATAGAGAAATTTAAAATGGAAAAATATTCAATAAAAATATCTTTAAGATATATTTAGTTGTACAACACATTCGGAAAAATAAAATTATAATAATTAAAATATAAGAGATATATTATTCCATTAAAATGCTAAAAAAAATTATATAAAAGATATATCAATTACATTACATAACTCCAGTACAAATAATAAATCTTGTGTGATTCTCTTCATTAAAATTGTTAAATTGACCCTTAAAAAGACTAGCACCACCAACTCATACACATTTCTTCTTTTCCTCTTCCCATCCCCCTCCTTTCCCTTAAAAAAGAAAACATGTGTAATTATCACTGACCCTTTCCCTTAATCCCTCTTACCCCTTCCTCTAAAAAATAAAAGAGGATTATCATAGAAAATAAAATTAACATTTCATACAAATCTCTTACCCTAAATATCTTGTCCGATTATCTTCAGTAGAATTGTTAGATTGACCATTTACCATAAAATTTCCTCCTAACCCTAAAACCCCTATCCCCCCCCCCCCCCCCACCCTACCCCATAACCTCTCCTCCCAAAAAAAAAAAAATTTGGATACAATATAACTAATGTACAACATTTACCATATAACTAATATTGTTTAAAAAAAAAAAAAAAGTAAAAAGATTCCAGTAAGTTTTGCGGAGAAGATAATTTTTTGTGTTTATGTTTCTCCCTCCAAAGCCAATTGGATCCAATTTATTGGGAAAAAAGTTTGAATATATAAGGAGAACAACACATCTTAGAACTTTCATAAGTAGTTTTAGACATACCAAAGCATGGAAATTTGGTGCATCTTATGTAATCTTCGGAGCTTTTGCATAAAATCATATCCAAATTATACTGCTATAGAAATTAAAATTTAAATCGAAAAAAGAAAGCGGACCAAATAGATTAATTGTAATGACAGTTAAAAATATCAAAAATAAAAATAGAGAAAAAAATTACCAAAGAGTTGAGAAATAGAGAAGTGGGTCTGATGAACTACTTGGTGAAGCTTAAGTGAGTTAAAAAAGAAGAACAAAAGGAATAAAAAGTTTTTAATGAAGTGAAACATAAAAATAAAGGAAGTAATTATCTTTAACCCAACAAAAAAAAAAAAAAGAAGAATTACAAACAAACTCAGAGAGAAGAAGAATATAGAATATCTCACCAAAAAATATAAATATTTAATATTACATGATCATCTCTCCCCAGACAAAAAATAACTCCATTGATGCGAACATAAAATGGACTCCATTGATGCGAAAGTTTAATAAGAAAGAAAATAATCAATTTAACAAAAAATAATAATACAATGAATAATGAATGAATAGTTAATATCATTCTGCTTAAATTGATTGAATTGTGTAATCCACAAATTCTTCACTGATTTTTACAATCCGTTTTCAATGATGTAAAAAGAGATAGTAGCAAATTAGCAAAGATCCAAGAGATATTCTTCTTAATAGAAAAATCTTAAAATATTGCTTTACCCTTTTCTACCAAATAAAAAAAATAGTAAATCACCATGGATAAATAAATACCTTCTTAATGTTTTCTTGCTCACTTAATATTGAGCATTATATTTGGATAGTTTTTATATTTAAATATTTTCATATTTACGTTTCCATATTTAGATATTTCCATAACTTATAAATCCTAAATTTTATGTACTTTCCTAATAGTAATAGTTTCCTATAGACTAGAGGATTTATAAACGAATATATTATGTAATATTTTGACATAATAACACAGAAAATATTGGGTTATTTTCTCCACTAAAAATTTTCAAGGTATCAGAGCTAGTCTTGTCTAAATTCTCATAATGAGTTACAAAAAGGAAGATACGGGCACCATTGACAACGACATGGTTGAATAAAGCAATGTTCATAAAATAAAGAAAGATGCCTACTACGTAGCATCTTCAGACGAACCTGGGCTGATTATAACGACAATCCAACTTAAAGAGAATGAAAAAGATAATAATTATGCAGAATGGGCAAAAGCAATGTGCCTCGCTTTGCGTTCAAAGAAAAAATTGAGTTATGTCGATGGAACAATTCCATACCAAAAGACGATCCTAACAAAGAGGAAGAATTGTGGGAAATTAATACACTGGTAAATTCTTGGATTCTTTACACTATCGGGCTTTCTCTCCGATCTTCTATAAACTACTCCGAAAGAGCTGATGAATTATGGACAGATCTGAAAGAAAGATTTTTAATTGGAAACGGGCCGTGGAAATACGAATTGAAAACCACGTTGGCAAATTGTAAATAAGGAGGAGATTAAATGAACATGTATTTCTCACGGTTGAAAAAATTATGGACGAGTTAGAAAATTATAACTCAACTTCCCTCTACTACTGATACAGAATTATTAACAGCTATTACCAATGAGATGAAGGAAGAAAAATCTTTTCAATTCTTAATGGGATTAAATAATACAATTTACGGTACTGTTCGATAGCAATTAATTCAACAAGGCCCAATACCTAGAGTGAAAACAATTCTGGCCCAAGTATGCAAAGAAGAATAGCACAAAAACTTGGTTTGAATGGAAGGCACCGGGGGCGATGGCGTCGCCTTTGCTGTTGCCAAACCGGAAAACACACAACTCACCTGTTCTCACTGCCGCCGCCGAGGACATGAAATCAGTGGATGTTTTCATTTAATTGGTTATCCAGACTAGTGGACCAAGCCTGCAGCCAGAACCGGTAGAGCTCAGCCTGGTGACAGCCCCTTGGACGTCAATCGCAACCGCTACGGTCGAACAGGAGTAGCAACTCATGCTGGTGGTGGAGCAGCAAACCGTGCAGAGGTAGCTCTCTCAAGGCCACCGTTTTCCTCCTGCTGCCAGAAACTGGCAGACGCTGATGAACAGAAACACCGGAGAAGAGTGGGAACACGCCACTGCAACAAAAGCTTGTGAAGGAGGCAGCAATGGAGGAAGACCTGGAATTGGGAACTTTCCCAATTTGAGTGTTGACCAATGGTCAACCTTGTTGACTTTCTTAAATAAAACAAATTTCAATCAGCCTGATACACTCTCTAGTATGGAAAATTTGTGAATTTTAGATTGGGGCTGTTATCATCATATGATTGGAAAGGAAGAATTTTTTAAAAATTTAAATACTATTCATCCATACTGTTGGACTACCAAATGGTATTAAAGTCCTTGCCCTGCAAGAAGGAATGATTTCTTTAAACCAAAGGCTTTAAACTCATTAGTGTGTTTTTAATTCCTGAACTTAAGTGCAATTTAATTTCATTAGCTCAACTGGCACGTGACTCTAAGTGCTTTATCAATCTTTCTGATAATTTTTTTGTGATACAGGACTGTACTTCAATGAGATCGATTAGAGTGGGTGAGCAGAGGAATGAGATATACTTCTACAAACTGTTGCATTTACCAGCTTTATTTACTTTTTTCCAATGTTGTTCTTGATTCAAGTACCTTGTGGCATATCCGGTTAGGACATCCTTCGGACTTTGTAGTACAAAATTTTTTGGGACTCTCTAAGAAATCCAAAACGGCAACTGGTCCTTACAACATTTGTTTACGAGCTAAACAAACTCGTGATTGCTTTCCTTTAAGTACTAATAAAGTATCTGCTATTTTTGACTTAATTCACTGTGATTTATTGGGGACTTACAAAACTGTATCTACTATCGGTGCTTCATATTTTCTTAGAATACTGGATGACTATTCTAGAGCAGTATGGATTTATTTGATTATCGAGAAAAGCAATGTGGTGTCTGTTTTAAAAGATTACCTTGCCATGGTTAAAACTCAACTTAAAAAAATAGTAAAGGTAGT
Source organism: Catharanthus roseus (assembly GCA_028651295.1). Classification (NCBI taxonomy): domain Eukaryota; kingdom Viridiplantae; phylum Streptophyta; class Magnoliopsida; order Gentianales; family Apocynaceae; genus Catharanthus; species Catharanthus roseus. Next base: position 3,559,014 of record JAPQWS010000124.1, on the reverse strand, counting down.
TCGTAATGACAATGGCACGAAATTTATTTGTTTAAAATCTTATTTTTCCACACATGGAATAATGTACCAAACCACTATTGCTGGCACACCTCAATAAAATGGTCAAGTGGAACGCAAACATCGACATATTTTAAATGTTGCATGGTCTTTGCGATTTCAAGCTAACTTGCCTATAAAATTTTGGGGAGAATGCGTCTTAACGGCAGGATATCTTATCAATCGCACACGCTCTTCTCTGTTACATGGAAAACACCTTATGAATTGTTGCATGGGAACAAGCCGTCCTACTCTCACATTAAAAGCTTTGGGTGTTTAGCCTATGTCCACGATCATGATCTGCCGAAAGATAAATTTCGTGCCCACAGTCGCGCCTGTGTTTTTCTCGGTTATCCTTTCAACAAGAAAGGCTGGCATTTTTATGATTTGCAAAATCAAAAATTTATTTTGTCCAGAGATGTAATCTTTGATGAGACTAAGTTTCCTTTTCACGATACTTCGGATACTAAAAAATCTGCTCCGAATTTTTCTCAATTTTACAATTTTGGGGAACAACTTTTGGGCTCTTCACACATCAGCCCCCAAGACAGGGGGAGTCCAATTCTCCAGACCCAAGCAGCAGCTCCTTCGGTCCAGCCCAGCAGTACTTCACCAACTGGGCCATCTACAGCAGTCCAGGCACCCAGCAGGCCTCCACAAACTGGGCTATCTGCAGCAGCCCATCTTGCTCTATCTTCCTCCACGGCTCTCTCAGATAAGTCCCATTATCCTATTACAAACTTTGGGAATTATAAAAACTTTTCTACCTCTCATCGACATTTTCTAGCATCTGTTACTACAGACACGGAACCCACAAAGTACTTTGAAGCTGTTTCTAATCCTAAATGGAGCGCCGCCATGCAAAAATAAATTAATGCCTTAATCAAAAAATGTCATGTGGTCCTTGACAACCTTACCTCCCGGTAAACGTGAACTTGGAGTAAATGGATTTTTCGCATCAAATATAAAGTCGATGGTACGATTGAGAGGTATAAGGCCCGTTTGGTAATTTTAGAAAACACACGGACAACATGTATTGATTTTATGGATACTTTGGCCCCTGTTGCCAAAATGATTAGTGTTCAAACCGTGCTTTTTGTTGCTGCTGCTCGATACTGGCCAATACAACAGATGGATGTACATAATTCTTTTCTCCATTAAGATTTACAAGAAGAAGTTTATATGCGCCCCTCGCTTGGCTTTCGCTCTTCTCTTCAGGCCAGGTTTGTCACTTAAAGAAGTCCTTGTATGGTCTTCGCCAGGCTCCTCGATGTTAGTTCTCCAATCTCACTACCACTCTCTGTAAGTGCAGTTTTTCCCAGTCTTATGCGAATTATTTCCTTTTCACTTATTCTCGAGAAAATATTTTCTTGTGTGTTCTCATATATGTGGATGATTTATTGATCATTGGAAATTCACTATCCTCTATTACTAAATTTAAGGCCTCCTTAAATGTGTGTTTTCACATGAAGGACTTAGGCTCTCTAAAATATTTTTTGGTATCGAAATTGCACGGAATCCTTTGGGTTTATTTTTGTGTCAATGAAAGTATACTTTGAAGATTCACTCTGAAATGGTCTGCTTGGGGCCAAACCGGTCTCTTCTCCTATTGAACCCAATCATCAGTTGGTCAAGACATCCGGTCTTTATTTTGATCAACCAGATCGCTATCACTGACTTATTGGTAAATTGATGTGTCTCACTCTTACTCGACTTGAGCTCGCCTATGCTGTTCACACACTCTCTCATTTTATGCACGCTCCACGTTGTGGGCATTGGAATACTGCTCTCCGTGTGGTACGGTATCTCAATGCAAGTCCTGGTCATGACATTCTTCTTCAGTCTCACTCTCCTCTTCTATTAACCATATATTGTGACTCCGATTGGGCTACCTATCTAATTAGTCGCCGCTCTATCACTGGATATTTTATTTCTCTTGGCAGTTCTCCTATTTCATGGAAAACAAATAAACAACATATTGTTTTTCGTTTTTCTGCAGAGGCTGAATATCGCTCTATGGCCGTGACTTTATGTGAGTTAAAATGGTTATCTCGCTTACTTCAGGATTTTCATGTTCCTGTCACTCGCCCCAACCGTTACATTGTGATAATCATGCTGCCCTTCACATTGCAACCAATCATGTCTTTCACAAATGGACCAAGCATATTAAAGTTGATTGTCATTTTGTCCAGGATGTGTTCCAAGTTGGTTTTATTTCTCCCTCCTATATTTGTAGCGAGCTCCAACCAGCTGATATACTCACTAAAGCTCTTCATGCTACTCACTTTCATTAATTAGCTTGCAAGTTGGGCATTGCCGACCTTCATGCTCCAACTTAAGGGGGAGTATTGAGCATTATATTTGGATAGTTTCTATATTTAAATATTTCCATATTTACATTTCCATGTTTAGATATTTCCATAACTTATAAATCCTAAGTTCTAAGTATTTTTCTAATAGTATTAATTTCCTAAAGTAGAGGATTTGTAAATAAATATATAATATAATTATTTTGACATAATAACACAGAAAACATTAGGTCATTTTTCTTACTGAAAACTTTCACTTAACATATAAAAGTCCATATAACCGGCAAAAGACACTGACAAAAAAGAAGGGGCCATCCATGAACACTAAAATTAGAGAAAAGTGAAAGAATGTAAGAATTGATATAATTACCTTCAATCTCATATTAAAATTCTTGCTCAATTGAATTTCCTACCATAAGAAAAGTAAGAAGACCTTCTCCATGATTTCATTGTCCCATCGTGCATTTGAATAGGTGTTTTGTGTGGGAGAGGGTTGTATTATTTGAATTTTTGACTACCAATTATTTAGAACATAAAACTACCCATTAATTTAGCAAAAAAATAAATAAATAAAAAAGAAAAAGTAAAAGCAAAAACTACCCACCCTTCTTCTTTGAAACGTGTTATATATGTAAGAGTAGACTGTAATATTGATATTTATTTATAGATTACTTATAAATTATAAATTATTTTCAAATCATGGGTAATTAGTGGAGATTATGGATAAAAAGTGAAAGACAAACAATATTTCAAATTGAAAAATACAAAATCTAGGAAAAGGAGATTCAGGAATAGAGACTTCTATTTTCTCTCATTTTGCAATATATTATAAGATATATATATATATATATAATAGCAAAAAAAAACCCCGTTATCATATATTGAAAAATATAATTATTCTAACAATATGAATTATAATAAATATATAATTAAAAGAATATTTTAAAAAAAAGAATATTGGTAACACGACCAAATTTATTTTTTTTCTTAAAACAATAAACAAATTTATTATTTGTTAATCTAATTACTTGTGAAACCTCTCCTTCATAATTTGAAAGCTAGAAAAACAAAATCATTAGGTCATTTGAAGCTACGAACTGACTTTGAATTTTAAAATATTTCAAAATGATTTTGTCCAGGTTATAGATTTTATATTAAAAAATAGTTATTAAGACTTAACTTTGATAATGATCTAGTATGAATTTTTGGTATTTTTTTCTAAAATTTGAGATAATATGGAACCCTCATCAGTGGGGAAATGAAAAAAAAATCAATTTAAAGTTCAGTCCAAGGAAAGCTTAAAATTTTAAATAATTCTTGTACAATAGAATAACTTTTTAAAAGGAAATGCATTTACAATATAATACTAGAAAGATAAAATATAAATTCAGTATTTTTATTAAAAATAAATAAATATTAAATATTATAATATAAAATGATGTACATAAACAATCTGTCGAATATTCATGTGTTTTGAATTGATATTGCAAAAAGAACAACCTTCAAAAGTGAAGAAAAATGCTATGAAGAATTTTCATATCAACTAAATTACTTTATTAGTTCTCTAACATTCACTGTGTCAATGATTATGGTTCCCAATCTACCTTTCAATCATTAATGTAACTCCATTTAGACTTTGAATTTTTTTTAATATAGGCCTTGAATTTATTTCCTTCAATAGATCACTTAATAATTTATATAAAAATATATATTTTAATAATTTTGGGTCTCTTTTTCTTCATAATAAAATAGGCATTAAAAATCATAATTGCGAATTCAAATGACAGAACAAAAGAGAAAAAAATCCATATTATCCATGAAGTATTATAATAAATTATAAAATTTTTAAAGGGATAAAAACAGTTTTAAAGACAGATTTGGTATTTTAAAAGAAAAGAAAAAGAGAATTTGACTGGTAAAAAAAAAATGAAAAAAAAAAAAAAAGACTTCAGAGAATACAATTACATACGTATTACTAGTAAAATATGTACTTCCCAAATAATTTAATAGAAGAGTAAGAAACCTCAAACAATGAGAAGAGATGTTGGCAAAGAAGAAGAGATACCAATTATTTTATCATCTAAAATAATCAAATTGACCGAATAAAAACATGTAATTCCAAAAGAAATCTAACATAATCAAAATAACAAACTTATACAAAAACTATAAAAGAACAATCTTGAAGGGAACCAAAACCCATAATCCTAAAAGAATTCCGTCTAAGGAAGAGAAACATGAAAAATAAAAAAACAAAAAGTAATACTTTCATGATTTTATTACTTAAAATAATCAAATGGCAGAATTAACACGAAAAATTAATAAATCTTCTAAAATCACAAATAATTAATACTTAATGAGAAAGGCCTTTTTAATTAATAATTAATAAGGAAGTCTCTTTTGATATAAGTTTCATAATCCATCTTTAAAAATTATTATTTAATAATAAAAAAAACAACTTCTTAACTTATTTGTTAAAAAGGAAAAATGAGGAGAAGAATGGACATGTTTAACCAGTATTAGAGAATATAAAACAACACATATATAGGAAAATCTGTAGTTTTCTACTTTTTTAAGGGAGATATTAAAGCAGTTACCAATGAGATAATTATAGATAAATGATAAATAATAAAGTAAAAGATAATGAGAAAGTTGCAATTTAATTTTTGAATTTTGATAAATTCTTGAACTGTTATCATTACTCTTTCCTAACCAATATAATTTTTTTACTAATTAAAAGAAAATCTTAAAATCTAGAAAACTAGAATAAAGTATTTTAAGGCTCTAAGGGAGGAGAGAGAAGAAAATGTTATTCAAATATAAATTACTAATATATATATTATTGCATAAATAATTGTTTGTAACAAAATAAAAGAAAAAACTATTATTGATAAGAGGAACATTTTGTTATTCAATAATTGTTAATAATTTTGTAGACAAAGTTGCGGTGGACCATGGTGAATAAAAAACCAACTATAGTAAATAAGAAGTCGACTATATATAGTAAAGTTTTCGAATGAGTGTAGAACAACTTAATCGACTGTAATGTTTAATAAAAAAGATTTAAAAAAAAAAGGTTTTAATAGACTTAGTCGATTGAGTCATCTTGGTAAAACAACTTAGTCAATGTGATGTAAAGGAGTTCAATAAAAATAAATAAAAAAGATAAGAAGTCGTATTATGCGAATATTTTAATATTAGAATCAAAATTCAAATTGCGGAGTTTGGGGGAATAAAATTGCATTTGAATTCACAAATTCAAGCTGAATAAACTTTTTGAAAATTGAGTTAAGAATTCCAAATTAAATCGTTGTTCAAATATAGCCTAAAATTTGATTTTTATGCTATTTGTGAGTGAGCGGAGTAAATGAGTCAAGCCGCTCGGCCAAAGCTCGGTTTGTGCTCACTGTTGACCAAGCTTAAGACAAGTTCGAGCCTCATTAACACTGGCTCGATGACTCGTCGAGTCAATCAAACCAAAATATATAATTTTTTTTACTTTATTTTAATTATTATATATTATATCTCTAAAAAAATTGATTCGAGCTCGACATAAAATTAGTCGAGCTCGAGTTGATTGAAAAAGTATCGAGTAGAGTTCGAGCTCGACTTGACTTGTTTATACCCCTTCAACGAGATAAAATAATAAAGTTGCCATTAAAGTATTAAATTATAGTATATTAATCTTATCTCGTTGAAACCCTACCTCGAGTGTCTCGGATTTGTTGGGTTGAGTTGAAGAGGTTGAGAGCATTTTTTAGAGAGAAACTAGCGAGGGAAAATTTTTTAAATGAGCAGTCTAATGTTATATTAAACCCGAATGTTATATTTATTAAACTCCTTAAAAAAACATAATTAAAAATCATAAAACTTAATATATATATATATATATAAACGATTTTAAAAAATATTCTTAGCCAAAAAAAAAAAAAAGATTTTAAAAAGTATTGCGAGCGGCCATGCCACCACCTCTACCGTGCCCTGCCCGGCACCCTTTATTCCATACTGAGTCCAAAAAGACAATGGCTTGTGTGTGGGGGGTTGCCTTTTATTCATGGGCTGGCTTCATAATGGTTCCTCTACTTAGATGTTCCAATATTTGCCTAAGAGTGCAAGACAAGGTTGCCGAGTTTCTATCAATTCACCCATTTTCAGAGGTTGATAGCACATGCAACCTTTCTATAATTGCTTTTGTGGTCCTTTCGCAATTGTGTATGATTGTGGCATGTGTGAGAAGTGAAATTCTCAATATTTACCCAGAAACCAACTCATTAAAAAAAAAAAAAAAAGCGCGAGAAAGTGTTACCTATAATTCTTGTTAAGACTTTAAACCAGCTTTATTTATCATAAAAACTATCAAGTCTCGGGTTGCAAGTTAAACAGTGCGACCTATATAAATTTGATAACGCTTATAACTCACTACTTGACAATTTACTTACTATAAGAGTGTCATAGATTTTTTAAGAATATTATAGATATTTCAAGTCATACTTATTATATATCATACAAATATATCAAATATATTCTACTTGTGATAGAAATATCATATTCACCGTATAATTATAATTATAGGCCTTACCAATTTTGCTAGGCACCCATTACACTTAGCCCAAGACCATAAGGGTGTGGGACTTTATAGGTTACTCACATCGCATATAGCTAGTGGAAAGTTCAAATACTTCTTATTGGTAAGCTTATGTTTTGATATCATGAGGTCATGGTCTGAGCCTTTGAGTTTGAGAGCACAGCTCATAGGCTTAAATCAATCACGACTCACTGTTTGGCAACTGTACTTTTCACTATTCCAAAACAGGCATCACAAGGGTGAAATAGATATAGGATACTTAGGTCACGCATATTTTTTTCTCTCGACTTAATTATATTTATGTTATGTATTATACAAACATATCATATCTCATGTGAAATAGGAGTATTCCAAGAATAAGTAATGGAAGCATATACAAAAATTCAAAGAAAAAAATAAATAAACCATGTGTAAAAATATTTAACGTGGTTCTATCACTCAATACACAGTTATATCTATGACTAAAAATGTTAAATTTTCACTATATGTAATTTGGAATTGACAAAATTAATTACAAACTTTCGCGCTATGCAAATTTGAGATGGATGAAATTTCGAACTCTTGTAATGTAGAATTATCGTATGAGTTAAGTATCCAACTAATAAGCCCAATTCTAAGACGGAAAATGTATAAATTCCTTATTATAATTAGAGACTTCTAATCCTAAAAAGTATGAAGAAGTGTAATGTAACCATTCTCCAGTGAGTGGCAGTGTTGGATGCTCATGGATTTTTACCAATTTCGTTTGTTTCTTTGATTAGATTTGGTTTTGGAGTGAACTGAAAAAACTTGTGGACAAAAAGAGATTTTGTAAAATATAGCGTCACAACTCCTTTTCCAATCATGTTTAGTTTGGTGGAATTAGGTTGGGAAATGATATATATATGCATGTGTGATGTGTGTCCCCATCAATAGGGGTTGAAGCGATAAAGAACTTCCAATGCAGAAGCCATAAATCTTTTATTTATTTATTTTTTTTAAAGAGCCATAAATCTCTTGTGATAATAAAAAGAGAAGATGAGATTAGACTATCAAAATAGATTAAGCTCTAATTTGGTTAGGGGAGGGGAAGGAAGAGGGGAGTGACATCATTTATTTTCACTTAGGGAAGTATATTCATTTACTTCAAAATTGTTTGGTAAGAGTAGGAGGGACATTTACTTCCATTTGGTTGGGGTGAAAAATCAAACGCAAATGGTTTTTATTGTATATATTTACTATTATATCCATCGCACAAAGTTAAGAAAGTTATATATATATATATATATAGGATAGGAGTTTAGTTATGATAAATTTATAACAAACTAATTTTTACGAGGATAAAATAGATTTTTTAATATTATTTACGCCTCAATTTGTTCATTTTGGGAGGGGATAATTTACTGAGTAGAGGGGGTACTCTCCTACTCCTCATTTACATCCCCTCCACTTTTATGTTGCAACTAAATGATGTAAATAGGACATTTACGTCATGATTTACATTCCCTCCTATTCCCCTCCCTAATTTCACCCAACTAAACTAAGCCTTAGAAGATAAAAGAAGATTTCGCATTTGTATATTATTTAAAGGAGAAAAAATTCGTAACTTTGTAGAATTTGAAGTAAAAGGAGCATTTTTATTAAATGAAATTGAAGAAAGGTTTGGAAACAATATAAAATAAAAGAAAAATAATCAAGATAAACTTTTTGAATAAATTTGTAAGAATAACAGAAAGGAAATCACAACATAATTGTGCAGCGTTCTAAGCATGTTTAATACTGTCCTTAAGATAATATTTCCCCCGACTATATTGCAAAACGGGGTTTGGAATAGCAAAGTGTCTCTAGGATACAAAGAAAACACAAGAGCATACAATATTACAATTGTTGAGATATCCTTTAAGAATGTAAAACTGTTTGAAAACTAATAATACAAACTTTGTAGAATGTCACATATTTATACATATTCACTAGCAAGTTTGATGGAAAAAATATGAATCACAACTATTAAGTTTGAAACAAAGTTTGTAGCTATTCAGCAAGAGTTAACTTGAAACACACTTTAGAGCTATACATCAAGAAGTTAGTTGAAACATATGTTTGTAACTATTTCACCAAGAGTGAACTTAAAACATATGTTTCTAGCTATTCACTCAAGAGTTACAATATTTTTCCAACTTAGGTTTTTGTTCATAAACTAAAGATTTCAACAATAACCTGACAAATATAATGACAAGAAGAAAGCCATAAAGTGTTACCACTGTGGTAAAAAGAGCTATTATAAAGCTTATTGTAGATCTAACAAGAAGTAAAAGGAAAACATCCCAAGTGTAAATCTTGTTGAAGATGATGCACCAGTTGTGGGTGTTTAGTCACTTGGAACTGTGACTGAGTTGAGCGCCACTTTCTTCAAAAGACTGGTGGTATGATTCTGAGGCTGCTATACATGTGTTCAACGACAAGGATTAATTCAAGAATTATGTTGTTCTTGATGAACATGAAGTGGTAATCGCTAATGGTATAAGGGCAAAAGTTCACGGTAAATGAGAAGTGCACTTACAATTCACTTCGAGCAAGAAACTACTTCTTACTAATATACTTCATGTTCCTAGTGTTGTTAAAAATCTTATATCCGTCGATATCCTTAATAAAAAGGTCTTAAAAGCGGTCTTAGAATCGAATAATATAATCTTGTCAAAGAATGGTATTTTTGTAAGGAAGAGTTATTATTGTAATGGTATGTTCAAAATGAGTATCAATAATATGAATGATGTTTCTATTTATTCGATTGAGTCTTCTTATTTTCTTTGGCATGGTAGATTAGGACATTTTAATCATAAAATGATTTCTTATATGTCTAAAAATGACCTAATTAACTTAAGTGACCTAGAAAATAAGAAATGCGAAACTTGTGTACAAGCAAAGATAACAAAATTACCCTTTCCTAAAGTTGAAAGAAATACATCATTGCTTGGGATAGTGCATTCAGATGTATGTGTAAGCCCTTGGCTTAGTTCCAAAAATGAAAGAGGGATTTCTTTCTCTCTCATTTTTTATATGCTTAGTTCTTAATGTTGATCTTTTGAAGCATTCTCTTGGCTTAACCATGTTCTTTTGTTCTATATAATCATCATTTTATATCTTTGTTTGTCATACTCAAAAAAGGGGGAGATTGTAAGCCCTAAGCACATATTAATAATGTTTTGATTATGATTAACTTGTGCTTTGTAATAATAGAAATAGTTTATAAGAAGAACAAAAAAGATGAACAAAAGGAATCTTAAGGGTAATCTATAAAGAAGCAAAAGATCATTCAAGACTACAAGATTTTATGAAGATGAAATGATCAGGTTAAAAACCTTAAAGACAAGAAGAATGATTACAGATAGCTTTATATGGTATTTATGTAAAACTCCCTAACTTGTTTCTTTGATTTTTTGATCTATTATGTTAGCTCCTTAGAAGAAATATTTTTTGAGAAATTATCCTTGAAAAAATAAAGTGTTACATGTTTTAAAGTTGCATCACGAATACATATTTTCAAAGTGAAGGAAAATCTGTGTTTTACAGGAAAACTGGTTGTCCAATTTTTTTCTAAGTCTAAAAACTGGTCATTTGATTTTCTACTTCTTAGAAATCGGACGTTCCAATTTTCAGATTTCATAAAGAAAATCGGTTAGGCTTAAAGAAATCGATTTTCTTTTTTTTTACTCTTCAAGAAAATCGGTATTCTTCAAAAAAATCGGACATCCAAGTTTTAAATCGGTCGTCACGTTTGCATTTTTACTGTAAAAAAAAAAAAAGGCTGTTGCTACTGACAGTAACGACTAGTTTTTTAACTTCACATATAAAAGGGCTATTGATCAGCCATAATGCAATAGTTGAAGAACATTTAAGAACACTTTTAAGAGCATTAAAGAGCATATTTTCAACCTTCTTTATTATACTAAAACAAAAAGAAAAAACTCCTTGAGCTGCACTTATTGATAATTTTTTCAAAAAAATGAGGAAAGGAAGCTTGTAGAAGCATTGCACAAAGTTGTATCATTTTCTTATCAAACTTCTTTGGTAATATTGTTCTATCTCTACTCTTTCATCTTAATTTGTGATCAAAAGTTTTATGAAAAACCCTTTGGGTGCTCCTTTGATATTTTGATATCTTGTATTGTTTCTTGATAATTGAGGTTTGTGTGCAAAACCCTTAATCCTCATTGTGGTATTTTGTAAAAACTTGCGTTTTGTGAATTTATGAAATCCTTGAGTTAAGTCTTAAGGTTGTGGATGTAGCTCTATTGAGAGAGCAAACCACTATAAATCCTTTGTCTATCTCTTTTGTGTTTTGCACATTATCTTTATGTTATTATTTGATCCTTGTTCATAAAAGAGATTTTGTTTGGTTAAGAATTTTATTAAAAAGAGTTATTAAATTCTTCTTCAAACAAATCTGAGGTTCTATTTTTAACTGTCCAAAAAATTTTTAACTAGCCAAAGATCTTACTCATCCCCCCAAGATTTTTCGATTGGTATCAGAGCAGGTCTTATTTCAAAAGGCTTAACATCATAAGAAGCAAAATATCTTTTAGAAAAAAAGCTAGTATTTTAAACTTACCTTATGTAGAAGGCTCGTCTACTAATAGACCTCCTCTTTTTAATGGCATTAATTATACATTTTAGAAGTCAAGGATCAAAATCTATATTTGCTCTATTAACTTTGATCTTTGAATTACTGTAGAAAAAGGATCGTTTGTTCGCCAAAAGGATAGAAGAGTCAAGAATGTTGAAGAATTAGACGAATTTGACTCAAGAAAGATGACTCTCAATTTTCAAGCCACAAATATATTAATTTGTGCCTTAGATGCAAACGAGTACAATAGGGTGAGCGTATGCGATTCGGCTTATAAAATGTGGAAATTGCTAGAAGTCACTCATGAAGGCACAAATCAAGTAAAGGAATCAAAAGTGGTCATGTTGGTGAGACTATGAATTATTCATGATGAAACAAAATGAAAGCATTAGTGACATGTTCACAAGATTGACCAACATCAAAAATGGGCTAAAGGCATATTGGAAAGAATACACAAGGGGAGAGGTAAATAGAAAAGTTCTAGATGCACTTTCAAAGGCTTGGCAACAAAAACTCTTGACATAGAAGAATCCAAATATTTAAGACTTCTTCCCATTTAAGAGCTCATAGGATCCCTTCTTACCTATGAGATGAAGATAAAGAAATCAAAAGAAATGGAAAAAGAAGACAAAGGAAGAAAAGGTGCGGTGCTCAAAGTAAATAAAGAAGAGTAAGCAAGTTCATCCAACAATGAAGATGAAAATGATGAAGATGAGGATATGGCTTTGGTGGTTCGAAAATTGAAAAAGTTCTACAAGAAAGACTTCAACAAATAAGGGAATAAACCTCCATTTTTCAAGGCTAGGTGCATTGAATACAATAGCACCGATCACCTTGTAGCCGATTGCCCAAAAGCCATAGAAAAGGAAAAAGGAGCATTAGAGGCAAAGCTTGAGGCAATAAAGAAAAAGAAGAAAAAGAAGAAAAAGAAGAAAGGTAAAGGTCTAATAGGAGCTTGGGATCAAGACTCAAAGTGAGAGTGAAGGAGAAGAAAAGGCTGACATGTGCTTCATGGCATTAGAGAGTGAGGTACAATCTTCACCTTCTAACTTTTCTAATTTTATTGATGATGATGATGATGATTCTAATTCCATGCTTATTGAAATATATGATGAGCTCAGAAAGATTATCAAAAGAAACAAGGTCTTGAAAAAAAATATTGATAATTTATTAAATGAAAATTCAAAATTTTTTTGTGAAAACAAAACTCTTCTTGAATCTTTAGAACATTTGAAAAATGAAAAGGATACCTCAAACATATAGTTTCAAAAACTTGTTATAGAGAACAAAAATATTTGTTAAAAAGTTCTTTCTCTTGAGAAATGCATGGTTAATTACAATGATTTGAAGAAAAAGGTGAGTGATCTCACCATATGTATTGAAAAATTTACAAAAGGAAAAGAAAATTTTGAAAAACTTCTTGGCTCTCAAAGATCACCTTTTGAAAAGACGGTATTGAATATAATCACTCCAATACTTTTTCAAACCAAACACATTCTGTAAAAACTTCTTCATCCTTCTCACATTTTTGTTACACATATTGTGAAAAGAATAGTCATAAGGCCACAAAATATTTTATAAAAAGAAAGATTGAAATGAGAGTAAAAACCATTTGGAATGTAAAAGAAAAAACAACTAACATTCATGAATCCAAATGATATGGGTACCAAAAGTCATCTCTACTTCTTCTATTGTAGGAACACAAACCAAGCTCAACTAAATAGTATTTGGATAGTGGATGCTCAAGACACATGACCGGTAACGCCTCTCTTATGAGAAAGCTTAAGGAAACCGAAAGTGGATTTGTCACCTTTGGAGATAAGAAGAAAGGAAAAATCATTGGTATTGGTAACATCAGTAACAGTTCTTCTTCTTTAATTAAGCAAGTTCTCTTAATTGACGGATTAAAATTCAATTTGCTTAGTATTAGTCAATTATTCTTGTTAGAGACTTACTAAAATTACATTTTGAGAAAACTAAACTTTGTGATGCTTGCCAATTTGGAAAACAAGTTTCTTTTAAACTAAAGAAGATGATTTCTACTTCAAAACCTTTACAACTCATTCACATGGATTTATTTGGACCAAGAGGACCACTAGTCTTGGTGGTAATAGGTATGCTTTTGTTATAATGGATGATTTTTCAAGATTCACTTGGACATTGTTTTTAAGCCGAATGGATAAGGCACTTCAAGAATTTGTCAAACTTTTCAAAAGAGTTCAAACCTCCCTTGATTGTAAGTTGATCTCTATGTGAAGTGATAATGAGAGGGAATTTAACAATCAAGACTTTACAAAACTATATGATGATTATGGTATTACACACAATTTTTCGGCCGCTAAACCCCACAACAAAATATTGTTGTGGAGAGGAAAAACCGCAGGTTACAAGAAATGGCAAAATCAATGCTTTGTAAAAACTCCATGGGTCGAGGCTGTTAACACCGCTCGCAACGTAATGAATCGTGTTCTCTTGAGACTATTTTTTAAGAAAACTCCTTTTGAGCTTATTTTGAACAAAACTCTCCCAATTGGCTATTTCAAAGTTTTTGGATATAAATGCTTTCTTTTAAACACCAAGGACAATCTTGGAAAGTTTGATAGAAAATATGATGAGGGAATTTTTCTTGGTTACTCTTCAAACAAAAAAGCTTATAGGATTTACAACAAAAGAACCTTATGTATTGAAGAGTCAATTTATGTGAATTTTGATGAATCTAACATTTCTAAAAAGAAAGATGATGATGACATAGATAATTCCTTCAGCAACCAACCATTACAAACTCAAACTGTGGAGGAACATACAAAGGAGGAAGAAGAGATCGAAGAGAAACAAGAGAATGATCAAGAAGTTCAAAATCTTCATCAAGATGTGATATATCCAATGGGACTCTCCAAGGATAAAATCATTGGTGATGTATCACAAGGGATAAGAACAAGGAGGTATTTTATTGACAATTTTGCTTTATTATCTCAAATTAAACCTAGATTTATAGATTATGCTTTATGTGATGAGTTTTGGATTATTGCAACGGAAGAGGAACTTAATCAATTTGAAAAAAACAAAGTCTGGGCTCTGGTCCCAAGACCTCGTGATCACCCCACAATTAGTACAAAATGGGTTTTTAGAAACAAACTAAATGAATCACGAGAAGTTATAAGAAACACTGCTAGACTTGTTGCCCAAGGATTTAATCAAGAAGAGGGCATAGATTTTGTTGAAACCTTTGCTCCGGTTGCTAGACTTGAATCTATAAGAATGCTTTTAGCTTTTGCTTGTTTAAAGGATTCAAGATTTTTCAAATAGATGTTAAAAGTGATTTTTAAATGGTGATATTGAGGAGGAAGTTTATGTTGAACAACCTCTTGGTTTTGTACATGAAAATTTTCTAAATTGTGTTTATTAACTTTTAAAAGCACTATATGGTTTAAAACAAACTCCAAGAGCTTAGTATGAAAAACTAAGTGGGTTTCTCCTTTCAAATGATTTTTCAAGAGGTGTGGTGGACACAACCCTTTTTACAAAAACCTCTTGTAACAATGATCTTCTACTTGTCCAAATTTATGTAGATGATATTATTTCTGGAGCTACTAATATTTGTTTGTGTGAAGAGTTTGTCTCACTAATGCAAAAAGAATTTGAAATGAGCATGATGGGATAATTGACCTATTTTCTTGGACTTCAAATTAAACAAACCAAAGAAGGCATCTTTATCAATCAAGAGAAGTACACAAAGGACCTTCTCAAAAGGTTTTGGATGAGCGATATAAAAGGAATAGGAACTCCAATGAATTCATCATTGAAACTCGACCAGTTTTTGTACTTTTTAACGGGATATGTATTTTTATATCAGAAATTAGTGAACTCTCTTCTCTCTCTACAAAACTGTTTTCTCTCTCTCTCTCTCTAAAAACCTCACCGACCATTTCTCTCAATCTCTCTCAAAAATTGATCGTTTCTGTCCCTTTGAGAAACGCTCCCAACCATCGACTCTCTCTCTCTCTCTCTCTATCTCTCTCTCTCTCTCTCTCAATCTGCTCACTGATTGGCATCTCTCAATCGACTCTCTCTCTCTCTCTCTCTTAAAACCCTCTATCAAAACCCATCACTCTCATAATTCAAAAATGGTGAAAGTGAAGAATACCAATGTTGGAAGGAAAGAAAACCATGAAGAAGGAGGAAGTATGAGAGGTGGAAGGACAGGAAAAGGAAAAGACAAAAGAGTGGCAACTGAAGTGAGGCTACCAAAAAGGTTCATCTCTGTCAAAGAAGCTGCTAACTTTGAAGAATGGACAAGGAAGAGGAGAAAGATTGCTCCAGATCACAGAGTTGATCTATCTAACATGGAAGGTATGGAGATTATCCCTAATCTTTTTGAAGATATTGGTTGGGGACCCTTGCGTACAGTTAATGAACTCTATTACCCTAAATGATATATGAATTCTATTTAAATTTATATAAAAGAAGAGTTCAAAAGCAAGGAAATGTTACTTATCAATGTTATTTCTTGGTTGGGTGGTAGAGATACTTCATTTGATGATAGAATGCTAAACCCCATCCTAGGAACACCTGAAAATAGTATTAGATTCTATACCAAAAATAAAAATGTTTTGATCTTAACTTATATAGTGAGAGAAGATTTGAAGAATTTTTCACTAAAGGAGAAGTTCTAAAGAGGCATGATGACAGAAATATTAATAACCTGGATGCATATAGAAGATTATTGCACCATATGATTTCAAATATAATCATTCCTAATGTTGGTCACAAGTCTTCCATTAGAAACATGCACTCTTTAGTTATGCTAGCATTACATGAGCATAGAAGAATGAAATTTGGATTTATGGCAATTGAACACATGCTAGCCACTTAGACTTCTTCTACAAAATGTTTGCCATATGGTTGTTTCCTCACTAAATTCTTCCAATACTTTGTACTAAATTTGGTTGGATTTGGAGATCATATTGGTGTTGGAAAAATCTACAACAAACATACCTTTAAATAGCACTGTCAAACGGGCCAAACCGGACCGGACCGAACAGCCCGCATCCAGCCGTGCCTAAACAGCCTGGTTCGGTTTGGGCTCTTTTTTTACAGGCCTAAATTAATGGAATCCATATTCGCCCACAGCCAACTCGCAGGTAAATGGGCCACCCGCAGGCTTTGCTATTTTTTTTTTTTTTTTTTTTTTTTTTTTTTTTTTTTGTGGCTAATTTTCTGATATTTTTAGAATCTTGCCTATTAACTATAATAATATACATTAATCCTAATCAATCAAAATAGAGAAAAATCAACATAAAAAATTAATAAATAACAATAATCATCCAACAAAACAAATTAATAATTATTTAACAAAAAGTCAATATGAAAAATTAAACACCAACTTCTTCTTCTTCATCATTTCATCTTGAGGACTCATCTTCAACTTGATTACATCCTCTCCTCATCATCTTTACCTATAAGACACAAAACATAGATTATATAGTAAATAAAAAAATTAATAAATAATATTCATAAATTAAATGAAGAAAAAGTTGTACTTACTCTCTAAATATCATTTCATTGATATCAAAGAAAATTTTTACATGATGTGAAATGCTAGATATTCCATATTTTCCTCCTGCAATATACAACTTCCCACAACGAACACATTCAACCCTAGGTTCTCCATCTTCACCAACAATATCAAGCCTCCTGGTATGAATCCATACATTTGACTTATAGGATTTTTTCGCTTTCTTTAAAGATTGTGCAGCATTTGATTGATCATATTTATCACTAATATCATCAACAACATTTTTATCCATTTTCTGCAATGGATAAAATGTTTATAATTCATTATTTGAAGCACTTACTAACTAATCCGATGATAATGAATTGGTGATGAATGATGATAAAGATTATAAACAGGAAGCACTTAAAGATTATAATGATAAAGATTCAAGTTGTATATTATGCAAGTCCTCTTCCTAATTATAACTTCAATAAGGTTGTTTTCCTCATTTTGCAAGTCCCCTGCCCTTTTTATTTTATACATCCTAACAGGTATATGTACTGTTTCTGTTAGAATTTAGAAGTTATAACTGAGTTTCTTACAGGTCATGTCTCCAACTCTCCAAAACATCACCATTCAGCAATTCATTAAAGTTATGACTCCAATACAGTACATCAAAGTCATGAAAACAACAAGAAGCTCAAAGAGACAAACAGTCAAACACAAACACAAACAAACAAGAATAAGACCCTTAATTGAAAGATAATATAATCAACTGCTCCAGCCCAGACCCCAATAATGATGAACACATACGTTGCCAGCACAATAACAATCCGAAAAGAAAAAGAAAGAAAAACAGAAACAATCCATTAATTAATAATTAATGTACCATAAGAGAAACCAAACCTGGGTAATGAAGGAACGTCAAATTGATGGACAAGAAACCATAGCTACTTTCGGCGGCCTGTGTGGAGGAGTCGATTGTCGGTTGTTACCGGATCTGACTTGTTGTTGGCTGCAGAGGAGAGGAGCGCAGAGGTGTGGAGGAGTCGATTGTTGTGGAGAGTAGTGGATACGAGCCCGTGTGGCAACCTAAGGTGGGGTGAGGTAAGGAGCAGAGGAAGGTTGTCTAACTCGTCTCGGTGTTAAGAAGGTAGCGAAGAAGAGGAAGATGGGGAAGCAGGTAGGAGAGAAGCTTGATGGTGAAGAAGAGGAAAAAGAAGAAGAGAAGAAGAGAAGAAGAAGAGAGGAAGACGGGCGGCGGCGGCGCGATTGAGAGAAAGAGAGAGTGATTGAGTGTTTGAAAATGAATGAGAAAGAAGAGAAGAATTGACAAACCTTTAAAAAAAAAAAAAAAAAGGGCTAGTTTCTGAACCGGACCAGATCGAACCGTAAAAACCCGCACTCAAAACAGTCCGGTCCGGTCCGGAGTCATTTTTTACGGGCCTAAAAATATGAATCCATATCCGTCCATATAGTGGACAGTCCAAGCCAGCCCGCGGGCTTAAGCCCGTATTGACAGTGCTACCTTTAAAAGAATGAGATTTTCAAGAAATGAGGAAGGTATGTTGGTAAGAGGAGAACAAGATGATAATGGTGAGAGTCATAAAGATGATGAAGGAAATGAGGGGCAAAAAGCTATGAAAGTGGATAAAGAGGAAAGTGAAGAAAAACCAGAAGAGGAAACTTTTAGAAGAGAAATGAGACAAAAGAAAAGGCAGGAAAGAGTTGTAGAAGGTCAATCATCCAGAAGTATATCTCAACTTATGGACATGATAGCCTCCATGCAAGCCTCCATGAACAACCGTTTTGATGCCCTAGATGGAAAGATATCGGATATTCAAGAAAGGATAATGATATTAGAAGCAAGAGGAAGAGAAGAAGACAAATGAGACGATGAAGAAAGACGAAAAAAAAAGGAGTTTCAAGCTAGCTAGCTTATGTTTCATTTCTATGATTTAACTTCTTACATTTCATAATCTTTTTTTCCTTTTGGTCGTTGACTATTTTTTAAGTTACTGCTTATTTTGGAACTTATATTGCTTATACTGCTTATTAATTCTTTTTTTTTTTTTTTGAAACTTTTGTCTTCTTTACTTATTTTGGAACTCCATGATGAGAGTTCCATTGTTCTTTTTCAATAATCCCTTAGAGTCCTTTTGCTTTTTAAGTTATGACAAAAGGGGGAGAAAAATATAAGATGGTTTATGATAGTGGCATTATGTTGATGATGCTTTATGTTGGTATAATAGTGGGATTATGTTGATGCATTAAGAGGATATATATATATATATATATATGAGATGCATATTATTTTGTTTATATTGTCTTGATAACTTGAGTTGTGTTGCCTAGATGTTTTGACACTTTGTGTTGGCAACATGCTTTTTGAGTTGTATGAATTTTTATGCATTATGCCTTGTTGCTTATATGGCCTTGAGTTTTATTGATGATATTTTGGTGCCATATTTGTTGTGAAGCATACCTTAAAGGGGGAGCTTTAAGTTCTTAAAACTATTTTCAAACCTTGGCTTGCTTTCAAAAATAAAAGGAGGAATTCTCTCTCTCTCTCTCTCTCTCTCTCTCTCTCTCTCTGTCTCTCTCTCTCTCTCTCTCTCTCTCTCTCTCATTTTTTATATGCTTAGTTCTTAATGTTGATCTTTTGAAGCATTCTCTTGGCTTAACCATGTCCTTGTGTTCTATATAATCAGCATCTTACATCTTTGTTTGTCATACTCAAAAAGGGGGAGATTATAACCCCTAAGCGTATATTTCTAACGTTTTGATTATGATTAACTTGTGCTTTGTGATAATAGAAATATTTTATAAGAAGAATAAAAGATGCACAAAAGGAGTCTCAAGGGTAATCTATAAAGAAGCAAAAGATCATTCAAGACTACAAGATTTTACGAAGATGAAGCGATCAAGTTAAAAACCTTGAAGACCAGAAGAATGGTTATAGATAGCTTCATAAGGTATTTATGTAAAACTCCCTAACTTGTTTCTTTGATTTGTTGATCAATTATGTTAGCTCCTTAGAAGAAATATTTTTTTGAGAAATTATCCTTGAAAAAATAAAGTGTTACATGTTTTAAAGTTGCATCAAGAATACATGTTTTCAAAGTGAAGGAAAATCTGTGTTTTACAGGAAAACTGGTTGTCCGATTTTTTTCTGAGTCTAAAAACCGGTCATCTGATTTTCTACTTATTAGAAAATCAGACGTTCCAATTTTCAGATTTGACAAATAAAATCGGTCATCCGAGTTTTCCTTAAGCTTAAAGAAATCGATCTTCTTTTTTTTTTTTTTTTTTTACTTTTTTACTCTTCAAGAAAACCGGTCATTCAATTTTCTATTCTTCAAAAAAATCAGACATCCACGTTTTAAAATCAGTCGTCACGTTTGCATTTTTATTATAAAAAAAATAACCGTTGCTGCTGACAGTAACAGCTAGTTTTTAACTTCACATATAAAAGGACTATTGATCAGTCATAATGCAATAGTTGAAGAACATTTAAGAACACTTTTAAGAGCATTACAGAGCACATTTTCAATCTTCTTAATTATACTAAAACAAAAAGAAAAAACTCCTTGGAACTGCACTTAATGATAATTTTTTTCAAAAAATGAGGAAAGGAAGCATTGCATAAAGTTTTATCATTTTCTTATCAAACTTCTTTGATAATATTATTCCATCTCTACTCTTTCATCTTAATTTGTGATCAAAAGTTTTGTGAAAAACCCTTTGGGTACTCCTTTGATATTTTGATATCTTGTATTGTTTCGTGATAATTGAGGTTTGTATGCAAAACCCTTGATCCTCATTGTAGTATTTTGTAAATACTTGTGTTTTGTGAATTTGTGAAATCCTTAAGTCTCAAGGTAGTGGATATAGCTCTATTGAGAGAGCGAACCACTATAAATCATTTGTCTCTCTCTTTTGTGTTTTGCACATCATCTTTATGTTTATTGTTTGATCCTTGTTCATAAAAGAAATTTTGTTTGGTTAGGAATTTTATTAAAAAAAGTTATTAAATTCTTCTTCCAACAAAATAGGAGGTTCTATTTTTAACTGTCTAAAAAGTTTTTAATTAGCCAAAAATTTTATTCACTCGCCCTCCCTTCCGCTCTAAGGTTTTTTCAGTATGTGCTTAATGGTTTTCAACTAGGGGAGATAAAAAATATTTTGTCACTTTTATAGATGACTGCTCAAAATTTGTGCATGTTTATTTAATGAAAACAAAGGAATAAGTTTGGTATGTTTAAAGCATATAAATTCCTGGTTGAAAATCAATTAAGTAGGAAAATTAAGATTTTGAGAAGTGATAGAAGAGGTGAACACTTTTCAAGTGAATTCTTAAAATTTTGTGAAGACAATTGCATTGTGTATCAAACTAATGCATCTTACACTCCACAACAAAGTGGATTGGCTAAAAGAAAAAATAGAACATTGCAAGATATGGTGAATGTAATGTTGTTAAGTTCCCTCTTACCAAAAAATTTACAGGATGAGGTTTTGTTGGCTACATGTCGCATTCATAATAGAATTCATCTTTAAAAACTAAAGTGTCATCGCATGAAATTTGGAAAGGTAAAAAACCAAACTTGAATTATGTTAAAGTTTGGGGGTGTGTGGCCTACTATAGAGTCTCAGATAATAAAAGAACAAAATTAGGACCTAGAGCACTTAAAAGTGTGTTTGTAGGTCATGTTGAAAATTCTAAGGCTTATAGGCTACTAGCTATTGATCAAATGTAATAGTAGAATCAAGAGAAGTGCAATTCTTTGAGAATTTGTTTCTTAAAGATTCTAAAGTAAGTAGTGGTTCATTTTTTTAACCTAACTCTTTCCAAGATGTGTTAATTCCTAGTAGTTCCTCAAGTGAACTGAAAAGGAAGGAAAATGAAACTTCTATTGAACCAAGGAGAAGTCAAAGGCAAAGAAAAAAGGAACAATTGCCTTCAGATCTCATATCTTCACAAGCTATTGTCTTCCTTGTTGAAGGAAATAGGGATTCCCTACTTAGCAAAAATTCTCATTTTGCTTAGTGTAGAGGAAAATCCAAAGACCTATAAAGAATTATGATTTCTAGAGATGTTGCATTTTGGAAGGAAGCTGTCAATGCTGAAATGGACTCAATATTATTCAATTATACTTGGGTCTTAGTTGACTTGCCTCAAGGTTCTAAACCTATTGGTTGCAAAAGGGTATTTCGAGGGAAATATGCCATAGATGGAACAATACTTACTTACAAGGTCAGACTCGTAGTAAAAGGTTTTAGGAAAAAAAAGAAAGAATTGGCTATTTCGATACATATGCACATGTTGCTAGGATTGCTTCAATTAGGTGATAGAGTTTATTTTTAATATGAATAAACACCTTAATTTTTAATTATTGGTCTTTGAAAATACTTTGTTTATTAATCTTAATTATTATATTTAATTTATTTTATTTATCTTTGTGCAGATTTCTAAAAAGGAATGAAAAATAATGATTCCATATTAAATTTGGTAAAGGGAAGAAAGATTGTGCATGGTCATTGGGGAAGAGAAGATAAAAATAACAATAATAAAGCATAGTACTTGTTGTAGTAGTGGAATCCTTTAAGGATTAGAAATTTAGTTGAATCCTTGAAGGATTAGAAACTTGCTTTTCTTTTGTCTATATAAAGAAGAGCCACACAAGAGGATTTTTACTTTTGCTTTTGGTATTCTTCGAAGGGAAGAGCAGCGGCAAACAAATTAAAGGAGAGAATAAGCTATGATCTACTCCAAGAATTTGGTTCTTTCTTTCCCTTTAATTATGAACTAAATTTTCTTTTTTAAGAATCTTGATGAAACCCTAGCCATGTAATTTTGGTTAATTTTATTTTTGAAGATTTATTATATTATTTATGTGATTACATATCTTGGGATGTTTCTTGGTTTGATACAATTAATTCTTTGTGATTCTTCTTGTAGAATAATTTTTAGGTTAATTGATACTTTTATCCATGCTTAATTCTTGTAGTCTTGAGTATGAGAGATATGTGATTTTTACAAATATATTGTGGGATTTAGAATTGAATACTTCATGCTAATTTTATATGATTTATGTCATAAAATTGAATAGGTCATGCTAATAGTTAGATGGGTTATGTCATGCATATAAGCACAATATATTTATTTATTTAGTTAATCGAAGCTTGTAGCCTAGATTACCACATAAAGGTCTAATCTTTTCTCCTAAATAAAACTAAATCATTGTTTTATGGTTTATTAGTGGATTCAAGGTTCTAAATCGTCTTCATTAAACTTTTGTTAGTTTTTATTTAATTGATTTTATTTATTAGTTTTACTTGATTTAGGAATAATTTTTAGATAGTAAAATTTGATTCTTCTTTTTATAAAATTAATTTAGGAAGATAATAATTTAAGTAGTTAAGCCTTTCTCTGTGGTTCGATACCCTTATACTGTCGTATTACATTGATCTTGTGTGCTTGCAAATATTGGGTTTGTAGCTTAGTTAGAAGAATCTCGACTATAGAGTAATATTAATTTTAGCTTCTATTTATGATTTGCTGGTGCATCAAATGGATTTTAAGACGACATTCTTAAATGGTGATTTAGACGAGGAGATGTACATGGAACAACTAGAAGGCTTGTGCTACAAGAAAATGAAAATAAGGTTTGTAAACTAGTAAAGTCATTATATAGACTTAAACAAGCCCGTAAACAATGGCATGAGAAATTTGACTCTGTTTTACTTTTACATGGCTTTATATTTGGTCATGCTGATAAGTGTATATACCCAAGTGTGTGATGAGTACATTGTAATCATTTGCTTGTATGTTAATGATATGCTTATTGTAAGTACTACTGTGAAAGGTGTGGTAGAAACTAAAAAGTATCTTTCTTCTAAAATCAAGAATAAAGTCCTCGGTGAAGTAGATACTATTTTAGGGATAAAGGTTAGGAAGCAATGGGGGGGGGGAGCTTTGTGCTTCCTCAATCACATTATGTTGATAAGATAATAAATAAGTATCAATATTTAAATGTGAAAGAAACTGCTACTCATTTTGATCCTAACTCTAAGCTTCGTGGTAACAAAGGCAATTCAATTGCACAACTAGAGTATGCTAGTGTAGTTGGAAGCCTCATTTATGCCATGACTTGTACAATACCTGATATTTCTTATGCAGTGCATAGACTTGCTAGGTATACCAAGTGCCCAAGTAGAGAGTATTAGAAAGCTATTACTAGAGTCTTGGGATTTCTTAAAAGAACTAAAGTTTTAGGACTCTATTATAATAGATTTCCTAATGTTCTTGAGGGTTTTATGGATGCTAGTTGGATGTCTAGCATTAGTAACTAAAAACCCACAAGTGGTTGGGTATTCTTGCTAGGTGGTGGTGCTGTTTCTTCAAAGAAAAATACGGTTATAACTCATTCCACTATAAAATTAGAGTTTATAGCTCTATCTTCAGCTTGTAAGGAAGCGGAGTGGCTAAGGAATCTTTTGTGGATCTAGATATTTGGCCTAAACCTATATCATCTATTACATTACATTATAATAGTGAAGCTACAATGTCTAGAGCATTAAACAAACTGTACAATGGTAAATCTAGACATATAAGCTTAGGACATGCTTATGTTAGAGAAATGTTCAATAATGATATTGTCTCTATTGTGTTTGTTAGAACACACAAAAACTTAGCAGATCCATTGACCAAACCTCTTGCGAGAGAGTTGGTGGCTTCGATAACATCTGGAATCGGACTAAAACCTTGTATCTAAAATTACAAACAATGGTAACCCAACCTTCTTCTGGCATTACTATTAGATTGAAAGGTTTAATAGATAATAACAAGCTGTTCAGTAATTGTGAGCACCAAAATTAGTGTGTATATCATTCCAAGTATTGGTGTAATATGTTACTCTTAAGTGAGCAGGTTGAGAGCTATCTCTTAATGATATTATTCTTTAGTATTTGATTACGGTTAAGTAACAAACTGGAATAAATTTCACCCATTTGATCATAAAAGTGGTGCCACTTCTAGCAAGAGTTTAAGGTTATCTCTTGTAAATTATCAAGAATCTAGGATGAGCACATGGTAGGTAATAGTGCTAAATTATAATGTGAATTATAAGGAATGTTGTGAGTGTTCATGTGTGCAAGATTAAATCTATTCTAGCTTAAGTATTGGTTTAAGCAATGAGCCACCAACAACTTCGTTAGTTTACTGACTTGTTTTCACTATGGGGTAGTGTAAGACGAAAGTTACCACTTCTTATGCATGATTCTCATTTTTGTATAAATGTTTTACATTATAAACTAAGTGGGGGAATGTTGAAATCTTTAGTTTATGAGATAAAACCTATGCTAGGAAAATATTGTAACTCTTGACTGAATAGCTAGAAACATATGTTTCAAGCTAACTCTTGATGTATAGCTATGAAGTGTGTTCCAAACTAACTCTTGGTGAGTAGCTACAAACTTTGTTTCAAACTTAATAGTTGTGACTCATAATTTTTCCATCAAACTTACTAATAAATATCTACAAATATGTGACATTCTACAAAGTTTGTATTATTAGTTTTCAAGCATCCTATATTTTTAAAGAATATCCAATCAATTGTAATGTTGTGTATTCTTGTACTTCCTTTGTATCCTAGAGACACTTTCCTATTCCAAACCCCCGCTTTGCAATATAGTGGGGGCAAATACTATCTTAAGGACAGCGTTAAACACGTCTAGAACGCTTTATTATTCTATTATGATTCCCATTTGTTATTCTTACAAATTTATTCAATAAAAATTTATAGATTCTTGTTCTTTTATTTTGTGTTGTTTCCAAACCTTTCTTCAATTTATTTCATTATATTGCTTCCTCTCTATTCTTCTATCTCCTTTTCAGTCCCTTCCCACTTATTTGAGAAAAATCATCCGATTTCTATTTGGATTGTGTTGCATAATATTAAAATGAGACCTTTTTTCCAACTTTTTAAAATTAATATTGTGTGCATCACTTTTTTTTTTTTTTTTTTGGTAATCAAGTTATCCATTGATATGAAAAAAAGGCCGAAACTATTAAAATCAAAACAATTCTCAAACTTTTTCTCTAACCTACTAAAAGAGAAAAGTTGAAATATTGGGACAACCATACAACATAGGTGGTGGACGAAGATACTAAAAATAGTAATAAAAAATGAACACACCATAATCTTCATCCGGAGTCTTCAGACCATATCGCAAGAAAGACTAAGAATCTTCATCTCCCTTAGAGGTCAGCCATTTATAAAGCCATGGGCAAATCAACATCTTTGGAAACGGTTTTGGAAAGATGTAGAAATCTGAAAAAAGGACCCAATTGAATCCGAGTTGGCAAGCTACTCCAAGAAGTAGAACAAGATCAAGATCCAAAAAGATCGAAGAAGGATCTTGCTCTTACATCTTAAATTTAGAAGAAAATTTCCTATAAGAATTTTATTGTGATTTGCAGACAAAAACACATAAAAATAAAACATCACAAAGAAAGATAGAGGAAGATCCGGCCAAGATCTGAATTCTGACCAGAGCCGTGGTCCAGATCTGGCTGAAAAAGTTGGTTAGGGAAGGGGGCTGCGGGAGATGGAAGTCGCAGAGAGTTTGGGGGTAGAAGAGACAATTTTTTCGGATTATGCGTGCCTCAATTCTCCTTTTACAATTTTTCCTAAACTAAAATCTGATCCAAATAACCTTAAAAAGAAGAAAAATTATGTTATGAACCAGTTTATTAATGGAGAAATAAATTTCTAAAATTATATTAAAGTACATAATCATTAATTCTTTATTTCTATAAGTAAAGATATTATCCACACAAGGAGTCAAAGTATTAGTCGCATTGCTGATGTAACTTAATATAAAACAAAAATTTATATCGTTCTTTTATAGAAATATCTTCGTTTACTAGCCCAAATATGATCAAAATCAGCAAGAACCCAATTTGGACAAAAGAGTTAGCCCAGCCCAAATCTGTTGGACTTGCTACTTCTCTGGCCCGAATTTGATCCAAGGGCATGGCATGACAACTCAGACTAGGCCACTTTTAAGATAAAACTGAGCTCTAGTTTATGGTACGTCCGTACCCATAATCTTTGTTCTTCGTTATTGTGAGGCTGTGAGATGCTGATGAACGGATAAAAAGCTTACAGTTACAGAGTTGCATATGAATGATCGTTGGACTTGATAACAGGACCGTCGCAGAAAGAATGGTGAACGCCCTTCCCTCTTTGCTGCTTCCGGTTCCAACTTTTCTCGGTACAGTAACTATTTCTCTCCCATTTTGTCTACAGTTTGAAGATGCATGCGTGAGTTTTCTTACTTGTTTCTCAGAAAATGAAGATGTTTTGTTGTTTATTTTTTTCCATTTGTTGATTGTTTTGCTTAACGTTGTTATTCCAGAAAACAAAATTTACTTCAGTTTTGATACGAGTTTGAGATATTCGACTTAAACACTATGGACAATCTGCTTCCTCCCTCCTTTGTCGTTGAGAATTGCACATTTGCTAGTTACTGAGCTTTTATTTATTTTATTTATTTAAATGTATATTTTTTTGTTCTGTTAGTAGCTACCCGAGCAAATGAACTCCTATAGGACTTGCATAATCCTCTCCCAAATACCCTTTTTAGGTGGAGTTAGGCCCAAGTCCGTTCTTAAATGGTATCAGATATTGCATATTGTTAGGCTACCTGCCCGTGTCTAGTCTTGGGCGTGTAGTGTGTGTTGAGAATTTCACTGGCTATCTAGTGAGCCAATGATACATAGTAATGTTGGGCCACTGTCAGATGGCTGGTCCAGCGAGATGGTGAAGATAAAATCCTTGTAAGACTTGGACAATTTTCTCACTCTACACTTGATCTTAGCCAACAGGCTGAGAAGACAATTTTCTCGCTCTTGAAGTACCTTTTGGTAAAGTTAAGCTCAAGCTCGTTTTCAACACCTTTCTTGTTGGGTTGTTGGGTGGAGGAGAGGGAATCATCTTTGAATTGTAGTTGTGTGAAGTGATTTGAACTTTTGCTTTTCATTAAGATACACAAATTAGCTCATGTTATGTTGATATTTGGTGTAATTTTATGAATATATCAGGATCAGGACATTATAATTTGAGTAATCCAAGATCAAGAACTTCAGTCTTCAACACTGTTGATAAGTGTAAAGTGCGGATGCCTAATCATTGTAAAAGTAAAGGAAATGGGGCTGCTGATATTGAAGCCAGGGAGCATCTTTATCTTGGAATGGACTTTGGGACCTCTGGAGCTCGGTATGCTTTGATTGATAAGGAAGGGAATATGCATGCTGAGGGAAAGAGAGAATATCCGTTGATTAATGTAAGCACTCCAATATTGATTTCCTACTTTGTGTTTTAGGGCTAAATTTTTTTTTTTTGGCCTTTGAATTTTGCTAGTATTGGATAAGAATCAGATGTTTACTTGTACAAGAATGCTAAATGAAAGTGTATTTTGTTTCTAACATATGGCCGCTTGGTTTTATTTTCTAGAAAGAACAAGGAAACAATTGATTGGATACAGTCTTGGAAGATAACACTTTTCCAACTGCTTGATGATGTTCCCCTTAATCTTCGTTCAACGGTGGCATCCATTTCCATTGATGGAACTTCTGCAACAACTATCATCATAGATGGGTATATACTTTATTTGTTGAAATACTTTTGCAGTTCTTTTGTTACTTTTAACATTGACATATGACTCCTTAGTTAAATTTTCTTTTGATTATTTATTGCAGCAAAACTGGAGAACCTTTATCAAAACCATTTCTATATAATGAAAGCTGTCCTGAAGCTTTGCCAATGGTGAAGTCCATTGCCCCTGAGAATCATACTGTCTGCTCTGGATCCTCTACCTTATGCAAGCTTGTCTCTTGGTGGAGTTCTTATGATTCAAACAAGGATTCTGCAGTATTGTTGCATCAAGCAGATTGGTTGTTGTGGCTACTTCATGGCAAACTTGGAGTATCAGATTATAATAATGCATTGAAGGTTTTCTTTGTTCTGTATCTTTGTCCTTTAACTTGCACTTGATATGTTCTATTTTGGAAAAAATAAGGGGTTTCTGCAACTCTTATCGCAGGTTGGTTATGATCCTGAAATTGACAACTACCCGTCTTGGCTTCTGACCCAGCCATATTCTTATGTATTACCCTCCGTTCAAGCTCCAGGTTCTTCAATTGACTACATCAAAGAGGACATCAGAACACAGTTTGGTATGTTTTCTTGAAAGTTCAGTCTGCTTTATGCAAATGATTACTGAAGGTCAATGAGTCATTCATTATGTTGGACATATGTAACATGTTTCAGTTGCTAGGACATATGTGGTTTTCTCTTAACAAGCTAATATGAATGTTGCCAAACGATTCATCAGATTGCTCATGGGAAACTGAGTTCTTATATGGGTGGACTTTGTGGTAAGAAATTTATAAAGTAGAGATATTTGATAGCTTAGTCAAGTATAAAACAGTGTCCTAAAGAACTATTTCGTGGCAATTGAAATGTCCTACTAGCATTAAACGAGCTCTTGTTTTCTTAAAGGATATCAAAAATGACAAAGTAAATTTTTATAGAACTAACCCAGCAAGGAAGTAGAATAAGGAGAAAAAACGTGATTATGAGAATACAAAAATGTATATATTCGCCTCTGTTTTTTTGTGTATGTCTCAAATGAGCTTGGCATAGCTATGTTTAGCACAAAGCCAAAGGATAGTGGTCATAATATCTGAGAAGTTGTTGCTGCCATGATGACCAAATTTCCAAATATTGAGATGGTAGTTGAGAAAATTAGTGAGAAAAATTGGCAATAGTAGCTGAGGGAAAAGAAACAGCCACTAATCCTTTGACCAAGCCATGTGGCAAATTAGTTTTCTCCAGATGAATCTTTTGATTTATTCCAACATTCCCCACATGGATGAAAAGATTTAGATAACTTGATTAAAGTAATGCTGGGTTATTTCTGTAGGTATTAATGAGTTATTGGTGATGCATGTAGAATCTATGAAAGAATAATCTCTCTTTTTGTAAAATAGAGATGAACGACAAAATTGTTGGGGTATAATGTGAATGGTAAAGTCCCTATCAAAATATTACGTTGTAGAAAACTAATTTGTCACATGGCTTGATCAAAGGATTAGTGGCTGTTTTTTTCCGCCGCTAATCGCCGATTTTTCTCACTAATTTTCTCCCCAGATATTATGACCACTATTCATTGGCTTTGTGCTATATATATAGCTATGCCAAGCCCATTGGAGAGACACAAAAAAAAATACAAACTTTTGTCTTCTCATAATCAAGTTTTCTTGTTCTCTTCTTATTCTACTTCCTTGCTGGGTTAGTTCTATAAAAGTTTATTTTGTCATTTCTGATATGCACTAAAAAGAGAAGAGCTTGTTTAATCCCAGCTATCAAATATCTCTGCTCTATAAATTTCTTC
The DNA here is from genome assembly GCA_028651295.1 of Catharanthus roseus. Lineage (NCBI taxonomy): Eukaryota > Viridiplantae > Streptophyta > Magnoliopsida > Gentianales > Apocynaceae > Catharanthus > Catharanthus roseus. The sequence goes on along the minus strand of JAPQWS010000124.1, from coordinate 3,528,529 downwards.
CTACGTTATAAAGGATTATAGAAACTATGAAGAAGAGAACAAAGTTTTTCCTTTGCTTTACAAATGGTGTGTACTCCATCTCAATGAAAAGGGTTATATGTATAGCCAAATAGTTCGAGCAAAATGTGAGAAATATCAGCCAAGTGTGGTGTAGCTTTGTTAGGAAAATCTGATTTGTTAGTTAGCTAAAAAGTGGAAGGCAAGTTAGATTATTTGACCATGTGCAGAAAAACCATTTTGATATTTCAGAAGCTCAACGGACTTAACAGGCATAAAACAGAAGTAGGCATTGATGTAGGCTACCATTTTTTGGCTCTTCTCTTCTGAAACTGATATCCCATCCCATCGATAGTAATGTCTTGAAGGAAATTATAACTAGTGGAAACGACTTCTTTGTTCAAAAGTATTGAAGTCTGCCTGATTTTTGAGCTGCTGTTATTTTTACCGTTTGTCATATCTGGACAGGATTTCCAAAGGACTGTATTATCTGCACAGGAACAACTGATAGCATTGCTGCCTTCCTTGCTGCACGTGCTACTCAACCTGGAAAAGCTGTGAGGTTCTTGTATATTTATGTTCATTTACTTTTAACTAGTCTATTTTGTGCATTTGTTTTTTTTTTTTTTTGGAAAATTATTTTATGCATTTGTTGATTGATAGTTTGTGTGATTTCTACCTGGGCTTGTATCAACGGGTAGCTTTTTCTTTCTGGGAATGATATCTGGCTAATCATTTCAAAATAAACAGAAGAGACAAATCACTATAAAGGCCCATAAAAAATTTACGCCTTTCTCAAATTACGCATAAAACTTTTATTTCGACTCCTTATTATTCTGACTTGAGCATGATTATTTTAGCCAGATTCCATCACACACACATAATTTGTCAAAATCAGTTGCTCAAAATGTGTTCAGGGGTATAAAGAGTTGAAATAAAAGTTTATGGATAATTTGAGAAAGTATAAGTTGTTGATGGACATTTATAGTGATTTTCTCTAAACAGAATTACCAAAAAAAATGGGGAGGGGCACAAGCTGATATTTGATAGAAATTGTTAGTTCATATTGTTGATCATTTTCCTTTTTCTCATTTTCCATGGATGCTAAACAATCTTTCTTCTCTATGGACTATGATTTTCATTTGGGATAAGTTAGGGATTTCTTTGGGATAACTGCTATCCTTTAATCAACTTAATTCTAGAATGATAATTTGTGATATTGTGTGCTCTGATGTAAATAATATCTAACAAAAGTACTTAAATTCCTTTTATTCAGGTCACTTCTTTGGGTTCAACTCTGGCCATAAAACTTCTTAGCACCTCAAGGATAGAAGATGCAAGATTTGGAGTGTATAGCCATCGTCTTGATGATAAATGGCTTGTTGGTGGGGCTTCAAACACCGGTGGAGCTGTTCTTAGGCAACTCTTTACAGATGAGCAACTGGAGAAACTAAGCGAGCAGATAAATCCCACAGAAGCCTCTTATCTTGATTATTATCCCCTTCAATCTGCTGGAGAAAGGTTTCCAGTGGCTGATCCAAAGATGGAACCCAGGTACATCCGATATTTGGATTGATTGAATGCTAAATAATACTGATATTGATATTCTATTTGGATTGGACTTGAAACTGATAATTCTCTTCTCAATCTCAAAATGCATTATGTCGGTTTTCAGAATTTGGAGGGACATGTGGATTCTCAAATTGAAGACGAGCCCATCCAAATGAATTCTCATCCACATTTTGAGAATCCCATTTTCAAGTCCAATCCCAAATAGAACCTTAATCTTAACCTTTCAAAAACCCATTTTTCCTTTGATTTTTGAGCTACTTCTTGGAGCAGCAAATTTTCTGACCTTTATTCTTCATCGGTGCCAAACTCTAGTGGTAACAAGAATCTTGATTAAATGACTACCGAGTTTTCCTTGCCAATTCCCTTGTATAAACAAGTATTTCATTTTGTATAGACCCTGAAGAGTTTCAATAATAAGCTGGCCACTTTTGCAGGTTACATCCGCGCCCAGAAAGCGATGTAGAATACTTGCATGGAATTCTTGAATCCATTGCTCGAATTGAGGTGAAGTAGTCCCTCTATATACGGCCCTGAATTCCCATCATCTTGTTCTTTTTACTGTTTCCTTGATGGTGAACGAGAAATGCTTATAATTTTAGGCAAAGGCGTACAATTTACTTAAGGAACTCGGAGCAACTCCAGTTGAAGAAGTATTTACTGCTGGAGGTGGATCAAATAATGAAAAATGGATAAAGATTCGAGAGAGGGTGCTGGGTTTGCCGGTGCATAGAGCTCTTCAGACGGAAGCTGCCTATGGAGCTGCATTATTGGCACTAAAGTCTAAAGGGCGGATCATCAAAGGCAAGATAATATAACAGGAAGACAATCAGAAAATTAGCATTCTACCATATATACTGTGTAATAATTCAAAGAAAAATTTTAGAGGATGCCTTTTGTACTCATAGCTCTTTCTAAGGTTTACAGGTTTGCTTGGATAGAGGGTCTTTCGGTTCTTTTTTTTTTTTTTTTTTTGGAGAAAAAAAATCTATTATTTATTAATATAAAAAAAGTAGGGCTGCCAATCAGGTCATGTGAGTTGGCCTGCCTCGAAACATTTGTATAAGGGTCTGAACTTGGGCCCAAAATATTGAGTCCGACCTCAGCCTATATGGGTTCAGACTGTCCTAAAAAGATACTTCCTTTCTTTCGCCCGCCCACAAGGTTGTAAAAAGAGAGAAAGGGGCGACTATCTAGCATATTTAAAAAGAGTATTTAAAAAGAAGTTAATTGAAACACAATGAAAGAATTTTGATAAAATGATATTTTTATTAAAAAAAGTTAATTGAAACACGGTGAAAGAATTTTATTTTTAAACTCTTCTTATTATTTATTATATATTTTGAAAACTGAATATCGTAAAATTAATCTTGTGCATGTCTGTTAACATGCAAAATTATTCAAAACAATGAACTCTTTTAGTAATTTTCTTTATAATTAAAATTTTATTCTAACTTAATATTAGTAAAGTATCTCTTAATTAATAATGGTGATTATAATATAATATATATCATAATATATAATATGGGATAACATAATATAAAATTATAAATGAATTTAATATATATTATTAGGTTGAGTTTAAAGGTGTCGAGCTTACTTAAAATCAAATTCTATTTTAATTATTTTTTAATCTAAAAAATAAGTTTGAACTTAGTTCGACCTGAATTGAAACAAGACTTGACAAAAAAGATCACGTCGAATAGGTCGGTTTTAACATATTTAAACCCATTAACAATCCTATAAAAAGATGAATCGAAAAATAATAAAGATAGCACAAACTAACATCTCATAGAATGTTTCTTGCCCATTTCAAAGGTGAACATAAATGTTGCCATTCTTTTACATGGGAAAATTTTGTTAAATTCCTATGTTTGTTGCCCAAGAAGGCAAATGCCAAAGGATAGACTTTTAATTGTTAGGTTCGAATGTTAACTTTGTAACATAATCTTGATAATTTCCTATAATTCACCATATATCTACTGCATAATTTCCATCACGAGGAATAGTCTTAATTATGATGAGAATGTGTAGTTAATTTCGAGTCACGATCCTAATGCCAATTTTTCCTTTCCAAAAACAACATATATATTTATCTTTATAAGTTCATGCATATGCATTTATCTTGAAGAAGAGGGACCAAGAAAGTAAAAGTATTAAAAACGCTATGTAGGCTAAAGGTCGAGTATTTGTGTGCATAAGGAACGATCTCCACATTAGAGAAGTTGTAATTTTCATACTGTCGCTGCCAAGATTTGAACATTGGTACTTGTTACCAATTTTGTAGCCCCAGAACTAATTGAGCTACGCCCATGCGAGCAACATCTTTTTTATTGAATTTAGACAAGATGGTATAAATAAAATTTTTTGAATTTTAAGGACGTCAGTATCTGAACCCATTTATTCTTTTTGATATGCGTTGCAGACTTTTTTTAGATAGAGGTTTATTTTGAGATTTTCATGTTTTATTTATTTTTGATAAAATGGAAAGGAAAATTTCCTCAAATATGCTCAATTATTTACTCAACCCCCAACATACCTTACTTTTAATTAAAAAAAGTTTCAAAGTATTTAATAAGTAATTTTTACTTTTTTAAACCCACAAATTAAGATTGTGTCTTAAATTGGTATACCCACACTAAAAGAATGATTTCTTTATAAAGGAACACATACAACTTGTGCAATACTAATTTTAAGAGTAAAATTATTTAAACACATTGCTCTCTTCAAATATTGATCATATAATAAGATATATGACTCAAATTCATATACTTAGGGTGTGTGACGCACTTGGATAAATTTATCTTCAAAATTAATGTAATATAGGTCATATGTGTCTTTTCCGTTCTTTTTTTAAGAGAGCATCTTCTTTGTTTAATTTAACCTTATTTTAGTGGTGGCATACAAATTTAAAAATTTAAGGCATGCAGTTTTAGTTTGTCTAATATAAAAAAATATAAAATTGAATTTGTGGGATAAATTAACAAAATAATTTCTTGAGTTTTTTTTCCTGGATCCCCTAGAGTATCTGAGTATGTTGAGATTTGAATAAATAATTAAGAGATATTTTAAGGTAATTTCTCAAAGAAGTAAAGAAACAAAAATCAAAATTTTTGTTTTTTCTGGGAAAAAATCAGAAACTGAAACGAAGCAAACAAAGGGTAATTTGGTAGTACTACTACTAGTGTAATAATTCCATTCCTAGTAGGATACGAAGCAGGGTAATATGTCTTAAGAAAAAAAGAAGTTATCATGGAATTAAAAAAATTATTAAAAAAAAAAAAAAAAAGAGCAGAATTCGGCGTCACCGGCTACGGCTTCGGGTAGCGCGTACTTAATGTATCGCCACAGAATCAAAGCATTTAATGCAACTCAATCATGACGATAAACCTCTGCACTGCCCTGCCTATCTGCTCTTTCCCACGCATACTTTAAACAGTGAATAAAACCCTTGCACATTCTTTTTCTTTTCTTTTTTTTTTTTTTTTTGAAGAAGTATTCTCCATAAATCACATTTCAGCATGAAGGTTTTTTTTTTTTTTTTTCGTTCCTGGAAATCAGCATGGAGAAGGATTTGTCTCATGCATATTCTATTATAAGCATTAATGGGACTAACCTTTTAATTTAAAATATTTTTTCAATATTCAATAATTAATATTAAGCTTTTAAATTTATAAGATGTATTGTATTTAAATTATTATATAAAAATATATTTTATTTATATTTATGTGTATCTAAATAACATGCATTAGACAAATTTTTATAATTATTAATAAATAATGGCTAAAGTTTTTCTGAAGTACTAGTAATATTGATCTCTGTTACAAAATGGATAATGATAAATAATAAAATTAAATCAATACTTATAAGTGATAATGCTTTAATTAAGTGAATTCAGAAAAAAAATGATTAAACTTATTAATTATGAGAATTTCTATTATGCAATAAGTCACATGATCAATACACGAACCATTTCAAAACATGTAAAAACAAAAATCAGTATTATAGTAGAATATGAATTAAAAAGTAATTTCACACCTTTTTTGCCAAAGGTAAGTCACCCAAAAAAAGAAAAGGTAATTTATTAGAAAAAAGTAATATGATACATATGGAGGTAATGGATATCTTATAGAACGAATCCCTATAAATATCTACAAATGATTCATATTTTTCTCAAATTATTTCTAAATTTTATTTAACTTTTGTATATTCACAAATATTTTTTGAACAATTAATTTGAACAATTTATATATTATACATAATAAAATTTATACTATAAAATAAAATATGTTTATATTTCATCTCTTCATAAAAATTTATTTATTATAATATCACCAATTAGAAAAATATCAATTAAGAAGTCAATAAATATTTAAAATTTTGATATTATTAAAGTATGCAATATAAATATATGTTTATAATTTATTGATAAAAATATGTCTAAAGTTTATTTCATAGATATAACATTTCTAAAAGTGATATTAAATATTTATTTGAAAATTTTTTTAAAAAAAAAAAGATGGTTCATTTTTAAAATTTAAAATTTATAAACTAATAATTAATTATTAATCAATGCAACATTCAAATATTATTCATAAAAAATCAAATATCATTTTCAGACTTAAAATTTAAAATTTGAATTTAACCAATTAATCCTTCAATTTTATCAAACTAATTAAAACTTTTTTTAAGTATTCTTCTTTTAAATCTGAGTCTCACATCTCCTTCCATATTTTTACCACTTTCTTACAAAACATAGTGAAAAAAAATACAATTTAAAAAATACACTGTTCCCGATAAATATTTAATCTAAAGTGTTCTCCAAACCAATACTACATATTACACTAAAATATAGGCTTCCTTTCTATTAGATTTTATTCAAAACCCAATAAAATTTATTTTGAAACTTACATTCTTTCAAAAAGTAATTACAATTTTTATAAAATCTAAAAAAATTTTACATCGAGACTCTATCTAAGTAAACTCATAATATGTATGTATTTTCTCAAAATTCTCTCTAAATTGCCCGTTCTATGTTTCATATAAAAAATATTGTATTTTATATTCCTTATCATCTTATATTTTCTTTATTATTATAATTATTTAAAAAAAAAATCTCATATGTTCTTATTAATAGTTTAAAATATTTGTAGGAAGAAATTGTTAAGAATTAAGTTATACTCATTTTATTAAATTGTAAAAAGGTAACATTTTTAATACCTATAAACATAAATAACTATTACTACTTAACAAAATAATTTCTCCAAAAAAGTATTTAACAAACAAAATAGTTTTTCTATTGTACTATAAGATTAGGTTTTTTTTAATAAAAATTAAGAAAATATAAAATTAAGATATTTTTTAAATATAAAACATTTTTGTTAATTTTATAAACTTCGTAATGCTAGGTTTATCTTCTCACTCCATATATTAAGGTCTTATCATCTTCTCACTCTATACATTAAGTAATACTAGGTTTATCTTCTCACTCCATATATTAAGCCATATATTAAGGTCTTATCATCTTCTCACTCTATATATTAAGGTCTTATCGAATATGAACAAATTTAAAAATTAAAAATTACTAAGTAAATATATATTTAATGAATAGGAATATTTTTTTTAAAAAAAAAATTATGTTATTTGGATTTATTTCATAAGGTTAAGTAATAGAGGTAATTTATTTCATCTATTTTAAAATTCAAATATATCAACTTAACCTTCTGAAATAACTTTAACCTTATGAAATAAAATAGAGGTAATATAAATTTAAGTAAATAAAAATAAAAGGAATAAAGAAAATAAGTTTCTTAACATGGTTTGAGGGGTACTGCATGATGGTGCCCTTGCTAATAAGCACAGCTTTTGTTGTTGGATGATTTTAACCAAAAAATGGATAAAATCATGGAGCCTTTGCAAATTGCAATGTTATTTGACAGCGAAGAAAAGGAGTGAGGCCCCGTCATCAGACAGGAGAAGAGTTCATCAGGTTAGTGCAAAAACAAGCAAGAAAACCAATGAGAATCTCTAATGTTGCAGAACATAATCAAAAGACTAATATGGCAAAACTCACTCACATACATCCAAAAACAAAGAAACAGATTCAGACCCAAACCAGTGATAGTTTTAATCCAAGAACTTGCAAATATGGAAAACGCCATCATCAACAAGTCTGCCATTAAAACAGCTTTCAAACCAGATAGACTTTTAACATCCAAAAGAAAAAAGTGTTTTTATTAGGAAGAAGAAATCAGATACATATCTTCTGACAATATTACAACAACAACAACAACAAACAAGAAGAAGAAAAAGGATGGAACCAATCACCTGCCGCGGCCCATCAAATATCTTCTTTTGTTCTTCATCGATGGATTCAGCAGGTGTTTAGATCCAACCTTCCCTCTCTTTTCATCATACAGCCCTAACTACATATTTCACTCCCTAATTAGTACTAACACAGAACTAACTAGTGTTAAAATTAATTAAAACCCTAAAACAAATTAAACTACACTGGAGAATGGCAGGTCTGCAGTGGTTAATTTGTACCAAAAACTGGAAAAATTGGGCACCACACCATTGCAGAACAGACCAGTCACCGGAGCCGGAGAAGATAAATAACTAAGCTAAGAGTTGGGAGCTAAAAACCCGGTCATGATTGACTACTATTTATATGTCATGATTGAAGAAACTGCCTCTCTCTCTCTCTCAATGTCAGTTCACCAAACCATTGAGGAAACAGGCTGAGGGTATGGTGATTAGACGCTAGTGTGCTCAGGAGGAGGAGACTCCAGTGGGCTTCCCGATGAAACCTGCCCTTGTACTCCTCTACGTCGTCGTCCAACCGTACTAATCTCTATTTCGTTTTCATTTACGGAACCATCCCTAGCAGGATTGAAACAAGCTGGTAAGAATTCATCTGACTCGCAATCGAAATATGTTCTCTCGAAATGTTTCACCAAAGCCTCTTTTCCCTATGAAATCAACTCAACCAAATCACCAGCAGTTGTATAAGAATTTCGTTAACTTATAACTCGGATCATATAGAGAATCAATAAACATATTTTTTCCATCAAATACCTGTATTCTTGCGGAAACGATTCTTCTAATCTTCGGGGAGTCGGAGGAATCCCATTTTCTACCGTTAAATGCGTTGAAAAACTTCCAAACAGCTCTTGATTCATTGAAGTTCACAAATGCATAACCTTTGTTTTTCTTCGTTCTGCCACAAAAAAAACCTCACTCATACTAACTTTTACAGACAGAAAAACCGCTAAAAAGAAGAAAACGATTGTTAAAAGAGGTAAATTACTTGAAATCGATGGGCAAATACAAGAAATCATAAGCTGAATGAATCGGATGCTCTTCTTCTTCTTTACTCCTCAGATTTTCTTCCATGCAATGCTTATCCAAGAATTCCATTAGATTCAACCGCCTATAAAATGAACAAAATCAGTTAATACTATAAAATATATAGACATACATATATATGATGTAATTCATGATTTGAAGAGTAAAATGGAAAAGACAGACCGGAATTTTCTTTTATTGGTTACAGAAGGCCTAAATTAGGAATAAACAAAACAAAATTTGAAGATGAGACAAAAGAAAAACTTTACGTGAATTCATAGGGAATATTCTTAATCATAAGAGTGGTTTTCTCCTCATGGATTTTGAGAGGAATCATTCCGTGTTTATTTAGACGATTTGAGCTCTCAATAGGAGACCTAATCCGTTCTCTAGTAGTACCGAATCCAAACCCATGGCGGCGTTGGCCTCTTCCTCTACCTCTGTATGGAAAGCTCCAAAACCGAGGACGTCTACCACTACCAGGTATATACTTTCTACCTGTAATCACTCTTGGGAACAACTGATTACTAATACTTCTATCATCCCTTACTGCAACCGGAAGACAGTAGTCCGGGTCCGAAGGCACTGGTGGACCTTCGGCCGGTATCGATGGCGGTGGAGGCGGAGGAGAAAAATTATTACCGGCAGACTGTTGGAGATCATCATGACCTTGCTGTGGCGGAGAATAGTAATTAGTAGAAACATTTTGAAAGGTGGGGGGTATGATATATCTGGGATAATAAAAAGGATGATGAAAGTGAAGAAGATCAGGAGTAGGAGTTGAATGGGAAATGGGAAGGTACTCAGGTGCTTCTGGATTCAACATTTTTCTCATGCTCTCTCTCGTATGAATGAAACCCTAGCTAGTTAGCTTCCTGCTTTCTTCTATTAAGGGTGAGCCCTGTCACCTCTTCATTTGGAAAAACTGAAATCTCCACCATTTTGTCTTCCATTAAGGAAGAGGAGATTAGGGCTTACGAGATATTTGAATGAAAGGTTTTGAGATTGATTGAGGTTTAACATGGTAATTTGGAGAAGAAGAAGAAGAAGAAGGTATATTGATCAGAGGGGTTTTGCTTTTGAACTTGAAACTTTCGCTTCTTTATACAAATTAAATGACGAATGGTTTTTTTTTTTTTTTTATTTATAATTTCACTGTCAGGACATGTGTCGTGTATTACTGATGCTCCGGCACCTTCCACCATTTTGTGGGGATGAAATTAAAGAAGGGATATAAATTACTTCGTTTTATTGTAATGTAAAAGAGAAAACAATGTAAATGAAGAGGAGGGTAAGTAAATTAATTTTTTTTTAAATTGATAGATTGAGTTTAAAATAATATTAAAAAATTTATTTTACTTTTGTATAAATTTAATTTGTTATAAATTTATCATAATATATATATATAAAACTGTCAACAGATCTAAACGAATCGAACTTTGTTTAGTTCGAACTTGAACCGAATAATTCAGGCTTTAGACGGATTTCGATTCACATTTATTAGGTCCGAATTTGGACCGATTCGACAAAATAATATTTTTTAAAAATAAATTAAAACAAAAATTTGAAAACATTTTAGTTCACAACTATTTTTATTATTTAAATTCAATATACATTTATAAAATTACATATTTAAAGAAGGGACATAATAAACTTAACTCGAGAATATGAATGTATAGCGCGAAAAAAATTATTATTTTCCCTACTCTTTCTCTCTCTACACAATTTCTCTCTAACTTCTCTCTACTCCTTCTCTACTCTAAAACTAAAATCTTTAACATTGAACTCGTATTGGAGATAGATATAGATCATTACGAAGAATTTGTAGAAGAAAATATCAATTTAGATTTTAAAAAAGTTAAATTTTTTTTTTTAAAAAATTGGGCTCAGATCGCCCGGACGGGCGACCCGAACATGGGCGGATCGCCCAGACGGGCGACCAGCACACATCCGGTTTGCCGGCCTGGCCGACCGGCTCACGTACGGGTCACCGGCCCGGGCGATCCGAGGTTTTTCATCACTTTTCAATGATTCCGTTGTGTTTCTCTTTACGAGAACCATCAAAACGAGTGATCATACGCGTGAAACGGACATCCGATCGCAAAGTTATTCATATTTAAAGTTTTCCAAATACTTCCAAAAATTCTTTCTTTCTTAAAAAAAAAAAAAAAAAAAAAAACCTCGACCCGGACGTGAGCCGGTCGCCCGAGCCGGCGACCCAGATGTGTGCTGGTTGCCCGTCCGGGCGATCCGAGCCCAGTTTTGAAAAAAAAAATTTTAACTTTTCTTACATCTAAATTGATATTTTCTTTTACAAATTCTTCGTAATGATCTATATCGATCTCCAATACGAGTTCAATGTTAAAGATTTTAGTTTTAGAGTGGAGAAGGAGTAGAGAGAGAAGTTAGAGAGAAACTGTGTAAAGAGAGAAAGATGAGGGAAAATAATGATTTTTTTCGCGCTATACATTCATATTCTCGAGTTAGATTTATCGGCCCCCTTTTAAAGAATTAATGTTATATTTATATGTAGTTTACATATAAATTTGTAACAAAAAAATATTAGAAAAGTTCTTTCACATAAACTAAAATTTTTACTAGATTATTTCTTATTTGTAAATAATTATAATATAATATATAAAAATTATAATATATAACATAAGTATAATATAAAAATATATATAAATAGTAAATTATATGATCGAGCTTATTTAGGTTCAAGCTCGGCCCGAATTATTTTCGAACTTAAAAAAATAGGCTCAAATCTAAAAAGAATTGAGCTAGTTGGGTTTCTGTCCGGCCCGAACCCTTCAACAGTCCTACATATATAATATTCCTAACTTTATGTAATAGATATGACAGTAAATTATATATAGTAAAAACCAAATGGAGAAATCCTAACAAACAATTTTAAAGTAAATGAATATACTTTTCCTAGTAGAAGTAAATGATGTCACTCCTCTTCCCCCCTTCCTCTTCCCTTCCCCCTACTTAAACTAAACTAGGCTTTACACAATATCCTAACTAAGTTGGAGGATTACATTTTAAATCTAAAATTTATTTACTTTTTTATATTTTTTTAATTTGACCTTACTTCTCTTCTCACAAACAATTTAGCTTTTATGCATTATGAGTAAAAAATTTCTATTTTCTTTTCATTATTGTTTCTAATCCAAATAGACCCTAAAAAAAGAGTTCTGAACGTCTATAATATCTCCGATAACACTTTATATAACATTCCTGATATTGTATATTTTATTAATAAAAATTGGGGGCCGATAAATCTAACTCGAGAATATGAATGTATAATGCGAAAAAATCATTATTTTCCCTCATTTTTCTCTCTCTACACAGTTTCTCTCTAACTTCTCTCTACTCCTTCTCTCTATTCCTTCTCCACTCTAAAACTAAGCTCTTTAACATTGAACTTGAATTTGAGGTAGATATAGATCATTATGAAGAATTTGTAGAAGAAAATATCAATTTAGATGTAAGAAAAGTTTTAAAATTTTTTTTTTTTCAAAACTAGGCTCGGATCGCCCGGACGGGCGACCAGAACATGGGCGGATCGCCCAGATGGGCAGCACACATCCGGGTCGCCGGCCCGGGCGATCCGAGGTTTTTTTTTTTAAGAGAAGAAAGAATTTTTGTAGGTATTTTGAAAACTTGAAACATGAATAACTATGCGATCGGATGTCCGTTTCATGCATATGACCACTCGTTTTGATGGTTCTTGTAAAGAAGAATGCAACGGCATCGTCGAAAAATTGATCCGGATGCGTTTCGGGGCAAAAACATTGCATGCAAAAAGAATTCCAATGTTTACCAACTTCAATCATTTGAATTTTTAATTAGAGCAAAAAGAAGACTGCTCCTTTATTTAATTTTCAAATTGGTGCCATAATTTTTTAGTTAACAAGAGAAAGTATTAGAAAATTACAAAAACATAAATTAAAAGGAAAATAATACGTTTTCGTGGGAAAAGTTGGTGGAAACCTCCTTATGCATGTTTCCGACGCGTAGATCTCGAAAAAATACCCAAAATGCCCATAAGAATCGCCTCAATCGGACGTCCGAGCACAAAGTTATGCCCCGTCAAAGTTTTCGACTATACAAAATGATTTTTTTACCCCGAAACGCGTCCGGATCACTTATTCAACAATGTCGTTGCGTTCTTCTTTACGAGAACCATCAAAACGAGTGGTCATATGCGTGAAACGGACATCCGATCGCAGAGTTATTCATGTTTCAAGTTTTCCAAATACCTACAAAAATTCTTTCTTCCTTAAAAAAAAAACCTCAAATTGCCTGGGATGGCGACCCGGATGTGAGCCGGTCGCCCGGGCTGGCGACCCGGATGTGTGTTGGTCACCCATCTGGGCGATCCAAGCACAGTTTTGTAAAAAAATTTTTTTTAACTTTTCTTACATCTAAATTGATATTTTCTTCTACAAATTCTTCATAATGATCTATATCTACCTCCAATTCAAGTTCAATGTTAAAGATTTTAGTTTTAGAGTGGAGAAGGAGTGGAGAGAAGTTAGAGAGAAACTGTGTAGAGAGAGAAAGATGAGGAAAAATAATGATTTTTTTGCTACATTCAGATTCCCGAGTTAGATTTATCGGCCCCCTAAAAATTTATCAATTAAAAAATAAATTTTTAGAAAAAAAGATAAACTCAAAGGGACAAGTATATAAACAATAACTATTTAATTTTTCTATTTATAACAATGAATTTTTATTTTATTTTATTCTAATTATGAACTATTTTTATTCTTTTGAAAATAGTCATGAACTTTTATTTTACATTTTCTAACCATAAACTACTTTTGTTCTTCTAAAAATAGTCATGGGCTATTTTTGACCTCTCAAATATAGCCATCAATTCATTACTATATTTAAAAGGTCAAAAATAGTTCATGACTAGTTTTAGAAGGAAAAAAATAGTTAATGATTAGAAAAAGATAAACAAAACTTCATGGTTAATAAATAGAAGATATAAAATCGTTCATGAGTATAAAAAGATAAAATAAAAGTTTATGATTATAAATAGAAAAGTTAAAATTGTTCATGGTTGTTTATAGCTAATTTCTCAATAAAATATTACTACCTTCGGTCAAGAATATAAGTCTTTTTGCACTTTGCACACGAATTAAGGATTAAGAAAACAATGTAATTTTTTAGATAAGATATCTATTTTACCCTTAATAAATAAATAGAGAGAAAGAGATGGAGGAGAGATAATAAATTAATTATCGATAGTAGAATTGGAAACTATACAATACATACACATTGAAATGTGTAAAAATACATATAATTTTGACTATCTAATTTTAACTTGAAGGACTTATATTTCTAGAGCGAAAATAACTAGTACAAGAAATATTACACAAAATGTTATAAACGATCTTAAAAAGTGCTAAAAAAGTTGGGGCCCAATAAATATAACTCGGGAATCTATAAGGCTAGTGCGAAAAAATTCAAAAAATTTCATTTTCATCTACCAATTTCCTTTCTCTTAAACAAATCCTCTTCCCTGTCTCTAAAAGTTTAAATTTCAACCTCAGATATAGGAAGATCCAACCGTTAAAAAAAGATGTTAGTACTTCGATCTATTCTCATTTATTTACAATGTTATCGGTTTAAAATTTGAAAATATACATTAGATTGGAAAAACATCCGTCTTTTTTTCTTATTTTTCTACTGTTTTCGTACACCTTCGTCCAGACCGGTGAATGTTTTGTGGGTTTTTGCCCGGTTTGGCGAAAATGTCCTTGTATGTCGCTCTTTTTGGCAAAAAAATAGCTGTTGACCATTATGCTGGGCGAAAATTTTTTGATTTTTTGCTAGGCTGGGCAAAAATTTGAATACTTTTCACCAACATAGTTTATATTATTTAGTTTTGTGTTTATAAATGTTTAACATTATGATTATGTTTATTTGTTAACGTTATGCTATTTAATTTAGTATTTACATAAATTTAATTTCATGTTTATTTCACATATTATTTAAATTTGTCTATTTAAAATACATGTAAATAGTTGTTTAAATGATTTATCTTATAATTGTTTGTTTAATATGATTATGAATTATGTTTATGTGAAATTATTTGACTCTACATGTGCATTCATTATTTTGTTAGCATAGCATAAGTGTTACAATTATTTATGTTATAGTTTGAATCAATTTATATGTTTAGGTTGATTAAATTTATTATTACGCCAATGGTATGGAAAAATAATGAGGTGGTAGATTAATATTTTGGTTAATTTAGTGCGTTATGTTGTGAACTCCTTAAAGAGGATAATAAATATAACTCAAGAATCTATTAATTTATGAAGATAAATGAATGACTTTAACGAAATAATAATTTAAACATTGATATTTAAATCATATTTTAAATAATAATTTAAAATAATTATTTGAATTAAAGTCAATTAATAATACATAAAGAATAATGATAATAATTTAAATAATAGGATCCAACCCCTTTTAAATAGTAATTTTAGTAAGAAATAATACAATATTGACGTAATAACTATTATTTATATTATTAATAATAAAAAGTAATAAAATAATAAACCTTTTTACAAATAAATAATAAAATAATATAATGATAAAGAATATTTTATTAAGTAAATATTGATTCCAAACATAAAAACATATAGAGCGGGTTATCTCTTATTAATAGTAATAAATAACTAAGTAATTTAAATGAAATAATAAACTGATTAAAAAATAGTAACATAATATAATAATAGAAAAGAAATAACACGTGGTGTTAAAAAAAGGGATTTAATAATATAAATGAGGTAATTAAAAATATAATTTAAATAAAAAAATTATGAAGAATGAAGTTAATATTGATTCAAGTTATGAAAAATTTAGAGTGGTTTATACTTTATTAATAATAATAAATGATAATGTAAATTAAATAATAATGTACTTGAAAAAAATAATGAAATAATATAATGATAAAAGAGAAAAATTAAAGTAAATTTAAAAAATAACAGGATGAAATAATATAAATAACGTAATTAAAAAATAATATAATGCACAAAAAATGTTGAAGAACAAAAGTTAAATAAGCAACGAAGACAAATGCTGTTACATGTATTGTATAAAAATATTCAAATAATATAATAAATGAATTAGGCAAATATATGCTAATTATTGATGAATGTGTTTGAATATTTGTTTAGATGGTTCGGCCTGGCGCACGTAGAGGAGAAGATGATCTAGGTCATGTGACAAACAGGACAGGTCGAGTTCAAGGTCGTACAGTAACTGCTTCATCCCGAGGTATGATGGGTCTTCACAGTACATTTAACGACCCGTGTACTCCTTCTCAACTTGCACCTGGGACATATTATGACCCAAGTGCACGTGGTCTTCTACCCAAATATCCCATATACCGATTAGGACTCGTCCTCCTCTCCTAGCATACCGTCCGTACACTCCGGTACCATATGAGATATTTGGATCTTCCCAGACACCATCTCAGCCATCACCCATAATATATGATCCCTATGCACATGGTTCTTCTGTGCATCCTCATATATCCACTCAGGATAATGTACCCTATGGATCTAAACATCATAAACCTTTAAATGAGGTTAGTGGTCCAGGATTACAGAACTTGTTTGTTTTATATGTGGTATCAGTTATCAGTATATATGGCCACATTCTTGCATTTCAATTGATATTCGGTGTGCAACGATAATATCACTAAGTATGTTGCTGTCCTCAAAGTTTCTATAGAAGACCGTATAACCCCGTTCAGCACTTAAGTAAAGAACTTCTTCTACTGTGTCTCGCCTCTGCATCCTATTTTTCTTCATCTTTGCAAGTACGTTGTATATTTTATGTGCACTACATAAAACATATATATCATATCCCTATATCTAAACACAAATATTTAAAATATTATAATAAACTATTAAAAGTAATGCGACATACCTCACAGCACAACCCACATTTTGTTCTAAAAAAAATCTTAACATATTACGTGGTAGCACATGACTTTTCCTAAATTGCTCAGTCTGTATCAGCTGCTCCTCCGTTAGTTTTGCAGCTTGAGCGTGAACGTGACTATAGACACCTGTTTTATGGTTGTGCCTCCTATCATGTACGAACAATTGCCAATTCTCACTCGTGGCCATTTGCTCGCCTTTTAATTTAAATGGAAAACCACACTTTTTAGACTCATGAGGACCCTGCTTTTTCATTGAAGCTTTTTCTTCTTCATCGCCAACTCTCGACTTAGTTCTTGACTTAATTGCACCTCTACGTTCGCAAGCCAATGTAACGTAAGGTCGATGGTCAGATGTTCTTGATCTCAAATACTGAGTGATGATCAAATATTTGTTCGCTTTCATCGCCGTTTCTTTTACCCAATCCACCAACTCTACTTTCGAATTGAAAACTCGATCTGTTGTGAATAAAAGTGCGTGATCCTCTGGTTCCAAAAATTCTTCAAATGCATTCGGATCTATATCATCCTGTTATATTAAAACATAAAACGAAACAAATTACTAATATGTCTTGTAATAATTGAAAAACTTTAAAAAACCAAAAAATAACATTTAAATTAAAAAAAAAACCTTTACTAAGCCATTTTCGCCCAGATGGGCGAAACTATCCTGAAGTTTCTCTAATCTGGACGAATTTTTTCAAAAATTTTGCCAGCATGGGTGAAACTTTTGGATAGTTTTGCCCATTTGGGCGAAATGGTTCAGAATCAGGAAAAAAAATTAACTAGTTTTCTTACCTCAAAATCGATATTCTCTTGCACATAAACTTCAAAATGATCCATCCACTTCCAAGTTATGTTGAATGTGAAAGATTGATTTTTTTTTAGAGAGAAAATGGTAAAGAGAGAAAGTTGAAGGTAACAAATAAATTTTTTTCGCGCTATCCCTATAGATTCTCGAGTTATATTTATTGACACTCAAAATGTCTCATGTGCTAAGTGCATGCACGATTTTCGGTCAAAACTCACTGAATTTTAGAGTTATGGGCTATAATAGCACCCGTGAATAGTTGTAGAGTAAAAGAGGTTTTAAAAAAATTTTATGGCACGATTAGCTTCATGTAAAATAGTTCTTTTTCTCAACACTCAATAAACTCTCATCCAATAATTAAACGTATTTAATGATATTATTTAAAAATTTAGATTAACTTAAAAAATTAAGATTTAATTTTTTAAACATTCAATAAGTTTAATTTTATTTTTTGTAGATTTAACTAGTATAATATATTCTCTCCGATCGAAAAATATAAAAATATAAAAATATAAAAAGTTTTAGACTTAAGAAAATTATTAAAAATATAAGGGTTTTGTAATTTTCAATAAATATTTATTAAAATTTTTCTATCTTTATCCATCTTTCTCGTGTTAATTTATTTCACTTCCACTATCATCTCTTTCCTCATTTATGAAGGGCAACAAGGGTATTATAGTTAAAAAATTATCTTGTTTTCAAGATCTTTATTATGTGTGCAAAGGTCTAAAACCTCTTATATTCATGAACAGAGGGGTATGATATATCTTATACTCCCTCATGTTTTTTATTTGACACATTTATCAATTCCCTCATTTTTTTTACTCGTCGCATTGTGTAAACAAGGCAACATTTAATAATTTTTCCTATTATACCCTGCCACTAAAAATAAATTCCAACCTCTTTTAACTCTTCTCAAATGGAAACTTGTAAAAATAATTATTAAGAGAGAGAAAGTTTGAAGAGCATTATAGTTCACACAAGAAAAAATATTTAAAAATTTTATATTTTATTAATAGTGTGATATAAAATATGTGATAACTAATAAAAAATAAAGGAAGTATATATTAACATTACAAACCCTTTTAGGGCATCCCAACCAACACCTTAGTGTTTTGGAGTGAAAAAGACCTCCAAGCAAGACTATAAATAGGTCCTAATGGGTACGGTATTGTCTATACTGAACCTAAACTCTTTTAATAAAGCACGTACTCAAGTCAAAATCTATACCTTGTGGGTAATATAATTTATGGACCCAGACCCTACTTTAGAAGGTCTCGGATAAGGTTTGGGTACATCCATTTAAAATAGTCATTTTCTCTTTTTTTTTCCCTGTTAAATAATAAAAATAACATAATTTCATATTATAAAATATCCCTACAACAAAATTTTCACTTTATGACATCATTTCTTTAATGTTTCTTCAACAAATAAAATTCTTTAATATCATTTGTTTTAAAAAAACAACATTCTAATATAAATCATCAAAAGTTCAAGTACATTGTAATAGGACAGTGGGCGGTGGACAGCGGCGAAGGTTGAGGTAAGGTGAGGGAGTATAGAGTGGAGAACGAGAATGGAGAGTTTACAGGTATAGAGAGATAGTGGGATGCAGTAGAGTAGTAGGTGAAGTCTGAAGTGATTTAGGGTTAGGTTTTTAGATTTCTTTTTAGTTATTAGATTAAATGTATGTATAAAAATAATTATAATATAAATAAATAAATTATATTATATATTAATGTAATAAATATAATATAATATATATTATTATTTTATTTGACGAGTTCTGGGTAAATGGATATGGTAATATAATACTTTCTCCATATCTATTTAATAGAAAATAATTAGGTATGTATATGGGTTTGGATCTCAAGTATAAAAATTGAACACTACCTACCATAAATGGTAGGGTCTAGGTAAGATACGAGTAAGACCTGACCCATTTACAATCCTAGCTCCAAGGATTGAAGACACCAAAAAAATCTGCACACGAAGATGGTGGAATGAATAGTAACACAACAATTTTTTTCTTTTTGGTTAACATATTGGGATGATGTATGCTCAAGTATCCAACCGCTTTCTAGGCAAGGATTTTACGTAACTTGCATGATGTATAGACAGGGATGGAACTAGAGGACGGCTGGGTAGGCTCGAGCCCGCGCGGAAAATTTTAAAAACTTTGGAATTTTTAAGTATTTTACCTTCAAGCCCTCCCATTTTTTTTTTTCAATACAACCCCAAAACTTGCCATTTTATTTGTAAATTTGGAATTGTTTGAATAGTTTTGTACTTGGAATGCATCTATAAAATAGACGAAATTGTAGCAAAATTTTTATTATTCTTCAGCCCCCCAACCTTTTTGTTCTTGTTCACAGAGGAATGGTTGCAGTCGCTGTTCTAATGAGTAAGCTCTTTGCCGCTTTAGATAAATATCGTTTGCCCCAACCAACAAATACTGATGCACCCTCGTAGCCACCCTATGATAAGTGTGGTTATTCACTAGAACATATATACCCGGCCGTCCCAAATATTTTTTCCAAATCTGAAGTCAACAGAATACCCCATTTAGAACTAATAGCAGGCTCAATCACCCTATCAATATTCTTGGAGACATAGAGTTTAGACTTCTCAACATTGACTTTTGGGCCAGATATGCCACAAAAATCATAAAGCACCGACTCCGTCAAACAAGCCTATGACTCCGAGGCCTCACCAAATAAAAACAGGCCATCCGCAAAGAATAAATGAGAGATAGTTGCCCACTTCGAGAAAGCTTAATTGTTTTCCATACTTTATTCTTCACTTTTTCAAGAATCTGATGGTTCAATACTTCCACACAAAGCACAAATAAATCTAGAGTCAATGGATCGCCTTGTCTCAGGCCACGGTCTGGTTGGAATGCCTCCAACTTTTCACATTCCATAGAACCGAGAGAGATGCCGATGTAACACAAAACATAATTAGATTCACCATATGTGTCTCCAGTCTCACAAGAATCAAAGCCAACCTCAGGAAGCTCCAATTGATCCTGTCATAAGCCTTTCAAGATTAAGTTTCACTGCCATCCACATTTTTTTTCCGATTTTCTTCCTCATGCTATATATCACTTCTTGGACGATGACTACATTATCAATCCCTTGTCTTTCTCACACAAAGCTACACTGTTGCTTCCCTATTAATTTCGGCATCAACACTTTCAACCAGTTCGCAACGATCTTGGTAATGCCTTTCACAACAACTTTGTAAAGTGCTATTGGCAAAAGTGTGAAATCTGTTTTGGCTGCTCTTGTTTTGGTATAAGAGTGACTAAGGTCTCGTCATCTCCATAGGAAATATCTATTGTTGAAGGCTGTTGAATAAATTAGAATACTGTTGGTCCCACAATCTCCCAATTTTTTCGAAAGAAAGACAGTGATAATCCATCTAGCCCAGGATCTTTGTTTGCACTTATCCTTACAAACGGTAGGTAACCTCCACTTCACACACCGACCGATGTAGCACCTCTCTGTCCAACAAACAAATAATAGGGAAAATAAAGTCAAAGAGCTACACGGAATGGTTGGTTTAGCCGAGTATAGCTCCACATAAAATGCCCTTTCCATGTTTCACAAACACTTTGCATCATCTGTCCAAATCCCCCAGTCATTCTTTTCAATCAATGCACCATATTTTATTTTCTTCGTATAGTAACTCGGGCATGGAAAAATCGGGTGTTATTCTCTCCATCTACCCACTACTCTTCTCTTGACTTTTGCTACCAAAAGAGCTCCTTTTGTTCAAGAATGTCCTTACATTCCAGAATAAGTTCCCCCACTAATTGTTCCAGAAATACAGACTCATGATCAGATAACCGTTTTTTTAATACCTCCTAAGCGGGCTAACACCCCCTTTTTCTGGAGCCCAATGTGACCAAATACCAATCTATTCCATTGTTGTGCTTGAATGGTGAATTCCTTGATTGTACGCCCCAAATCTGCATCATGCAACTTCCACGCATCATGTAAAAAGTCCCCAAATTGAGCATGTACTAGTCATGCAGTAAGAGACAAAAACATCCCATTTGATGGTTTCGAGATAGGCGGCTCATAGTGCATAAGAATTGGGTGATGGTCTGAATGCATTCTAGGAAGCTGATGTACTACAACAGTTGGAAACTTTTCATGCCATAGCAAATTAAACCAAACATGATCAATATGCTCCCGGATTTTAGCTCTTCCTTTCCTCGAATTAGTCCATGTGAACTTAGGTCATGTGTAACCTAAATCTATTATCCCACAGCTATCAAGTACATCACTTAATTTCTTTTCTTGTTGGTACTTAAATCTGGCTCCATCTTTCTTATCCACTGGACATACAGGTTGATTAAAGTTACCCAATAACACCCAAGTAGACGAAAGACACAACCTCAGCTGCTGTAAGTGGGACCACAACTCTTCCCGATGGATAACAATAGGCGAGGCATAGAATATTGTGAGACAACATTGCACCACCTCCTCTCTCATGATCGTGATAGTCATCGATTGAGTATCCATTGTGATCAAAGAAACTTCAACCCTGGAAGCGTCCGAAAAATATCAAATTCAGGCCGAGAAGCCTTGCGTCAACAACAACCATATTAGTAAAATACAAATGGCGAAGAATGTGCCCAACTTTAACACTAAGAATTGTAGGTTCAAGTAAAAATAAAAGTACCAGTTTGTGAATTCATACCATGTATTTTAAGTTTTTAAAGAATTTAGATGAGCCAGCACCCCTAAAAATTCCAACAAATTAAATTTATAGATAATATTTTTAATTGCATATGAGCCTGGTCATCACGTTCAGCCAAATTTGTACCCTCTACTGGCAGCATCAAATTCCCTTAGACAACAACCTCCATGAGGCCATATTAGGATAAAATAACATGCCTTAAATGTGTCCCTATAGATTGGTTTGGTTGCTGGATTTGCCACTTTCATGGGGCAATCTCACTGATGGACTTAATGATTGGGGCAAAACCTATCCCATTGTGCTGTCGGACCATCGAGATTGATTGACCGCTCAAATTAGAGGGATTTGTGGATGAGTTGGGCCGACCAACACTTTTCTTCTGAGGCCCACTCTTCCTTCTTTCTCCTCCATAGTAATCTGGACCCCAACACCAGCTGTCGAGTTCTTGATAGTTGCAACTCTTTCCCTTAACATATCACAGATTGCTCTTGAACATCCTCCTCCATGCCATTACCGTGAACCAGAAGAAACTTGGAGTCCTTGTGAAGCGCTATTACTATGTATAGGTATCAAGATAGATTTGTGTTGCCCAAATTGGAAAGGCTTAGAATCCTTGAGATTGCGCCTAGTTACATCCGCCACCCTTCGAGAATCCTGGTCAAATCCCTGAACATTAGTTGTACGTTTGTAACTGTCGGAAGCTCAACCTTCCCTTCCACTTCCTGGCAGTCGCTGTCGACCTGGCTCGACCACCATCCAAGTTCCATATGTAGTGGTCTGCTCCTCCGTACTAGTGGCTCTACAAGATTCGGTTGAGGGACAAAAAATCCTGGTGGTGGGGCTGCACCGGTGACTGCAGTGCTTGGGCATTCAAAGGCCTTATGTCCATATTGACTACATGAAAACAAACAAGATGGAGACCCTCATACTCCACATTTTGAAGACGTCCTAGAATTTGCACCCGTGATATGAGCGGTTTGAGAAGATCGACTTCAACACATATACGAGCAAATTTCCCCTATGTCGTTGCCATTGTCATTATATCAATCTTCATGGCCTTCGCCAGCTTCCCAACCACTCTCAGTAGAATTCTCTTCTCAAACAAATATAAAGAAAGACCAGGTAATCGTATCCAATGAAATAGACTCTTTGGAGAGTTGGAAATTGGGCCGCCATTTGGCCACTATCAAGTATTGTCCAAGAACAATCCAGGTTCCCCCTCCAAGACCTTTAGATGATCCTGTCGGCTAAAGAACTGCACAGAAAAAAAGTCATTATACATATCAATGATCTCACATCCTACCATCAACTTCCAGAGAGAGTGAACTCGAGATTCAAGTACCTTTAGACTAACCGTTTTCCTCAACAGCTTGATAATCAGCGCCCGCCGCCATGGTTCCCAGAGTTGACGACACTCTTCTAATGATACCTCCACCGAGGACCATGAAATGTTCAAATCTGCACTCGGACGTCCATTAGCTTGTTTCATCATCTGAAACCATCCAACATCATCCTGTAAACCATCAACCTCCCCTGCAGTCGTATAGAATAGGCGCCGACAACCTCCTTGACTAACAACCTCCATATACGAGAAGATTTGAACTCCATCCGCATATCCCTCTTTGACATCATATATGGTTCACCCTTATTGTGTCGCTTGTATTTCTTAACACTCCAGCAAAGTTGGTCGGATTCTTCCACAAAGAGTGCTACTTACGCCATCCACAAAAATTTTAAGTGATTTTATATACTAATAACACACCAAATTTGGCATGTGGCTTTTTATCACATTAAATATTTATAATATCTTATTTTACTCTTTATCTTTTTCACATATTATAATTAATTTACATAAAATATATCATTAAAAGACCTTATTAAGACACTAAAAATAAAATCAATATTGAATAGAAAATTAATTAATTTTTAATACTTATTATTTAAGAATATAACCAAAAAAGTTCTAACTACTGTTTTTAGTTTTTCTTCATAAATAAACTAAAATGATTTTTTTATAAATATAAAATTAATTTAGTTTATAAATAATTATTACCAAATATTTTTTCTTTGCCAGAATTATTACAAAATATTATACAATAAATATTCTTTTAATATGTTTTTATGCCAAATGTGGGGTATATAGTTAAGTGTAGATAAATTTAGTGTAAAAAGATGCTGACAATATTTTTTCTTTGACAAAGTTTGGTGGAAAATCTTGGTTTTAAGATTGGGATGATCCTAGCCAAAAAGCTAGAGAAAAGGCAAGAAAATGTTTCATTTTAACAGAAAATTACAGAAGAATGTGGCATTAGCATTACCATATCGCAAAGGGTTAAAGATGACACGCAACTATTTGTTTTTTCTTTTGAGCCAAGTCACTATATATATATATATATATTTATGAAACAATCACCATACTATTTGTTAACTACGATATACCCTTTTCTTGGGGTCGATAAGGATAACTCGAAAATCTATAAGAATAACTCGAAAAAATTCAAAAAATTTCATTTTTACCTAAATACTTTCTCTCTCTACAAACTTTCTCTCTAACCTCTCTCTAAAAAAAACTCTAACTTTGAACATTAAAACGAAATTAGAAGAAAATATGGATTCCTTTGAAGAATCTTTAGAAGAAAATGTGGTTTTGAGGTAAGAAATCGGTTGTAATTTTATTTTCAAATTTTTGCAGCACTTTCGCCCAAGTGGGTGAAATTTTCCAGTGATTTTCGCCATCTGGACGAAAGTTTCTAGGAATTTTAGTCCAGATGGGCGAAAATCACTAGAAAATTTCCCCCATCTGGGCAAAAGTGCTGCAGAATATTTTTTTTTTTCGGTTAAGGGTTTTCTTTTTTAATTTTTTTTTTGTTTTAGTAATATTTTCATTTTACATTAACAAGTTGATGAAGATCCAAATACGGTTGAAGAATTTTTAGAATCGGAAGAATATATTGATCTTGAACATTTATTCACAATTGACCGAATATTTAGTTCAAAAGATGAGTTGGTGCACTAAGCAAAACAAACTGCAATGAATGCCAAGACATATTTAATCATAACTCGGTATCAGAGATCAAGATCAGCTGACCGTCGACCGTATATCACATTGGCTTGCAAGCGCGAAGGTTTAGTTAAAAAATATAAAAAAACCAATAGTTGACAATGAAGAAGAAGAAATTCCAAAAAAAAGGCGGGGACCTTATGGGACGAAAAAATGTGGGTGTCCATTTAAGCTAAAGGGAGAGCAAATGGCAACAAGCGAAAGTTGGCAATTATTCGTACATAAGGGGAGGCACAACCATAAAGTAGCTATTTACAATCACGGTCATGCTTAGGCTGCAAGACTTACGGAGGAGCAGTTGCAACAGACTGAGCAGTTCAGGAAGAGTCATGTGCCGCTCGTAATATATTACGATTTCTCCAAGAAAAAGACATTGACTGTGCAGTTAGGTAAGTTATAAAAGAATTATTTTTAATAACATATTTAAATATTTTAGATTTGTTTTTATTCCGTTAATAAATAGAAATTTATGATGTATCTAGTGCTCAGAAAATTTACAATGTTGTTGCGAAGATTAAGAGGAACCGGATGCAGATAGGGCTGTAAACGGGGCGGGTCTTACCCGTACCCGCACGGGTCTGTACCCGTTTTTAGAGGGTAAGGTTTAAATTTTATACCCGCGGACTCGTACCCCTACCCGTACCCGTATTTATACTGCTATATGGGTCCGGGTAAGGTATGGTGATGCCCAGACCCGTATACCCGTATTAATAAAATAATAATATATTTTATATATTATATTAATATATAATTTATAATTTTTTTAACATATTATTATACTCTTATCTTTAACCCTAACCTACTACCTCTACCTACCAACCAACTACACTCACATCACATCACATGTGTTTGATGACAATGATATTGTTGAGAGTTCTTCCATCCCTTCAGTTGCATTTGCAGAGAAAAATTGATGTGAGTTTTTTTATCTTTAGTTACATTTTCATAATTATCTCTATTTTACATACACTTATAAAATTATAATATATACTCACTTCAATATTTCTTTTATAGGAGACAAATAGGAGCAAGCGGTATCCAAAATCCAAATGCTTTGATTAATGTATTTTATTGAACTAGAACTTTTATTTTTATTCGATTAATGTACTATGACGATTTTGTGTATATTTGAACTTTTAGTTATGTGAATTAGAGATGTTAAATGATTTTATTTGTTGAAAGAAATGTTAAGGAGATTGTGTTAATCATGTTAAAATTTTTATTTTTTGAATTATACATTGTTTTACATATTTTTGTTTAACAGGGAAATAAAATAGAAAAATGTCATACGGGTACAGGTATACCCGTACCCTATCCTGGACCCTGGAGGGTCGGGTCTGGGTCCAGAATTTTATACCCTGGAGGGTATTGGTCCGGGTCTGGGTCCAAGTTTCACTATAAGGGTACGGGTCCGGGTCTGGGGGTACCCTGAGGGTCTGGACCCGTTTACCGCCAGGGAAGAAATACGGTCGAGGAAGTTCTCTGCCTAAGTTCTCAAAGGGGCTACACTGATTTCCATAGAAACCGTGAGGAAAGCAACGTACTTAGTGATATTGTCGTTGCACACCCAACATCGATTGCAATGATTAGAACGTGGCCATAATGGATACCACGTATAAAATGAACAAGTAAGTACTATAGTGGATTAATTGTATTATTAGATATCTTTATTAATTTATCCGCGTAAACATTTAAATTTATTAAGTACTGTAGTGGATCATTGATATTTTATAATTTCTTTTTAACAAATAGTTAATAATATTTTGAAGTCCGTCCAAAATAGTTGTCAATGTTAATCATTAATTTTCCCTTTATTTTTTAATTAAGGTACAACATGTCACTATTAGAAGGTGTAGGGATGACTCCGACAGGAAAGAACTTCACGATAGCAACAGCTTTTATGTGCAATGAACAGGCAACGACATACAGATGGATTCTTCAACAAATCAAAACACTTATATTTTACATTCGCTATGTTAAATGGCTAGGGTTCAATTATCAATGAAGGAGAGCCACTAGTCATTCTTACCGATAAGGAAAGCGGACTAATGCCGGTGATTGATGATGTATTCAGAAATTCATATCATATGTTATGTAGAATACACATTAATCAAAATGTGTTGGGAAAGTTGACAGAGATGGTGAAAGATGAAGAGGTGGAACAATGGTTCGTGAAAAGAATTAATAAATGAAATTGATGAGGTGGAATATCAGAGAAAGTTAGAAGTGTTGAAGACTAGGTGAAAAAGCAGGTCAGACTTTCTACATTGCTTGTTCAGCACATGGTTGAATCCATATGCCCATAAATTTTGCAGGGTTTGGACATCTCAAGTGTTGCATTTTAGGGTAGAGACAACGAACCGTGCTGAGAGCGAACATTTTGTGTTGAAGCTATGACTATCAACGTGTCACGGTGATTTGGACACCATGATTTTGAATATCGACTCTCTAATCCAAGGTCAAATTGCTGAAATTAAATACACATTGGAAATTTCTAAACTTAAAGAGAAGTATGGGGCTAAGAGTAATGCTATATTGAAGAATTTAAGTAATAAAATTAGTTATTTGGCTTTGAAGAAGATAATAGATGAGTTAAAGAAAGCACGTGAGATGGTTGAAGAACCGGAAGCAATTGCCTGCATTATTTAAGGAAGTCGCACAGTCTACCATGTGCATGTGAACTTATTCATAGGTGCCAATATTTAATTCCAATCCGAGAGGAAGATGTTGACATTTTTTGGAGAAAACTAGAAATTAGTTCTGATATTCCTGAAGAACGTGATAGAGACATGGATTCCAAAATGCGTGATCTCATCTCACTGATACATGAAATTAGTATGGCTCCAATTTTTAAGGTCCCGAAAGTGAGACGCCTCATCAAAGGTGTTATATCTCCTGTGTTGCCCGAAGATCCCTGTCAGCCATTGACAACACTCCCAGAGACAGCAATCACGAAGGGACGATAGAAGACAAATTCTACCAAAAGGGATAAGTCTCACTGGGAATACGTCTCCGTCACACATAGGAAGATAGGAAAGTCTAGTGGTTCAGGTTCTGGATCGGGAAGCGGTTCAGGTGCAGGTTCTGGTCCTAGTCCATGTGGAAGAGGTAAGCCGCCTCGTAGCGGTAGCGGTAGGGGCAGGGGACGTAACATTAGTAGGTCCAGTTTATCATCCATTGTAAATTCGGATACCCCATTAACGTCATTCCCCTTCAACAATGCATTTCCCGGGTTCATGTAAGAATTTATACGGAACAGGAAGAATATAGTATGGTAATTGTGGATTTAGAATTGTATCTAATTTTTTGTTTGGGGATGAAAATCATTGGGTTGAAATTCGTAGGAGAATGCACTTTGATTTACACCACCGTATGAACGTATATGTGCAACTGTTCGGATCAGTAGAATGTGACACTGGGTGGATAAGGCGGACGAATTGGGAAGAGGGTTCGGCGATTACTGACTATTGGATGGATACACCTGATCATCTTTATGTCATCGTGAACACATTCTATTTATGCATTGTTTTTCTTGCACAGTTAGGGACGACCACCGTCCTACCTCTTGTTTATAATATGGATGGTAATGCTGGAACAATATTCATAGGATTCATAGAGGAACAGGAGCATTTCATACAGGTATGTATTAGTGTAATTTATTTTAAATTATTGTAATTATTATTCCTGTTCATTACATTATTGATAGTCGGAGCTTATATTTAATTTATAATTATTTATTCTGCAGCTACACTTGCGAGATGGAGTCCCTTTGCCTCCACTACAGGTGCAATGAGAATATTATCGAGACGTACGAGTTAGTGGATGGGTAGTTACATAACGTAACTGGATTTTAGATTGCGTTGCGAGATATCGTGAAATATATACGCCTCAGAGTCATTCGCATATTATTATTAACTAGTCACTTTAACATTTTAATGTATAATTTATAAGGTGTATGTGGTTGGTATTATTAATATATTATATTTTTTTTAGATTTGATTTTATAAATATTTTTTCTAAATAATAAACAAGTACGTGATGAAATAAAAATAACGAACAGAACAAAATTCACTAATACATAAACAAGAATGTAAAAAAATATTTAACAACGTATCCAAATACATAAAGATTTACTAAGGAGCGCTGTAATGCTTCCTTAGTAAATCTCGAACCGTACATCTAAGATCCTCTCGAGTATCCTCACGTGCAATTAAATCCAACAGAGCCTGGAGTGGCATTACGGGAGCTAGCGGTGCATGAAAGTCATTGGGAATATTCCCGGGATTCTATATTCTCGGGTGACTGTGGGGGAGGTACCAACCCATGTAATCATCCATGCAGGAACTCGGTGGAATTGCCGGAACATTGGTCCATGTCTTTGTCAATAAGTGCGAAGGTGCCTCGAGCCATATTGCCTCCACAAAAGTATTCCTTAACACGTACATCTTGTTGTTTGGCGACCTGCGTGCCTCCTAAGGCTGGATAAGATAGGCGGGAATACACTGCCTATACCTGAACTGTCTCAAAACCTGGTCAGATATGTACGGCTTGACGCAGTCAAAATACACAATAAACCCGTGACACGTGGAAACCCAGCAAGCCTGAATCTCCTGCATCCTGTACAGTACCCTCCTAACCTCATCAGTTGTCATTATATCCAGTCTCACGTGAATATCCAGTAGTTATTCTCATTCTTATACTCCAACATTTGAAACTGCTGGATGTAGGGCATGCAGGCTTCAGTACTCAGTCTAACCAGGGGTGCAAACATCGGAAAGTACAGATATATCCATGCCTAAAATATAAAATATAAATGTAAAAAATAAATATAAATAATATAAATGTGAAAAATATAAAAATATGTATTAATAAGATTTATAAAATAAATATAAATAATATAAACCCTAAAATATAAAAAAATAACATAATTCACGTTACATTTAAAATACATACCTCTAATAGTGACCAGTACCCAGCAAGCTCCTTTGCATCAACTCTGGATGCCTGACCTAGATTCTTGTACAGATACACAAGACAGGCAGCACCCCATGCGAACCTCCCAACAGAACTCACATCCTGCAGTAGTGGCCATAGTCTGGTAGGAACAATGTTGCCACTCCTATCACTGAAGAGTGAGCTACCCTAGATGTACTGTAGATAGCAGGCAGCTCTGACACGATGTGACAGTGAAGTCTGTTTACTAGTGGCAACAGAGTGAAGCTCCATTGCATTAAACCCTAAACCACTGGCGAGAGCTA
This sequence comes from Catharanthus roseus, assembly GCA_028651295.1. Taxonomy (NCBI): domain Eukaryota; kingdom Viridiplantae; phylum Streptophyta; class Magnoliopsida; order Gentianales; family Apocynaceae; genus Catharanthus; species Catharanthus roseus. Next base: position 3,497,804 of record JAPQWS010000124.1, on the reverse strand, counting down.
AACCCAGATCATCCTGAACCAGCCTTACTAATTGCTCCCTAGATAATCTCGAATTTACTACTGCACCATATGCATGAACCCCGAGAATAAGCTCCACATCGTGTAGTGTAATGGTCATCTCACCCCATGGCATATGGAAGTTGTTCGTGTCGGACTGCCACTTCTCAACAAAGGCCAACAACAATGCAGCATTAGGGTGCTGAAACATGCACGATCGTAGGTGCGTAAGACCGGACCCGGAAGCCAAGGGCCGAACCTGTGCATCAGTAAGTTCCCAACTAGTGAGTGCCATGTAACGCGATCG